>CM042137.1:42565839-42630839 GCA_023376005.1 Doryteuthis pealeii | reverse complement strand
TCCTTTCACGTGACAACATTCACTGTTTATTATTCTCACTTGTTATTACCGTGCAAAAAGTGTCACGGATATATTTGAATTTCTCCTCGATTTTTTAAAATAAAATATTTAATTTCTTTATTAATATGGAAAAAAATCGATCTTTGTCAAATGCGCTAAAAATAAAATTGAAAATATTGCAACTAAAAAATACCATGGCAACTACTAATGAATAACTAATTCTATAGCTAATGCTAATATGAGTCATAATTTTCAATGAATATTCAATTTGGTATCTGGTAGTATTTTTGGAGATCAAGCAACAGCAAGTCTCTTCAGTATTATAGCTGATTTCAGTAAAACAGTGATACCACTATTTCGTTTAGTCTGTGGTTCAATTTAAAAAAAAGAATTATGAGTTTTTATTATCTTTTAGAAACTACAAGATTGTTGGTTTGATACGAGCCCTCGCCAACTCAGTTAACTCAGCCAACTCGCCAACTCAGCGCATGAGTAGTACAGCCATCTGTATGGTAAAGTAAGGAGCTGGTGGTAGGTGTACGCTCTGTCTCACGTCTAGCGCTAGTGAAATGGGTATAGACTCCCTCGCTGTCTGGCTGATACCGATATTAAAACCCCGACGACTATTTATATATATATATTTAAAACTATTTTATATATATATTTACTAACCGCTCCGTGCGAGTAGGATGCGTCACAAGGTTTTATTAACTTAAATGGAGTTTAACAGATTTGAATTAAGAGTTTTCCTTATCCTAGATTGTTTATCTAATCGAAGTTAAAAAGCCCAGTCTGCCCTACTGTTTATACATATCTAGAGAAAAAATAGTTGGATTCATAACTTTCCTAAGTCTATGCCAAATGCAAACAGCCTAGTCCAGGGTTTGAACTCGCACGAAGAGTCAGTTTCCAACGACACTAGCCATTACAGAACGTGCCTCTATGTATAAATCTATATATATTAATAATCGTCTTCCCTAATTGTACGACCCTTATCATCTTGCTAAACCCTCTGGTTAAAAATGAGACCGTCCAAAAGCGCCCAAGATTAAATGCAAAAATGTAAATACTGATTATCTGCTGTTGCTTATCCGCCGAATTCTTATTTCCTATAAGTGTTGTTACCTCAGCTAAAGAATGGACAATTCCGTTTATATTATAAAGAAAGAAAGGGAAGAAAAAGGACATGCTACATAGAAAAATATAAAAAAGAAAGAAAGAAAGAAAGAAAGAAAGAGAGTAGGGGAAAGAATGAGAGAGGAGGTGAGCGCGTGGAAGTGATATCGCTAATATTTTTCGACCGTACATAATGAAAAGATGAAAAGAAGGAAATATTATACTATTTACGTATTGAATTATGTCCATAAATAAACTTTTACAGCTTTGTAATAATTAGATTATCATACTGTGGTATATCCACAGGTCCTGCTTGTAAATATATATTTATAGATGATATAGAACAGTTCATCTGTAAAATTTAAGAACTAGATAAATATTTTAACTCTTTACCTACCAAATTTCCCCTATGTCAGAGAATAAATTGGCGAATATTGCCGAATTCAACTGGTTCCGTATTGCAAAAGGATCAAGTACCAGTTTCAGGATTGGTTCACTGTTAAAACAAAAGAGGGAAGGGATGTTCACGTAGTTTCGGTGTAAACAAGTAAATCCCAATGTTGGTAGAGCCGCTGTGGGCAGCTTAACGTAAACAAAGAGTTAAGACTCACTAACGGAGCTCTGCAGCAAATAGTGAACTTTTTGTGATGACAAAGCCGTATTTACGCCGTACAGACATACGCACACACACACACACACATGTGCACGCACGCACATACAAGTACACACACATACACACGCACATACACACACATGCACACACACGCGCGCGCACACACGCACACGCACGCATGCATGCACACATCCAAGTTATTCCTGTTTAATCTTGTCAATGATTGCGCACGGCTTTCGATAAATGTATTTCTCATTTTACAAATTATTTAATCTACATTTTTATGGTTTGTTTTGGTTTAGCTTTTGTTTAATGGCATATAAACTTTCGGGGTTTATTTAACTTTTGTCTACTTTAACCCGCTCACAGCTGCTTTCCCACTGCGATCCTGCCGTAAACTACCCCCTTCTAGCACATATCTGATAAAAAGGTTTGGTTTTTGCCATTAGAGCAACAGGGTCGGGACAATCATATAAGCGGTCGGGCTAGACGTGACCAGCCGAATGATCGGAGGGAGTCTCTGCGACCGCCCGTTTAACCCAATAAGGATCAAATGGAGAGTTGTATGTCACGGACTGCTCAGCCACCTGTCGCAAAACTAAGCAAAATTGACACACTTTTAGTATGTCTAAAATTTCGAATGTTCTTTTTTTAACCACTTCTGAATTAAAATTCAACAAAACTCGGAAAAAGTGAAAAACTAAACGTAATTTTTAGCTGTATTATGAAGAGTAAGGATAAAATATCACATGCAAGTTATCTGTTTTATAGTATTTAAAACTAGAGAATTTTACTCATTAAAATCTGTATCTGTTAAAATGGCACATTTTTGCCGCTTTTTCTTTCTTGGGGATGTGCTCCTTTTAACATGATTTATTTCATTGTTATAATTAAGAAATTCATAGAAAAATATTTTTATATGTAAGTTTAGTCTCTGTTGTTAAGGAAAAAATTTAGAATTAGTGACAATTTACGATTTATTTTAAGGAAATATATTTTCCCATACAAGAAAGTTGGACTCATCCAACGAAATCCATAAATGATACAAACTACACAGTCGAGTAGTAGCTAGTTTATATAGAGAATTAATTACTTTTTTGGAAAAACGCTGCCCGTTTGGACTCTTATTTAATTATATCTTTTGTACCAAAAGTAATACACCTCTGATAACCTTTTCTTCCGGATTTCAATGTTGATATTTGATAACTCAGATACGACACATTTCTATTTTTTTGATAAAAGTTATAAGATAGGCGAAATGCTGTCGTATCAAAATTTGGCAATACCCAACTTACCTGGTATTGATTCCCCATTAGAGACCAGTAGACCAGAACTTGTCATCATGATAAAAGAGAAGAACTGTTTTGTTTTGTTTTGTTTTACGGCATATCAACCTCAGTGGGTCATTTAATGCCGATAAAGTTTTGAAATAAATCAATTCTTAATGGATAATACAATTTTTTTATAAATACATTTTTCTATTTAACCCATAGATGGGACCCTAACAGGTACTACCACTCCGGGTCAGAGTGGACCAGGGAGCAATGGTGATGAAGGGGTGCTCCACATCCCCCAAAACTGGAACCTCACCATCAGATAGAGTTTAACGTCATTCCTAAGACATGTAAACCCGCAGCCACTGCCTTCTAGCACCCATATGATAAAAAGGGGTTGGGGCTTGCCATAAAGGCAATAGGGTTGGGAAAATCATATAGGTGCTAGGCATTGACGTGACCAGCCGATTGATCGGAGGGGGCCTTTCCGACCGCCCGTCTAGCCCAAGATAGGGCCAAAGTGGAGTATTGCATGTCATGAACTGCTCATCCACATGGGCTCTATCCTTAAGCATCACGGGTCGCCACCCACGGCAAACAGGTGGCAAGAACTGTTTTCAGATAGGGTCTGTAGGCTCAGGCTATTTTACTAGATTTATTTTTATATACAGAAAATATTCTCCATGAAATATTCAAATATGTAATATTCAACTGCTAATTAATATAATTTCACATTTATTACATTTTTAAAAAAACATTTTTTAAAGAAGAAGATCGTAGCAAGAAGAGTATTCCTAGAAAAGTTTCGAGGAAAAGGGAGATTAGAAATACTAAAAAATTAAAAACGAAGATGAAATGAAAATCACAATCAGAAGGTGACGGATTTAAAATCAAGATTTGGGGTTTAATTTCATCGAATGTCTAAATAAATAAATAGTAATGAGAAGAAGAGACAATGACATCAGCAACATAGGATTATATCTTTAAATTGGGTAAACATATGTCCTAAAGAGAAGAATATAATAGAAAATCTATATAAGCAATAAACAGTGGTATTTTTCTTCGTGAAAGAAAACGATGAAAACTTGTTATGAAGGAAAATGAGAAGGAGGCTAAAGAACGGGAATAAAGAAAAGAACGGTGGGCAGTAGTGAGAGTAGGAGGAACCAACTGGGGGGGAGAAGGGGAAGACGATGATGAATAAGAAAATAGATTAAAGAAGAAATGATGATGATAAAGATGAAGAAGTCAAGAGAGGAAAGAAGTAGACATATGAAGGGAGGAGGAAGAATGAAAATGAATAAAGCGGTTTTTGACCCAAGACAGAGTTGAAGACGTGTATATTAATTCAATGTCAGTGCAAGTTAAAAATATCCCCTTCAAATAATTCATATCTTTCTATATAAAGCAATTCAAGTATTGTTGGCACCAATTGCTACTTCTATTTGCAAATACAGCCAATCTAATTCTGTCTAGGGGCGAAAATTTAGCACGAAACCAGACCGTGTTAACAAGATGATGTTTGAATCAAGAGGGGTGTTTTTTGGAGGAGGGGATGTTTCTTCGTCTTTATTCCATGGAGAAGGGTAAACATTAAAAGCAATTTTATTTGCCCCTAATCTGTGAGTTAAGTAGGGTTTTTTTTCTGCTTTTGTTTTTTTTTTGTTGTTGTTGTTTTTTGTCTTCTTTTCTCATGGAAATGATTATGTAATTACCAGTTACTATAAATCGAGTTATTATTATTGGGGGTGGTGTTGTAATGGTTAGAGTCGTAGAAAATGGACTAGTCGACCCGAGTTCAAATCTTGGACACGGCTGTTTGCATTTCACATAGAGCTAATACCGTCGTGAAAGGTATGAATCCATATATTTTCACTCCAGCTATGGAGCTACTTCTTTTATCATGGAAACGATTCTGTAATTACCAGTTACTATAAATCGAGTTATTATTATTGGGGGTGGGTGTTGTAATGGTTAGAGTCGTAGGAAATGGACTAGTCGACCCGAGTTCAAATCTTGGACACGGCTGTTTGCATTTCACATAGAGCTAATACCCTCGTGAAAGGTATGAATCCATATATTTTCACTCCAGCTATGGATAAATACTTGCAAAGACTGTGCTCTTTAAACTTGTCTAGGTAAACAGTCTAGGAGAAACAAAAGTGAATTCAAACCAGTTAAACTCTGCTTAAGAAATTGACTTTGTGTCGCATCCAGATGATGTGGAGGGGTTGGTAAATATATACATAGAATTATCTCCCTTAGAATGCTTTCCAATTTACACTTAACTAGCAAGACCCGTGGATATAGCGCAGTATCATAATTTAATCATTACAACGTATGGTATGTTTACTTAAGAACTATTGCTAAATAGTTCAATATGTAAAAAGTATTATAATATTAATTTAACTCCCCCCCCTCTCTCTCTCTCTCTCTCTCTCTCTTCTTTATTTCCTTTTCTTCTTTTCATTATGTCCGATTGAAACAGACAAGCGTCATTGCTTCCGCACGCTTACCCCTCTCTCTGTATTTTTCCAACTCACTCTCTTTCTTTCTTTTTATATTCTCTCCTCCCCTCTCTCTCTCACACACACTTTTTTCTTTCTTTCCTTCTTTTCATCTTTGCATTATGTTCAATTGAAACAAATTAACATTATTGCTTTCCCCTACTTTCTTTCTTTCTTTCTTATCATATTTTTCTGTGTAGCATGTCCTTTTCCTCCGCTTTCTTTCTTTATAATAAAAACGGAATATTCCATTATTTAGCTAAGGTGACTACACTCATAAGAAATAAAAATTCGGTGGATAAGCAACACCATATAGTCAGGATTTATATTTTTGCATTTCATCGTGGACGTTCTCATTTTTAACCAGAGTGTGTTGCAAGATCATAACTATCGTACAATTAAGAAACATGAGTGTATATATATATATATAATTCTAAAATAAGACACCAACCCTCCCTCCCCTAAATTGATAGATTTAAAAGAAATGTTACTTTGGGAAATTCTCAGTAAGAGTCATTTTCTTGTGATTACCTGAAGATGACGTATTAATACGGTTGAAATGAATTATTGTAATGAAGCAAGTTTAGAGTTTTTTCTTCATTTACTAAATATCTTGCTCTGTCCTTTTACTCACTGGTATTAGGCACATTGAGCTCTCCTTATGGTCTACCTGCATCAAGCTTGGTTAAACCACACATGGAAAACCCTAACTACGGAATATATATATATATATATATATATATATATATATAAAAGCGAAACCCTTTTGAATAAAGCGATTCTAAATGGAAGAACGTTTAATTTGAAGACTCTTGGGAGAGCAAGTATTCTTTGAAGGGTCATTAACGAAACACGTTAGAAATAAAAACGACTCAAAGACGAAAACTAAAATATAAAACATAAATAATGAAATAGATTATAAACAAAAAACCTAGATTCATTCGGGAAAATAGTTTTACGTAAGGAACGTAAATAGAAAATAAATTTATTGATTAAAATAAATACGATAAGATAAAATGAAATTACCACGTTTTGATTTCATCCGTTGCAAAAAGAAAATCACTGACATTATCAAAAAGAATAGATTGGAGTGGTTTGGTCAAGCAATGACAACGCTATGTCAACCATTCATACAAGATCAACTTTATCAATAACGTTGTGGTATTTTCACAGTACCCAAACGTATATACGTAACGTGGCGGTGGTGGCGATATAGTCACCGTACTAAAAAGGCATTCTGCACATAGCGGTCATCTTGTTGATAAAAAAAAGTACAACGCGAAGTAATATATCTTCACGGACTGCTTAAGCTTTTATTTCCAGGTTAGGCTCGTCTCGTGGGTTGTGTCGGAGAGGAGGAAAGGCAGAGAGACAGGGAGAGAGAACTATTAAACTACCGTAATCCCACACGGACCAAGGGTAGAGGAGGAAAGGCAGAGAGACAGGGAGAGAGAACTATTAAACTACCGTAATCCCACACGGGACCAAGGGTAGGTCTTAACCCTACGCCGTCCCAAATCGAAAAGAGACCGGTACCTTTCTTCGTTGTTCCATGTCACCACGTGACTTCCGGTTCCGGGCAACACCCGAAACTTCCGGTTGCCACTCAATTCTCCATTCGGGGGTCACGCCACGGTCAAATCATCGTTCACCCTGTTTTGTGCTCATCACTGTTTTTTAAACCTTTACTCTCTCACTTATTTCTTTCTTCCCCCCTTCCATTAGTAGTCCTTGCCAAATTCAATCTTGCTACAATCATTAGAATGGACAAAGGAATAATTAGGACAACGGAAGTATAAGATACTTGTGATTGGTATCCATCCGTCTACTAGAGACGATAGCATAGTGTCCAAAAACAAGTGGAACTATGTAGCCTGGGCAGGTTGATATGGAGGATCAGTTGTTGCCCAAGCAGCACCCCCTCTCCAAACTGCCGTTGGATCTTAACAAAGACTGTGGAACATGAAGGTGAGGATAATGTTGTTTGATTGTCTGGTTGGATTTTACGACCCGTCAACCCTTGGGTTATTTTATGCCGAAGATGTGTTTGTTCTATTCCTTCTTATAAAGTATTCCGTTTAAAAATTTATTTTTATACACGTTTTAAACTCATATGATGCCTATGTGTTTGTGTGTATATGTTTTCCGAGAACATTTTTTTTTATTAATATAGGCTTCCAGGCCGTAAGTTCTATCAGTACTACTGTACAGTTGCACCACTTAGACCCTAACGAAACTACTAAGAATAGATGGGAGGTGCACAAAAATGTTGTGTGCAATCTTGAACAAGTGTAGCGAGATGGTGTAGGTCCTGAGTTTTGCGAGGACTACTATAGAAAAGAGAGGAAGAAGAAATAAGAGGGAGTAAATGTTTTTTTTTAAAGTGATGAACATAAAACGGTTTGTCGTGAATTTGACCAGGGCGTGACCCCCGCATGGAGAATTGAAAGCCATCCGGAAGTTTCGGGTGTTGACCGGAACCGGAATTCACATGGTCACGAGGAACGACGAAGAAAAATACCGGTCTCTTATTGCCTTCCGAGGCCTAGGGTACGGACGGGCCTCTGGTCCCTAGTGTGGGATTACAGTAATTTATCAGTGTCCTCTCTCTCTCTTTCTCTCTGCTTTTCTCCTCTCCAAAACAACTCACGAGACGAGCCTGGAAATAAAAGCTAAGCAGTTTGTGACAATATATTTCTCGCGTTGTACCTTTTTACCGACAAGACGACCACCGCGTGCCAAATATCTTTTTAGTGTTGTGAATTTGGAGGCACGTTGACACGACCCGCTATACAACATATAGCCGTTTTGGTACCGTGAATATATCGCTATTAGAACGTTACACAAGTCGTCGAAACAACACCCCATGAGAAAACAACTGCATGGTCACTATCACACAAACCATTCGACGAACAAGACACGCTGGACGCTGCTGGAGAAAGGAGGACGTTCTCCTGCGGATGCCAGCATATGGGCACGCCGAGGTAGATTTACCAGCTCTGTGCGGATACTGGATGCTGTGCAGAAGACATCCCAAGAGCTATGAGATATAGGGGCCGTTGGCGACAGATTGTCATGGATATCTGTGCTATTAGCACAACATGATGATTAAAAAAATTTAAAAATTAAGATATTTTGGAAAAATGCAGTTCATTTTCTTCTTTGCGCTTATAAATATAACCCACTTTTATTATGACAAACGTGCAATTCTTTACAGCGGAATTTGATAATCCCAATTGACTATATAAGAGTATACACTCTATAAATTAGTTTTAAACTTAAATTTGTATTATCTTTAGTAATAAATTCAATTTGGAAATAATTAAATTCATAGAATTTCTAGATAGGCTCGAACTCACAATTCCTACTAAACGAACAAAAAGGCAATATTCTCTCTTTCTTCCTATGTTTCAACTAACTACTACTAATAATAATATAAATAATACTTTTTAAACAATTATAGCTTCAAGTAACTATTCTTAATACAAATGATCCTTATACAATTATATGGTTTCCAATATTCCTAATACAAATAATTTGTACACAGTTATACGGTTTTAAGTATTTTTATCTTACACTAATTTCTTGAAATACTTGGAACCATATAACTGTGTACAGTCATATAGTCCCAAGTATTTCAAGAAATTATGTTTCAAGTAACTACGAATAATAATCCTTTGTAAACATTTAATCAGCGAAAAGTACTAGAGTACATAGTGAGGATCGAACTCATGTTTGTTCACTACTAAATGAAAAAATAAAGCAATATGATTTCTTCCTTCCTATACTACTTTTTAATAATAATAATATTTTGTAAACATTCAGTCTGGAAAGAGTTAAATTCATAGAGTACCTTGTGAGGTTTGAACGATTTGTATTATCAAACTCGATCATGTCCTTTCTTTTAGCTCTACACTCTTTGTTCATCTTCACTTTCATCACAATTCCTCTGTGATCCCACAATGCCTCTCATTTCCGGTCAGCACCCTTATAAAAAAAGAGTCACTTTCGGGCGCCATTTTTTCTCCGGCTACGAGGTAAGCAAAGTTCCATTCTTTTTGTTTAAACTACCAAAGTAATTTTCTTTCTTTTCTTCCGTTTTAATTTCAAGTAACTACTACTATTAATAATAATAATAATAATAATACTTTGTAAAAATTCAGTCTGGAAGACGTCAGAGTCATAGAATACTTTGTTAGGTTCGAACTCCTGATCACTACTTAACGAACAATAAAGCAATATTTGAAAGGCATCTTTAACTTTCATTTACTATGTGGCTATATCACCTTTCGAGACTTGTGTAATCTTAAGTTAAATCATTGTTCACCCCCCTCGGTCACCAGTTTGCTGCTCTAACCATTACCAAACATCTGCCTGTAAGAACAGGAAGTTCTGAAAAAAAAAAAATGAAGAAAATGGAAACGGTCAGAAAAATGGATTTTTGGCGTTTTTGAGAAATGACTTCCGATGTAAGTGCAAAGCCATTTTCCATGTACAAAATTTCCTCTATGTTCTAATTCTTTCTTTTCAAAGTGGTTTTTATTTTCTTACTTTTTTCGTGAACTTCAATTCAAAAGATGAATTACTGGCATTTGAAAAAAATTGTCCGGAAAACTGTAGGAGGCCGTGTTTCATGGGTTAATATGCTTGAGGCTTTCTGCTATAAATTAACCAAAGAGAAGGAAAGCCTTTAACATCTAAATCGACGTATATTGTCGTCTCCTTAGGTGGTGAGTTTTATACTCGTGAATTCTGTGGTTGCAAAAACATTTAAATATCAATTAACATTAATTGTTCTTTTATTTTATTTTTTATGTCTTTTCTTATTTTTGTAAAATTTCAATTTCTTTTTCTTTTCTTGGAGCATTCTGTTTTTTGTTTTTTTCTTACTTGTAATTTATCTCTAATTTACTTATATACGAGTCAAAGAGGAAAGTACGTTGTGCATTGAAAAAGAATACACCGACTGCACCTCTGTAGAGGGGTAAAAATTTCCCCCAATAAGGCCACCTGTTCGGTGGTTGGCAACCTATGATGCTTAAGGATGAAACCCTGGTGGCTGAGCAGTTCATAATATACAACACTCCACTTAGAATAGACAGGCGATCGGGGGGCACCCCCCCCCTCTGATCAGTCGGCAGGTCACCTCAAACCCTAGCACCCATATACATTTTCCCAATTATATTGCCATTGTGGCAAGCCCCAACCATTTTTATCGTGTTAGAAGGCGGTGGCCGTGTGTCTTTTTGTCCTGGGTAGGATGTTAAAATCTACCTAATGGGGAAGTTCCAGAGCTCTGGGGAATGTGGAGTACCCCTTAATCACCATTACGTTCAGGTCTATGATCTGGAGTGGTAGTACCTGTTAGAATCCCATCTATGGTTAAATAGAGCAAAATGATTTCCAAAAAGTGTTTTAAAAGAAAAGTTTAAAATATTGAGTTGTTTAGAAAGAAAAAAAAAACATTATGAAGGGTGCTTGCCTGCGATTCTGGGGCTGGGAAATTAGCATGATTGTCGGATATCTTTTTAGTGTGTTTGTTAGTTATGCTTATGTAAATTTACTCTTCATTTTGATTGGTTGACACCTTTATATTAACCCTTCTCTTTGTTGGTGTTGGGGGCGGGTAGTTAACTTTTCAACTAGTCTTGCAGTATTCAGGCACAACTACTTTTACCAGACCTACGGATTTTTAGGTCGCAATGAAACATTATTGCTATCTTTTTACTACTTTCTGAATCAGGGAAGTTGCTTTCTTCCTTATTTTTCCCATTATCGCAGGTAGTAGCACTTTTCGTAGGTCGGCCATTCCTTAAGTGGCGATTTGCCCTATTATTTTGGCGGGTTTTTTTTCCGCAGAGTACCGATCAAGAATAAATAAAATGTCTTCAGCATAAAATGACCCAAATGGGTTGACATGCCCTAAAACCCAACCAAACAACATAGTAGTCAACGTGTTGAATTGAATCTTTTTGCGATAAGCACATAACCTAATCGACAATTCTCAGGTAACATGTTCAGTGTGTAAGATTCAAGGTTATAATCATGTTATAACTTGTTGAAACGACAAAAACTCCGACAAGAGTGTTAAACGTATAAGATAAACTTTAATTAAAAGCACATGGAATACGATATAACATGAAATACAGATACAAGATAAAGAATACATAAAATAGAAATAATAAAAGGACACATTCAAGAATGGAAATACAATGTTTAGGTATAAAAGAGATACCTAAATGAATATATAAACTATAGGAGTTAATGGATAGTCCATGCAGTATAATTCACTTACTAGTGATGGAGGGGACAGAAGCCACCCCCATCGAGAAAGGGGTAGACAGCGTCTAGTCCATGTGAGTTCGTTCGTGACGAAGCGCAGAAGAGTTTGAACCTCGCGCTTAAATACCAGACCTCCTGGTGGTCGGCACACAAACCCCAGCGGGAAGATAACTCTTCCAGGCAAAGGGGAGATAATCCCAACAAGCGCAACAATCTTTTCTCAAAAAAAGAATTTAAAAAAATGCCTTCTATTCAGATAAATAATTCCCCTTTCTTTGTTTTTCTCCTTTTATATATCTCTCAATTCTTTCTTATACATTTTTTTTATTTATGATTGCCAAAAACATTTCCTCGTCACCCCTTCCTTTTGTTCTTGTACCCCCCATCCTCATCACCCCCCATCCAGTGTCATAGCTACAATTCCAACCCTTCATAACCAACACCCATTATGAGGAGAAAAAATGTATACAATCCGTAATCACTGCTTTATCCTCATCATCGCCTTCCCACCTTTTGACGACCTAAACTCCATTTCTTCTCTCTCTCTCTCTCTCTCTCTCTCTCTCTCTCGTTCTCTTTCTCTTGTCTCTCTCTCTCTCTCTCTTTCTCTTTCTCTCTTTCTCTCGTTCTCTCTCTCTCTCTTCTCTTTCTCTCTCGTTCTCGTTCTCGTCTCTCTCTCTCTCTCTCTCTCTCGTTCTCTCTCTCTCTCTCTCTCTCTCGTTCTCGTTCTCTCTCTCTCGTTCTCGTTCTCTCTCTCTCTCGTTCTCTCTCTCTCGTTCTCGTTCTCTCTCTCTTTCTCTTCTCTCTCTCTTTCTCACTCTCTTTCTCTCTCTTTTCTCTTTCTCTCACTCTCTTTCTCTCTCTTTCTCTTTCTCTCACTCTCTTTCTCTCTCTTTCTCTCTCTCTTTCTCTTTCTCTCTTTCTCTCTCTTCTCTCTTTCTCTCTCTCTCTCTTTCTCTTTCTCTCTCTCTTCTCTTTCTCTTTCTCTCTCTCACTCTCTTTCTCTTTCTCTCTCTCACTCTCTTTCTCTTTCTCTCTCTCTCTTCTCTCTTTCTCTCTTTCACTCTCTCTCACTCTCTCTCTCTCGTGTTCTCTCTTTCTCTCTCTCTTTCTCTCACTCTCTTTTCTCTCTTCTCTCACCCTTTCTCTCTCTCTCTCTTTCTCCTTCCTTATCTTTCTTCTATCTTTACAAAATGATAAAAATGTCTGGAGAATTTTGAAGATGTTTCTTTTTTGTTCTTTTCTCTCCCTTTTGCTGACATAACCCAAAATTCCAGCATGTCAGTTCGGGTCTAATGCAAAGGTTGAATGATCCACAAAAGGAACAATTGTTTGCTCATCTTAAGTGTGAAGACGATAGGGAATTTAAAGGACATTTTTCTCCTTTTTTGAGAGACAGGAGAGTCAGTAAACGTGGTGGTTATGCCAGCTTTTAAGCACTGGCAGTTACGAACGTCTACACTTTAAGGCTGCCATACCCTATTATTATTATTATTATTATTATTATTATTATTATTATTATTATTCCTGTGTTCATTTTATGTATCTAGTCGGTTGTGGTTGGGTTGAGAAGTGTCCGATGAACGGGTGATTATGTGAAATCAAACAAAGTTGTCGAAAGGACACAATGGTCAACCGGGTACATATACCCGTGTACCTAATGTTCCTTATGGTAAACTGTGAACAAGAAAAATACATAAAGAAACTAAACAAGAAATATACAACAAGAAAAAAAGATGAGTTTTCTACAAAATGTTTCAATTATATTAAAGAAATATTGTTACATAAACAGGTTTGTTTATTTAAGAAAGGTAGAAAGTTATTGAAGATAAAAGAAAGGAAGACAGTCTAATGACTATATATATTATATATATATATATATATATATATACTGTGTGTGTGTGTGTGTGTGTGTGTGTGTGAATAAAAAGAAGTGAATACGACGGTATGTAGTATAATAAAAAATTGAAAAAATCACAGTTTTAAATGAGTTAAGTGGTGAGTTTATTGGCCGACACTGCAGTGTTTCGATCTATTAATTGGATCATCTTCAGGGCTTTTGTTGGTATGTGGAAGATGATGAAATATTTCTTTTTTATCTCAGAATAAGAGAAAGGCGAGTAATAGTTCTTGTTTATCGGTCTCTTTAAAATTTTAATTTTAATAAAAAAACATACATTTTATTAACCAATGATTATTTTCATAGCAACTCAAACGTTAAAAGAATATTCTCTTGCCTCTTTTATCAATGAAAATCATGCTCACACACACACACACACACACACACACACACACACACACACACACAACCTTTGAGGTTTGTTTCGATTCCATTTATCGCAAAAGTTTTATACACACACGTGCAACCACACATTCATAAACACATAAAAAATGCACAATGCTTTTTTCGATACAAACACTTATACATTCTAATACTCACACCACAAAAAAAAATATTTGACGTCATATTTCAAACCGTTCATTTTTTCAACGTTCTTTTTTTCTCATACTTCAAATTTTAAACAGACCGATAAACAAGGACTATTACTCGCCTTTCTCCTTACTCTGAGATTTAAAAAAATTTTATCACCTTCCACATACCAACAAAAGCCCTGAAGATGATCTAATTAATAGATCGAAACACTGCAGCGTCGGCCAATAAACTCACCACTTAACTCATTTAAACCTGTGTTTTTTTCAATTTTTTATTATATATTATATATATATATATATATATATATATATATATATATATATATATACTTCGTTGGTTTAGTTTATATTTAACGTCATATCAACTCCTTATGGGTTATTTACTGCTGACATTTTATTAATTTGTGAATTTTTAGCGTTATCCTAACTTTTTTGTAATTTTCATAGCATTTTTAATTGCGCTTCTTTATTTGTCTCATCATTCGTTTGTCTACAGTATTTTAAACCTTCCTATCCAACATGTCTATTTGATCCTGAGATGGTACCTGAACAGATACTACCACACAGGGTCGGAGTGAACCTGGGGGTAACGGGAATGAAAGGGTGACTCTACACTCCCCTGTGCCCCAGAACGGTAGAATATAAGATACATATGAGGCTTTAAAAAAATAAGAAATTTCGATGTTTACATGAAAGGACGTGTTTTTTATTTATCTATCGACACATCAAAACTTTACGGGTTATTTAAAGAGGAATTTTATTCATTTTTAAACGGTTGATTGTAATTTTATAAAAGATTTCTTTTACTTTTTTTCTCTTTAAAATCTTAAGTATTTTATAAGCTGTATATTTGTGAAGTTCTCAGCTGGTAATGATCACTAAGTCAGTTTTACAAACTAATGTGAATAAGAATAATTCTGATGTTTCAATGGAAATTGTTAAGTAGAAGGCATGTATTCATCTTCCTCTTTAAACATACACTCATAGACACAGAGATAAATATAAATATATATATATGTTATAATAAAAACGTTTCAATATAATAAAAAAAGGGTTAAATACAGACACACTGACACACAGACATATGTATATATATGTATACATACATACATACATATATATATTAGCACAGTATATGGTTAGCACTACCTTACTTGACAAGACAGTAATAAGCCAATATATATAGTACTATTTGGAGAGTGCTCAATATATGTTATAGAGTAACATAGGATAAAGGTGTATTTTAAAGTGTAAATATGTTTTGCTCTTCCTGGGGGTAATTTAAAAAAAAATTATTCATTTGAACTGAGAGGCCGAAAATTATTTTAAAATCTATTTTGTATTCATTCGAAATCCATCAAGTCATTTTCAGATCACTTCATATAAAGGGGTCAATTTCTGACTCGTCTTTAGCTAAACTAAATGTTTTATAACTACCAAATACACATTTAAACCCTTACCGAGTGTAAAGTGCACACTTACCCTACAACCAAGTGTGCATGGAATATGGAATAAACATAACGAAAGCCACCATACTCCACACCCTTTAAATACCAAACCATAAAAAAGTCGTCCTCATCTTTGAGGTAGGTATAAACACACCGTTCAGGCCTCTGTATCGACGGGCATTGTCCAGGTGCTTCTTATATACCTTTAACTAAAATCATCAGATGATAACCCTGAATTCAAGTGTGGTTTCGGAGCTTTATAACGTTACCACCAGTTCAGGGCGCTCCTAGCAGCATAAAATGGCACCAGACTTATTTACAGAAATGTGATTAATATATTATACTTACCACAATAAAAATGAGGACATCAATCTGAAACTGCAAAATTATTCATATCAAGCCTCATCTAAAAAATATTGACAATATTGGGAATACGTTTAACGCTCAGTGAGTGCCTTCCTCTTGTGGGTCTTATCTAGAATTAGCGAAAATTCTATTTAGATGGTTAGGTTGTCTAACTTCATATCAACCTCTTGTGGATTATGCCGAAATAATTTGCACAGTTATATGGAATCAAGTATTCCCATCTAATTCTAATTGTTTATAAACAATTATGATTTCCTATCAACGAACATTTGTTTTCAGTAATGTAGAATCAAGTATTTCTAATTAATACTAATAATTTTCAATGGATATATAGGACCCGTATATGTACTACCACATGGTGCCAGTGAACCTGGAAGTAATAGCGAAAATCGGATGACTCCACACTCCTTAGAGCTTCAAGACTGGAACTTTAACATTGTATTCCCGGGACACCCCTTTGGGATTTTTTCCTTACCCCTGCAGTAAAGGCACTCAGCGTATTCTAAGCCCCACCAACAGGGCGATGCTTCCCATAATCTTTTTGGTGCAGCTTACATCAACTCAAATTAGTATTATATTATAAACAAACAAAAAGAAGAAATTTATTCTGCTATTCAAAGATAGAATGCTTACGGATAAAGATGGCCGCACAAATGGCCACCCGCTTAGAACTTTATATATGCATAAAAGGACACAATATGTACGCTTTCATAGACAGACATTTGTATTTGATTTGACGATGCACATTGAAAAGAAAAAAAAATGGCTAAAAATATACATCTACGGAGACACAAAGACACAGAAGTTGCCAACATAGATTCTCTCTCTCTCTCTCTCTCTCTCTCTCTCTCTCTCTCTCTATATATATATATATATATATATATATATATATATATTAGTTGAATGAAGTGACAAATAAAAGTTTTAGCTTTTATTCATTTATTTGGGAACGATGTTACTACCAATGGTT
Source organism: Doryteuthis pealeii (assembly GCA_023376005.1). NCBI lineage: Eukaryota > Metazoa > Mollusca > Cephalopoda > Myopsida > Loliginidae > Doryteuthis > Doryteuthis pealeii. The sequence goes on along the minus strand of CM042137.1, from coordinate 42,613,830 downwards.
TCCTGCTAAAAGCATTCATCAGGTAAACGAAATGTTTTTTTTTAAATGACAGAAATGGTGTAAATGGTCGAATGTGTGCGTTAACTGTATTCTCGTGTTGCGTGTTTACGTGATGTAGAATGTTCTTTTTGTTTGTGAGTATGTGTATGATGTCGTGCGTGTGGAAATGCGTGAAGGCTGTGATGATGTGATTGTGTCCACGCGCGTGTGTGCGTATTTTTGTTTGTGCGCATGTGTGTGATGTCATGCGCGTGCTCGTGGGAATGCATGAAGGCTATATATATATGTGTGTGTGTGTGTGTAGGGTACGAATGGTATTAGAGGACAGATTTTAGGTTTAGAAAAATAACTCCTATATAAGAACAGAAAATAACTGTATTTGAACAAAAAATAACAAACATAAAAGTTAATTAAGAATTAAGTCATTTTATTCAAGGAATCCACAATCATCAATAACTCTATATGAGGCCAAAATCGGTTGCAAGCTCTGATTAACTGATCCTTGTTCCTGTCGAACATTACTTAAACTATAGCAGTCTATAAAGAGTCTTTGGTGTTATGGTGATGTTCATTAACTTTTACTCAACAATGCTCCACACATGGTAGTCCAATTGAGACTTGGAGAGTGAGAGGGATACATGTTAAGGTTTATGTGGTCATACAGATTGTCAGCCACTTACTCTAGTGTTCTTTGAGCCTTGTGGAGTCATGTTAGAAAATTAAGATCTTCCATTGCATACACTGTTGATCCAAGGCTTGACATCTTTATCTAAAGCCTATATCTATGTATACAAACACATTCTCATTCCATATCTTATTATAATGGAGATTGTGTGTTTTTCTGTCTGTAACCGAAACTATATTCCTACTCAAGTCACAATTCTCTTAGTTATTGACATCACATTTCCATGATTTTATTTTTATTTAACCTCAATTATTAATAAAATTGTCTTACATTATTAATACTGTTAACTATGTCTACATACTAAAAACATGCAATTATATTTATATATACAACAAAATAGCGGTTTACAGTGTGAACGGAAAGACTAATTTGCATATTAATATTAAAAAATCGAATTTAATAAATATGTGCTTAGTATTATTGATTTCTAACTGTTTGGTTTTATTTAATGAATATAAGCAAAAATCTCTTCAATGAATCTTAAATGAAATCCATTAACAAGATAAAATAACTGTCATTTTATTCTTTACTTCCTCTTTTAACTAAATACTTCAATTAGAAAAAATAACAATGAAAGACGAGAGTGATAGAAGAGTAAGTTTCAGTTGTTCCATTTTTTATTATACTCCCTCTGTTTCAAATATTTTATTATACTCCCTCTGTTTCAAATCTTTTTATCTGTATTCTTATTTAGTTTCATTAGCCTTTTTAATTTAATACAATATTTTATTACATTAAAACGTAATACTTGCACCCGGAGGGTGCATATATTTGCTAGTATATATAATGCTGTATATCTATTTCGATATATGATTCTGTCTGTAGGACATAGAATACACAGACTACATCCTCTGCAGATCAGTAAGACCCCTCATTAATGCGGTGTTCTGAGTATGACATTCAATTGCATCCGTTGGTGAGGTTCCAGTTTTGGGGAGTGTGTCGTCAACTCTTTATTTGCCATTACTCCCAAGTACTTGTTAAGGTTCTATCTATGAATCAAATAGATTTCTCGGAAATATATTATTTGACTAGCAGGACCTGCAGTTATACCAAAGTATGATAACGTAATTATTACAACGTTTGATGTGTATATTGCAAAATAGTTCAATCTGTAAAAAGTATAATTATCTTTGTTAAGTTTTTAAATGCCATCCTTGGCCAGTTGAAAAGGGCTTAAAGTAAGTAAGCTCTAAGTTGTGGAATCCTTTGGTAAGTAAATAAGTCCTATCCTGCGTATTGTTAAAGGTCCAGTGATTTAATCCTATGTCCGTTGTCCACGAAGGTTCAAAGTAATCATGGCCAGTATGCACAGTTTAAGTATTGTCTCAGCAGCAGAGTACTGCCAGTGATTGGCCAAGAGAAATCACATGGTTCTCGTCGAGTCTATAATATATTTATCTGCGTCGACAACACTCATAAGAAATAAGAATTCGGCAGATAAACAACACCAGATAATCAGGATTTACATTTTTGTATTTCATCTTGCACAATTTGGACGGTCTCATCTTTAACCAGAACGTGTTGCAAGATGATAACCGTCGTACTTTTAAGGAACATGAGTTTTAATACATAGATATATTTATGTCTTGAAGCATATGTGTACACCGATACGCACTTGCATGTGTTTCTGACGAAGCATTTTATTATTTCTGTGCATAGTTTCCTTCAAAATGACTGAATCATTAATGTATGGATCATTACATCGGCAGTATTTACGTACTCTAGCCAGGATCAAAGAACAGCTCCCCCGGAACTTTTGCCTACGGGCTGAGATTCGAGTGTAATATCTATTCCTCCTCCTTCGGATCTATGACTAGCTGGGTTACCCGGCGTTGCCCGTGAGAAATGATATTTTAAAAGTTCATGTTCATGCGCCGTTTTATAAATTAAAAAAATCCTCGAATTAAGAGAGGCTGTAATCATGATTAGAAACTTATTTTTCTCCCGAAATTAGAATTGAAACACCTCAATAAAAATATTCGCACTGTTTTTATTATTAACCGTGTTTCCCCGAAAATGAGACAGGGCTTATAATTCATTTTCACTCAAAATATAACATTAGGGTTGATTTTTGGGGAATGACTTATTCTTCATCATGTAGAAGAAAATTATGAATTTTCAAAATAAACAGAAATTACAAAAAAATACCCAACAAAAAACAAAAAACTATTTACATTTATTTACCATTACCATTTTCTTTTATTCAAAAAGTCACGTTCTCTTGATCATTGACGAAGACCAGTGTTTGTGTCGCACGGTGTGATTGTACAGAATGCTTATTTCTTTCGTCTATCTGCCGCTCTCAACTAGCTTGTTTTAAGTGGAAGGTTTGTATTAAAATCCTCCTGACAAATCTCGCTAGGTTTTATTTTGCAGGTAAGGCTTATTTTCGAGGAAACATGGTATTTATTTTAATAATGACGGAAACTTATTAGAGGAAGGAAAATAAAGTGCTCGATTAGTCTTAAGTGCTATATTTATTATTAAAACCTTTTTATAATAAAATCAAATTTCTTACAGTTAAACTCAAATTAATTCAAACCATGGTTGTTCTTCCTTCTATTCATTAAAGATTTCGGGCAATGTGATGTTAGCAGTGATGTAATTTCAGTTACAAATAGACCGATTCTCCATTATTTATAGAGATTATTATAATCTATACATTCAATAGTTTTTGTTACCTCTGGTTTTAAAGCATTAGATACTTCTCATCAGACAAATCATCTTGGAAATGACATTCAAATGAATATCCGTTATTTATACCATTGAGCTGTTCTCGTTTCATTCCTGTTTCCCCTCATACTTGCATGATGTTAAAAATATCACTTGGAAAATATTTTTCTTTGAAGGTGGTTGATCTTGTGTCGTTGTTTTTCCTGTACAAGGACTTAATATATATATATATATATATATATATATATATATATATATATATATATATATATATATATATGGCCGGGTTAGCTCAGTAGGTAGAGCGTTCGGCTAGAAACCACAAGGTTCCTAGTTCTACCCAGTTCGCCAACTCAGCGTATGAGTAGCACATGGATCTGTGCGGTAAAGTTTGGCGCTACACCTCAGATGAAAAAACAATCTCCTTGGTCTAGCGCTAGTGAAAAGGAGATAGACTCTCTCGCTGATTGGCTGATACCGACTTTAAGCCGCCCCGACGACTTTCTTTATATATATATATATATATATATATATATATATAATATAAAGTTAGGGTAGTGTGGACATGAAGTCAACGCCGCTTGGTTGTTGACAATTTCTCGTCTATTTTCAAACCAAGTGCTTTGAGAATCGCATGTGCAAGAAACTGTCAGTAACCAAGCGCCGTTGACTTCATATGTACGCTACCATAATTAAATATGTAAAACAATTTTATTAATAATTGAGGTTTAAATAAACATAAAATCATGGAGAATGTGACCTAAATAATTTAGGATTTGAGTAGTGATATAGTTTCTGTTACAAACACAATCTCCATTATGATAATATATATATATATATATATATATATATATACACCGGTGGGAATGTATTGAAAACGATTCGTCTTATGGTTATACATATTCAGTGTATACATACATATACGTTCTTTATCTACACCTGCACATACAAATTAATTATGATATATGCATGCTAAAATTCTGTTATGCATCAAAGATTATATATATATATATATATATATATATATATATATATATATATATATATATATTGAACTAAATTCTTTTGTGTTGATTCCCTGTTAACCAATGTTTTTATCTTTTTATTTTCTTTCTCTTTCACTAAGATAATTTTCTCTCGGTACCGAACTTTTGGAACATTCTATTCTTCTATTCGTCTTTGCATTCTCGCTTCCTGAAAATAAATGAAGAAAAGAAATAATGTTCTTTTTGTGTAGTTCCAATCGAAATCTGTATTCCTCAAAATGATGCTGAATCCAAAACCATACCCACGTTTTGTCTTCAAGCTCCTCGCAGACTTCCCAATCGAACTTGGCTTATCTTCGCAGCTTTATTCTAATTGTTTAGACAGCATTTCAGCTGTCAAAATTCGCGCGCAAATAAGAAAATATAATTTTAATACCCAGTGAGGAATAATATTTAATTTTGATTGGAGAGTAATGGCATTTTTATAATATACATACATGTGGGTGTATAGGAAAATCCATTCTAATATATATATATAATCATCATGTCGCGCATGCAGCACGGGTATCAATGACAATCTCTCACCAACCTTCCCTATCATTCATTGCACCTGGGAGCTCCTCTGCGGAGCAGCCGGCATCTTCGCATAGCTGGTCAATGTAGGTCCTTGCTGGGCATCCCACACTTGCTGTTTCCACAACTTGTTTAAGACTGTACGCAGCATTCTTGTGCAGCTCCCATCTAGCTTATTCTCAAGATGCTTCGTTAGGGTCCAGGTGATGCAGCCATATAGCAGCACCGACACAACCACAGCCTGGAAGAACTGTCGCTTCGGTTTGTCAGTGAGATCGGACCTCCATATGACTGATAATCTATTTGTGGCCGACCATGCCTTTGCTATCCGTGTATTAGCATCACTCTCTGTGGAGGAGCTATTACCACCCAGGTACGTGAATTGTTCTACTTGCTTAAGAGGCTTGCCGTTGAGTGTGGAGATGTTTCCTTTATATATATATATATATAATGGAGATTGTGTCTTTGTAGCCGAAACACCGTCATCACCGACGTCACAATTCCCTTATCTATTCACGTTATATTCTCAATGGTTATTAGATAATGATAATTTAATCTTACTTAGCATATTATTAACAATGTCTTTAAGATAGATTTGCCTCAAAACTACCCATATTACTAATGTATTTAAAATCCTGAAATATGTGTTATATATCTTTAAGAAATAAGAATTGACAAAGTATATGGTGGGAATAATTTGCTTAAAGATTTTAATAAAACTGGGTTCAATGAATAATGAATTGCTATTACCGATTTCTAATACTATATTTATTTTCAATGGTATTAAAAAAATCCTGTATATAATTCTATATAGAAATAAATTAAAATAAGTGTCATATCTTTATATTGATTTTTATTTACTTTCGTTAGTCTTTCTAATTTAATATATTTTATTACAGTCAAACTTAAATACTTGCCCCGGGGTGCGCATACATTTTCTAGTTTTTATAATATATACACATGTGTGGGTGAGTATAGAGAAAATTCATGGTAATACATTAGCTTGATTTATTTTAGTTGTATTATATCCCATTGATGTGTTCTCAAATAAATGCACAGTTGCATAAACTTTCGCGCGTTTGGGTAAATGTGTATGTATCTATGTGTGCATATATAGATGTATAATTGTGAGTGTGTGTGTATATATATATTTATGCATATATAAATATCGAGAAATGAATATGCTATGTATACATAGCTTTGTTCGATTTTAATAACATTTAAATAAGCATCCATATTCTCTCTCTCTCTCTCTCTCTCTCCCTCACACACATACACCCACAAATATATATATATATATATATATATATATATATATATATATATAAAGCGCAATTCATATGTGTGTATGTTACAAACTAATTTTAAACATATGTTTTCTGCCCCAGAATCTGCGCATGAATAACTACGTATAATTTTACATTTATTCAATTGATTCAAATATTCTTATATTATAAATAATACATTTAGACAAACGCTAAAACACAGGCTTTTAAACATACATATTCCCACACATATGGACAGGAAATTAGGAAACTTAGCCAAGTCTGGCACAAGGCCAAAATATTGTGTACTACACCCGTATTATATATATATATATATATATATATATATATATAATTATCTTTTCTAATTTTCTGGCCATCAGGGGTGATGTATTCCAGTTTTTTTTTAAATTATATTAATGTGGAGGCTAGAAGGAGAAGAATTAGTGAGAAATACACACATTCTGCACAAAGAAAAAAACTCCAAATACTAGAAGCTCTATACATAAAACAATACAAACCACCCTTAAACAAAATTAATTTCCAATACAGTACACACATTCTAAAATGCCTATAACACCTTTCTCACCAATTCTTCTCCTTCCAGCCTCCACATTAATATAATTAAAAAAAAACTGGAATACATCACCCCTGATGATGGCACTTCGAAGTGCCGAAAGTACTCAGGAACTGAACTTTGGTGGACTTATCCACCAATTCCACCCAAACATTAAAAAGTTCGCTAGAAAATTAGAAAAGATAATATATATATATATATATATATATATATATATATATATATATATATGAATGAACAAATAAATAAAAGGTTTAGCTTTTATTTATTTACATGGGAACAATATTTACAACCAATGGTTTCCTGCTAACGCATTCGTCAGGTAAACGAAATAGTTTTTTTTTTAATGCTAGAAATGGTATAAATGGTTAAATGTGTGCGTTTTTTTTTAACTGTATTCTCGTGTTGCATGTTTACGTGTTTACGTGATGTCGAATGCTCTTTTTCTTTGTGCGTGTGCGTATGTTGTCGGGCGCATGAAAATGCGTGAAGACTGATGTTATGATCGTATCCACGCGCGTCTGTGCGTATGAATATGCGTATTTGTGTTTGGTATTCTTGGTTACGTATGTTTTGTGTGTGTGTGTATATATATATATATATATATATATATATATATATATATATATATATATTTAAAATTTGGGATGAAAAAATCAGAGTGCTCAACCACAAATTTGTAGGAGCTTTATTTTTTTATTTGTTGAATTTTTTAAATATAATTGTTTTCCATAGGCAACTACCCAGGTTTCAGGCAATTTTGCCATCATCAGGTTGCTAATAATTCTTCTGGTGTTTATACGAAGACATTTCTTGCTGTTATGTTTTTGGACCGCAAATTACGTCGGTTGATTATTGTGGACGCTTTTTATGCTTTGGATTTTATTTTTGAATTTTTGAATTTCTGCATTAAAAAAAAAATGCTCATAAAGTTATCTCCCTTTAATCCTTTGAAAATGTGTTCTTATTTGCAAGAAATGTCTTCGCATAAACACCAGAAGAATTATTAGCAATCTGATAATGGCGAAATAGCCTGAAACCTGGGTAGTTGCCTATGGAAAACAATTATATTTAAAAAATTCAACAAATAAATAAATAAAGCTCCTACAAATTTGTGGTTGAGCACTGTGATTTCTTTGTTTCAGAAATTATGTCCGATAGGGAGACGAGTCATAGGAATCCGTACTGTCAGCTCGACTTGTATTATGATTTGAATAACGTAGATACCGAGTCAATAGTGCTTGTTGCCTGTCCGTTTCTCTACTATGCGAACACCTATCTTTTCCTTCTTATATGTTGTATGGAAGCGCGTGGTGTAATGTTAAAGTCATGGGAAATGGACTTGTCGCCCCGAGTTCAAATCCTGGATGTGGTAATTGCATTTCACTTAGCGCTAATACCCTTGGGAAAGGTATGAATCCTACTCTCCCTCCAGCTATGGATAAATAGTAGGGCAGACTGGGCTCTTTTTAACCTTGGTTAGGCAACCGTTCTAGGAGAAGGAAAACTCTGAATTCAAACCTGTTGAACTCCGCTTAAGAAATTGACCTTGTGTCACATCCTGCTCGTGCGGAGGAGTTGGTGAATGTATATATATGTGTGTGTTCTTTGATTCGGAATTATTAGAATTATACCTAGATTCAAGTTGATTGATTTTTACCAGTCCTTTTATCTACTTCTCTCTGTCATTGGTTTGCTTTTTATTTGATTACTAGATGAACTACTCGCTTACGCTGGGTAAAAGGTCAATGGATTATTGACATAATGAGACTAACAGACAGACATGAAACCTTGGGTACAAAAGTGTATTATCAGTAATTCTGAAGTTCTTGCTCGCAGAAAATTCATTTAGTAATTGATTTCAGGACAGTTACCAACGATCTTAAATGCGTTCTGTATACATTTCTCATGGATCATTATTTTTCCTGGAAGTGCCAGGGAAAGCTCATCAATAGAAGTGGTGATTTAGAATACATCTTATACTTCGATAAACCAACATTTTCATACTTTCCACTTACATCTTTGCCTACCAAATTTCCCCATTGTTTATCAGATTTTCTCAGTATTTTTTTTTTTACCTATATGATGGGATATTTCAAAGTTCATTATCTATTCACCTCAAAACGTATTTTATTCAGATAAAAAGTATATTATTGTAATCTGAGTCCTTCTGCTGAATTATAATACACTAACCATCGGTATTTGTACTTTGCGTGGCAGTGGTGGGAAAGCCGCTTAAGGGTAGGCAAATAGTTTTCTCTGCAATATCAATTCTACTGTTTTTGTTAATTTAGAATTTACACTAGTTACAAATAAACTGTGTAACTATGTAAGATGAATTCACTTAACAGAAGAAATTTGCCAAGTATATTTTTATTATCTGTGTTATTCGGACTATTGTCCCCATCTTCATTGTTATTTGTACAAGCGTTTCGGCCGATATGCCCTCCGGCCTTCTTCAGGTGTTTCTTATTTATAAGTTCCCAAAATTCACACTCAATTGTCCAATTGGACACATGGCCTAGTGGATAAGGTAGTTAGGTTAAGAGCCTTCTAAGTGACAGTTATCTCTGGATCCTGAGTTCAATCCTGAGTAGAGGCTGTTAGAAAAATAATAAACACAACTCCTACCCCAGCTATGGTTAGCGGAATGAGAACAGGATACCCCCGTCGACTAAATAAAGGGTTAGGTTTAAAAGTTCCGTGATGGCTCCTGATTACGACAATAAAGTTCCCGAGTTCAAAAAGAAGGTTCCCGTTCGAGAAGGTTCCCGAGTCCGACAAGAAACACCTGAAGAAGGCCGGAGGGCATATCGGCCGAAACGTTGTACAAATAACAATGAAGATGGGGACAATAGTCCGAATAACGCAGATAATACTAATCTTCAAGCCTCATCTCAAACATCCAGAGAAATAGTATATTTTTACGTTAGGAAATTAATATTGTTCTGGTGAAAAAGAAATACTTATAAATTTAAGTAAACGATACTTCAGAAACATCGATTTAAACATTTTAATTTTTGACCTGATTATTAGTTCTAAGCATTTTCATTTATATAACTTGAATTATTCAAATCATCATCATCCTCTCAGGCTAGTAGCACAGATATCCATGTAAATCTCACTTCCTATCTTTCATTACTCTTGGGAAGTCCTCTGCACAGCATCCAGTATCCACGCAGAGCTCGTCTATGTAGGTATTTGCTGGACGACGCACACTTGCGTACCCATATGCTGGTTTCCATAGAAGAGCGTTACTTACGAGTTCGTCCTTGCCTCTCGAACAGTGCTCAAGTTTTGTTCGTCTAACTCGGATGGTATGTGTGATAGGCAGCAGGTAGCCATACAACTGCTTTCTTTTAGGGCATTGTTTCCACGATTCGTTTAATATCTCGCGCAGCATTCTTGTACAGCCTTTATCTAGCTTGTTCTCTGTGCTTCGTTGGGGTCAAAGGGGTGTAGCCATACAGTAGCACTGATACAACTACGACTTGGAAGAATTGTCGCTTTAACTTGTCAGTGAGATCGGACTTTCATATGACTGATAATCTGTTCATAGCAGGTCATGTCGTTCCTATAAATGAATTGTTCCATCGAGTTTAGAGGCTTACCGTCGAGTGTGGAGTTGCCTCCTTCATTTTTAAAACACATGAACTCAGTTTTATCGGAATTCACAATGACACCGATGTTCCGTGCTGCCTTCTCCAGGCTATGTAGCAAGAATTCAGCTTGTGCAGGTGTATTCGGAAGAAGTGTCAGATCATCTGCGTAGTCCGCATCTGTGATAGTCTCTGCGGGATATCGCTTGCTTCTTGCCTTTTTGAGTGTGACCCGGAATTAATAAGCGGTGATATCTTCGCGTTTTGAACATAATGAAAAATAGATGAGTTTCAGCAATAACTTTTGGACAAGAATTCCAATCCAGTTTGGTTAGGGCAGGATTTACCATTACGTAAAATAAGCATGTGCTTAGGGCACCAAAAGAGAAAAGGGCACGGCAGTTTTTTTTTGGGGGGGAGGTGGTGTTAAAGGAGTGGTGTTGTTTCCGAATGTACAATGACTTGCTGTGACCAGATCCTATTTGTGATAAAACCGCTCTTAAAATAATTAAACACATTCATCCTATTTTGTTTGTGAAGTATTTTTGTAGGATGAACAATTCACTCCTTTATTTATTCGGTGGATAAATATTTTGAGAACGTTATCTGAAATTCATTGTATATCCCCAGCTTGCCCGAGTTATATAGTATCCGGTTAAATCAAAATTTTTAAATCTCATATTACTTACCATTAAATAACAATACCTATCACTCGATATGATTATAATGAAAATGTTACAACGGAAATGTGTGAAAGTTAAACTCCAATTACCAATAATGCAATAACAATACATTTTGAAAAGGAGTGAGATGCAATATCATCAATTTAAGTTCTTCTAATGAACAGAATGTTCGTAGGGAAATTCCTTAAGTTTGCAAATTTATTGAAAGTGTTCCTCTTAGCCGATTTTTTCCTATTTTCTCAAAACCCATCCCGTAATTTGGTTCTTAGTGCACACAGATGTACTACTGGTGGTGGGATGGTTGGTTTTAAGGCATATCCACCCTTATTGGGTTATTTTATGCCGAAGACGTTTTTGTTTCATTGTCTTTTGGGTATTCAATTTTTTTTTTCAAACTCAATTTCTTCACTTGTAAGTTTCCTTTGCTCAACAAAACTCTAATTCTAAAATCTTGTTGAGAACTGATCAAGGAGATTGAAAAGTCCAATTCACATTTTGGAAGAGTCATCAAACTAATAAATTAATTTGCATTCTCACGCTGCTTAAAGTCCCTAGGAATGCCTGCAATCTTGTTAAATTATCAGAAGAGGGTGGGATCTATTTTGGTAAAGTCTTGTTCAGAATTGATCAAGGAGATTGAAAAGGCCAACTCACATTGCTATTTTGAAAGGTTGCCAAAATTGTAAAATTTGATTTATAATAGATTTACAATTAGAATGCTTAAAAACATCGGAAATCTCATGCAATAAAAACAATTTCATTTTAATTCAAATATTATTAAGCAGTACATTCTATAGAGCACTATTCAATTGGGCTATAAAATGTAATGCTCATAAGCATTTGTAAAAACCCAAAATCTTTTTGGAGAGGGTCCCTTAATTACATGTCAAATAGTAACAGTTCTGTTCTCCTATGGCATCTTTATATAAAATGTTCGTTGCCCTATTGGTTGTTTTTTTTAATACACCGACTATACCTTTACAGAAGAGTAAAACCCCTCATTGTGGACATCTCTTGCTCGTGGATGGCGACTCGTGATGCTTAAAGACGGAATCCTGGTGGCTAAACAGCCCATGCCATGCAACCCTCTACTTTGGCCCTTACTTAAGCTAAACAGGCGGTCGGAGAAGCCCCCCCCCCTCTGATCAATCGGCTGGTCACATCAAGCCCTAGCCCCTATATGATTACCCCAACCTTATTACCATTATGGCAAATCCAATCCTTTTTATCATATGTGCGCTAAAAGGCGGTGGCTGAGGGTCTTCATGTCCTGAGAATGACATTAAACTCTATCTGATGGTGAAGTTCCAGTTCTGGAGGTCTGTGGAATGGGGAGCATCCCTTCATCACCATTGCTCCCAGGTCCCCTCTGACCCGGAGTAGTAGTACCTTCTAGGCTTAAATAGAAAAAATGTTTATAAAAAAATATTAAGTACCCATCAAGAAAGAATTTATTTCAAAACTTTGTCGGCATTAAATGACCCACCGAAGTTGATATGCCGTAACTCTCCCCTAAAAAAAATATATATATAAAATTCTGGGACACGCTACAAACATAACTGAAAAATAATCAAATAACTGAGTCCATAAACGTTGCTGCTTAGATGATGATAAACCTATATTAATAATGGAGATTCGGTCTCTTTCAGTCTGCAACCGAAACTGTCTCGGCTTTCGTCACAGTAATTCATTTTTTTTAATTCTATAAAAAAATCAATTAAGTTGAATTGTCATGAAAATGTTGATACTTATTCACCTTTTAGATCAATTCATGTTTAAAATAGTTTTTCCCTATATTTGGAAATATTCTTTACAAAGTCAACCCTCCCCCTTATTTCATTTATGAAATCGTAACAAAATACATTTTACACGTACGGTTTTTGAATTTTTCTATGAAGATAATTCTGAATAACTGAATCAGAATTTGTTAGAAATGTTTTGGAGGCCTTTAAAACAAAACAAACATCTCATTGGAGTGGAGTGAATATGGTTCGTTTAAGTAATTCTTTTTAAAGTAATTCATTTTTTTTAAATATCAAACGTTTTTTATTTTAATTTTTCCCATCCCCCCATTAGGGAATATCTTTCAAAAATGTATTTTTACACCATCCGGAGGGTGTTTATTTTTGCTAGTCATTTTAAAAATGATTATTTTCTACTGATTTGCGTGTTGTTTAAGGATGACTCATCATAAGACCACATAGCATTGTTTCTATGGACGAGCCGTGAGACGTGACAAAGTAGGAGAGAAGAGGAATGAGAGGTGAGATTGTAGAGTGAGTTTGGAATCATGCGTCGAGAGTGAGACATGGGCTCTTGCTCTATGGCAGTTTTGGCTTGGGGGAAAATAAAAATCTCATGAGAAAAAGTAGTGGCCTTGTGTTATTACTATTATTATAAATGGCACAAAGCAAGATCTCCCCAAGCACCCCAAATTGGTTTCCAGACTCCAACATCATGGAATTCCCAGTCAACTGAACAGCAGTCCAGCAACCAGGATTCGAACCTCTCCAAATGTAGTACCGGTCCAGAGTAAATATACAATTATTTCTATATAAACACATTATCACTTTATTCGAAGTAAGAGCCATAATGTAACAAACGTTGACACGTTATCTCTCCATTCATTCGATAGGAGAGCGTAACGCAACATAAAGAAGACCAAAGAATGGAACGGTCGACAGCTTAGATTATAAAATATCGAAGACACAAAGAAGGAAATTATACTATTCCAGCCTCTTAAAAATATAGACAATCAGGTCGTCTTATAATTAAAAAGATGATCAGATAGAATAAAACTTTTTTTTTTGTAGAGTGAGTGGGTGAGGAAAAAAAGGGGGTGGAGTTTCTATTGGAAATGTTAGAATTTAGGCGTGATGCAAGCGGCCCAAAAATGTCCGGTTGAGAGGAAATGCTTAACATATGTGCAGGAAAAATATCTTTTACGTAATTAGTATTTAATCCTGTGAGTTTTTGGTCTTGGAATAAGTGGCGTTTGTTAATTGGAAGAATGTTTTTAAGTGGTGGAATCAGTGATTGGCAACACGGTTGGAACCAACATTCCTTAACTTAAAAGAGCGGGAAGTAAATAAGTTTCGAGAATTGTTCGCGCCAAACTTTTCTTTCTTCCTTTCTAATTTGTTGTTCTTCCTTTCTTTAAGTATAATTCATAATATTTTTCTGTGTAACATGTCCTTTTTTCTTCCCTTTCTTTCTTTCCAATTTGTTACTTTCTTTAAGTATATATTCTATTTTTCTGTGTAGCATGTGCTTTTTCTTCCTTTTCTTTCTTTTTTTTCCAATGTTATTCATTTCTTTAAGTATGGTTTTACATTTTTTTTCTTTTTTTCATCCCTTTCTTTCTTTCTAATTTGTTCTTTCTTTAAGTCTATTCTTTATTATATATTTCTGTGTAGCATGTCCATTTTTCCCTTTCAATTTAAGTCAATTCTTTATATATTTTTTCTGCCCTTTTTTTCTAATTTGTTATTCTCCATTTCTTTAAGTATATTTTTTATATTTCTGTGTAGCATGTCCTTTTTCCTTTCTTTCTTTCTAATTTGTTATTCTTCCTTTCTTTAAGTAAACTTGCTATCTTTCTGATCCGTGTCCATCAATACATCTGTTTTTTTATATTCTTCCTATGAGCAATATAGAGAATCAATTTATCTATCAGCATAAACATATACTAGCAGGATATGTGGATATAACACAGAATTGGGATTTAATCATTACAGCGCTTGATATGTTTACTTAATAACAATTGCAACATAGTTCAATATCTAAAAAGTATAATAATCTTGATTTAACTCTCTCTCTCTCTCTCTCTCTCTCTCTCTCTCTCTCTCTCTCTTTATTTATTTATTTATTTATTTATTTTTACTTTCTTTCCTTTTAATCTAATTATGTTCGATTGAAACATTAGCATTATCGTTTCCGCACCCTCCCTCCCTTTATCTTTCCCTCACTTTTTCCTTCTTTCTCATCTTATTTTTTCTATGTAGCATATCCTTTTCTCTTTATTATCAAAACGGAATGGTCTATTATTTAGCTGAGATGATGAAATAAGCATTCGGTTATCTGTTGCATAACGCAACAGATAATTAGGATTTACATTTTTGCATTTCATCTTGGAAGATTTGGACGGCCTCATTTTTAACCAGAGGGTGTTGGAAGATGACAACGGTCGTGTAATTAAGGATCATGAGCATTAATATATAGATGCCATTAATATTCATCCTTCAGTTTACAGAGTAGAATACTGAAAACAGCGAGATCAAGATAATTTTAAAGTACAGCGTTGGTAAAACTTGCTAATAATTTAACCTTTTTTTTTTTTTCTTACTCCATCGGCTGTCAGTCAGCTGCTGAAAAGATTTGGGATTTCCACGGATTGTAGGTATGTGATATTATATATATATATATATATAATATATAATGAGAGAGAATTGTAAGGGTTTTGCGTATGCTTTGCATATTTATGTTTAAAAACTGCAGTATCTTTTTAAATATTAGTCTATTTCCAACACCTACATTCATGGATGTTTGTTTATTTTTAGAAACGTTGCTGAATAAAGTATATATTAAATTTTTACTTGAAGGCACTTACAACGCATGTATCGCATAAAATTGACAAGCTTAATTTCGCTAGGATCGTTAGCTGTGTACTGTGGTCGAGGCGATATAGTGGTTCACTATGCTCGCTGAGGTCCCGGTTTCGATTTCTGTCGGAGGGAAATCGTTAGTATATGTCGCTGATGAGACTTAATAAAGTCGAAACAGTCTGTACGACATTCTACACACCGAGTGATCCTTTGCCGGGATTACACTTGTCAATTTCATTTTCTATAAGAAAAAGTATCGAATTTTATGCGATACATGCGTTGTAAGTGCCTTCAAGCAAAAATTTAATATATACCTACATTCATGTTTTAAAAAACAGTATTTTTACTTTTTTAATTTTTTGTAACATAATTTCATAACGCATTTATAACACACACACACACACACACCATATATATATATATATATATATATATATAATATATATATATATATATAATAAGTAAAAGTCGTGTGGGCGGCTTAAAGTCGGTATCAGACAATCCGCGAGGAGAGTCTATCCTCTTTTCACTGGCACTAGACCAAGGAGATTGTTTTTGCGTCTGTGCTACACATACGTTGGGTTGGCGAGGGCCGGTATCGAACTAGGAACCTTGTGGTTTCTAGGCGAACGCTCTACCGACTGAATCAACCCATATATATATTCTCCAAATAAAAACAGGATAAATAGTCTGGAATTATTTTTTGTTGATCCTCAGGTTAGCTAATATTCAAAACGTCTGAATTATCGTGAACTAGTTGCCTTTTTTATACTTCAAAATATGTTGATACTACTTTGTATACACTGTAAAGATTTTATGGTTTAAAAGCGCTTTTAGTATTATAATGTATACCTGCTCCTCACCCTGGTTGCTTGAGCTTTCTGGGAAGGAAATTTACTTGTGGTTACAAATTACACTAAAATTGCAAGGGTCTTCTGAAACGAATAGAGCTCTTTTAGTAGCCTTCATGTGTGTATGTACATGCCTATATCAGTAAAAATATCCCTTCCTTAAAGTGGGTTAGGCTGATGGCCCGGTTGGTAGAGATTCTGACTGATGAAAAATCGGTCGAGTTTCGATCCCGGCCAGAGGGAGCCTGCAAAGTCTAGCTGCACTGTATGTGGATGACACACACACACACACATATATATATATATATATATATATATATATATATATATATGTGTGTGTGTGAAATTGGAAAAGGAATTGAATCCGACAATTTGAGGAAAAATGAGTAAAGAAAAGAAATGTAGATGGATAAAATGAATTTAATCGATGTCACTTACACATGTGTTTCGGTCAGTTTATGTGTGTGAGAATATTTCGCACACATAGAAGAACAGATTTTTTTTTTTTCAAAACATAAACTAAGCTCCGAGAAAAATGTTCAACATGTTAATGATAAATAATAGCACTTTATTTTTTTTATTTTATTTATTTTTCTTTGTAATAAAAAACTATTTTGTACCATAACCCCTAGAAAAACCAAATATCCAAATCATAACGGTCTATCTCAACATTCTATTTCAGCGTTCCAATTTTTTTTTAAAATTCGATTTTCGAATATTTTCAAAATTTTTTCATTCAAAATAAATGTTCACTCTGATGAAGGTCGATTCTTCTATGTGTGCGAAATATTTTCACACACATAAACTGACCGAAACACATGTGTAAGTGATATCGATTAAATTCATTTTATCCATCTACATTTCTTTTCTTTACTCATTTTTCCTCATATATATATATATATATATGTATGTGTGTGTGTGTGTGTGTGTGCTTGCGTGTAGGTCAAATTTTGAATAACAAATTTTTAGGTCAAAATTGATATCATCTTTTGTAAGAATTTGCAAAACTGAAATTAAAATATCTTGGGAAGGATGAAGAACTAGAACTGACCTCAGAAATTATTTCCCTAGATTGTTTTTGTGGCTATTAATCATGAATCAACCGTACACGGGACCGACTCATACACGAGTATATACGGTAAACCAAATGTTTTGAGTTACTTAGCGATGAGATTTGGCGTTAAATTACCAGATTTTCTTTGAAACTCTCTAACAACTTTATAACAAAAACTTTGTAGTGACTTATTCAATTGTGTATTCGTAGAAATCAACAGTACGCATAAATATCTGATTCATTGATTGATTTTAACGACATGGCAACCAGTCTGAGATTATTCTATTAGAGAATCGTATTCTTGTACATTTATATTTGCATTTTTTAGTTTAGAAATATTTGCACACGGTTGTATGGTTTCAAGTTTTCATACCTAATATTAATTTATATACAAAATTATGGTTTCAAGTAACAACTCCTATTTAATATTTCCCCCATAATCGTATGGTTTCACGTATCATTATCCAGCGATATTAATTTTCAAACATATCTATTTTAAACAGAGATAGGACAATTATGCTACCACTCCGGGTCAGAGTGAACCATAGAATAATGTCAGCGAAGGACATTTCACATTTTCTACAGCTGGAGCTTCGACATCAGTTGCAATTAGTGTCATATCCATGATTTGATTCGGCATTAAATGACCTGGAAAAGGTTAATATGCTGTAAAACAAAATTGCCAACTTCACTAAGTGTAATGTAAGCAATACAGTCTTATTTAAAAAAAAATGAAAATTACTTTTTTGGCATTAAATGACCCGAAAAAGGTTGATATGCCATAAAACAAAACAACCAGCTTCACTAAGTGTACTGTAAGCATCGCGAGTCCTTTTTTATGAAAATGACATGATTCGGCATTAAATGATCCACAATGGGTTAATATGCCATAAAACAAAAACCTCACTAAGCACCTTATGATTGTGGATTCGGAAACTAGTAGATAATATGATTTAATAAAAGTAACACTTCTCAAGAGGCCAACAATCTTTTGCCCTTCTGTCTCTCTCATATATATATATATATATATATATATATATATATATATATATTATGAACATCTGCTCATTTGGCAAATGCCTCGTCCATTCTGTTCGAACAGGAAACATCTTTCCTTAATTCGTTTACTTTTCTTTTGCTTTTTATACAGTCGGCTTTTAATTAGCAAATGAATTCAGATGGATATCACAAATTAATTGCTCTTTCTGCTCTGACTACGGCCGTCTCGTAGTGACTCGTGCCAACCAGTCTCCTATGGTTTACTCATCCACGCTGATTACGTAAACCGTTCGAGGCGGGAAGGTAGAAAAACCCTGAAATGAATCGCCCTACCACCTCTCTTGTAACAACCCAACATCTCTTCTTCTTCTTCTTCTTCTTCGATGTTTGCCTTACGAAAGTTGCAAATAAGGCAGTAAAAAAAAAAAAAGAAGAAAATTACGGTCGACGGCGCCGTTCATCTGGTAAAGGCATTGGTTCCTTCGTGGCATCTAAAGAGATATTCTAACTCTGCGTTTTAAGTATACACACAGTCATTTGTACTTGAAAGTGTGCAAAAGGGATTAGATCGAAGAAGGGGTCAATCCCAGGTGTGACATCAATAAAATTGTAATTACCCAGGGTTCATGTTTTAAGAAGAACACAATGAGGCACCTGCTATTCAGCAACGTTTGCTAAAAAAAACGATTCTCACAGACTATGGGGGTTGATATAAACTACCAATGCGATTTATGGTTTAATTTCCTACCCGATCAGGGGTGGGTTGTTTGTTTTTTTTTTTGGTGGGGGGGGGCGAATACACTATCACAATTTTCCCTTAAGAAACTCCATGTTCGGTACCTAAACTTTGACTCTATCTAAACCGATATATCAACAGAATTTGCCGTCATTTTACGATTAAGAAATTACTGACTTTTTTCAGGGTGGCAACCCGAATTGAAAAATTAGCTGATTAATCTTTTACTAGCAGGACCTGTGAATATACCACAATATGATAATTTGGTTATACAACGATTGATAGGTTTACTTAAGAGTTATAGCAAAATAATTGAATATGTAAGAAGTATAACAATCTTGATTTAACTCTCTCCCACGGCAGTAAAATATCTACATTGATTTGCCAATAAAAATGTGGAGTGCTTAAAATATCTACATATATTTGCCGACAAAAAAGTGAGAAAAACACGACCCGGAAAATATCTAAGTTGGACCGGAAATTCACCTGACGCTGGTTCACTAAAAAAGCGTAAATTAAAGCAGGAGGCCGGGATGACATAAGATCAAAATTACCAAAATATATTCCGTAATTCACAATTTCAATATTACAAGTAAAGCAAACATGTAACTTTTTTTTTCCAATTCATTTTAATTTTACGTTGGTAATCTAAGCGACGCAAGACCATTTGGAATGTTTCATTTTAAAATTGGGTGAAATAAAATGGGACAAATAAGACGGAAGATTCAGAAACGAGCGTATTATTATTAATCTTTGATAAATACAAGTGGTCTTCGTTAAGTGTGTCACGAAAATTGAATACACTGTGACAGTAACCTTTAACAAGTTAACCGTCTAATGGAGAATGAAAGTGTGTGAAGGGATTAAATCGAAGAAGGAGTAAATCCCAGGTGTGGCATCAATAAAATTGTAATTACCCAGGGTTCATTTTCAAGAAAAACACAATTAGTCACCTGCTATAAAGCAACGTTTGCTAAAAACGATTCTCACAGACGTTGATGTCATGAGTTAAATTTTAGTTAAATATTCAGCCATTATTTGTCAACTAAAACGACTTCCAGTCAATTCACACTTAAAGCGATTACATATTGCTACAACAACGAAGTTAAGCAAAGATAAGTCTGCTCCGAGCTTTGATGGGTGACCACTTAGGAACGGCTAGTACATTTTACTAATCTGTGAAATTATATTATTTACTAGTTTCCTATTCCACAATCATGTGGCACTTATTGAAATTGTTTGGTTGTTTTGTTTTACGGCATATCAACTTTTCTTATGTTATTTAATGCCGAATCAAAACAAAATCAGGATACCACAAATATAATATATATCAAAGTCGCAAGCACCAAGTACTAAACAGCTTGCTTGCTGTATAAAGTTTGAATCCTCTCAAGTTGGTCTTAAGGACTTGGACAGAACTTGACTACACTGGATGTTCTTCTTGGACTTTACTCTGACCACTACCTAAAATGTTTGGTGGTGAATTAACATTGATCAGCTGATTTTTAATCAGTTGGCAACCTGAAGATGCCCTGTTGGCTGGAGCTTTAGAATACACCGACTGTACCTCTACAGAGGCGTAAGAAACCCCCAAAGAGGCCACCTGTTGGCCGTGGGTGGTGACCCTTTATGCTTAAGGATGGGATTCTGGCGAATGACATGCAACACACCTCTTAGATCCTTACTTAAGCTAGACGGGCGGTCCGGAGAGCCCCCCTCCGACCAATCGGCTGGTTATGTCAAGCCCTAGCACATATATGATTGCCCTTATGACAAGCCCCCACTCTGCACTAAAAGGCGGTGGCTGATGGTCTTCCTGTCCTAGAAATGATGTTAAACTCTATCTGATGGTGTGATTCCAGTTTCCGGAGGTTTGGGGAATGTGGAGCACCCCTTCATCACCATTGCTCTCTTGTCCCCTTGACCCGGAGTGGTAGTACCTGTTAGGGTCCCATCTATGGGTTAAATAGAAAATGTATTCATAAAAGCAAATTGTGTATCAATTAAGAATTCATTTTTCAAAACTTTGTCGGCATTAAATTATTCACTGAGGTTGATATGCCGTAAACCAAACCACCCTGAATAGTCTCGTTATTTCTCGAAACACTCTCTGTGACTGAAGTTTTGGCCAAAATAAGTATTCCTGTCGTACCACGTGAGGGAACCACGTGAAGCTAGTGTTAGCTGAAAGACTTAAGGCGTTGTTTCTAGGAGTGGAAATAAGGTTTTTGTCTGTTCAATGGAATTATTTTGTAGTTAGTTAGCGATTTAGTTGAAGATACTTTAATTTTCGCGGTCTCATTTATTAATAGACTGGCGTTGTACAGCTTAGGCCATAAATAAGTATAATATTTTAGAATTTAATTTTCTTGTGAATAAAAAATACCATTTTTTTTAAAATTTCCAGTAGAACTCTATATAATCAAAACTGATATTACGTCGTCTTTATTACCAAACAAGACAGGATTGCGTGCGTGTGCGCAGACACGCATACGCACATGTATGCGTGTGAAAAAATGGAAATGAACCTGCCAGATACGTTGAGATGATAATTGGAAGAAAAATATATACATTGATATGGATGAATTTTGGTCGAAACACGTGTCGACAATAACAATAATAAATGTTATCCATACCAAAGTATATATATTTTTCTTCCAACTATCTTTTCAATATATATATATATATATATATATATATATATATATATATATATATGAGAGTCGTTCAAAAAGTTCCACCCCCCCCCGATAATTTATGACTGTTCGGGCCTCTGTTTATTTTTCGTCACACATATTTTAGGTTTGTATGGACCTCAGCAGTGCATGAATTAAGACAGATATCTGAATTAGTCTTTCTATGTTTATAAGAAGTGGCTCAAAACTTTCTGAAAAGAACTTCTCGCCTCGCCCCCTCTCTCCTTCTCATATATATATATATATATATATATATATATATATATATATATTATTATTATTTTTTTTTTTTGCTTGAAGGCAGTTACAATGCATATATCGTATAAAATTCGATAATTAATGAAAATAATCATGACCAGCGAATTCGGCAAATATCGCCCCCTACGTAGAACATCGTACAGCTGTTTCAACAAATCGTAAGTATACATCGCTGATGAGACTTAATAAAGTTGAAACAGATGTACGATGTTCTACGTAGGGGGTGATATTTGCCGAGTTCGCTTGTCATGATTATTTTCATTAATTATTGAATTTTATACGATATACGCATTGTAATTGCATTCAAGCAAACAAATATATAAATAATATACTTTACTCAACAATGCTTCCAAAGCAAATTATCTTAATCTCATATAATACGAAATAAATACGACAATTGAGAAGATAAATGGAAAAATATAAGTATATCTGTATGGATGAACTTTATATGCTGACACATGTTTCGGCGGGAATTTGTTTGCATATACAGCATTGTAAACAGATTGTCTTGTTCAGAGCATAATGTTTTGATTTAAAAAAAAAAAAAAAGAAACGGCCGATACAAGAAATTCGAGAACGATCACGTCATAAAATGAATCTCGAAAAAAAAAATCATTTCAATGTTTAAAACAAAGAAGTATAAAATATTTTTTTAATTATAATGGGCTTAGCCCTTATGTATTTCGGTGAAAAAATTTTTGGTTTGAGATAAATTATTCTTGTATACAATATCAAGACGATAATGTTTTTAGCGTGATCCAGTTGCGAATTTGATTCCGAATTGGAAGGTTTCTGTTTTCGATGAAAGATATTGAAAAGTTCTTTTTTGTTTGTTTTTTTTTTATTTAACGTGAACGGTTAAAAATAATTCCTTATTGTTTTTCAAACGAAAAAACAAACGCTTTTAAGATTTAAAAAAAAATTCCATTTTACGACGTGATCGTTTTCGAATTTCTTATATATGTGTTGTGTTGTCCTCGGCCGGAAAACGAAGCTTCCGGCAAAAAGACAAAGAGAAATATAAAAATATGTATTAAAAAAAAAGGGGGAAAACGAAAGCGAGGCTTTCCGGTCAAGGAAGCAGGGAGAAGATAAAGAAATATATAACAAACGTCCGTTATCAGATCAAAAGATAAAGATGCGTAGGCGTGTCGTCAATACAAAAGCAAGAGGGTCGAGCCGACAGCAGTCAGTACACAGAGACGCCAGCCAGCAGCCAAAAAGGACACTTCACGTCTCCCGTCAGCAAACATCCCTCGGGCACTCATTGTGAACATTGTGCCCTTAGCCAGCCACCGGCATTTTCATTGTGAAGCTCTGCGCCTTTACCACCCACACACCGAAGAAAATAAAGAAGGGTCCTATCTTTGTATATACGTATCTGTTGTTTATTGAAGTCCAGTAGTCGGTAGTAGCTGACTACTATGTACATCGCTTTGGGTACAGTGAAAACCCCAGTACTAACATACATGATTTAGAGTAGCGAAGAAGGCCGCTACGTAACATATGTATATATATATATATATATAATATGGGTGCTATATTTATTAGTAATCATTGATAGAGCATTTATATCTAAGTTAAGGTAGCGTGGACATTGACGATCGCACAGGCTGTAACTATCAATAACCAGAGACCGTTGACCCCATGTTCACATATCCTTAACTTATATATGTCGCAGTCCAAAAATAGGTACACTTCTTGGGTATATTTATGTAATCCTAGTTTTGGTTATAGAGGTGTTGCAATTCTATTTCAGATTAGTTTCAATACTCACGAGTTTGGTCATATATAATAACTAATAATATCAGTTTTGATTGTACAATGTTCTACTAGATAAAACAAAAGCCGTCGTAACATTTTTGGTTTAATAGAAAATTAACCTTTTAGAAAAACTTGTATGAGGGGTAGTTATTTATAGGAAATTTTATATGAGCAGTTGTTTTTTGCGTATATCTTATTATAATGAAAATTCGGTGTCACTGCTTACGTCACTATACTCTCAAGGGTTACGTAAGTTTATCAACGAGTATTTAATTTATAGTCAAAATCATTAATAAATCTTATTTATCAACGATGTTTCTATGTTAGATTTACCATATTATGCATTATTCATGTTATTCATGCATTTAAAATCCTACAATGTCTTATATATTACTAAGAAATAAAGGTTTACAGAATATATGGTGTGGTTAATTTGCATGCTGGTTTTGAAAAATCGGGTTTGATAAATAATTACTTGGTGTTATTGATCTCTTACATTATTGTTTTATTTTCCAACGTATTAAAATCAATCCTATGAATAATTTTGTATAGAAATCAATTAAAATATGATTAGAATAAGGTTATCTTTTATGTGTTCTTATTTAATTTTGTTAGTCTTTCTAATTTGATATGTTTCACAACATACAACAAACTTAGATACTTACGCCCGGCGGAGGACGTATATTCTTGCTAGTTTGTTTAATAAACCCGATTGCGAGTTAGTAAATAAGAGTTGTTAACATTCAGATGTTTTTATTCAGCTTCGGCGATAGTTTAATGAGTTAGTCCCCCCCCCCCAACACCGGATGACAACGCTTGAAAAATTCCCCTCCAAAAACTTGAGCGGACCTAATAAAGCAGAACTAATAAACTCTTTCTTGAAAGATGATCTGTCAGCTTAAAGAAACGGTCATTATCTTGAAAATCAGAACTTTTCTTTCTTTTTTTTTTTTTATTTCTTTCTTTTTCAAGAAATACATAAAGTACACGTCAGAATGGAACTTCCAAAGTTTCCGTCAGCAGAGCTCAATTGACTGGGCCAAGTTTCAGACGGGAGAATTATAAGCATTTGTCGATAAAGCAAATCTACCACATTTAAGCATTAAAAAAAAAGAAGAAAAGTCGGAAGTTCTCTCTCAAACTATTTACAGCCGTTGCAAACCTCCTGATATTATTTATACTAGCAAATATATGCACCCTCCGGGTGGAAGTATTTAAGTTTTAATGCAATAAGATATTATATTGAATTAGAAAGGCTAATGAAACCGAATAAAAATGCAAATTAAAAGATTTGAAACAGAGGGGTGTATAATCGAAAAATAGAACAATTGAGACTTTCTCTTCATCACTCCCGCTAAATTTTCTTAATTTAACTATTTAGTTAAAATAGGAAGTAAATAATGAAATTACAGTTAATTCGTCTTGTTAATGGATTTCTTTTAAGATTTATCCCCGAGGTTTTTGCTCATATTCATTAAGATGAAACCAAACAATTAGAAATCAATAATACTAAGCACATATTTATTATAATCAAATTTTTGATATCAATATGCAAATTAGCCTTCCCGTTCACACTGTAAACCGCTATTTTGTTGTGTATATAAATACAATTACATGTTATTAGTATGTAATATAGTCAACAGTATTAATAATATAAAACAATTTTTATTAATAATTGAGGTTTAAGTAAAAATAAAATCATGGAGAATGTGACGTTAATAAGCAAGAGAATTGTGACTTGAGTAGTAATATAGTTTCGGTTACAGAAAAACATGCAATCTCCATTATAATAAGATTTACCCAACCTCTACACTACGAGCAGGATGTGATACAAGGTCAGTTTTTAAGTGGTTTGTTCAGTCGGTAGAATACTTGCCTAGAAATCAGAAGGTTCCTGGTTCGATGCCGGCCCTCGTTAACTGAGCGTATTATTAGCACAGGGATCTGTGCGGTAAGGTGAGGTGCTGATGGTAGGTGTGGTGCTCTACATCAGACGCAAAACAATCTCCTTGACCTAGCGCTAGTGAAAAGAGGATACTCCTTCGCTGTCTGGCTGATACCGACTTTAGGCCACCCCGTCGACTTACTTACTGGCTTATTCAGCTTTCCTTCTCCTAGACTAGATTCAGTATCAAAACTAAAAATCGGTTTACCTTGGTATTCATTTATAGCTGGGGTGGAGGATAAGATTGATTCATACCTCTCCCAAGAGCAAGACGTCCCCTCGCGGTATAATGGTTAGCAAGGTTAGTCTCGCAGATCCATTACAACTGTAATAGTTGTAAATAAATGCCCCATACTTGCGACCTTGTCACATTCCCCAGGGGGTGCATGAGTCGGATAAATAAGGACTGTCCATTGCGGTGTAATGGTTAGTAAGCTAATCTCTCTAGATCTATTACTACAGAATCAAGACGTCTCATCGATGTGTAATGGTTATGTAGGGGATTATCTCCCCTTCGCCTGGAAGAGTTATCTTCCCGCTTGTTGTCGCTTGTTCCCACCAGGGGGCCTCTGGTATATAAGCGGCTAGTTTAAACTTCTTTCCCTCTTTCCTTGCTGCTTCTTAACGAGACCAAATGGGTTAGACTTATGTCTACCCCCTTCTCGTTGGGTCTTCGGCCCTCAACACTGGCCACTCACTGCTAGTAAGTCTATTATACGATATATGACTATCCTTAAGTAATGTATCCGTAGCTACGTTTTTATGTACATTTAGGTATCTCTTTGATACCTAAATATCTTGTATTTACCATTCTTGAATGTGTACCTCTTTGTTATATTATATGTGTATCTATGTACTTTAAGTATCCTTTGTATTCTTGTGCTGTATTCTATAAAATGTATTGTCTATCAAACCTTGTCGGAGTTGAATGTTCTTCAAATAACTTTGAATCTTACAGTTAGTAAAATTAATCTCGCAATAAATCATTATAAATGTAATAGCGAGTTCCATTCTTACTGGACGCCCTATATTAACAACCTTGTGTCACATGCTAATGAGGGCGAACGAGTTGGATACATTCGGGTCTTCTCATGCTCGTGTAATGGTCAGCAAGCTAGTCTCGCCAGTCCCCTTGTTGGAAGATCTATACTTGTGTCACATTCTACCCGTGACGAACGGGTTGAGTAAATATCTACCTTTCCAAACGGTATTAGCCTCGAGTGAAAAGCAAAACGTTTCGTTAAGGATTTGAACTCCGATCGCCATATTCAATTTCTTCCAACTATGACTGTTATATCTTTATTGTGGTATGTATAAACACAACGTTCAGGCATCTGTAACCTTTGACCTTGTTTAGGTGTTTCTTATTTACCTTAAATAAAGTCATCAGACGATAACCTTGAGTTAAAACGTGGTTTCGGAGCTAAAATATCGTTACCACTAAATTAAATTCTCCCAATCAACATAAATGCCACCAGACTTATTGACAGAAATGGGATTAAATTTAGAAAATAAAGTTGTTTATACATACCACTGTAAAGATGAAGACAAGTCCAAAATATCCAAATTATTTACATCTAGCCTCATCTAAAAAAAATACAGAAAAATAATTACAAAGCTATAACCTGAAAACTGTTGTTGCGGACGGTTCAATCTGCTAAGAGAGCTTTCACTGAGATATTTTGTTGGAAAGTGTTAAATTCATGGGTAAATAATCGAAAATTTCGGTCGTTAAAAAACATATGATCTGAGGCCCTTTGATTCTGTGGGTACCCGTCTCACAATATTTACTCATCAGATCAAACAATTGTCGATTTTGAGGAAGACTAAACTAGGAAAATTTGACATTAAACTCAAAAAATATAAGAATGGATTCTGAAATGAAGCTGGCGCATCTCTGAATACAGTATTTCTACGTGTTTATATACCAAATACTTAAAACCTTTCATCTAACAATTAAATATACCCATAAATAAGTAATACCCTAAAAACATTTTTGAAAGCGAATTTTCTTCTGAACAAAAAAGAGCATGACTTTTATATCTAGTTGAATATTATACAATAAAAACGGATTTTATTGGATATCATGTAATACTAATATCTACGCTGTCAGTGCGACAGCATTCAAACTCTGTGACCAAAAATATAATTGTATGTATATATATATATATATATGTGTGTGTGTGTGTGTTCTTTATTGATACTAGCAAAAGAATATAAAACACCCTCCGGGCAGTATATAAATTAATTAAAAAAAAATTTGTCTGAGGGGTGGGGGTGAAAAGTTCAATGTCAGAGTTTGTACCATAAGTAAGTAAAATTATCAAATTTATTAAAGGAGTAAAAAATAAGACAATTTAAACTGAAAATTAGTTCTGTCCTCCTCAAATGTTTCGCACATCTATTAATCATTAATTAAATAATTATTTTGAATATTTGACACATGAATTTTACACAAAACCGTAAGTATTTATTTATTTGTAAACTTTTAGTTAACTCGTTTTTACTGAAAAATGGGCGAAAGTAAAAAAAATAATTTTAAAAATTGATTACAAACTTCGCAAATATTTTTTCTATTTAGAGTAATACAACTTTTTAATGAATTTCAGAGTTTATATGGTTTATTTATTTAAATATATAGTTTATAAAATAACCCAACAAACGTTGACATGCCGTAAAATCCAGCCAGTCGACAACATCGTTCATGATTTGGGAAGCTCTTTTTTCATTATTTTTAAAAATGTATTTATTGTAGATAAAATTAAGATTGTTAAAACTGGGAATTGAAATTGAAATCGTTTGATTTCCAGTTCAATCCTACCCTACATGTGTAATTCATGAATACATTTGCTGCCTTGTAAAATCTTTGACACCTGATAAGAAAGAAAGGCCACATAGATCGTAAACTGTACATTAATTCCCCCATGTGTTATTTATTCCAGCGTAAAAACCGGAACCACACTCTATTATTTGAGGTGGTTTGACTTTGCAATTCTGCCAGAAATATGTAATTCTAAATTCCACCGACAGATGGCAGGTGTCGTTGATTAACACCGCCAACAATATTGTAACGGCTGATTTTACAAGTAGAAAGCTAAATACAGGGTGGGTAGGGCTTATTAATTCTTTTCTGGTAAATACTTTTATTTTTATAAGAACAATTTCGTATTCTAAGAAACAAATATTAATATTTTTAATTGGTAGAATATATATATATATATATATATATATATATATATATATATAATATATATGTGTGTGTGTGTGTGTGTATTAGCAGGACCTGTGAATATACCATAGTATGATAATTCAATGATTACAACGTTTGATATGTTTACTTAAGAGCTATTGAAATAGTTCAATATGTAAAAAGTATAATAATCTAGATTCACCCCCTCTCTCTCTCATGTTCAATTGAAACAGATTAGCGTCATTGCTTCCGTGCACTTAGCCTCTCAGTCTATATTTCCTCTACCCTCTTTATTTCTTTCTTATATTTTTTCTTTGTTGCATGTCCTTTTTCTTCCCTTTCTTTGTAATAAAAATGGAACGATCCTTTATTTAACTGAGGTGACGAAACTGATGAGAAATAAGAATTCGATGGATAAGCAACATCAGGATTTACATTTTTGCAATTTATCTTGGACTCATTTTTAACCAGAGGGTGTTACAAGGTGATAACGGTCGTACAATTATGGAACACGAGTATTATATATATATGAGATTCAAAATATGGATGCCCTTGGTGTAATGCTGATCGTCATACGAAATGAACACGTGAGAAGATTTCGAATCCTGGATGAGGCTTTTTGCATTTCCCGTTGTGTTATTGGGAAGGGTATGGATCCAACTATTCCCCCTCCATCTATGGGTAAATAGAATAGCAGACTGGGCTCTTTATCCTTGGCTAGGAAACCAGTCTAGGAGAAAAGAAACTTAATCCAAACCTGTTAAAACTACGCTTAAAAATTGATCTTGTGTCACATCTGACTCGTGCGCAGAGGTGGGGGTAAATAAGTAACAATGGAATAATCACTATCGGGTAGTACCGGCGGCACGGATATCCATGACAATTTCTCGCCAACTCTCCTAACGGCCATCGCCTACAGGAGGTCCTCTTTGCAGCATCCATAATCAGCACAGAACTGATCGATGTCGGTCCGTGTCGAACAGTCCACACTGGTGTGTCCATATGCAAGTTTCAACGAGAACGTCACCTATGGCTGTATATAACAGACCGTCTATCCTGAGTAAAGGCAAAAGGGGTTATTTGCATGTGAAAGACTGCTCAGCCACTAGGCGTCCGTCCTTAATCATCACGGGTTATTTATGGCTAATAGGTAGCCCCATTGGGAGGATCTTAAACTTCTGCAGAGGTGCAGTCGGTGTATTCTACAGCCTTGGTCGACAGGGCAGCCCTTACAAAGGAATGTATATAAACATGAAATAGTATAAGTACTTTCCGTAGTCTTTTCCTCCGGGTCCATGTGCTTGTGACCATTCTCTGACTAAGGACTGCTCAACCACCAGGATTCCGTCCTTAATCATCACGGGTCACCACCCACGGCATACAGGTAGCCCCATTGGGAGGATTTTACCCCTCTGCAGAGGTGCAGTCGGCGTATTCTACATACATGGAAATAGTATAAGAACTTTCGGTAGTCTTTTCCTCCGGTTCCATGTGCTTGTGACCATTCTCTGACCAAGGTCAAGAATGAGACATGCATGTTACTCTCTTTGGATAAACTGTCTTCTACGCCTATCTCCTAAGACACTAAGATTTGAATTGTGTTATAAAAGCTTGATCCTGAGGTCAATACCTGCGGAAATGCTGATTGACAGGTTGGGGTCATGGATCCTTCCCTTCCGGTGTAGGAATATGGAGAAAACGATTTGAAATTGATAAGTGGGTCTGTATTCAGAATGAATACGATTACCATGAGAGGTGATTGTTTCTCTAACGTATTAAAGTTAATCCTATGAATGATTTTATATAGAAATCAATTAGAATATAATTAAAATAAGTCTAATCTTTTAATATGCGATCTAGTTAATTTCGTTAATCTTTCTAATTTGATATATTTCATTAAATTAAAACTTAAATACTTATGTTAGCATGGCGCATATTCTTGCTAGTTTAAATAAAAACCCTATGAAAATTTGATCTCTCAAATAGCATGAGATGGGAATTACTTAGTTTTAGCCGTGTCAGTGTTACTGTATGGTTTCAACATTTGGGCTCTAACAAAACGCTTGGAGAAAAAGCTAGATAGGAACTACGCAAGGATGCCGCGTACTGCTTTGAACAAATACTGGAAGCAGCACACCACAAAAAGCATCTATACGGCCACTTACTTCCTATCACACAAACCAACCAAGTAAGGATATTTGCCTGCTCATCCCACTTATGAGGGCTGGACACAAGGTCTCGTTTTTACGTGGGCGCATAAAAATTGCGTCGGTCTGGGGGGATGGCCCCCTTGGATCGACGCTATTAATTGTACTTTACCGGTCCAGAGGCCAAAGCACACTGGACCCCCAGCAGAGGCCGGGTATAGAAGGTAAGGGTATTTGCCTGCTCATCCCACTTATGAGGGCTGGACACAAGGTCTCGTTTTTACGTGGGCACATAAAAATTGCAAGGATCTGGGGGGATGGCCCCCCTGGATCGATGCCATTAACTGTACTTCACCGGTCCAGAGGCCGAAGCACACTGGACCCCCAGCCGAGGCCGGGTATAGAAGGTAAGTTTCAAAGCATAGAATCTGGAACAGATACTACACTTTGATCCTACCATAACCAAGTAAGATGAACAAGGTACGCTGGAGAAGCCAGTACAAATTCATAAGCGACGTTCTGTTATGGAATCGGGCAGATGGAGGCGCTCATGTGTGACGGTTATCATTGTAGGAAATGGTCACTGAGACTTGAATTCAAATCCTGGACGAGACTGTTTGCATTTCTCACAGTGCTAATTCCCCCTGGGGAAAGTATGTATTCAACTATTCTTCCTCCAGCTATGAGTAAATTGTAAGGTAGACTTCACTGCTTAACCTTAGTATGGTAATTAGTGTAGAAGAAAAACTCTGGCTTAAAACTTTTAAAACCCCGCTTAAACATTGAACCTGTGTTGAATCCTACTCGTGTGAAGGGATTAGGTAAATATATATTTACCAAGCCCTTCGCTCAAGCACGATGCGACACCTGGTCAATTTCTTAAGCGAATTCAGTTTTCCTTTTCCTAGACTCGTTGCCAAATCAAGGTCAAAGAGCCCAGTCTTCCCTATTAATTACCCATAGCTGGAGGGATAATGGTTGGATTCATACATTTCCCAAAGGCATCATCTGATGATTTGGGAGAGTTAGACACTTTGTCTAAGCTTCCTGAAATAGATTATAATGCAAAAATTCTAAGTCTTTTGTTTTATTTATATATATATATATATATATATATATATTATTCACACCAAAAACTTACCACTGAAAAGTAAAGGGTGAGAAACACTGAACAAGAATCTCTTGACCTTTTGGTTGCTTGCTTGAATTTTACGGCATGTCAACTCTTGTTGGGTTATTTTAAGCCGAAGACCTTTTGTTTTATTTCATTCTCGATGAATGCTCAATTAAAAAAAAATCTTTTAAACTCATTTTTCTATTTAGTCCATTGATCGTACCCTAACCGGTACTTTCACTCAGGGAATAATGATATGAAGGTGTACTCCACATTCCCCAGAGCTTCAGCACTGGAACCTCTCCTATTTCTCTGAATGTTTGAGATGAGGCTTGAAGATTAGTATTATCTGCGTTATTCGGACTATTGTCCCCATCTTCATTGTTATTTGTACAACGTTTCGGCCGATATGCCCTCCGGCCTTCTTCATGTATTTCTTTTCGGACTTGGGAACCTTCTTTTCGAACTCGGGAACCTTCTTTTCGTAATTGGGAGCCATCACGGAACTTTGAACCTAACCCTTTATTTATTCCACGGGGGTATCCTGTTCTCACTAACCATAGCTGGGATAGGAGTTGTGTTAATTATTTTTCTAACTGCCTCTACTCAGGATTGAACTCGGTATCCAGAGATAACTGACACTTAGAACTGTTTTAACCTAACGACCTTATCCACTAGGCCATGTGTCCAAAGGTTCCCGAGTTCGACAAGAAACACCTGAAGAAGGCCGGAGGGCATATCGGCCGAAACGTTGTACAAATAACAATGAAGATGTGGACAATAGTCCGAATAACGCAGATAATACTGGAACCTCTCCATCTGATAGTTTAACGTCATACTCAGGAGATCTTATTCGTACGGAGGAGTTGGTAAATCTTTATATGGTCTTGACATTTTTTTGACACTAGAAATGGGCCACAGAAAAGAAAAGTTTGAGAAAGATGGAAAAAGAATCTTTTAATGATCCAGGCCTCTTCCCGTGATTTTTCTGGCACTTTTCCCAGTGATCCTAGAATTTGTCGTTACTGTTATACTGATCTACGATCTGCTATATTCAACGGGATTTTAGGGAAGCGTAATGTGTGATAATAGATGTAAGGGAAGCATAAAAGAAAAATAAGTGATCACTGAGGATCAGTGAAAATGAAAGAAACAGATGTTGATGATTGGCACATTATAGTCTCTTCAAGTTTTATGTATTCATCACACAACCTTAATGAAAATGATTAATCCGTCTTCGTAATTCCTTATATAAAAGGATGTAGGTTCTGGTTTAGACGGACGGCAAAGACTTGCTTTTATGTCTCTTACAGTTTAAATAAGATTCTAGGGTTTCTTCTCACTGCATTGACAAACAGGATAAGCAACCCTTCGACTAAATTTCAACTCTGATTTGATATACTGTTCGAAAGACTTACAACTGACCCTTGATCTTCCGACATACTCTGTCGATAAAGCGTTCTTGTTGTGACAAACGTTACAGGAAATAATTGACTTTTCTAGTTAAGTTTTAAACCTGTTGTCTCTTGTCTTGGTCAAACGGACTCGACGATAGAGAATTGCAACTTGATACAACGATGCATTATACTAAATGACTAACAGGAACTGTGGATATACCACAGTATGATAATCTAATTATTACAACATTTAATTAAGAGCTATTGTTAAATAGTTCGATGTGCAAAAAGTATAATAATCTTGATTTAACTCTCTCACTCTTTCTTTTTTTCTTTCTTTCCATCTTCACCTTTTCATTATGTTCGATTGAAATTGATTAGCGTTATCGCGTCCGGACGATCAAACTCTTCTCTCTCTTTCCCTACTCTTTCATTTTTTATTATATTTTTTCTGTGTGGCATGTCCTTTTTCTTCTCTTTCTTTATAATAAAACGGAATGGTCCATTATTTAGCTGAGGTGACAACACTCATAGGAAATAATTCGGCGGATAAGCAACATCAGATAATCAGGATTTATATTTTTGCATTTCATCTTGGACGGTCTCATTTTTATCCAAAAGGTGTTGCAAGATGATAACGGTTGTACAATTAAGGAACACAAATATTAATCTATAGATGACTGTCATCATCAACGCATGCTGACAGCACATATTCCCTTAACTCTCTCGTAATCCGTCCACATTGACAATTCCTACTGACGGCATCTAGTGCCCAAACAGAGCTGATGAAAGTAATTTTTTGTTGCTCAGCCAACACTGGCGTGTACATACTCATTTATTGGAGAATATGTGCTTAATTGAAGAAATTTCAGCCTGAAATGTACATACAGAGATTGATTTTTCTCGATTTGTTTAGCCTTACATTTAAAAAGGTATGCCCTCCTAATTCATTAATTATCAATTAATTAATTTTCAAAATTAGGTACGACTTCAATTAAGCACATATTCTCCCAAAAATTGTCGGCTAAAGAAAGCCATATCAAACACATTGTTTGTTTGTTTACTTCTCATACTCATTTATATATAGTTATTTACTAAGCTTGATTTTTATGTAGTACAAGGCCAGAAAATAAAGGGTGCCCAATGAGGATCGAACTCACTAAACATGGTCTGCAAATCTGGCTTGCTAACCATCGCATTATGGGAGGTGTCCACTCGTGTGTGCAATATATATATATATATATATATATATATATATATATATATATATATATATATATATATATATATATTGTGTGTGTGTGTTGTGCGTAACGGTTACTGTCATAGGAAATTGACATGGCGAGACGCGGTCAAATCCTGGTTGAGGTTGTTTGAATTTCACATAGAAATTTCATGTCACATGAAATAGATTTCATTTACAAAAGCAAAATGTAATAGAAAAGAATAAATCCTAACTAATGACTACACTGCTCTTTGTGTCTACATCAGCTTTGTGTGTTCAACTTCAAGCATAAGACTTCCTCTCTTTTTCAATCTACAATAATTTACGTTTCTTTGTGAGTCAATCATTTGCTACAGAATAAGTGGTTGGCTGGCTGGTTGGATTTTACGCCATGTCAACCCTTGTTGGCATATTTTATACCAAAGACATTTTTGTTTATTCATTCTTGATAGGTATCTAAAAAAATTTTAAACAATTTTTAAAAACACATTTTTGAACTTAGTTTTAATGATATAAAAAGAGAACAATTGAAAACGACGTAAAGAAAAGATTGTAGCATATAAAATAAAGTTAGTAAATTGGTTGGTTGGTTGGATTTTCCGGTATATCAACCTTTGTTGGGTTATTTCATTCTGAAGACATTTTGTTTTATTCATTCTCGATAGGTAATCAAACAATTTTTCAAACTTAATTTTTTTTATTTAACACATAGGTGGTACCCTAACAGTTACTACCACTCCGTGTCAGGGTAGATCTGGGAGAAATGATGGTGGTGTACTCCATGTTGCAAGGGAATATTTCCCCTACACGATAGTTGGACTCATCCAATGGAACACGTATAAATATACGAATACGCCGAGTTATTCCTTGTCAAGTTACGTAGTAGTATTTGTAACCGAGTCACTATTAATTGAGTAATAGCTAGTCTTACTGCGCGTTGACTATAATTCATATTCCTGTAAAAAAAAAGTAAAGTCGTCGGGGGGGGGCTATAATCGGTATCCGCCAATCAGCGAGGGAGTCTATCCCCTTTTCACAAGCACTAGACCAAGGAGATTGTTTTTTGCTTCTGAGGTGGAGCGCTACACCTACCATCAGCTCCTTGCTTTACCGCACAGATCCTTGTGCTACTAATACGCTGAGTTGGTGAGGGCCGGTATCGAACTAGAAACCATATGGTTTCTAGCCGAACGCTCTACCGACTGAGCTAAACCGGATTCCTGTACAAAAAGTAATCTTTTCCGGATTTTCAATGACGTTAATTGATTAATACAGTCACAACACTCCACACTCCCCAGAGCTCCAGAACTGGAACCTCACCACTAGATCCAGTTTAACATCATACCTAGAACACCCAAAGCCATTTTGAAAATGTCTCTGTTCAACTTGTTGGCCTAAAGGGCCACGTTATGTATCACTTCTCGAGATGGAATTAAAACAACTCTGACAACACAAGTGGTTGAAAAGACTGATGAAAGATCTAGATGATTTCATGTCTTTCCAGGGGGTCATTACCACCAAGGGAAACACGAACCGTTTCGTCTAGGATTTGAACCCGGGTCACAGATTCCATTTTCTACGATGCTAACCGTTACACTAAGCACACCTAATACACGCGAAGTCAAGTGATAGGTGTGCTTAGTGTAACGGTTAGCATCGTAGAAAATGGAATCTGTGACCCGGGTTCAAATCCTAGACGAAACGGTTCGTGTTTCCCTTGGTGGTAATGACCTTTGGAAAGGCATGAAATTATGTTCCTCCACAATCTATGAGTAAATAGTATGCATTTTCCTAACCCTTCCGCAGGAGCAGGATGTGACTCAAGGTCACAGTAGATCGGCCGATGTACTTAATATGAAAATTTTACAACGGAAATTTGTGCATGTTAACTCCCCCCCCCCATATACCATCATCATCACCATGACGTGCTGTTTGCACGGATATCCACGACAATCTCTCGCCAACCTTCCCTATCATTCATCGACTCTGAGAACTTCTCCGCGCAACAGCCAGCATCCTTACATAGTTGGTCAATGTAGGTTCTGGCTGGGTGGCCCACATTAGCGTGCCCATGTGCTGGCTTCCACAGTAGTACGTCGCTTACGAGCTCGTCCTTGCTTCTCCAGCAGTGTCCTGCGTGTCTAGTCCGTCTTACTCGTATGGTTTGTGAGATGGGGGGAAGGTGGCCATACAGTTGCTTCTTTGTGGGGTGCTGCTTCCACGACTTATTCAGGACCGCTCGCAGCATTCTTGTGCAGCTCACATCTAGCTTATTCTCAATGCGCTTCGTTAGGATACAGGTGGTACAGCCATACAACAGCACAGACACAACCACAGCCTGGAAGAATCGTCTCTTTAGCTTGTCAGGGAGATCGGATTTCCATATAACTGATAATTTGTTGGTGGATAACCATACCTTTCCTATTCGAGTGTTAATATCGTTTTCTGTGGATGAAATATTACTACTTAGGTATGTGATTTTTTCTACTGACTTAAGAGGTTTACCGTCAAGTGTGGAGATGTCTCATTGCTTTTTGAAGCTCATGAACTCAGTTTTATCAGTTCACTTAGGGGCCAATGTTCTTTGCTGCCTCCTCCAGGCTGTGTAGAAGTGCCCCAGCCTGTGCCGGTGTATCTGCAAGAAGTGCGAGGTCATCAGCATAGTCTACATCTGTGACAGTTTGTGTGGGGTATCGCCTGCTTCTTGCCTTTCTTAGTGTGACATATACCAATAACGCAATAATAACACTTTCTGAAAATGGATGAGGCGACATATCAACAGGGTTATTATTAGTATAAATTGTCCTAAGGAAGAGAATGCTCAATATGGAAATTCATTAGATTTGCTAATTTATCGGAGTTATTCCGGTTAGCCTATTTATTTGTAGTTGAAATAAGAAAAAAAAAAGATTGAAATTTCACTTACCTCGTGGACCGAGAAAGAGTGCAGAACGGAAGTGAGAAGCATTGTGGGATTGGGGTAGATGACTATAAAATCGAATGTCTGGCAGAAGTTTGATTACGTGAAGGCGAACACATGTGAGCATTACGGAATTGCAAGAAAGTGACGTTGGACAGAGAGTGAATAGCTGTGAGAGAACGTGGTCGACTTTGACAATCCAAGTCGATTGAATTACATTATTCTTTTCTATTTTCTCAATGTCCTTGGTATGACGTTAAACTGCATCTAATGAAGAAGTTCTAAGTCTGGAGCTCTGGGGTACCCATTCATCACCCTTACTCCTTTTTCTACTCTAGCCTGGAGTGGTAGCATTTGTTAGGGTTCCATCAATGGATTAAATAGATAAAAAATCAGTTATTTTTTAAAAATGTGTTTAAAAAATAGAATAACCAAATAGAATGAATTAAACAAAAAGATATTTGGTATAAAACAACCCAAGGGTTGACATGTAAAATTCAACCAACCCAACCCATTTTCTTATAACTCAGCGAATAAAGTGGTTCCTAGTGACCCAAATGAATTCAAAGGTAAATATAAATAAAAAAGAAGTAAAATAAAGTCGTCGGGGTGGCCTAATGTCGGTATCAGCCAACCAGCGAGGGAGTCTATCCCCTTTTCAGTAGTACTAGACCAAGGAGATTGTTTATCCATCTGAGGTGGAGCGCCACACCTGCCATCAGCTCCCTACTTTACCGCACAGATCCCTGTGCTACTCATACACTGAATTGGCGAGAGGACCGGTATCGAACAAAGAACCTTGCGATTCCTAGCCGAGTGCTCTACCGACTGAGCTAAACCCGCTGAATTCCTCGTAACATTCTACTCAAAAAATGTTTTGAACGTCAATAGTTTGTGTGTAATACGTTTACAAACTCTGCCTTCTAAGAAAACATTATCTAGCATTTATCTTACATAGAAAAATATACAGCGTGTTCATAAAGTCTTGCAGCAGTTTTGAAATTTGATAACTCACGTTATGCAAATGATAGAATCATTTAGTAAAAAATTGGAAAGTGTTACATAATCTATGCATATATTATTGTCAACTCCCTGTATTTCTGAAGGGATGGCCCCTTTTCATATCACGGGCGGGACTTTCCATGGAATATTACAGAAAGCCCGCGAAATACGTGAAGTCACGTGGGACCTGGTTGGCTCTCAGTTTCAGCTTGGACGTCAGGCAGATAAGGTCTTTCTGTCTTAGCTGAAGCTCACTGCACACGCGTGTTATGTTAGTTACATGAAATGTTTAGTTAAGTAAATAAAAGCTTCCATAAATAATATGGTTTTGTGGTTGATGAATGTCTTGGCAACAAGACTGATCTAGAAGAAGAAATGAATTAAGTGCGACCGACCACCAAGACGAATACCAGACGCTAGAAGATGAACGTAAGATACCAAAGATGAGCAGAAGAATAATAGAAGTAAAAAGAAGAGTATACAACAAAAGTTCAACTTTTGCAGTTTTATTTTTTATGTATATTTTGATAATTGCATTTCAACAAGACTGACATCTTTGTTGTTACATTATAAATCTGTTGCAAGACTTTATAGACACCCTGTATTATATGAGAACATGTCTAAATGACTAACACAGACAGTTATGACATGTGAGGCGACATTTCAACCTTTTTTTTATATAGTTACTGAAGAAATTGGAGATGCTTAGTGAATCAACCAATCAGATAACAGCACGATGTCTTGAATGTTTCTTTTACTCTTGATTGGCTAAGATCTGTTCCTTTACAAAGTTTCTCTTTACGTTCGGATTTGGCGTCTCTGGTTGTATTACAGTTGCATTATATTTCTTTCATGTGGAACAAGATGACACTATTTGACTGGATTCTTTATACGATAATTTATATTTGATTTATCGATTTTAATGTCATGTCAACCCATCTAGGGTTATTTTCGGCCTAGAGGTTAGGGAATCTCATTCATTGTACGGTCATATTTATATTATTGTGTAGTTTTTCTATGAAAGTTTTTTTTTTCGGACATGGTTCTGTCGAATACGAATGTTTTTTAAACAGATTTATTTGATCCATAGATGAGACCCTAAAGACACTACCACTCTGAGTCGGAGTGGACCTGGGAGTAATGGCAATGAAGGGATACACTTTCCAGAGCTCCAGATGCGTGTATGAAGTTTAAAGTCTCTAAAAATTATGTTTTATTCCCCCCCTCTCTCTCTCTCTCATATATATATATATATATATAATAATTATAACTAGCCGAAACTGTGGATATACCACAGTATGATAATTTGACCATTACAACCTTTAATATGTTTGCTTAAGAACTATTGAAAAATACTTCAATATGTAAAAAGTATAATAATCTTCATGTAACTCTCACGCATTTTTTTTCTTTCTTTCCTTTTCATTTTCGATTGAAAGAGATTAGCGCGCTTACCCCCCCCCTTCTTTCTCTCCTCGGTCCACTTCTTTGTTTCTCATATTTTTTCTGTGCGGCATGTCATTTTTCTTCCTCTTCTTCATAAGAAC
Source organism: Doryteuthis pealeii (assembly GCA_023376005.1). Classification (NCBI taxonomy): domain Eukaryota; kingdom Metazoa; phylum Mollusca; class Cephalopoda; order Myopsida; family Loliginidae; genus Doryteuthis; species Doryteuthis pealeii. Next base: position 42,573,337 of record CM042137.1, on the reverse strand, counting down.
GAAATGATCCATTATTTAGCTGACGACACTCATAAGAAACAATGGTGAGAATTGATTTGATATACGAGGAAACTGAGTTACGAGTGGAATGAATTAAACTTGTAAGTCAAGTTTACCACTTTAGTTTGGTTTTGCTTTTTTTTAATTACTATTTTAAACTAATAGAAAAATCTGATGTTTAGGTGTTGATAATAATTACATGGTCATTGTAGAATAATCATACTAGTTCCAATTACCATCGAATTGGTAAGACAAGGCAGCAAGTAGGCGTAACTTAACACGTATGTCTTGCTGCAAATACTACAGCAAAATGCCAGGTTATTTATGAAGCCTTATAACATCATAGAAACCAAGCAGCCAATCAGGACTCAAGGAATGGAATCACCCAAACGCATGAGTAGACTATTCTGGATTCCCATAAGTAGCTATTGTCTTAGCACTGGTTTAGTTGTGCTTAGCTTGTTGCTCAAACCAACAGTACGCTAACTCACTTCAACAATCATGATGCTGATTTCCGTGGAAATGATAATGATGATGATACTGATAATTCTGGAGTTGAGACGGAGTTGATGGATAATAATAATAATTCTGAGATGAAGTTGATGGATGCTGATGAATGATGATGATGACTGGTTTCATTTTCCGGTCTTCTGAAACTATTGATTTATTTAATATAAAAGAGAAAAGTTCTAACAACTTGAAGGTAATATAATATTAATTACTGATAGAATGACGCCAGTATTTGTTTGGCTCACGAAAAACAGAGACGAAAATGAAATTAATATCTTATGAAAAATTCCATGAAAAAAAGAAAGAAAAGAAATTACCTTCTTTGTTTCTTTCATATTTCTTCTTTTTTTTTTTTTTTTTTTTTAAGTAACGAGTGAGTTTATCAGATAAGATTTTTTGAACAAGTATAAAATTATAAGATAAGCATGTTAACGCATTAGCACAAAAGTAATTCCAGGAAGTTGTGCGTGGTTACTTATTATGGGGACGACGAGTTTCGTGGCAAAGACCAGTGGTTGATGGTATGGTCAAACTCTGTGAGGTTTGAAAGTCTCTCAAATGTTAGATTTCAGCCTCTCGAAGTAGGTACAAAGATAAGAATACAACGATTATTTCTGTATAACACATCACTCCATTCCGACATGAGAGTCGTAACATTGATGATGATACTAATAAAACCAGCAGTGTCTTGGTAGAGTGGTATTTCTTGATGGGTTAATGTGCGATTAAACTGACCTTTAAGATCACTATGGGTTGCATCGAGTGCGTTTATAACTAAAATAGCTATTTCCAGTCAAATGGGAAGAGATACTGAGTACAGTATAGATGATAATGTACAAAAAGTAAATGTAGGAAAGTTGGTTGTATCAGTCGAAAAGCGAGAGTCTATCCCCTTTTCACTAGTACTAGACCGGAGAGATTGTTTTTGCTGAGGTGGAGCGCCACACCTACCGTCAGCTCCCCACTTTACCACACATATCAGATTACCCAGTCTGCGCTATTCATGCGCTGAGTTGACGGACCGGTATCGAACCCAAAAGGTTGCGATTTCTAGTCAGGTCCTGTGGAAACCGCATGGTGAAATGGTTATTTTTTCTTGGAAATGGACACGGCGAGATGATTTCAAATTCCCGCCACGTCTTTTGCATTTCATATACCGCTAATCCCCATGAAAAAGGTATGAATCCAACGATGAGTAAATAGCAGAACAGACTGGACTCTTTAAAGTTGGTATGGCAACCGGTCTAGGAGAAGGAAACTCTAAATCCAAACCTGTTAAATTCTGCTTAAGACTTGACCTTGTGTCATATCCTGCTCGTGCGGAGGGGTTGGGTAAAAGGGGGCGCGTGGTGTAATGGTTACCGTCGTAGGAAATGGACACGGCGAGACGAGTTAAAATTCTGCACGTGGCTGTTTGCATTTCAAATAGTGCCATTATCATTGGGAAAGGTATGAATCCTATTATGAGTAAATAGTAGGACACTCTGGGCTCTTTAACCTGGGTTAAGCAACCAGTCTTGGAGAAGAAAAACTCTGAATTCAAACCCGTTACACTCCTTGCGGAGCGATATATACAAAAAATTATTACCGATCATGATCTCTCTGATTAGATAAAGTGAGAATTTTCCTTAAACATAGCCGTATCAGGGCTACTGTATGGCTACACCGTTGGGAAACGCTCAGAGAAAAAGACAGATGGGACCTACACATGCATGCTACGTGCTGTCTTGAACAAAGCAGCAGTCCGCAAGAAAGCAGCTGTACGGCCACCTGCCCACTATCATACAAAAGATCTAAGTAAGACGAACAAAGCATACTGGACACTAATGGAGAAGTAAGGACGAACTCATATGTGAAACTTACATATATACACCAGAGTAGACCGACGAACAAAAACCTACACCAATCTGTTCTTTACGTATTCCGGATTCCGATAGGGACGGTTGGTAAAAGATACATGGATATCTGTGCAGTCTTTATATCATTTGATGATACTAATAAAACCATCAATGTCTTGGTGGTGTGTGTCTTATGGTATATCTTGATGGGGAAACTTGTGATTGAACTGACCTCTAAGGTCACTATGGGTTGCACCGGGTGCATTTAGAACAAAAATAGCTATTTTCGGTTAAATGGAAAGAGATACTGAGTACAATAGAGATGACATTTTGTCATTCCTGAAAGAAATAATGCATGTCATGCTCAACCACCAGGATTCCATACTTAAGCATCTCTGGTCGCCATTCACGACTAATAGGGGAGATCTTACCCTCTCTGCAAAGGTGCAGTCGGTGTTTTCTTCTGCCCCAAACGACAGAGCGGTTCATGCTCGGGAGACTGTTTGGTCAAGACAGTGTATTTTATAGATGCGTGATAAACATACATTGATTTTTTAAAACCTTATAGCCCTGTTGACTGGGGCTTAGAATACACAATATAACAAACTTGAACTTTACCCTATAAACTTATCCCTTAAACTGATTTCCAATTCACTTAGCAACAAACAACTGCAAACAACCTACTGTCAAAATCAATAAAAATCCTTGAAAAAAAAGACATAACTAAAAAAATTTGACCATTCCTCATAACCTACCGCTTGGCATAACATAACCCTGGATGGGTTGACATGCCGTTAAAAATCAAGCAATCAATTCTTTACCCTATATTTTTTTTGTGTACTCGAACTGACACGTCGAAATTTTAATTTGGTTTGTCGATTCCATTCCTTGCGCTGATAACCATGAGGCTTAATTTACAGCTATCAAAATCATAGTTGTTTTTAAGTCTATCTATAAATTAATACTCGTGTTCCTTAAAAATACGACTGTTATCATCTTGCAACACCCTCTGGTTAAAAATGAGACCTTCCAAATCGTCCAAGATGCAAAGCAAAAATGTAAATCCTAATTATCTGGTGTTGCTTATCCACCCAATGATTTCTTATGAGTGTAATCACCTTATCTAAATAATGGACCATTCGGTTTTCACCAGAAAGAAAGGGGAAAAAAGGGACATGCTACACAAAAAGATAAGAAAGAAAGGAAGCAAGGAAATAGTTTAAAGATAGAGGATGAAAGCGCGGAAGCGATAACGCTCATCTGTTTCAATCAAAAATAATGAAAAATAAAAATAAGGGTGAGAGAATTAAATCAATAGTATAATACTTTTTACAGATTGAACTATTTGGCAATAGCTCTTAAGTAAACATATCAAATGTTGTATAAACTAAATCATCATACTGCTGTATATCCAACAATCCTGCTAGTTTATTTCATAAAATAAGTATAGTCATAAGCAGAATTCATTTCTCATAAGTATTTGAACAAGAATAACATCTGTTTTCTTTATAATATCAATATAATAAGAAAGAAAGTAGGGGAAAGACAGAGAGTGGGTGAGAACGTGGAAGCGATAACACTTTTCTGTTTTAATGGAACATAATGAAAATATGGAAAAAAAAGAGCGAGAGAGTTAAATTAAAATTATCATACTTTTTACGTATTGAACTAGTACATCAAATGTTGTAATAATTATATTATCATATTGTGATATATCCTTAGGTCATAATAGTTTATTTATATTTAATAAAATAAGTATTGCTATTATAAGCAGTATTCATTTCTCATAAATATTTGAACAAGAATAACATCTGTTTTCTTTATTGCCAAAATTTTTAGGTGCCGTTGGAGATCTGTCCATTTCGACCCTAAGCGACATAAATTAAAACTGTAAATAATATTAGAATTTAATTGTGGGAAATAAAATAATATAGACCATAAAATTATTGGCATTTAATAATACTGTTCAGTTTTCAGTTAGATTTTCAATATATATATATATATATATATATATATATATATATGCTGAGAGAAAGAGAGATTCTAAATCACCCTGTATCAAAGTTCGCACATCTGGACATGATCGAAATCTATGAACCAACCCGACGAGTAAGATTCTCAAAAAAAATCTCCCTCAATTTATTTGTCTATTATATTGAACTAGAAGCTGCTACCCAGCGACGCCTAGGTAAATGGGGGAACCCTGCTGTATTGATTTGTTTACTTTTGAGATTTACAAATGCTGAGCATTTTTAAGTAGAATTTCAATGCTATTTCTATGCATATTTTAATTTTTATATATCTTTGAATATAAATCAAATGTTCATAATTTTTTCACAAAAAGCAAGGACCGGGGATATCTAATATGTACATCTATTAATAATGGAGATTGTCTGTATTTCTGTCTGTAACAAAAACTACGTTATAGCTCTACGTCATAGATTACGTCACAATAATCTTATGCTATATACACCCAAAATTTGAGTAAGCAATTTAAAAAATTGTTTTTTGATTCTCGTCCTTTTTTTTCAGTAACAAGAAGTTAACTAAAAAGTTTACAAATAAATAAATACCTACGATTTTGTGTAAAATTGATGTGGAAAATATTCAAAATAATTGTTTGATTATTACATGCACGCAACATTTTATTTGAGAGGGACGGGGCTCAGTTTTCATTTCAAATTGTTGTTTGTTTTGTTTTTTTTACTCTTTTAATAAATATGAGGATTTGTCTTACTTATGATAAAGACACTCAGACATTGAATTTGTAACTCCCACCCTCACAGGCAATGTCTTTCAGAAATTTAATTTTACGACGCCCGTAGGGTGTTTTCTGTTGACAGTATATTTAATCGTCGTTAATTGTTTTAATTTAGTAGTTTCATCCGGACATACATACACACCAACTGTCCTTTATATATGTATAGATTATTATGTTTACGCCGTCTGTAAAAATAGCTGTATCATTTATATCGTATGCCACCGTTAATTCCGCGTTATATCGATTGTTTATGTTTATAATTTACCGAAATATACCGATTACGTAGACTAACATTAAAAAGAAACTAAGCTAGGCTATCGGTAGGCTTCATAATTTACCTAAATTTATCGATCACGTCGGCTAACATAAAAAAACTAGGCTAGCCTAGGTCGGATAATTGCATCTAAATAACGGCTATTTCAGATCGCGTCAATTAACGACGTTGGGTGAAGTATTTATCTATCTATCTATCTATCTATCTATCTATCTATATATATATATATATAATATATATATATATATATTACCGTCTGTTTACAGATTTGAGTTCTCTGGTGACTGTAAAAACATTCCGCGTAGGGATGTATTAATTAATTGTTCACTTCAGACAGACGGCTGCTGATAGCCGCAAGGATAAGGGACTTGGCAGACGAAAATTCTGTCGGGTTTCGATCCCGGCTAGAGGTTGCTGTTAAAAAGTCGAGCCGCACTGATGAGAAGTAAACTTCGAAACACGTGTCTGTGGATGACTGATATATATATATATCTATATATCCCATTAAAGGTACATATCTTTTTAAGACACGTGTCTGTGGATGACTGATATATCTTATTATAATGGAGATTGTGTGTTTTTCTGTCTGTAACCGAAATTATATCACTACTCATATAACAATTCCCTTAGTTATTAACGTCACATTCTCCATTATTCTACTTTTTATTTAAACCTCAATTATTAATAAAATTGTTTAACATCATTAATACTGTTAACCATATCTACATGCTAATGACATGCAATTATATTTATATATACAACAAAATAGCAGTTTACAGTGTGAACGGGAAGGCTAATTTGCATATTGATATTAAAAATGTAATTTTAATAAATATGTGCTTAATATTATTGATTTCTAATTGTTTGGTTTTATTTTAATGAATATAAGCAAAAATCTCTTCAATGAATCTTAAATGAAATCCATTAACAAGAAAAAATAACTGTCATTTTATTCTTTACTTCCTCTTTTAACTAAATACTTAAATTAGAAAAAATAACAATGAAAGACGAGAGTGATGGAAGAGTAAGTTTCAGTTGTTCTATTTTTCGATTATACCCCCTTCTGTTTCAAATCTTTTTAACTGCATTCTTATTTAGTTTCATTAGCCTTTCTAATTTAATATAATATTTTATTACATTAAAACTTAAATACTTGCAACTGGAGGGTGCATATATTTGCTAGTATATATAATCTTTTTAAAGTTGATTTTCTTCCCAACCAAAAATACACGTATTTTTCTCTCATGTGAGAATGAGTGGAAGGAGAATGTTTATGCTAATTTATAGAAACATTTCTATGAGAGAATTGAATTTATTTGGTTTTGCCAAAAATGAAATAATGGTTAAATTGTCAAATAAAATAAACGATAAACAGCTCCGTTCAAATAAAAACAACAAAATGTCTGCACTAGTAAATTAATAGTCAAAATATAAACACCTAACAAAAATCGCTCCTCCCACTACTGCCCTACCCTCGAGCTTAGACACACACAATGTGTCTCTTTCTTACAGACACACACACACCAGACATCCTTTACGCTTTATCCACTCACACACATTCGTGTCCTGGGTATGACGTTAAACTTCAACTAGTGGTGAGGTTCCAATTCTGGAGCTCTGTGGAGTATGTAGTACCCCTTCATTGCCATAATGCCCAATTTTACTATGACACGGAGTTGCAGTACCTGTTAGGTACTACCACTCCAGCTATGCGTTAAGCAGATCAAAAAATCAGTTTTGAAAAAAATAGAGTTGAAAAAAAATGAATACCAACCAAAAATGAATGGATGTAAACAAAACATCTTCGGCATAAAATAACCCAAGGGTTGACATGCCGTAAAATCCAACCACCCACACACATACATTAGTTGACAGGAAAATTGAATGCATCCTCGTGAAGAAATGGTTAGCAAACTGGTCTCGTCGGGATATTTCTGTTGAGCCTGATTTTAGTGAAAATTGCTTCATTTTCAAAGAACATTTTAAGCTTATTGCTCTAACATAAGTTTCGCTACTATGTGCCATTTTTCTGACTTCAGAAACTTAATTCAAACTTAATGATAATGTTAAAGAGGTATATAGTTTTTGAAGGCACATGGTGAAATGGTTAAAGAC
>CM042137.1:42553339-42558339 GCA_023376005.1 Doryteuthis pealeii | reverse complement strand
CTACTGACGTTTGAAATCGACAGCTGTAACGTGTGGTGGGATTATGGTGAGCTGTAGTCACCCAAATTATTTTTTCATAATCCACCTATCTATACATATATAAAGGGAAGTTATGTGTATGTATGTCCGGCTGAAACTACAAAAATAAAAGAATTAACAGCAAAGTAAATGTATATACATATTCACTATTACCAGAGCTTGCCTTTTGAACAAAAATAATGAAGATTGTATTTATATTTGTAAAGATAACTAAAAAAATGAAATTTGAATAGTAACAGCATGGATATATATATATATATATATATATATATATATATATTTTGCATTTAATATTTTAAATAGGAGATTCGGATTTTTCTTTTCAGTGTCCGTGCACTTTTTTCTGACGCCCCACCAGGCCGGGGGATCAATGCAAGCACTTTTTTACGTAGGGATTTTAATGGGGCATCCTGTAATGATCCAACTCACGATTCAGTAATAATGGATCTGTGAGACAAACTTTTGCCCCGCACCTTCTATTAAGGCGACGCTGAGTAGCCGCTTCTAGTACGTTTTATACGTCGGGGAATCGGCCCAGTTCTCGGCGAATTTGACCGAAACGAATGTAAAGAACCGTTTCAAATAAGTTTTTGAAATATTTTTCATAGATACAAAATAAATCCCTTTAGGTTGAAAACTCCTAGAACCTTGGCATTTAAAAAAAAAAAAATACAAACCGTTTCTCTGAATTTTTTTTAGATGAGGCTTGAAGATTTGTAATATCTGGATTATTTGGACAATTGTTCACATATCTGCACAACATTTCGGCCGATGAATCCTTCGGCCCTCTTCAATTATTTCTTGTTGAACTTCGGAACCCCTTCCTTGAACTTGGGAACCTTCAGGGAACTTCGAACCTAACCCTTTATTCAATCCACGAGAGTATACTTTTTTTTATTCCGTTAACCATGACTGGGTACAAGTGTTAAGCTGTGTTAATTATTCTGTTACTGTCATCCTCGACCTGGATTGAACCTGCAATCTACATATAATTCACTTAGAACTGTATTAACTCAACGCCTATATCCAATTCGTCACCTGACGTAGTGGATATAGGCGTTGAGTTTCAGACACATGGCGCAACGGATATAAGGGTTGAGTTAATACGGTTCTAAGGGACAATTAGGTTACAGGTTCAATCCTGGCCAAGGGTGATAATAACATAAAATACTTAACATAACTTAACAATTGTACCCGGTCATAGTTAACGGAATGAGAACAGCCTACCCCGGTGGATTAAATGAAGCGTTCGGTTCGAAGTTCCGTGAAGGTTCCAGAATTCGACACGAAATACCTGAAGGCCGGAGGGCACATCGGCCGAAAGGTTGTGTGTATAACAATGAAGATGAGGACATGAGTTCAAATAATACGAACTTAGTCTCATTATATCACTAAAATTCTTATACATATAATGCAACCTAGGAAAAACGGCTCTTCATAGCGAGATTTTCATTAGAGCAATAGATTTAGAATTCCCTTAGAGAACAAATCGATTTCCAGCCGGATCATATTCTAGATAAACTTCATTTTAATCATCCTCATTATCGATATAACGTAGATAGCTATGAAATGACAGAAGTTTCACTCCTTCTGAAATAGAGGCATCAATATCATCATGGACCGCTGTTAAACCAAAATATAGTAAGAGGCCGGTTTAGCTCAGTTGATAGAGGAATCGCAAGGTTCCTGGTTCGATACTGATCCCCGCCAACTCAGCGCATGAGTAGCACAAGCAGGGTAATCTTATCTGTGCGGAAAAGTGGAGAACTGACGGTAGGTGTAGCACTCCCCTCAGCAAAAAAGAATCTCTCTGGTCTAGCGCTAGCGAAAAGGGGATAGACTCCCTCGCTGTCCGGCTGATACTGACAATAGACCATCCAACTAACTTTAGTTTAATTTTACTATTTTTATGTTTATACGAAGCAGGACCTGTGGACATACCACAGTATGATAATTTAATTATTACAATGTTTGATATGTTTACATAAGAGCTATTGCGAAATAGTTCAATATGTAAAAAGTATGATCAGGATTCAACTCTGACTCTTTTCTTTCTTTCCTTTTCGTTTTTTTTTTCAATGTTTGATTGAAACAGATTAGCGTTATCGTTTCCACGTCCTCACATCGTCTCTATATCTTTCCCCTACCCTCTTTCTTTTTTATATTTTTATGTGTACTATGTTCTTTTTATTTCCTTTCTTCATGATAAAAACGGAATGATCCATTATTTAACTGAGGTGACGACACACATAAGAAATAAGAATTCAGTAGATAAGCAATACTAGATAATCAGGATTTACATATTTCCATTTCATTTTGGACAATTTGGACGGTCTTATTCTTAATTAAGGAACATGAGTATTGATATATAGATTATGGGAATTGAATAAAATATGCCTTTATAATCTTATTATAATGGAGATCCGATGTCTGTCTATAACTGAAACTACGTCACAATAGCCTCAGGAATTGCGCAGGTTTATCAATGAGTATTTAATCAATAGACAAAATCATTTGCCTCAAAACAGCCCATGTTATTAGTGCGTTTAAAATCCTGCGATGTGTTATCACTAAGAAATAAGTTTGCATAATATATTGTGTGGTTAATTTGCATACAGGTTTTTAACAAAACCGGGTTTAATAAATAATTACTTGGTGTTATTGATCTCTAATATTATTGTTTTATTTTCCAACGTATTAAAATCAATCCTATAAAATGATTTTTATATAGAAACGAATTAAAGCATAACTAAAATAAGTAATCTTTTTATATGCGTTCCTATTTGACTTCGTTAGTTTTTCTAATTTAATATATTTTGTTACATTAAAACTTAAATGCTTATTCCCGGAGGGTGCATATTCTTTCAAGCCATGATAAAGAGAAGTAATTCTTATCGATAGAAATTTAACTAAGAATAACTTAAAATAAATGTCTCCATTGGCAGACATAAAATAATAATAATAATAATAATAATAATTGAAAATAGAGAAGTAGGTAGACGCCTAACCACCACATATTCCCCCACCCTTCTTGCACTTTGGTGTCGTACCAAATGAGCCACGACTTTTATAACTTTTTTTTGTAAGCATTCGTTAAACGTTGCAGTTTATACAAAACTATCAAATTGATATACAGCGTGATTATAAAGTAACTCCCTTCCCTATTTTAAAAATCTTAATTATTTCTGAATCATTATTTCTACAAAAAATGAATATGAGAAGAACACAGCATGTAGTTTTATTTAAAATTCTTTATGGGCACCAGCATTCGCCTCCTGCCTCTCAAGCCGCTCGGGAATCGCATCAACTGATCTCAGGAACTCTTGTGGAATAGAAAAAATAAATTCTCATATTCGTCCTTCAATTTCTGCCAAATTCATTGGTTTCGTATATTTGCTCCTTCAACCAACCCCAAAGAAAAAGTTGTAGGGTGTTAAATCAGGGTCTCTGGTCGGCCACTCATACGGACCACGTCTACCCATCCATCTCCCAGGATAATGATGATTCAGTCATTCACAAACAACAATAGCAAAATGTGGAGGAGCACCACCACCACCACCAACACATATAATTGCCATATATTAAGGAATATACATTCCTGTGTGTGAGAGGGTGTGTATGTGTGAGAGAGAAAGGTGTTCTTTAAACTTTTCTGGATATATACCATGTTACCAATAAATAAGGAAAAAGAACGAATTATGGGTAAAATATAAATAGATAAACTCGTGAAAATGGCAATAATTCGTATTTCTTCTTTTTCATAGTTTTTATTTTTATTTTATGACATGACAAAAATAAATGAAACTATTTGCAAGAGATTTTTTTCTTTTTCCTCTATTTTTTTACTTTTTTTCTCTCTTTTTCTCTTTTTCTTTCTTTTTTCTCTTTTTCTTTCTTTTCTTCTCTGTTTGTTTTCTTTTCTGTTTTTTTTATTATACTTTTTTTTTACTTTTCTGTTTTTTTCTTTTTATTCTGTGTTTTCTTTCTATTCAGTTTTTCTTTTTTTTCTTTCTTTCTTTTTTCTTTTTTCCGTTCCTTTTTGTTCTTTTTTTTCTGTTTTTTTTCTTTTCTTTTTTCTTTCTTCTTTCTTTTTTTCTTATCTTTTTTTTCTTTTCTTTTTTTTTCTTTCTTTCTTTCTTCTTTTCTCTTTCGTTCTCTTTTCTCTTTCGTTCTTTCTTTTCTCTTTCTCTTTCTTCTTCTCTTCTTTTTCTTCTATTTCTTTTTTCTTTTTTTTTTCTTTTCTTTTTTTTTCTTCTATTTTCTTTTTTTCTTTTTTTCTTTTTCTTTTTCTTTTTTTCTTCTATTCTTTTTCTTTTTTTCTTCTATTTCTTTTTCGTTTTTTTCTCTATTTCTTTTTCGTTTTTTCTTCTATTTCTTTTTCTTCTTTTTCTTTTTTCTTTTTTTCTTTCTTTCTTTTTTTTTCTTTTTTTCTTCTATTTCTTTTTTCTTTTTTTCTATTCTTTTTTTCTTTTTTTCTTCTATTTTTTTTTCTTTTTTTTCTTCTATTCTTTTTTTTCTTTTTTTTCTTCTTTTCTTTTTTCTTCTTTTTTTTCTTTTTTTCTTTTTCTTTTTTTCTCTATTTCTTTTTTCGTTTTTTTCTTCTATTTCTTTTTTTTTTTTTTTTTTTTTTTTTTTTTCGTTTTTTCTTCTATTTCTTTTTTTTTTTCTTTTTTCGTTTTTTCTTCTATTTTTTTTCTTCTTTTTCTTTTTTTTTTTTTTTTTTCTTTTCTTTCCTTCTTTCTTTTCTCTTCTCTTTCTTTCTTCTCTTTCTTTTTTTTCTTTCTTTCTTTTTTTCTTCTTTTCTTTCTTTCTTCTTTCTTTTCTCTTCTTTTCTTTCTCTTCTCTCTTTCTTTTCTTTCTTTTTTCTCTTCTTTTCTCTTTTCTTCTCTTCTCTTCTTTTCTTTTCTTTTCTTTCTTCTCTCCTCTTTCCTTCTTTTTCTTTCTTCTCCTCTTCCTTCTCT
>CM042137.1:42542624-42553239 GCA_023376005.1 Doryteuthis pealeii | reverse complement strand
ATCATATATATATAATGTGGTGCTGTATAGTACTACTATATTTCGTGCCTTTATGGTCTATATGGTAGAATGTGCTATATATATATATTATATAATATTTGTGCCTTTATGTATATATATATTATGTGGGTTCTGTGATATATATATATATATATATAATTTGCTTGCTTTATGTGAGTCCATATATTATGTGCACTGTCGATATATATCATATATATATAATTCATTATATATAATATATTTGTGCCCTTTTATGTGCCTATATATATATGTGTTGGTATAATAAATATATATATATTTGTGCCTTTACTGTGTATATATATATGTGTGTGCGTGTTATATAATACTATATATATATTTTTCGTCTTTTATGTGTACTTATCTATATGTGCCAATGTATCATAATCAATATTGTGCCTTATGTATATCATATATAATTATATATCCTATATTACTAATATATATGTATGTATATATACTATATATATTTGTAGCCTTTTATGTGTATATGTTACATACTACATTATATTATGTGTGTTGTAGGTTGTATAGTATATTAATACTATATATATATATATATATATATATTTGTGCCTTTAGTGTGTGATATGTGTTTATTATATACTATATATATATAATATACTATATCATATATATGTGCCTTTTATGTGTGTTTATATACTATATATATATATATTATATATAAGTGCCTTTATGTGTATGTTATATATATATATATATTATATACTATATATATTGTGCCTTTATGTGTGTTTATATTTCATATATTACGTATATATATATAATATTATAATGAACTAATATTATATATATAATATCATATATGTGTGTGTGCTGGTGTGTGTGTGTGTGCTGTGTGTGTCTACATGTGTGTACCCGGGTAACTTACCAAACATGTACGTCACGATAGGCATGATGACACAAGGTCATAAGTAAGGCGTTCCAGTGAGGTCAACTCCGATTCAAAAAAAAGTAATGGCTCTGCGGAGACTAGCTTCCGCAAAAGCCATACCACCACCATGGGACGCCCAAGGTAGCGATGTGACACAACTAGGCGCATCCAGAAAGAATCGAACTCGTTTTTCCCAAGAAATGTATGAGCGAGACTAGGATGTACAAGATAGTAAGGTATTACCCAACCGTCACAACGGTAGGATGTGACACAATTTTGAAAAAGCATAGGGCATCCTCGAGGATCGAACTCGCTTTTCGGCTTGTAATGAATGGAGAATTCTTATGCTGTTGTGTGGGAAGGGGGAACCAGTTATATATTTGCATGAATGTCAAAAGTTCCCGACAGTCGTTGTTGAAAATTAGAGAGTGATAAACAAGTTTTCATGCAGAAAAATATTATGTACACCAAACAATGAACTATACTTACGCATAACCTAAGAAAATTAATTTGGAATTGAAATATACGTACATTCTATGCATAATTTTCTTCAAACCAATATTGGTATAAATCTTTCTTTCCACCATTAATTGCTATCACAAACTATCGTTTTGCAATCTATGAATTATTAATCGCTTCATTTATATTCCTAATTGATCACATAATCCTATAAGACATTTCAAATTTCTTTCTGTATTATCTACCTCATTGATAGTCATACAGTTTCAATATTACAAGAATATATATATTAATTACATATCTATCATTCTTACTTCATATCTAGTCAGTTATTATCTCTATGTAATCTACCTATCTGTCAACTATATATCTATTATATTTCTATTCTCTATGTACAATATAATAATGTATCTATATTTCAGTATATGTATCATTATATATCTATTTTCCTATCTGTCAATAATACGTTATATATATATATATAATCGTATAGAAATAGTCAAAAGCCCTCTGAAGACGAGTCAACACAAAAAAAAGTATGTTATTCAGAAACCAATGGCTAGACCGACTTTGTATTTATAAATAAATAAATAATATATATATTATAATATATATATATATATTATATATAGTATGATGTATGTATTCCTATCATTTTACCTATCAATATATATATATATTTTCTTCTATTTTGCTATCAATATATATATATATTTTCCATTTCTCTATCAAGTATATATCTTATATTTATAATATTATTTTCCTATCTATTTTTCTATCAATATATATATATATTATATAATCCTATTTTCTATCAAGTATATATTTATATATTATATATATTCTATTTTCTATCAATATATAATATATATATATATATATATATATATATATATATATTCCTTATCTATTTTCTATCAATATATATAATATATTTTCCTATCTATTTTTATCAATATATATATATATATATATATTTTCCTATCTATTTCTATCAACTATATATTATATATATATATATTCCTATCTTATTTTTTCTATCATTATATATATATATATATTTTCCTATCTAATTTTCTATCAATAATATATATATATTATAATATATTTTCCCTATCTATTTTTCATCAATATATATAAATACAACACGTACTATATAATATTTTCAACCTATCTTATTTATTTCATACCTCGCACTTAACCAATATACACAATTAAACTATTACTAAATACATTCTATACCGGTCTTATATATATATATAGTATATATATAATATATTATTCCTATCTATTTTTCTATCAATATATATTATATATATTTCCTACATCGTATTTTTCCTATCAACTACTATATTATATACTATATTTTCTATCATTTTTAGTCTCACGAGTCAGACATTAAGCGCGTTCGGCCTCAGAACCACAAAGGTTCCTAGTTCGATACGCGTTCCTCTCAAACTCAGCGTATGAGTAGCACGGGATCTGTGCGGTAAAGGTAAGGAGCTGATGGTAGGTGCTGGCGCCTCCACCTCAGATGCTAAAAGACAATCTCCTTGTTCGAGCGCTATTGAAAAAGGGATAGACTCCATCGCTGATGGCTGATACCGACTTTAGGCCGCCCCCGTCGACCTTTACTTACTTATTAATTATTATATATTTTCCTATCTATTTTTCTATTCAATATATATATATATATATATATATATATATATATATATTCCTACTATCTTTCTATCCGTCAATATATATATATATTATATTCCTAATCTACTTCTCTATCCGTCAATAATTATATAAAATTATATATATATATATATATTCCTATCTATCTTTCTATCCGTCAATATATACATATATATATAATTGCTATCTATCTTTCTATCCGTCAAATATAATATTTAATAATATAGTTTTTTTTTTACCTTTTTAAAAAATCTTTAATCTTTCTTATCCCGGGTCAAATATATATATATATATTTTCCTATCTATTTTCTATTCCGTCAATATATACTATATTATATTTTCCTATCTATCTTTCTATCGTCAATATATATATATATTATATATTTGCCTATCTATCTTTCTATCGTCCCAAGCTATATATATATTATTATTTCCTATCTATCTTTCTATCCGTAAATATATATATATATATTCCTTATCTATCTTTCTATTTCCGTCAATATATATATATATATTTCCTATCTATCTTTCTATCCGTCAATATATATATATATATTATATATATATATATATATATATAATATATATATATATATATATCTTTCAATATATATTTATCTTCCTATCTATATCTATCTATATATCTTTTATATACATGTCTAATATTTCAATCCTTGTATCAAATTTCTCCAACTGTTTTCTTTGTTCAAATTGAAATAAATTAAGTTTGTACATTCTTACACGTTAATTTAATTTACGTCCCCTCCTACTTTTTTTTCTCTCTCTCTCTCTCCTTTTCACGTACACAAAAAAAAAAATGAGAAACATCTTTTATCGTAGCTTATTTTCTTTCTTGGGTTTTTTTTCTTTCTTTTTTTGTTTTGTTTTGTTTCGTATTCTTCTAATAATTTATTTTCATATCAATTATTTTTTTACTTTTTATATTCGGATTTTAATCCCTCTTTTTTTTTAATTTTTTTTTTTTTTTTTACATGGCTCCCACCCTGTCCGCCATCCCCTACTCCCACCATAGCACAAGCGCACCCACCCTCCTGACATAAACACGAGCCGTAGTGTAATTAGATTCCATTGGCGTTGTGCTGCTTTTTAGATGCGAGCTGAATTTACTGTTTATATTATTTCAATTTGGTTGTCCTTAAATATTAACTTCATCTTCTCAACCCTGAAAAAAAGAAAAGAAAAGAAAAAAAAGAGAGAAATGAAGATCTCTTCCTCGCACACACACACAACAACAAATACGCATATTGTACGTATGTTATATTAGCAATCTGCCGTTGTTAGCAATGGTGCGATCTAACAAACTCCACCCCCTTCAAAAGAGGGTGGGACTGTCTGTAGGTTTGACCTACAGAACGGAGTAGTTCCGATCATATATATATATATATATATATATATATATATATGTAATATACACACACACACACACAATGTTCTTTATTGGAGTTTGTGCTTGTGTTTATGTATATGTAATAATATCATATGTGTCAATATATGTATGTCCCGATCATACACATACCACCACGAATATATATATATATATATATATACATACATATCACCCACACACACTACCTCTCTCTCTCTCTATATATATAATATATATACTATATATATATATATATATATATATACAACACACCACACTACCTCTCTCTCTCTCTCTCTCATATATATATATATACATACACACACACACTACCTCTCTCTCTCTCTCTTATATATTATATATATATATATAACATACATATACAACACACCACACACTCCTCTCTCTCTCTATATATATATAATACATATACACAACACACACACACACTACTCTCTCTCTATATATATATATATATATATATACTCACACAAGGTATTTTTTGGAGTATGTGATGTATGTATTTATGTATGTATGTATGTCTCGATCACACCCATTATAATATATATATATATATATATATATACACACAAATGTACTATTGGAGTTTGTGCTTGTGTATTATATGTGATATATCATATGTGTCTATATGTGTCTATATATGTATGTCCCATCATACACATACACCATTTATATATATATATATATATATATATATATTATATATATATATATACACTCACACAAGGTATTTATTGAAGTACGTGCTTGTATGTATTTATGTATTTATGTCCGGATCAAACACCCAATTATATATATATGTATACACTAATACAATGTACTTATTGGAGTTTGTGCTTTGTGTGTGTATGAATTTATGTATGTGTATACAGGTTCGTCTTATGTCGCACACACGTGTACATTTAAACATAAACATACCGTTGTGTTATCAATATGTAAATTCCGTTTGAGAGAAAGCGGTAACCGCCACAAATGTGTTTAAATTTACATCATCGCACACTAAACTGGGGGAAACTGTTTCCAAATAGACAGTTACTTCAAGTCTTCTTTTTGAAAGTAAAACTTCATTTTTACGTTTTTCCAATCTTTTAGAAACTAACAACGTGTATGTATGTATATATATATTATATATATATATATATATATATATATATATATATACACACTCATGTATACACATACACTCACACAAAACACACATACATACACACAGTTTATATATACACACAAGTTCTATACACACACTATATACACCAGTTCTATATACACATATATATAATACTAACACACACTATATAATATACAGTTCTTACACACACACTATATACATATATAACACACACATATCATATATAAACACACATATATATATACACGCTATATATATACACACACACACATAATATATATTATTAAACCACTATATATACACACACCACACAACATATATAAAAACCACTATATAATATACACACACACACACATATATAAACACACTATATATACACAACACACACAATATATAAACACACTATATATATTATATATATAACACAACACACACATAATATATAACACACCTATATATATATTATACACACACACACACATATATGAACACACTATATATATATACACACACACACACAACACGCATATAACACACACACACACGCCACACCACATATTATATATATACACACACACCACACATAACGATATCTTCAACACACACACACAATATATATATAAACCCACCACAACACACACATATATATATATACACACACCACACACATACATAATATATATATACACACACACACAACACACACTACATATATTACACACACACACACAATATATACATATACTATACACACGCATATATATATACACGCATACACACAGCTATACACAACACTATATATATATATCACACACTATATATATATATATATATACACACACTATATATATATATATATACTATATATACACATGCACACACTATATTATATATATATATATACAGCTCTAAAATATGCACACACAGTTCGCTCTCTCTCCTCTCATTATATATATATATTATATATATATATATATATATATGGGCATCTTACGTGGTGTAATGGCTAGCAAGTTAGATTCACATACCATTGTAAGTGAGTTAGATTCTTTATTGGGCGACTCAAACTTCTGGCCTTGTGCCACATCTAAGCTTAGTAAAAACGAAAAATGACACATCGTAGAACGTATTGTATTAGAGCAATACAATTACTAGAGAGAAGCATCATGGACTTGTTGTGCCAACAGGAACCCAATATTACTGATTATCCTAGTGAACTAAAAATGTAATGTGATAAATTGTGTGCAAAAGTTCGCAGGCAGTTTAACACACGCACACTAATATTCTTATATATATATATATATATATATATATATATATTTAATCTTCTGTACTCTCTTAAGTATGTATGGATTCGAAAGGAGGGTAACAGAAAACGTATGTGCGCATGAGAGAGAGGGGGGGGGGGGAGAAGAGAGGGAGAAAGAGAGTGCGCGAGAAATTACACTTTTAAAATTCAGAAATTTAACCATTAACTCCAGCTCCACCCCCCCTCAAAAAGATCCCGAACATCGTCCACCATTCATCGAAAATAATCATTTAAGGCAAGTATTACACTGACCCCACAAAGGGCACTGCTAATAAGAGTTGGCGCACTAATCTGTAGTTACAATTTGGTTCGCGTACTCCAATTCCCGTACTACTGTCTAGCATCTTGTATGGAGGTTGATCAATAAGTCCATAGCTTTCTATATTGCTGTTGAATTTTATTTGAAATTTTCATCGTATAATGTTCGATGGAAATGATTATTGCTCCCCACTATACGCATTACAAAAGAGGAGATTATGTTGAAAAATCAAATGTGATATGTACGATAACTACATTTTGTATTATCAGACTGTATATCAATATACCTATGTGCCAATTCATGGGTTTAAGGTTAACAAGCTAGTCCCACCGGTGCCCCTTACTTGCGACCTTGGTAGTCACATCTATCTGTATCGAACAGGTTAGGTAAATACCTTGAGCGTCTCATGGTTGTGTAATGGTTAGCTATGCTAGTCTCGGATATCCATTACTAATGAAAGTGAGTCGATCCATCGCTGATGCCGCTTATTTCCGACATTGTGTCACATCCTACCCGTGTCGAACGGCGTTGTGTTAATACCTTGGGCGCCCTATCGTGGTGTACTCGTTAGTAAGCTAGTTTAACAGATCCATTGCTACCGAAAAGTGAGTTCGATCCTCGTTGGATGTAATACATGCGACCTTTTATCACATCCTATCCGTTACACCCTTATTTAGGCAGAACGGACGTCGGAGAGACCCTCCGATCAACGGGCCGTCATGTCAAGCCCTAGCACATATATGATTGTCCCGACCCAAGCAAGCCCAACTCTTTTTATCATACGGTTGTTAGAAGGCGTTGTCTGAGGGTCTCCAGGTCCAGGGAATGACGTTACACATCGGATGGTGAGCCAGTTGGAGAATGTGCTCCCAGGTCCACTCTGCCGGACGGTAGTACCTGCTAGGTAACATCTAGGGTTGAAATAAATACACACATATATACAAATGCACACACAATATATTACACACATATACAAATGCACACACACACCACCTATATATATACAAATGCACACACACACACACACACCTCCACATATAATAAATATATATATATATATATTATATATATATAAATGCACACACACACACACAACACACACACATTATTATATATATTATATATATATATATATATATATGGTGATGTTTGTGTTTGTGCTCATTATATATGTGAGTGCATTTATATATGTGTGTGGTGTGCGCCATTTTTATATATAATAATATAATATATATATAATGTGTGTGTGTGTGTGTGTGTGTGTGTGCATTTATATATATATATATATATATTATATATTTATATATGTGAGTGTGTGTGTGTGTTGTGTGGCATTGTATATATATTATTATGTGTGTGTGTGTGCATTTGTATATGTGTTGTATATAGTTGTGTGTGCATTTGTATATATGTGTGTATTTATTTCAACCCATAGATGTTACCTAGCAGGTACTACCACTCCGGGTCAGAGTGGACCTGGGAGCACATTCTCCAAAACTGGAACCTCACCATCCGATTGTGTAACGTCATTCCCTGGACCTGGAGACCCTCAGACAACGCCTTCTAACAACCGTATGATAAAAAGAGTTGGGCTTGCTTGGGTCGGGACAATCATATATGTGCTAGGGCTTGACATGACCGGCCGATTGATCGGAGGGGGTCTCTCCGACCGTCCGTCTAGCCTAAATAAGGGTGTAACGGATAGGATGTGATAAAAGGTCGCATGTATATAACATCCAACGAGGATCGAACTCACTTTTCGGTAGCAATGGATCTGTTAAACTAGCTTACTAACGAGTACACCACGATAGGGCGCCCAAGGTATTAACACAACCGTTCGACACGGGTAGGATGTGACACAATGTCGGAAATAAGCGGCATCCAGCGAGGATCGAACTCACTTTTCATTAGTAATGGATATCCGAGACTAGCATACTAACCATTACACAACCATGAGACGCTCAAGGTATTTACCTAACCTGTTCGATACAGATAAGATGTGACACAAGGTCGCAAGTAGGGGCACCGTGGGACTAGCTTGTTAACCATTAAACCACCATGAAATTGGCACATAGGTATATTGATATTTACAGTCTGATAATACAAAATGTAGTTATCGTACATATCACATTGATTTTTCAACATAATCTCCTCTTTGTTAATGCGTATAGTGGGGAGCAATAATCATTTCCATCGAACATAATACGATGAAAATTTCAAATATAAATTCAACAGCAATATGAAAGGCTATGGACTTATTGATCAACCTCCATACAAGATGCTAGACAGTAGTACCGGGAATTGGAGTACGCGAACCAATTGTACTACAGATTAGTGCCGCAACTCTTTATTAGCAGTGCCCTTTGTGGGTCAGTGTATACTTGCCTTAAATGATTATTTCGATGGAAATGGTGGAAACGATGTTCGGGATTCTTTTGAGAGGGGGTGGAGCTGGAGTTAATGGTTAAATTTTCTGAATTTAAAAGTGTAATTTCTCGCGCACTCTCTTCTCCCTCTCTTTCTCCCTCTCTCTCATGCGCACATACGTTTTCTGTTACCCTCCTTTCGAATCCATACATACTTAAAGAGTACAGAAGATTAAATATATATATATATATATATATATATATATATAAAAGAATATTAGTGTGCGTGTGTTCAAAAACTGCTGCGAACTTTTGCACACAATTTATCACATTACATTTTAGTTCACTAGATAATCAGTAATATTGGGTTCCTGTTGGCACAACAGTCCATGATGCTTCTCTCTAGTAATTGTATTGCTCTAATACAATACGTTCTACGATGTGTCATTTTTCGTTATTTACTAAGCTTAGATGTGGCACAAGGCCAGAAGTTTGAGTCGCCCAATAAGAATCTAACTCACTTACAATGGTATGTGAATCTAACTTGCTAGCCATTACACCACGTAAGATGCCCATATATATATATATATATATATATATATATATATATATATATATGAGAGAGAGAGAGAGCGAACTGTGTGTGCATATATTTAGAGCTGTATTATTATATATATATATAGTGTGTGCATGTGTAATATATATATATATATATATATATAGTGTGTGTTATATATATATATATATAGTGTGTGTATATATATATAGTGTGTGTATAGAACTGTGTGTATGCGTGTATATATATAGTGTGTGTGTATTATATATATATATATGTGTGTGTGTGTGTGTATATATATATGTGTGTGTGGTGTGTGTATATATATATTATGTATGTGTGTGTGTGTGTATATATATATATGTGTGTGTGTGTGTATATATATATTATGTGTGTGTGTTGTGTATATGTGTATGTATATATATATTTGTGTGTGGTGTGTGTGTGTGTTTATATGCGTGTGTGTGTGTGTGTGTATATATATATAGTGTGTTCATATATGTGTGTGTGTGTGTATATATATATATATAGTG
>CM042137.1:42525124-42535124 GCA_023376005.1 Doryteuthis pealeii | reverse complement strand
GACACAGTCAGACGTATGGAGCGTCCAGTGAGGATCGAACTCACGAACAATGGTTTATTAGTCTACAAGCTATCCATCAAGCTTAGCTAAATGGTTAATTTGATTCTACATTTTGATTTTTTTTCTCTCTCTCTCCCACCCCCACCTGGTCATGTTAAGTGCATATCTCCGTGTGTATACATGGTAAAAAAGAAATTGTCATAGTGGCCTATTGTCGGTATCAGCTGGACAGTGAAGGAGGTCTATCCCTTTTCGCTAGTGCTAGATCAGAACAGTCTTCTTTTTTTTTGCTGCGGTGGAGTGCAACAACTACTGTCAGCTCCCCAATTAACAGCAGAGGTCAGATTACCCAATATGGGCTACTCATGCACTGAGTTGGCGGAGACAGGTATCGACCCCGAACCTTGCGATCCCAAAGCAGTTGATCTACCGACTGAGTTAAACCGGTCCTAAGCCTGAACAGTATATATATATATATTATATATATATTATATATATATATATATATATATATATATATACCTAGTTAATTACGTTAAATACACATTTTATTTCTTTATTATACAAGCGGGTGTCAAAAAAGTTCTCAACCCGACCAATAAGGAATAATATAGAACCATGAAATTTTACATACAGGTCCGGTACGAGGGCCTCACGCATCCTCCTCAACGGATCTATGATATGGGGCTTCCCACTCTACTACATGTCAATTTCAAAAGTAGTATTCACACAAAATATACGAACTCCCACTCTACTACAGATCAATTTCAATTAAAGAACTATTGATAAAAATATATCAAACCTGCATTTCTGAGACCCCCAAAGCAAGCTTACCCCCACCGGATCAGTTATGAAAAAGTACGCACGGCCCTGATTCCACATATTATCTTCCGTAGTTCAACACACTTGGCACACCTAAATTTCGCAAGATTCTTAACCCTTCTTAATGTTTTTTAAAAAAAAAAATTCCTTTTAACTTTTCAGCACCCTCGTTCGCATACACAGACATATACACACACGCATATATGTATTTACCAACCCCTCCACACGAGCAGGATGCGACACAAGGTCAATTTCTTAAGCGGAGTTTAACAGGTTTGAATTCAGAGTTTTCCGTCTCCTAGACTGGTTACCTAGCCATGGTAAAGAACCTAGTCTGCCCTGCTATTTACCATAGCTAGAGGAGAGTAGAATTCATACCTTTCCCAAGGGTACTAGGGCTATGGAAATACCAACAGCTTCGTCCAGGAATTGAACTCGCGTTGACGAGTCCATTTCCCTACGACTCTAACCATTAGACCACACGCATATATACGTGTGTATATGTGTGCGTGAGTGTGTGTATGTGGATATATGTTTATGTATATATAATGCGTGTGTGTGTGTGTGTGTGCATATATGTTTATGTATATATATGCGTGTGTGTGTGTGTGTGTGTGTGTGTGCATTATATATATATATATATATATATATATATATTAGGGGGTGGTTATACTAAAGAAATACAGTTGAATTACTAATATCGCCCTGGACCTATGTGTATTAATTTAAGATTTATATCGCATCTAGTCCGTCACGGGTTTCCGGTTCAAAAAGTATTCTTTTTATAACCTTGACATTAAATATGTGAAGCTTACGCGAAACAATTACAATTCTTAAAAATCATATATATATAATATATATATATATATATATATATTATATATATATATATATATAACAAAGCTTGAATTAAAAATCAAAATTAATTCACTGAACCTAATACCACCCCAGGAGCAAGATTCGAACACTGTTAAATTGATGAAGGGATTTTTTTCATCCCCCTCCCTACTCAGATATCAAAAAGAAAAAACACTTATTTTGAATTATATGGTAAGGTAAATATGACACTTATTCTTAATATATATATATAATATATAATAGAGAGAGAGAGAGGAGAGATTAATACTTATTTTCTGTAATCTTCCCCTTCACCCTGTCGGCGGCGGTTTAGAACTCCTCCCCCAAAATGGTTTTCTTTCTTTGTTTTTAATGACAAATCAACCTTCGTGGAATATTTTAAAGCCACACCATCCTTTCAGAAGATCAGTAGTAGTGCTATTTAACCTATGGCTGAGGGGTGAGATTTTACTTACCTTTCGCCCAGGGTATTTGTCAGCAAGTGCGTGTAACAGCGTTATTGAAGTTCAAATTCGCTTACAAGGATGCCACAGTCCAGCACGTTAACCACTAGTCCACAGGGACTCCCCAGGCCTCAAAAAGGGTGTCCTGGCTATGACTAGACTGCAACTGATGTTGAGGCTCTTTCTGAAAATGTGGACTACCCCTTTCATTGCCATTACTCTCTGGTCTACCGGAGTGGTAGTACCTGCTAAGATAGCATCTCTGAGTCAAATAAAACCGTCCAATCTTTTTACTAAGTTTTATTATTATTATTTACTTGAAACCATGAGTACAATATTTGATTATTATCAAAGAATAGTTACTTTAACAATTTAATTTTGTGCCGCATTATTAGTATTAGATAGGAATACTTGAAACCCATACAACTGTGTGCAAATTATTTGCATTTGATAGTAATACTTGATATCATATAACTGTGTGCAAATATCTCATAAAAACAGCTACATAATCACAAATATAAGCGTATAATGAACGATATTCCCTAACCTCTAAGCATAAAATAACCCTAGACTGGTTACCATACTGATAAAATCAATCTGAATTCCTTGTTTTTTAATGTTGGTAATTTTTAGTGAGTTGTATTATTTTTTTAAAAATACCTTATAGAAGAGGTTGGTCACATGTATTGAGCATCCAGCGAGGATCGAATTCACTTTTCAGTAGTAACGGGTTTGTGAGACTAGCTCACAATTACCATTACACCACAACAGAATGCCTTTAATTGCATTTAATTCTATCGATAAATACGCATTTTTCCCTGAAAAGAAATCCATTTAATCAGATTTATCAATGTTGATAACAATGAACGGGCTAAGCTCTGAGGTATCGCTTTGTATGGATAGATATTTCAAATCTTACGGCTGGTCACATGAAACATCGATTAAGCTATATCTGAGAGTCCCTTGTAATCTTGTAATGTAATGGTTATCGTCATAGGAAATGGACACGGGACCAAAGTTCAAATTAGTGGACAAGGCCTGTTTGCATTTCCCAGAGTGCTCATTAAACTATTCTCCCTCTAGCTATGCTTAGAATAGTAAGATTGGCTGGGTTTCTTTAACCATGTGTGGCAACCGATCTAGAGAAGAAAAACACTCTGAATTCAAACCAGTTAAACTCACCTTAAAAAATCTTGGGTAAGTACATATGTCTAAGTAAAATAAAACAATTCCGTATCAAGGCAAAAGGACCCTTAACCTTACCGTCAGTGTAAATACCTAAATATCACTTGGGTGTTATTTATTTATCTGTTGATATAATGATGATTGAAAATTATTTCTCATTGGCTGTCTCGCCTTCAAGCACAACAGTTGATTATTTAGGCTTGGTAAGGCAACCATTCTAGGAGAAGGAAAACTCTGATTCAGATTTAAAAACAAAACTAGAAGCAGCTACTCTAGCGTCACCTGGGTAGAAGTGGGAGCCAATAAGAAGTTTAGTCCCACAGATCCATTATTACTGAATCATGAGTTGAATCCTCGTAGGATGCCCCATTAAAATTCCTATGTAAAAAGATACTTGCATTGAATCCAGCCTGGTGGGGCGACAGAAAAAAGTGCTCAGACACTCTGAAAAGAAAAAATTAATGTCCCTCTATTTAAAATATTAATGAAAAAAAATCCATGCTATTTATCATTTTAATTTTATTTCTTTTAATTATCTTCACAAATTATTGATCTAATCCTCAGTTGTTTTTGCTCAAAATGTAAGCTCTGGTGATAGTGAATGTGTATATATATATTTTTTCATTCCATAGTTTCTCCGGAAATACATACACACAACTACCCTTTATATTATGTATAGATACCAGTGTAAGTTTACAGTAAGGCAGATTGGTTCTTTAACCGTGTAAGGCAACCAGTCTAGGAGAATGAAAATCTCTAAATTCAGAATTTTGAAGATTGTATTTTTGAGAATCTATGGCACTCTGGTGCACCACTCTTATGTTTTCAGTCCATAATGGTCTTATAAAAGTTTTTCTAACTATAAATAAAAGCGCCTATGTAAGCAATAGTAGGACAGATTGGGTCTCTTACCCTTGGTTAGGCAACCAGTCAAGGAGAAGGAAAAACTCTGAATTCGAATCAACAGTACTCCGCTTGTGTCACATCCTGCCCGTAGGGTTTGGGTAAATTCATACTTAGAGTCATGGTTTGATTCACACTCGATGCGTCACCCCCATGTTCTTGTACTGTGCTAAGTTTAGATCATGGGTCATTGGTTTGCAAACTCTTCTCGCAATTCAAATTAATTGTACAATGATTTCAAACCCCAATAGGGCTCTACAGCTATATAGAATGGGTTAACCATTTGATGCAAATTAGACGATTATTTTCCGTAATATCAAAAATTTATCTGATTAAAAAAAAAATGAAGTTCAGTACTAACGCAGGCTTCCCAAAATTATCACCCAGTTGCAAATTGCACCGGAAATTGCTTTATTCTCTCTAATTTATAGTATTTCAAGTATTGCTCTGATAAAATCCTTGCTACGGTGTGTCGTTTTTGTTTGGTTACAGTTATGTTTAAGTATAGAGAAGATTTTAGAAATCTATAAAACACGCATATATGATACACGCATATACATACTTACATACATACAAACACACACACACACAAACACACACATATGTATATAGAGAGACGCACATATGACACATACACCTAGATATATAAATATGTATATATGAGATACACACACACTATAATGATACGGGCACCCCACGTGGTATAATGGTTAGCAACTCAGTGCATGAGTAGCACCGCTTGGATCCGTGTGGTCAAGTGATGTTATTTGTGGCGCTCCGCATCGAGTGTAAAAACAATATCTCTGGTCTAGTGCTAGTGAAAAGGGGATAGACTCCCTTGTTGTCTAGGTGATACCGACAATAGGCTAACATCCCATATACATGTGTGTGTATGTATTGCATTAAAGTCTCTCCTTATATACCATGTGTGTGTCTCTCTCCCACACACACACTTCATATATATAACATAGCGCATAATAATATTTGTGTATGTGTGTGCATCATATATTTGTGTTTGATATTTATGTGGTGTGCATAATAACTATGAGTATCTAAATATCATACTGTTTGTAACTGTGTGTGTTGTCGTGTGTGGTGTGTGTCATATGTATATATATGTGTGTGTGTGTCATAATGTATATTATATGTGTGTGTGTGTTCCATATGTTAGTCATATGTGGTGTGTGTGTGTGTCATTATGTATATAGGTGTGTGTGTGATGTGTCATATGGTAATATATGTGTGTGTGTGTTGTCTTTATGTATATATGTAGTGTGTGTGTTGTGTCTTAGTGCATATGTGTGTGTGTGTCTTATGCATAGTGTGCTGTGTCTTATGTATATGTGTGTGGTCTTATGTATAATGTGTGTGAAGTGTGTCTTTATGTATATTGTGTGTCTTATGTATATGGTGTGTGTGTGTGTCTTGATGTATATGTGGTGTTGTGGGTGTCTTTATGTATATGTGTGTGTGTGTGTCTTTATGTATAATGTGTGTTCCTGTGTGTCTTATGTATATATGTGTGTGTGTCTGTGTGTCTTATGTATATATGTGTGTGTGTCTTGTGGTCTGTGTGTCTTATGTATATAATGTTGTGTGTGTCTGCTGTCTGGTGTGTCTAAGTATATATAGTATATATGTGTGTGCTGGTGTTGTGTGTATTAATGTATAATATATATGTGTGTGATGTGTCTGTGTGCTTATGTATAGTATTATATGGTGTGGTGTTGTCTGTGTGTCTTATGTTATATATATATGTTGGTGTGGTGTGTCTGTGTGTTTATGTATATATATACACCTGAGTTGTGTGTGTGTGTCTCGTTGGTATCTTTAACCCTTGATCATATATATATGCTGGGAGGTAGTATAGTGGTACTAGAGTGGAAATCGATAGAAAAAGTGAAGTATGATTTAATTATAGTAAGATAGCTACATTACTCGTGTGTGTTGTTGAAATGAAAGTTCTTACCTTGTATTATCCAACATATATGACTCATCCGTGAAAACAAACAGTAATCAATATTTTGTATGTATGTATAAATATAATTGTGATGTTGTGTCATTATGTATTATAATATGAAAATTATATTTGTGTGTGTTACTTATATTTGGATTATTATATTAATATGTTATGTGTTGTGTCTTATGTATATATATTATTGTGTGGTGTCCGGGACTCTTATAAATGTTAACCTATTTATTATTTTATATTTTCGAGAGTAGAGTATCTTAATGGTAATTTGGTTAATATATATGTGTCTAAAGTTGCTTTCTAGAATGGTACCAACATAATGTACATACAACACTATGTGTGTGTGTGTGTCATATGTTATAGTGTGGTGTGTCGTCATAATGCGATCAATACACATATATTAATAATATATATTAAGTCGTTAGCTGATGTATATCATTTATAAATAGTTGGTGTAGGTTAATACATTGTATGGTGAGTGTGGTGTGTTATATTCGATGTATTAATATGTGTGTGGTGTCGTGGTGGTGTGGTGTCATATGTATTAACAATAATATATGGTTTGTGTATGTTAGTATGTGTGTTGTGTTATGTGTATCATATTGTATATATGTGTGTTGTGTCACTCAAGTGTATATTATGGTGTGTGTGACGGTTATATAATAAAAGACACATAAACACGTAATACAAGTATTGAAACATACACAATATCATTTAATCTAAGATGTCTGGTGACACTAAACACAAGATAATATTATATAATTAATATATAACTATAATATATCATTCAATAATAAATTATTGACCTATAATTATACTATTACTTTAAAATATTATAACTACATATGGTTATTATCAACATATATATCGTATAACTTATGGTAATATACCATTTTCCATGATTCATGCATAATATATATTATATAAATGGCCATATATATTAATATATATAGTATTCTAGAATATTCCCTGAAGTATAATATATTTAGTATTATATATAATATATTATTTAATATATATATACTGATACGCTGCACACACCACAATGATATACGTCATGTTAGAGTGCGTGGAAATTTGAAAGTCTCTTTTAGCATCTTAACTGTAGTTACAAGCTGATTGAAACTGTCAGAAAAACTTTGGTATTTTAAAAAAATTCTATTTAGTTTTTATTTTGATCAATTATTTCAACACTTTTTGTAATTCTATTTTTAATAGAGATAAAACTTAGAAAAATCAATTTGAATTATATTAACAAGATGATTTTTTTTTTTAGAAATCATAATGCCTAATTCATGACAAATAGCTATAATTCCGTTACAGCTTACCTAAATAGTAATTACCTTTGTTTACCTACCTAAATTCAATCCGTACATTGAAGAACTCAAGCCTACCTATCACATTTTATCGACTTCAAGGATGAAAAAACATCAATCGCAGAACGAATAGAGGGAGAATCACATTAATCGACGCCACACTGAGATATTTTCAGTTTTAACTTGTAATATTTGATGTTGCCTGTGGGCTGATAGTATTGTCCGGACTATTGACAATTAATAATTAATAAAATTGAAACATAAGTAAACTAAAATAAACGACTTGTCTCATTTTTCTAAATCAATCGAATTTTCGATCGAAAAGAATGGTAAGATTGATTTTTAATGATTGTAAAATAAGCGTTAAGTAAGACAATTTATTTTCATTTTAAATATCATATACTTTCATATATATTATATATATTATATATATATATAGTGAGTTACCCTCTCAAGTCAGAAAGAATGAAGACTTTGAAACACTTTATGCCAACTTTCTTCAAAAGTAGATTCCTAAAATAAAAGCAGATGCACAACACTCATATATATATGCAATGTCGTTAAGCACCTTGTTTTGCATACATACTAAATATATTGCACAGGTCTCATTTCGATCACGACACACAAAATCACACGTGTATGTATAGATATATAGACTAGAGAGACAGATAAAAGAATTTAATATATACTATATAGCTTGTGAATTAGATAGTGTATAATCTTAACTTGCGTTCTGTCTCTCCCCTCTCACGAACTCCTCTACTATCGGGTTCTCCTGTGTAGCTAACTCCGCATAATTACACTATATTATTTAATATTATATATATATTAGTATACCTATACTCCATTTATAACGTATTTTCCCCCCTGTCACTAAATTAGGCTGTGAAGTTGAAAAGATGTATTTACGTAATTCAACACCTCTCCCACGTCGTCCCTCACAATATATATATATTGAATATAATTATAATTATATATAATATCATTATATTATACTATATATATGTATACATTGTATGTATACTATGGTATAAGAAAGGCTTTAAATATCAAATTCATATTCACAAGTTAAGACTTCTATTTCTTTCCACATTTACAACCTTATTGAAATAGAATTGCCAAAATGCGCATGTGAGATTTTTTTTTAATTATATAATAATTTTCTGGGGGTAAATTACACGGTCCTTTATTTTTATATAACAACAATATTAAACTTATGATGATATAATATGTACAGAAAATATAGTTGTCTAGGGGATATTACTACTATATTGATGTGTGTGTGTGTGTATTATAATTTCCAGGATTTGTATTATTGACATGATATATATAACGGTATCACAGTCGCGAGATACTTGTTTAATCTAATTCTTATAAGAACGTATGTTAATGTGAGAATCGGGCTGGTGCAAACTCTCCGTTCAACCACCAATTAACTCGTTACGTTATCCATTTTTTTTTTCTCAAATCGCGGACCGGATTATTTAAAAATAGAGAATGACGGGTTCCATGTTGTACCAACCTTGTACAGACCTTTGACGCTCCCCTAAACTGGAGCTAAAGTTACCTGCTTGATAAAAGGTTAGATGTTACAGTGAGTCAATCAAACTACATAGACTATGTTGTTATCTAGTCTGGTTGTTTCTATGTCGGCTATAAACGGCTAATAATGTGTTTGTAAAAGAAAATGTTGGTCGTATGGTGCTTAAGCATATGTAATATAGGTAGTGCGGGTGTGAACTTCCCGTCTTCATTCAGTTCTTAACCTGATATGTTGCTTGACACAAAAGGCCGCAAACAGATAGATATGAGAGATAGAATAAATATAACTATATGAATAGATAGACTATGAAGAGATAGATAATATAAAAACATATGAATAGATAGGATATGAATAGATGATAAATATAACTATATGAATAGATTGAGTATACGAATTAGATAGATATGGTAAGATGGTGGATAAATAATGTAAACTATAGATTAGATATAGGTATAACCACTAGATTAAGTATGTAAAATACTATGTAGATATAGACAGATTTGAATGTAATGTATATATAGTACATATATATATATATATATATAATATATATTATTTAGAGAGATATACTAAATAATACCAACATATATATACATGGATATAATAAAAAAATGTTGTTCTGTGTGTTCCACGCGTAAGGTATTCTTATGGGGGAAAAAATTCAATTTTTTAAATTAAAAAAAAAAAAAAAGGTCCGAAATCAAAAAGTGTAATTTTGGTTCTCAAGAAAAAGATTAACGATTTTTTCTTTGAGAAAAAATACATTTTGCGGACATTCTTTTTTTTTTATGAACTAATATAGATGGAATCTCGAATATATATTATATATTAGTATATATATTATATATATAATATATATATTTATATATATATATAATATATAAATATATATAATCATATCGCGTAGATAGAAAATAAATACAACATATATATGAGATATAATTATAAGGATAAGATA
>CM042137.1:42499108-42525024 GCA_023376005.1 Doryteuthis pealeii | reverse complement strand
TAATCAATTTCGAGATGGTTAGAAGTAAAAATAGAAAACATGGAGAATGTGACGGTTACACATGGAAGACAAGAAGAATTGTGACTTTTGATTAGTATAATATATTGTATAATTTCTTACGGGGTTACAAAAAACATGCAAACTCTCCATTATAATACAGATTTACCCACCTCTAACACTACGAGCAGCCGATGTTATACAAAATGGTCTAGTTATTTAAGTGAATTGTTGTTTCAGTTTATCGGTAGAAACTTGACCTATAGAATACAGTTAAGAGTATCCTGGTTCGATGCGGCGCCAGCTTCGTTAACTGAGCGTTACTATATTAGCACAGGGATCTGTGGGCTAGATGAGGTTAGCTGATGGTAGGTGTGGTGTCTAATCACAACGCTCGATAAAACAGATCTTTCCTATGCCTCTATGCGCGTAGGGTGTTTAAAAGAAGGATACTCCTTTTCGCTTGGTTAGGATTTGGCAATGATACCGAAATTAGGCCACCCCGCTCGACTTACTATACTGGCTTTATTCAGACAGCCTCTTTCCTTCTTAGTAACTAGGGATTCCAAGTATCAAAAGCTAAAAAAAAATCGGTTTACCTTTGGTACTCTCGATTTATATGCTGGGGTGGAGGATAAGATTGATTCATACTTTCTGCACTCCAAGCAAGACGTCTCCTGCGTATTATTAATGGTTTGCAATGGTTAGTCTCGCAGATTTCTATACAACTGGTAATATTTCAGTTGTAAATAAATGCCCTATACGCTTGCGACCACGGTGGAACTTGTCACATTACCACAAGGGGGTGCATGAGTCGGATATAAGGAACTGTCCATTGCGGTGGTAGATTGGATCGGTAGATCGAATCTCGCTCTAGAGTCTATTACTAACAGAATTCAAGACGTTCTTCATTCCGATGTGGTAAAATGGTTATAGTAGGGGATATCTCCCCTAAAATCGCCTTGCAGAAGAGGTTATCCTTCCCGCTTTTGTTGTCGCTTATGTTCCCACCTTAGGGGGCCTCTGAAATATAAGTGCGCTAGGATTTAAAACTTCTCCTCCTCTTTCCTTGCTGAGACTTCTTAAGAGACAAATGGGTTAGACTTATGTCTACCCCCTTCTCGTTGGGTCTTCGGCGCCTCCAACCTGGCCCACTCATGCTAGTAGTCTATTATACGATATAGACTTATC
Source organism: Doryteuthis pealeii (assembly GCA_023376005.1). Classification (NCBI taxonomy): domain Eukaryota; kingdom Metazoa; phylum Mollusca; class Cephalopoda; order Myopsida; family Loliginidae; genus Doryteuthis; species Doryteuthis pealeii. Next base: position 42,523,836 of record CM042137.1, on the reverse strand, counting down.
CTTCAAGTAATGTATCACAGCGTTAGCTACGTTTGTTTGATGTACTTTGTTAATCTCTGTCTTTTGATACCTAAATATCTTTGGAGTATTTACCGATCTTGAATGGTGTACAATCTTGTTTAGTCTATATTTAACTATGTGGTTATCTATGGTACTTATTAAGAATGTCGGACTGATGTATCTCTTGGATGCTGTGAGTTCTGATTTATGTATTGTCTATCAAAGCCTTGGTTTCGAGGGAGGTGTGGAATGTTTCTTCTGGACAAATATAACTTTGAAGTCTTTAACAGTTAGTAATTAATCTCGCAAATATAAAATCTATATAAATGGTAATAGCGAGTTCCATTCTTTTACTGTGACGCCCTTTATATCCTAAACAACGACTTGTGTCACAATGCCTATGAGGGCGACACGAGTTGGAAATACATTCGGTCTTCTAATGCTCAGTGTAAAGTTGGTGCAGTAACAAGCTGAGTGCTCAGCAGTCCTTGGTTGGAAGATTATACTTGTGATAACATTCTACACGGCCGTGCACGATTACGGGTTGAGTATTATATCTAACTTGTTCCAAACTGGTATTAGCCTCTGAAAATGAAAAGCAAAACGTTCGTTAAGGAATTCTGAAACTCCGATCGCCCATATTTCAATTTCTTCAACTAATGACTGTTTATCATTTTTATTGTTTAGTAAAAGCACAACAGTTTGTCAGTGCAATCTTGTGTAATCCTTTGGACAAATTGATTTAAGGTGTGTTGTCTTATTTACCTTATATAAAAGTCATCAGACGAATAACTTGTTGTTAAAAGTGGTTTCGGAGCTAAAATACTTTCGTTACTACTAAAACTTCTCTAATGTCTCCATCAATCACTCAAATGCACACAACAGAGACTTAATTGACAGAAAATTTCGGATAATTTAGAAACTATAAAGTTGTTTTTATAATTTACATACCCGACTGTAAAGATGGGAAAGAACAAGTTACCAAAATGGATCGGCATTATTGACGATCTAAGCCTAGGCGGAATGTCTTAAGAAAAATAATGAAAAATATATTAAAAGCCTATAACCGCCCTGAATAACTGGGATAATGATTTTAAGCTGGGAGCGGTTCAATTCGCTAAGAGAGCTTTTCACGTGAGATATTTTTGTTGGAAAGTGTTAAATTCATGATGGTTAGAATTATTATTCGAAAATTGTACGGTTCGTATAAACAACATATCGCACTCCGTGGAGGTCCCCTTTGATTCTGTGGTACCCGTCTACCACATTATTTACTCATCAGATAAAGGCGGATTGTCGATTTATTTGAGGAAGTAACTATTAACTTAGTGAAAAACTGTGTAACATTAAACTCAAAAAATATAGAATGGAGCCTTTGAAATTGAAAGACTGGTTCGCATTCGTCTGAAAATACCAGTCATTATTCCTACGTTGTTTATATACCAAGATAGCATTAAAACCTTTCCATCTATACAACTTATATACCATAAATAATAATTTCCCTAACAACTCTTTTAAAGACGGAAGATATAGGGATCTGTCTCTGAAAGAAATAGAAATTAAGCATGACTTTTATATCAATAAGTTGAATTAATTGATATCAATAAACGGATTTTTTTTATTTGGGGTAGTGTCCATCGTAATACTAATATTACGCTGTCAGTAGCGACAGAATTCAATACTCTGGCTTTGACGGCGTTTAAATAAGATTGTATGTATCATAAAGAGGATATATAGTGTGTGTGCTCGTGGTGTTTTTATTGTAACTTAAGCAAAAGACTCATTGATTAGAACCCATACGACAGTCTTCGTGAGCAAGTTATATATGGAGATTGAGAAAAAATAGACCCTGTTTTAGGGGTGGGGGTTACAAGCAAGTTCAAATGTCAGAGTTTATACCAATGTAAGGGTAAGTTAGTTGATGAGCTGGACAGATTTAGTATGAAAGGAAGTTAAAAAGGACACTTAAAACCATGTTAAACAGCTGAGAGACGAAATTTAGTCGTATGAGGCATCCTCTTCGTCTTAGGAAAATGGATTATTTCGTTCCACAGCATTTATTAAATCATATAATTATAATACATTATTATGAATATTGGTGACAACATGGCAATTTTAAGACACACAAAAACCGGTAGATTATTGTCTAGCTTGATTTTGTAAACTTGTGACATGTTTGTATTACACTGATAAAACATGGGGCGGATAGTAAAAAAAATTAATTTGGTAAAACATGGGTGTTAGATAATTACGCAAGAGTATTGTTTTTTTCGTACTGTATTGTTTGCATGTTATTTGTAATATCACAGAAGTGACTCTTTTAAATTGTTCTATGAGCTTTGATCATGTGAGCTTTTCATTTAGTCTTGAAATATTTTACAAGTTTTATAAAATACGTCATACCAGATGACGATTGACATGCCCACGTAAGAAATCCAGCCAGTCGAGTTCTCAGGCACAATGCGTTCTGTATTTGGGAGAGCATCTTTGCTCTCTCATTTATTCTTGTCACTATAATAACAGTGTTATTTATTGAACCTTAGTTAGGACTAAATTAATCGATTGGGATGATAATACTAGGGAATTGCGAAATGTGAGAGAGATGGATTTTCCAGTTCAAGTCCTGCCCTACAGTGTGTAAATATGATTCCGAGGGATACATTTGCTGCCTGTAAAAGATTCTTTGACACCGCTGCGTGATTAAGCAGAGAAGGCACACATAGATCGTAAACTGTTACATTAAGATTCCCCATGTTGGGTATTTATTCGGAGCGGTAAGAAAACCGGACGCCGCCAAACAGCTATTATTTGAAGGTGGTTTGGACTTTGCAATCCTGCAACGAATAGTAAATTAGTCACTTGAAATTCCACGACAGATGGCAGGTGTCGCTTGAATTTAACACGCCAAACATATTGCGGATAAGGAGCTGATTTTTAATCAAGTAGAAAGCTAATACAGGGTGGTAGGGCTCTATATATGAATATCTTTTCTGGTAATACTTTTGTTTCTTATAAGAACAATTCTCGTAATTCTAAGAAACAAATAGTTAATATTTTTAACTTTGTAGAATATAATGGTATAGTAATATATATCGGTATATATAAATTATATATATGTGTGTGTGTCGTTTGTGTGTATTAGCAGGGTGTGTAATTACCATAGTATGAATATAGTCAATGATTACAACGTTTGATATGTTTTAACTTAGCCAGCATTATATGATATATAGTTCAATATGTAAAAAGTATAATAATCTGATTTCACCCCCCAGCCTTCTCTTCTCGGTGGCATAGTTCATTGAACAAGAGGTAACTTAAGCGGTCATGTGCTTCCGTGCACTTAAGCCTCACTCAGTCTATATTTCCTCTACACCCTCTCTTATTTTCTGATTCTTGGAATTCAAATTTTTTTTCTTGTGTTGAATGCTTCCTTTTTCTTCCCTTTCTTTGTTAAAAATGGAAACCTCTTTGAATCCTTTTATTTAAACTGAGGTGACGAAATGATGAGAAATAAGAAATTCGAATGGATAAGCAAACATCAGGATTGTTTACATTTTTGCAATGGGTTAATCAAATTGGACTCTTCATTTTGTATACGCAGAGGGTGTTACAAGGTGATAAGCGGTCGTTCAATTATTGGACACGAGTTATTATATTATCAGTGAGATGCCACAAAAATAATGGATGCCTTGGTGTAAAGTGCTGATTGCGTCATCACGAATGAACACGTGAGAAGAAATTTCGAATCTGGATGAGGCTTTTTGCGCATTTCCGCTCTCGTGTATATTGGGAAGGGTATATGATCCACATACTATTCCCCTCCTCCATTCTTATCTACTGGGTAATAGAAAGCAGACTGGGCTCTTTATAGCTTGGCTAAGGAAAACCAGTCTAGGAGAAAAAGAAAAGCATTAATTCGCCAAACCTGTTAAATTCTAACGAGCTTAAACTCAATTGATTTCTTGTGTCACTTACCTGACTCGTGCGCCAAAGAGGTGGGGGTATTAATAAGTACAATGGATAATCAATATCGGGTAGTGGAACCTCTGGCGGACGATATCCATCGCAACAATGTTCTTCGCCGAACGTTCCTATACGGACCATACTGCCTGACAAAGAATGGTTCTCTTTGCGAGCATCCATAATAGCACAGAACTGATCGATGTCGGTCCGGTTGGTCGAACCCCAGTCCATCGACTGGTTGTGTCCATATATGCAAGTTTAAACGAGAACGTTCCACCTATGGCTTGTTAGCATAAACAGACCGTTCTATCCTGAGTAAGGCAAAGGGGGTTCTTGTGCCATGTGAAAAGACTGCTTCAGCCCACTAGGCTCCGTCGCTTAACTCACGGGTTTATTTTGGCCTAATAGGTAGCCCCATTGGGTGAGGATCTTAAACTTCTGCTGAGGTGCAGTCGGTGTATTCCTACAGCCTTGGTCCGAAGGGCAGCCCTGTACAAGGAATGTATATAAACATGGAAATAGTATAGTACTTTCCCGTAGTCTTTTCCTCCGGGTCATGTGCTGTGACCATTCTTCTGACTAAGGACTGCTCAACCACCAAGGATCCGTCCCTTAATCATCACGGGTCACACCACGGACATACAGGTAGCCCCATTGGGAGGAATTCATTACCCCTCTGCAGAGGTTGCAGTCGGCGTAATTCCTTACATACATGGAATAGTAATAAGAACTTTGGTAGTCTTTTCCTCCGGTTCATGTGCTTGTGACCATTCTCTGACCAAGGTCAAGGAATGAGACCATGCATGTTACTCTCTTTTGGGTTAAACTTGTTTCTAAACGCCTAATCTCCTAAGACACTAAGATTTTGAAATTGTCGTTATAAAGCTTGATCGCTGAAGGTCAATACCATGCGGAATGCCTGTTGACAGGTTGGGGTCCATCGGATCCTTCCTTCCGGTGAGGTATGGAGAAAACGAATTTTGGAAATTGATAAGTGGGTCTGTAATTCAGAATGAATCGATTACCATGAGAGGTGATTGCGTTTCTCTACGGTAATTAAAGTTAAATCCTAGAATGATTTTTATATAGAAATAATTAGAATATAATTAAAATAAGTCTAATCTTTTTAATATGCGATTAGTTAATTTCGTTTAATGCTTTCTAATTTGATTATATTTCATTAAATTAAAACTTAAATACTTTATGTTAGCATGGGCAGCATATTTCTTGCTAGTTAAGATAAAAAACCCTATGAAAATTGATCTCTCGAAATAGCAAATGAGAATGGGAATTATTAGTTTTAATAGCGTGTCAGTGTTACTGTATGGTTTTCAAATTTGGGCTCTAACAAAACGCTTGGAGAAAAAGCTGAGATAGGAACGTATCGGCAAATGATGGCCGCGTACCCGTCGCTTGAAGACAAATTTTACGTACGGGAAGCACGCAACACCACAAAAAGCAATTACTAATAAAGCCTACGGCCTTTGCTTCACTGTATCCTATGCACAGCAAACGCAACTCCAAGTAAGGATGATTGGCGCTGCTCCATACCCCACTTATGAGGGCTGGACACAAGGTCTCGTGGTGTTTTATCGTAAGGGCGTCATAAAGAAATATAAGCGTCGGTCTGGGGGGATGGCCCCTTTGGAATCGACGCTTATTAAATATTGTACTTTACCGGTCCAGAGGCCCAAAGCACCAACTGGAAACCCCAGCAGGGGCCGCGGTGTGGATAGGAAGGTAAGGGCTGAGTATGGCAGCTGCTCATTCCATGAATGAGGGCTGGGAAGCACAAGGTCTACGTTTTTACGTTGGGCCAACATGAAAATTGCAAGGATCTGGGGGGATGGCCCCTCCTGGATCGATGCATTAACTGTACTTCCACCGGTCCAGAGGCGGAAGCACACTGGAACCCCAGCCGAGGGCTGGGTATATGAAAAGAGTAAGGGTTTTCAAAGGCATAGAATCTGGAAGCAGATTCTACACTTTGATCTTCCTACCATGTGAGACCGAAGTAAGATGAACAAGGTTACGCTGGAGAAGCTCAGTAACAAATCATCAACGGCTGAGCGTTCATTGTTGTTATGGGAATTGGGGACAAGGTGTGAGGCGCCATTGTGTGCGCTGTTATCGATTGTAGGTAAATGGTCCCACCTGAGACTTTGAATTCAAAATCCTGGACGAGAACTGTTTGGCATTTCTACAACACGTGCTAATTCCCCCTGGGGAAAGGGTAGTGGAAGCTTCAACTATTTCTTATTCCTCCAGCCTTCATGAGTAAATGTGTAGAGGTGGACTCACTGCTTTAACCTTGAGTAATCGTAATTAGTGTAGAAGAAAAACACTCTGGCTCTAAATTACTTATTAAACACCAGACTTAAACATTGAGAACTGATGTTGAATCCTGCTCGTGTGAAGGGGATGGTAAGGGATTAATTTGATTTATATTTACCAAAGTCCCTTACGTCTCATAGCACGATTGCGACGGGGACCAATGGTCAAATTTATTAATTACAGTAAGCGAATTCAGTTCTTCTCGCTTTTCCGTAGACTCGTTGCCCAAATCAAGCGTCAAAGAGCGCCATTGTCTTCCCTAATTAAATCTACCCATAGTGTCATGGAGCGAAGTAATATGGTTGGAGTCAATACATGGTTTGGCCCATTTAGGCCAGTTCATCTGATGATTTGGGAGAGTTAGACACTGGTTGTTCTTAAAGCTTCCTGTAAATGGAGGATTATAATGCAATATAATTCTAAAAGTCTTTTGTTTTATTTATTATATAATTATAGTTATATTAGTATATTATATATTCACAATTCATACCAAACTTACCACTGAAAAGTAAAGGGGTGAGAAACACTGAAACAAGAATCTTCTTGGACCTTTTTGGTATGTCTTGTCTTTTTGATTTTTATCGGCCATGTCAAACTCTTGTTGGGTTTTTAAGCGAAGACGCTTTTTGTTTTATTCATAGTTTTCCTCGTATGCTGCAATTAAAAAAAATCTTTTAAACGTCATTTTTCTATTTAGTCCATTGATCGACCCCTAAAGGTACTAATTCACCTCAGGGATAATTTGGAATTGAAGGCTGTACTCCAGCATTCCCCCAGAGCTTCAGCAACTGGAACCTCTCCTATTTCTCTGATGCTTTGAGATGAGGCTTGAAGATTAGTATTATCTGCGTTATTCGACTATTTGTCCATCTTCATTGTTATTTGTACAAACGTTTCGGCCGATATGCCCTCCGGCCTTCTTCTGTATTTCTCTTTTCTGGGCGGAGGAACTGGGAACTCTTCTTGTTCGAACTCAGAGAACATTTACTTTTATCGTAATTGGGGAGCCATCACGGAACTTTGAACCTAACCCTTTGTTTATTCCACGGGGTATCCTGTTCTTCACTAAACAACCATAGCTGGGTTAAGGAGGTTGTGGTTACATTTTTTTTCTAAACTGCCTTACTACGGAGGATTGAACTCGGTATCCAGAGATAACTGACACTTAGAACTGATTTAACCTAAGACCTTAATCCATAGCCATGTGTCCAAAGGTTCCCGAGTGTCGACAAGAAACACCTGAAGAAGGCCGCGAAGGCTATTCGGCCGAAACGTTGTACAAATAACAATGAAGATGTGGACAAATAGTCTGAATAACGCAGATAATACTGGAACCTCTCATTGATAGTTTAAACGTCATACTCATCAAGGAATCTTATTCGTACGGAGGGTTGGTAAAATCTTATATGGTCTTGACATTTTTTGACACTAGAAATGGGGCCACAGAAAAGAAAAGTTTGAGAAAGATGGAAAAAGAATCTTTTAATTCCAGGCCTCTTCCCGTGATTATTTTCTGGCACCTTTTCCCAGTGATTCCTAGAATTTGTCGTTACTGTTATACTGATCTACGATCTGCTATATTCAACGGGATTTAGGGAAGCGTAATGTGTGATAATAGATGTAAGGGAAGCATAAAGAAAAATAAGTGATCACTGAGGTCAGTGAAAATGAAAGAAACAGATGTTGATGATTGGCAGACATTTATAGTCTCTTCAAGTTTTATGTATTCATCACACAACCTTAATGAAATGATTAGATAATCCGTCTTCGTAATTCCTTATATAAAAAGGATGTAGGTTCTTGTTTAGACGGACGGCAAAGACTTGCTTTATGTCTCTTACAGTTTAAATAAGATTCTTAGGGTTTTCTTCTTCTTCACTGCATTGAACAAACAGGATAAGCAACCCTTCGACAAATTTCAAACTCTGGATTTGATATACTGTTCGAAAGACTTACAATGACCCTTGATCTTCCCCGACATACTCTGTTGATAAAGGTGTCTTTGTTGTTGACAAACGTTACAGGAAATAATTGACTTTTCTAGTTAAGTTTTAAACCTGTTGTTCTTGTCCTTGGTCAAACGGACTCGACGATAGAGAATTGCAACTTGAATACACACGATGCATTATACTAATGACTAACAGGAACTGTGGATATACCACAGTATGATAATCTAATTATTACAACATTTAATTAAGAGCTATTGCTAAATAGTTCGATATGCAAAAGTATAATAATCTTGATTTAACTCTTCTCACTCTTCTTTTCTTTCTTTCTTTCCATCTTCACCTTTTCATTTGTTCGATTGAAAATTGATTAGCGTTATCGCGTCCGGACGATCAAACTCTTCTCTCTCTTTCCCTACTCTCTTTCATTTTTTATTATTTTTTCTGAGTAGCATGTCCTTTTTCTTCTCTTTCTTTATAATAAAACGGAATAGTCCATTATTTAGCTGAGGTTGACAACACTCATAGGAAATAATTCGGCGGATAGCAACATCAGATAAATCAGGATTTCTATTTTTGCATTTCATCTTGGACGGTCTCATTTTTTATCCAAAAGGTGTTGCAAGATGATAACGGTTGTACAATTAAAGGAACACAAATATTAATCTATAGATGACTGTCCAATCATCAATGCATGCTGACAGCACATATTCCTTAACTCTCTCGTAATCCGTCCACATTGAAAATTCCTACTGAAGGCATCTAGTGCCCATACAGAGCTGATGAAAGTAATTTTTTGTTGCTCAGCCAACACTGGCGTGGTACATACTCAATTTATTCGGAGAATATGTTGCTTAATTGAAGAAATTTTCAGCCTGAATGTACATACAGAGATGATTTTTCTCGATTTGTTTAGCCTTACTTTGAATAGGTATGCGCCCTCTAATTCATTAATTTCAATTAATTAATTTTCAAAATTAGGTACGACTTCAATTAAGCACATATTCTCCCAAATTGTCGGCTAAAAAAAAGCATATCAAACACATTGTTTGTTTGTTTACTTCTCAATACTCATTTATATATAGTTATTTACTAACTTGATTTTTTATGTAGTACAAGGTTAGAAATTAGGGTGCCCAATGAGAATCGAACTCACTAAACATGGTCTGCATCTGCTTGCTAACCAACGCATTAATGGGAGGTGTCCACTCGTGTGTGCATATATATATATATATATATATATATATATATATATATATATATATTATATATATATTGTGTGTGTGTGTGTGTGCGGTAACGGTTACTGTCATAGGAAAATTGAACATGCGAGACGCGGTTCAAATCCTGGTTCGAGGTTGTTTGAATTTCACATAAGATTTCATGTCACATGAAATAGATTTCATTTACAAAAGCAAAATGTAATAGAAAAGAAAAATTCTAACTAATGACTACACTGCTCTTTGTGTCTACATCAGCTTTGTGTGTTCAACTTCAAGCATAAGACTTCCTCTCTTTCAATCTACAATAATTTACGTTTCTTTGTGAGTCAATCATTTTGCTACATGGACCTATACAGTAAACTCCACACCCATTTTGGTTGGCTGGTGGTTGGATTTTACGCCATGTCAACCCTTGTTGGCATATTTTAACCAAAGACATTTTTGTTTATTCATTCTTGATAAGGTATCTAAAAAATTTTAAACAATTTTAAAAACAACATTTTTTGAACTTAGTTTTTGATTATAAAAGAGAACAATTGGAAAAACGACGTAAGAAAAGAATTGTAGCATATAAATAAAGTTAGTAAATTGGGTTGGTTGGGTTGGATTTTACGGCATGTCAACCTTTGTTGGTTTATTTCATTCTGAAGACATTTTGTTTTATTATTCTCGATAGGTAATCAAACATTTTTCAAACTATTTTTTTTTATTTTTAACACATAGGTGGTACCCTAACAGTTACTACCACTCCGTGTCAGGGTAGATCTGGGAGAATGATGGTGGTGTACTCCATGTTGCAAGGAAATATTTCCCCCTACACGATAAGTTGGACTCATCCAATGGAACACGTATAAATATACGAATACGCCGAGTTATTCCTTGTCAAGTTACGTAGTAGTATTTGTAACCGAGTCACCTATTAATTGAGTAATAGCTAGTCTTACTGCGCGCGTTGGATATAATTCATATTCCTGTAAAAAAAAAAGTAAAGTCGTCGGGGGGGGGCCTATAATCGGTATCCGCCAATCAGCGAGGGAGTCTATCCCCTTTTCACAAGCACTAGACCAAGGAGATTGTTTTTTGCTTCTGAGAGTGGAGCGCTACACCTACCAATCAGCTCCTTGCTTTACCGCACAGATCCTTGTGCCTACTAATACGCTGAGGTTGGTGAGGGCCGGTATCGAACTAGAAACATATGGTTTTCTAGCCGAACGCTCTACCGACTGAGCTAAACCGGATTCCTGTACAAAAAGTAATCTTTTCCGGATTTTCAATGACGTTAATTGATTAATACAGTCACAAACACTCCACACTCCCCAGAGCTCCAAGACTGGAACCTCACCTAGATCCAGTTTAACATCACATACCTAGAACAACCCAAAGCCATTTTGAAAATGTCTCTGTTCAACTTGTTGGCCTAGGGCCACGTTATGTATCACTTCTCGAGATGGAATTAAAACAACTCTGACAACACAAGTGGTCGAAAGACTGATGAAAGATCTAGATGATTTCATGTCTTTCCAGGGGGTCATTACCACCAAGGGAAACACGAACCGTTTCGTCTAGGATTTGAACCCGGGTCACAGATTCCATTTTCTACGATGCTAACCGTTACACTAAGCACACCTAATACACGCGAAGTCAAGTGATAGGTGTGCTTAGTGTACGGTTAGCATCGTAGAAAATGGAATCTGTGACCCGGGTTCAAATCCTAGACGAAACGGTTTCGTGTTTCCCTTGGTGGTAATGACTTTGGAAAGGCATGGAATTATGTTCCTCCACAATCTATGAGTAAATAGTATGCATTTTCCTAACCCTTCCGCAGGAGCAGGATGTGACTCAAGGTCACAGTAGATCGGCCGATGTACTTAATATGAAATTTACAACGGAAATTTGTGCATGTTAACTCCCCCCCCATATACCATCATCATCACCATGACGTGCTGTTTGCACGGATATCCACGACAATCTCTCGCCAACCTTCCCTATCATTCATCGACTCTGAGAACTTCCTCCGCGCAACAGCCAGCATCCTTACATAGTTGGTCAATGTAGGTTCTGGCTGGGTGGGCCCACATTAGCGTGCCCTGTGTGGCTTCCACAGTAGTACGTCGCTTACGAGCTCGTCCTTGCTTCTCCAGCAGTGTCCTGCGTGTCTAGTCCGTCTTACTCGTATGGTTTGTGAGATGGGGGGAAGGTGGCCATAACAGTTGCTTCTTTGTGGGGTGCTGCTTCCACGACTTATTCAGGACCGCTCGCAGCATTCTTGTGCAGCTCACATCTAGCTTATTCTCAATGCGCTTCGTTAGGATACAGGTGGTACAGCCATACAACAGCACAGACACAACCCACAGCCTGGAAGAATCGTCTCTTTAGCTTGTCAGGGAGATCGGATTCCATATAACTGATAATTTGTTGGTGGATAACCATACCTTTCCTCCGAGTGTTAATATCGTTTTCTGTGGATGAAATATTACTACTTAGGTATGTGATTTTTCTACTGACTTAAGAGGTTTACCGTCAAGTGTGGAGATGTCTCATTGCTTTTTGAAAGCTCATGAACTCAGTTTTATCAGTTCACTTAGGGGCCAATGTTCTTTGCTGCCTCCTCCAGGCTGTGTAGAAGTGCCCCAGCTGTGCCGGTGTATCTGCAAGAATGCGAGGTCATCAGCATAGTCTACATCTGTGAACAGTTTGTGTGGGGTATCGCCTGCTTCTTGCCTTTCTTAGTGTGACATATACCAATAACGCAATAATAACACTTTCTGAAAATGGATGAGGCGACATATCAACAGGGTTATTATTAGTATAATAATTGTCCTAAGGAAGAGAATGCTCAATATGGAAATTCATTAGATTTGCTAATTTATTCGGAGTTATTCCGGTTAGCCTATTATTTGTAGTTGAAATAAGAAAAAAAAAAGATTGAAATTTCACTTACCTCGTGGACCGAGAAAGAGTGCAGAACGGAAGTGAGAAGCATTGTGGATTGGGGTAGATGACTATAAAATCGAATGTCTGGCAGAAGTTTGATTACGTGAAGGCGAACACATGTGAGCATTACGGAATTGCAAGAAAGTGACGTTGGACAGAGAGTGAATAGCTGTGAGAGAACGTGGTCGACTTTGACAATCCAAGTCGATTGAATTACATTATTCTTTTCTATTTTCTCAATGTCCTTGGTATGACGTTAAACTGCATCTAATGAAGAAGTTCTAAGTCTGGAGCTCTGGGGTACCCATTCATCACCCTTACTCCTTTTTCTACTCTAGCCTGGAGTGGTAGCATTTGTTAGGGTTCCATCAATGGATTAAATAGATAAAAAATCAGTTATTTTTTAAAAATGTGTTTAAAAAATAGAATAACCAAATAGAATGAATTAAACAAAAAGATATTTGGTATAAAACAACCCAAGGGTTGACATGTAAAATTCAACCAACCCAACCCATTTTCTTATAACTCAGCGAATAAAGTGGTTCCTAGTGACCCAAATGAATTCAAAGGTAAATATAAATAAAAAGAAGTAAAATAAAGTCGTCGGGTGGCCTAATGTCGGTATCAGCCAACCAGCGAGGGAGTCTATCCCCTTTTCAGTAGTACTAGACCAAGGAGATTGTTTATCCATCTGAGGTGGAGCGCCACACCTGCCATCAGCTCCTACTTTTCGCACAGATCCCTGTGCTACTCATACACTGAATTGGCGAGAGGACGGTATCGAACAAAGAACCTTGCGATTCCTAGCCGAGTGCTCTACCGACTGAGCTAAACCCGCTGAATTCCTCGTAACATTCTACTCAAAAAATGTTTTGAACGTCAATAGTTTGTGTGTAATACGTTACAAACTCTGCCTTCTAAGAAACATTATCTAGCATTTATCTTACATAGAAAAATATACAGCGTGTTCATAAAGTCTTGCAGCAGTTTTGAAATTTGATAACTCACGTTATGCAAATGATAGAATCATTTAGTAAAAAATTGGAAAGTGTTACATAATCTATGCATATATTATTGTCAACTCCCTGTATTTCTGAAGGGATGGCCCTTTTCATATCACGGGCGGGACTTTCCATGGAATATTACAGAAAGCCCGCGAAATACGTTAAGTCACGTGGGACCTGGTTGGCTCTCAGTTTCAGCTTGGACGTCAGGCAGATAAGGTCTTTCTGTCTTAGCTGAAGCTCACTGCACACGCGCGTTATGTTAGTTACATGAAATGTTTAGTTAAGTAAATAAAAGCTTCCATAAATAATATGGTTTTGTGGTTGATGAATGTCTTGGCAACAAGACTGATCTAGAAGAAGAAATGAATTAAGTGCGACCGACCACCAAGACAAAGTCCAGACGCTAGAAGATGAACGCAAGATACCAAAGATGAGCAGAAGAATAATAGAAGTAAAAAGAAGAGTATACAACAAAAGTTCAACTCTTGCAGTTTTATTTTTTATGTATATTTTTATAATTGCATTTCAACAAGACTGACATCTTTGTTGTTACATTGTAAATCTGTTGCAAGACTTTATAGACACCCTGTATTATATGAGAACATGTCTAAATGACTAACACAGACAGTTATGACATGTGAGGCGACATTTCAACCTTTTTTTTATATAGTTACTGAAGAAATTGGAGATGCTTAGTGAATCAACCAATCAGATAACAGCACGATGTCTTGAATGTTTCTTTTACTCTTGATTGGCTAAGATCTGTTCCTTTACAAAGTTTCTCTTTACGTTCGAATTTGGCGTCTCTGGTTGTATTACAGTTGCATAATATTTCTTTCATGTGGAACAAGATGACACTATTTGACTGGATTCTTTATACGATAATTTATATTTGATTTATCGTTTTTAATGTCATGTCAACCCATCTAGGGTTATTTTCGGCCTAGAGGTTAGGGAATCTCATTCATTGTACAGTCATATTTATATTTTTGTGTAGTTTTTCTATGAAAGTTTTTTTTTCGCACACGGTCCTGTCGAATACGAATGTTTTTTTAACAGATTTATTTGATCCATAGATGAGACCCTAAACGCACTACCACTCTGAGTCGGAGTGGACCTGGGAGTAATGGCAATGAAGGGATACACTTTCCAGGGCTCCAGATGCGTGTATGAAGTTTAAAGTCTCTAAAAATTATGTTTTATTCCCCCCCTCTCTCTCTCTTTCTCATATATATATATATAATAATTATAACTAGCCGAAACTGTGGATATACCACAGTATGATAATTTGACCATTACAACCTTTAATATGTTTGCTTAAGAACTATGGAAAAATACTTCAATATGTAAAAAGTATAATAATCTTCATGTAACTCTCTCATTTTTTTTTCTTTCTTTCCTTTTCATTTTCGATTGAAAGAGATTAGCGCGCTTAACCCCCCCTCTTTATTTCTCTCCCTCGGTCCCCTTCTTTCTTTCTCATATTTTTTCTGTGCGGCATGTCCTTTTTCTTCCCCTTCTTCATGAGAACGGAATGGTCCATTATTTAGCTGACGACACTCATAAAAAACAATGGTGAGAATTGATTTGATATACGAGGAAACTGAGTTACGAGTGGAATGAATTAAACTTGTAAGTCAGGTTTACCACTTTAGTTTGGTTTTGCTTTTCTTTATTACTATTTTAAACTAATAGAAAAATCTGATGTTTAGGTGTTGATAATAATTACATGGTCATTGTAGAATAATCATACTGGTATTTACATGTGTCCCACCTTCACATGATATGGCACAAGGCCGTTTTATGTGGGCACCACCCACAAGCCGAGACTCATGGGGTGGTAGGTAGAAAAACTGCGTCGATCCCAGCCTTGCCCCTTTAAGTGTAATGAGGCAGGCTGGGATCGACGCTAGTAATTTAGCATCCCATCGGTCCAGAGGCCGAAGCTCACTGGACCACCCGTCCCGAAGGACGAGTAGAATAATCATACTAGTTCCAATTACCGTCGAATTGGTAAGACAAGGCAGCAAGTAGGCGTAACTTAATACGAATCTGTCTTGCTGTAAATACTACTGAAAAATGCCAGGTTATTTATGAAGCCTCATAACATCATAGAAACCAAGCAGCCAATCAGGACTCAAGGAATGGAATCACCCAAATGCATGAGTAGACTATTCTGGATTTCAATAAGTAGCAATTGTTTTAGCACTGGTTCAGTTGTGCTTAGCTTGTTGCTCAAACCAACATTACGCTAACTCACTTCAACAGTCATGATGCTGATTTCCGTGGAAATGATGATGATGATGATACTGATAATTCTGGAGTTGAGACGAAGTTGATGGATAATAATAATAATTCTGAGATGAAGTTGATGGATGCTGATGAATGATGATGATGACTGGTTTCATTTTCCGGTCTTCTGAAACTATTGATTTATTTAATATAAAAGAGAAAAGTTCTAACAACTTGAAGGTAATATAATATTAATTACTGATAGAATGACGCCAGTATTTGTTTGGCTCACGAAAAACAGAGACGAAAATGAAATTAATATCTTATGAAAAATTCCATGAAAAAAAGAAAGAAAAGAAATTACCTTCTTTGTTTCTTTCATATTTCTTTCTTTTTTTTTTTTTTTCTTTTTTTAAGTAACGAGTGAGTTTATCAGATAAGATTTTTTGAACAAGTATAAAAATTATAAAGATAAGCATGTTAACGCATTAGCACAAAAGTAATTCCAGGAAGTTGTGCGTGGTTACTTATTATGGGGACGACGAGTTTTGTGGCAAAGACCAGTGGTTGAAGGTATGGTCAAACTCTGTGAGGTTTGAAAGTCTCTCAAATGTTAGATTTCAGCCTCTCAAATTAGGTACAGAGATAAGAATACAACGATTATTTCTGTATAACACATCACTCCATTCCGGCATGAGAGCCGTAACATTGATGATGATACTAATAAAACCAGCAGTGTCTTGGTAGAGTGGTATTTCTTGATGGGTTAACGTGCAATTAAACTGACCTTTAAGATCACTATGGGTTGCATCGAGTGCATTTATAACTAAAATAGCTATTTCCAGTCAAATGGAAAGAGATACTGAGTACAGTATAGATGATAACGTACAAAAAGTAAATGTAGTAAAGTTGGTTGTATCAGTCGAAAAGCGAGAGTCTATCCCCTTTTCACTAGTACTAGACCGGAGAGATTGTTTTTGCTGAGGTGGAGCGCCACACCTACCGTCAGCTCCCCACTTTACCACACATATCAGATTATCCAGTCTGCGCTACTCATGCGCTGAGTTGACGGGGACCGGTATCGAACCCAAAACGTTGCGATTTCTAGGCAGATGCTGTATAAACGCATGGTGAAATGGTTATCTTTTGTGGGAGATGGACACGGCGAGATGAGTTCAAATTCCGGCCACGTCTTTTGCATTTCATATACCGCTAATCCCCATGAAAAAGGTATGAATCCAACGATGAGTAAATAGCAGGACAGACTGGACTCTTTAAAGTCGGTATGGCAACCGGTCTAGAAGGAAACTCTAGATCCAAACCTGTTAAATTCTGCTTAAGACTTGACCTTGTGTCATAACCTGCTCGTGCGGAGGGGTTGGGTAGAAGGGAGGCGCGTGGTGTAATGGTTACCGTCGTAAGAAATGGACATGGCGAGACCAGTTAAAATTCTGCACGTGGCTGTTTGCATTTCAAATAGTGCCATTATCATTGGGAAAGGTATGAATCCTATTATTCTCCCTCCAGCTACGAGTAAATAGTAGGACACTCTGGGCTCTTTAACCTGGGTTAAGCAATCAGTCTTGAAGAAAAACTCTGAATTCAAACCCGTTAAACTCCTTGCGGAGCGATTGGTAAATATATATACTAAAAAAAATATTACCGATCATAATCTCCCTGATTAGATAAAGTGAGAATTTATGGCTACACCGTTGAGACTCTAACGAAGCGCTCCGAGAAAAAGGCAGATGGTACCTACATATGGATGCTGCGTGCTGTCTTGAACAAAACAGCAGTCCGAAAGAAAGCAGCTGTACGGCCACCTGCCCACTATCATACAAAAGATCTAAGTAAGACGAACAAATCATGCTGGACACTAATGGAGAAGTAAGGACGAACTCATATGTGACACTTACATATATACACCAGAGTAGACCGACGAACAAAAACCTACATCAATCAGTTCTTTGCGTATTCCGGATTCCGATAGCGACGGTTGGTAAAAGAGTCATGGATATCTGTGCAGTCTTTATATGATTTGATGATACTAATAAAACCATCAATGTCTTGGTGGTGTGTGTCTTATGGTATATCTGGATGGGAAAACCTGTGATTGAACTGACCTCTAAGGTCACTATGGGTTGCATCGGGTGCATTTAGAACAAAAATAGCTATTTTCGGTTAAATGGAAAGAGATACTGAGTACAATAGAGATGACATTTTGTCATTCCTGAAGGAAATAATGCATGTCATGCTCAACCACCAGGATTCCATACTTAAGCATCTCTGGTCGCCACCCACGGCCAATAGGGGAGATCTTACCCTCTCTGCAAAGGTGCAGTCGGTGTTTTCTTCTGTCCCAAACGACAGAGCGGTTCATGCTCCGGAGACTGTTTGGTCAAGACAATGTATTTTATAGATGCGTGATAAACATACATTGATTTTTTTTAACCTTATAGCCCTGTTGACTAGGGCTTAGAATACACAATATAACAATCTTTACTTTACCCTATAAACTTATCCCTAAAACTGATTTCCAATCTACTTATCAAAAACAACTGCAAACAACCTACTGTCAAAATCAATAAAAATCCTTGAAAAAAAAGACATAACTAAAAAAATTTGACCATTCCTCATAACCTACCGCTTGGCATAACATAACCCTGGATGGGTTGACATGCCGTTAAAAATCAAGCAATCAATTCTTTACCCTATATTTTTTTGTGTACTCGAAAAGACACGTCGAAATTTTAATTTGGTTTGTCGATTCCATTCCTTGCGCTGATAACCGTGGGGCTAAATCCATTAAAATCATAGTTGTTTTTAAGTCTATCTATAAATTAATACTCGTGTTCCTTAAAAATACGACTGTTATCATCTTGCAACACCCTCTGGTTAAAAATGAGACCTTCCAAATCGTCCAAGATGCAAAGCAAAAATGTAAATCCTAATTATCTGGTGTTGCTTATCCGCCCAATGATTTCTTATGAGTGTAATCACCTTATCTAAATAATGGACCATTCGGTTTTCACCAGAAAGAAAGGGGGAAAAAGGGACATGCTACACAAAAAGATAAGAAAGAAAGGAAGCAAGGAAATAGTTTAAAGATAGAGGATGAAAGCGCGGAAGCAATAACGCTCATCTGTTTCAATCAAAAATAATGAAAAAGAAAAATAAGGGTGAGAGAATTAAATCAATAGTATTATACTTTTTACAGATTGAACTATTTAGCAATAGCTCTTAAGTAAACATATCAAATGTTGTATAAACTAAATTATCATACTGATGTA
Source organism: Doryteuthis pealeii (assembly GCA_023376005.1). NCBI lineage: Eukaryota > Metazoa > Mollusca > Cephalopoda > Myopsida > Loliginidae > Doryteuthis > Doryteuthis pealeii. The sequence continues at coordinate 42,504,907 of CM042137.1, read as the reverse complement.
TATCCTACAGTCCTGCTAGTTTATTTCATAAAATAAGTATAGTCATAAGCAGAATTCATTTCTCATAAGTATTTGAACAAGAATAACATCTGTTTTCTTTATAATATCAATATAATAAGAAAGAAAGTAGGGGAAAGACAGAGAGTGGGTGAGTACGTGGAAGCGATAACACTTTTCTGTTTCAATGGAACATAATGAAAATATGGAAAGAAAGAAAAAAGAGCGAGAGAGTTAAATCAAGATTATTATACTTTTTACGTATTGAACTAGCACATCAAATGTTGTAATAATTATATTATCATACTGTGGTATATCCTCAGGTCCTGCTAGTTTATTTATATTTAATAAAATAAGTATTGCTATTATAAGCAGTATTCATTTCTCATAAGTATTTGAACAAGAATAACATCTGTTTTCTTTATTGCCAAAATTTTTAGGTGCCGTTGGAGATCTGTCAATTTCGACCCTAAGCGACATAAATTAAAACTGTAAATAATATTACAATTTAATTGTGGGAAATAAAATAATATAGACCATAAAATTATTGGCATTTAATAATAGTGTTCAGTTTTCAGTTAGATTTTCAATATATATATATATATATATATATATATATATATATATGCTGAGAGAAAAAGAGATTCTAAATCACCCTGTATCAAAGTTCGCACGTCTGGACAAGATCGAGATCTATGAACCAACCCGACGAGTAAGGTTCTCAAAAAATTCCCTCAATTTATTTGTCTATTATATTGAACTAGAAGCTGCTACCTAGCGAGGCCTAGGTAAATGGGGGAACCCTGCTGTATTGATTTGTTTACTTTTGAGATTTACAAATGCTGAGCATTTTTAAGTAGAATTTCAATGCTATTTCTATGCATATTTTAATTTTTAAATATATTTGAATATAAACCAAATTTTCATAATTTTTGCGCAAAAAGCAAGGACCGGGGACATCTAATATGTACATCTATTAATAATGGAGATTGTCTGTATTTCTGTCTGTAACAAAAACTACGTCATAGCTCTACGTCACAGATTACGTCACAATAATCTTATGCTATATACACCCAAAATTTGAGTAAGCAATTTAAAAAATTGTTTTTTATTCTCGTCCTTTTTTTTTCAGTAATAAGAAGTTAACTAAAAAGTTTACAAATAAATAAATACCTACGATTTTGTGTAAAATTGATGTGGAAAATATTCAAAATAATTGTTTGATTATTACATGCACGCAACATTTTATTTGAGAGGGACGGGGCTCAGTTTTCATTTCAAATTGTTGTTTGTTTTTTTTTTTACTCTTTTAATAAATATGAGGATTTGTCTTACTTATGATAAAGACACTCTGACATTGAATTTTTAACTCCCACCCTCACAGGCAATGTCTTTCAGAAATTTAATTTTACGACGCCCGTAGGGTGTTTTCTGTTGATAGTATATTTAATCGTCGTTAATTGTTTTAATTTAGTAGTTTCATCCGGACATACATACACACCAACTGTCCTTTATATATGTATAGATTATTATGTTTACGTCGTCTGTAAAAATAGCTGTATCATTTATATCGTATGCCACCGTTAATTTCGGGTTGTATCAATTTTTTGTTTATAATTTAGCGAAATATACCGTTTACGTAGGCTAACATTAAAAAGAAACTAAGCTAGGCTACCGGTAAGCTTCATAATTTACCTAAAATTATCGTTCACGTCGGCTAACATGAAAAAAACTAGGCTAGCCTAGGTCGGATAATTGCATCTAAATAACGGCTATTTCAGCTAAAGTCAATTAACAACGTTGGGTGAAGTATTACTATATAATATATAACTTGTCTGTTTACAGATTTGAGTTCTCTGGTGACTGTAAAAACATTCCGCGTAGTGATGTATTAATTAATTGTTCACTTCAGACAGACGGCTGCTGATAGCCGCAAGGATAAGGGACTTGGCAGACGAAAATTCTGTCGGGTTTCGATCCCAGCTAGAGGTTGCTGTTAAAAAGTCGAGCCGCACTGATGAGAAGTAAACTTCGAAACACGTGTCTGTGGATGACTGATATATATATATCCCATTAAAAGTACATATCTTTTTAAGACACGTGTCTGTGGATGACTGATATATATATATAATCTTTTTAAAGTTGATTTTCTTCCCAACCAAAAATACACGTATTTTTCTCTCATGTGAGAATGAGTGGAAGGAGAATGTTTATGCTAATTTATAGAAACAGTTCTATGAGAGAATTGAATTTATTTGGTTTTGCCAAAAATGAAATAATGGTTAAATTGTCAAATAAAATAAACGATAAACAGCTCCGTTCAAATAAAAACAACAAAATGTCTGCACTAGTAAATTAATAGTCAAAATATAAACACCTAACAAAAATCGCTCCTCCCACTACTGCCCTACCCTCGAGCTTAGACACACACAATGTGTCTCTTTCTTACAGACACACACACACACACCAGACATCCTTTACGCTTTATCCACTCACACACATTCGTGTCCTGGGTATGACGTTAAACTTCAACTAGTGGTGAGGTTCCAATTCTGGAGCTCTGTGGAGTATGTAGTACCCCTTCATTGCCATAACGCCCAATTTTACTATGACACGGAGTTGAAGTACCTGTTAGGTACTACCACTCCAGCTATGCGTTAAACAGATCAAAAAATCAGTTTTGAAAAAATCGAGTTGAAACAAAAAAATGAATACCAACCAAGAATGAATTAAACAAAACATCTTCGGCATAAAATAACCCAAGGGTTGACATGCCGTAAAATCCAACCAACCAACTGAAGTTTGAAATTATCAGCTGTGGAGCTTGTAGGGAGTTAAACTTCATTTAGTACTGAGGTTCCAGCTCTGGGGGAGTGTGCAGTACCCCTTCATCGCCATTACTCCCTGGTCCACTCTGACCCGGAGTGGTTGTAGCTGTTAGCTGTTTTAAATAGATCAAAAATGTTTGAAAAATGTGTTTAATAAAAAGTATAAATACCCAACATAAAGAATAAAACAAACGTCTTCTGCAAGAAATAATCCGACAAGGGTTGACATGCCGTAAAATCCAACCACCCACACACATACATGAGTTGACAGGAAAATTGAATGCATCCTCGTGAAGAAATGATTAGCAAACTGGTCTCGTCGGGATATTTCTGTTGAGCCTGATTTTAGTGAGAATTGCTTCATTTTCAAAGAACATTTTAAGCAGTAGCTCTAACATAAGTTTCGCTACTATGTGCCATTTTTCTGACTTCAGAAACTAAATTCAAACTTAATGATAATGTTAAAGAGGTATATAGTTTTTGAAGGCACATGGTGAAATGGTTAAAGACGCAAGTGGACTCGTCGACCAGAGTTCAAAACCTCGACGAGGCTGTTTGCATTTCATATAGCACTACTACCCTTGGGAAAGGTATGCATCCAACTATTTTCCCCCATCTATGTGTAAATAGTAGAGCATACTGGGTTCTTTAATTTTGTCAAGGTAACCAGTCTAGGAGAAGGAAAATTCTGAATTCAAACCTGTTAAACTCCGCTTTAAAAAATAGACCTTGTGTCATTTCCTACTTGTGCAGAGGGGGTAAATATATATATTTGGTGATTGTTACTTCACAGAAGAAGGCCACTTTTACTATATTCGGTTGTGAGCACGCAAATGGCTCAGAAGTCCTGCTTTGCTTTTACATGTCCTGTCGCTGACTGTTACGGGCTGGTCTATTGGGTCATATGCGGTCCTATGGTGACAGACGACTACGTGAAAAACGTGTGTGTGTACGAGTGAAAGTTGGTGGTCTCACGTGTGTGTGTGTGCATATATATATATATATATATATATATATATATATATATATATATATATATATATATATATATATATATATAATTTTTTTTTCTCGAAAAATGCATTCTCCATTTTAAGTACTCTTCTCGTACAAATGTTTCATTTTATTTCAATTTTATTTTATTCAATCATTGATGAACGGTTGTATTAGAATATGACCCCTATCCCATAATAGTCGTAACATTTGATTTATGAAATCTATATACAGACAAAACAATTATTATAGAACGTCAGTCGTAATATAAAACTAAACAGAAACGTTTTTTAGTTGGGAACCGAGTGATTAGATATGCCACAATAAGCATATGATCTGGACAGAATGTGTGTGTATGATACACACACACACATACACATACATATATATATATATATATATGTGTGTGTGTGTGTGTGTGTGTGTGTATGTATATATCGCGTTTCTCAATTGTACAACCGTTATCACCTTGCAACATCCTCTTGTTAAAAATGAGATCGTCCAAGATGAAAACAGCACTGTTCACGTGACTTTCGGAAACATTTTTTCACGCTCAGAATTGCGGAGACATGGAATAACTGCCTGCATCTGTTGAGGCTGCCGGAGCACTGAAATTTTCAAAGCCTCCATGCTTCCTTTTGTCCGCCAACCTAATGATGCCACTCTCCACATACACACTCATATACTACTACTGTTCCTACTGTACTGCTTGCACAACATTATTGTGGTACCTGAGACTTGATTTTTGGACTACATTAAATGCTAAATTCTGATGTCTGCATATCTAATTCTATTTCTTATTTCTTATCTATGTCTTCACCCCAGCTAAATAATGTGGTGTGTGTGTGTACTTGGCTTGTGTATAAGTATGTGTGTGCATATATATATATATGTGTGTGTGTTTATGTATAAGTGAGTTTTTTGTGTATATATATATATATTTACGTGTTTGTCTGTGTTGTCTATATGCATTCATATATGCATAAGTATCTGTATGCGTACATATGAGTACATGCATACGTATATATATATATATATATATATATATATATGAGGAAAAAATGAGTAAAGAAAAGAAATGTAGATGGATAAAATGAATTTTATCAATATCACTTTTAATCGATATCACTTACGCATGTGTTTCGGTCTGTTTATCAAAATGTATACGGATTTACGGTTATTATTAAATTATTATTATTAATGATAATGATAATAATATATAAAATAAATAAATAAAATACTACTCTGATGAAGGTCGGCAAAATCTGTGTACGGAACATTTTATACATTTTTCCTATTATTATTATCATCATCATTTCAACTCCATCTGATTATTTTAATAATAATAATAACGTAAATTCGTATACATTTTGATAAACAGACCGAAACACATGTGTAAGTGATATCGATGAAATTCATTTTTATCCATCTACATTCTTTTCTGTACTCATTTTTTCCTCATATTGTCGGATTCATTTCCCATTCTCACACATATATATATATATATGTGTGTGTGTGTGTGGTGTGTGTGTGTGTAATTAAGATAAATAAATATACGCTTATATACATATAGCCTCGTTGTAGTGTAAATTTAAGGAAAATTAGGTTCACAGCTATAAGTAATGTATTCGATTACTACTAAGAACATATTATATAATATATATATATATATATATAATATATATAATATATATATATAATATCTTCTTCATAAACGATGCACAGAAGGCTATTGACGATCATTAAAGGAATCATCGTGACAATATTTGTGTGTGTGTGTATTTCGTTTAAGCCTACTTATCTCCGGACAGAAATGAATTTTGACGTGAAACGAATACATCGATTTGAAAATGACGCATTTCGAAGATGTGTGTGTAAAGAAATACCGCATACGTACGCAATTAAGTAAATATTGGTAAATATGCGATCGTGTCAGCATTTTTACTTTCATAGCGCGCAAATTGAACGTGTCGGTGAAAGA
>CM042137.1:42489108-42494108 GCA_023376005.1 Doryteuthis pealeii | reverse complement strand
ATTCCGTCCTTAAGCATCACTGGTCGCCACACACTGCTAACAAGTGGACGCATCGGGGCATCTTACCCCCTTGCAGACGTGCAGTCGATGTATTCTGTCCCAGCCGACAGGACAGACTGTTATAATGTCTTGAGAGTAATCTACTGACGTTTGAAATCGAATATGTAACGTGTGGTGGGATTATGGTGAGCTGTAGTCACCCAAATTATTTTTTCATAATCCACCTATCTATACATATATAAAGGGAAGTTATGTGTATGTATGTCCGGCTGAAAGTACAAAAATAAAAGAATTAACAGCAAAGTAAATGTATATACATATTCACTATTACCAGAGCTTGCCTTTTGAACAAAAATAATGAAGATTGTATTTATATTTGTAAAGATAACTAAAAAAAATGAAATTTAAATAGTAACAACATGGATATTTTTTTTGCATTTAATATTTTAAATAGGAGATCCTGGTTTTTCTTTTCAGTGTCCGTGCACTTTTTTCTGATGCACCACCAGGCCGGAGGATCAATGCAAGCACTTTTTCACGTAGGGATTTTAATGGGGCATCCTGTAATGATCCAACTCACGATTCATTAATAATGGATCTGTGAGACAAACTTTTGCCCCGCACCTTCTATTAAAATGACGCTGAGTAGCCGCTTCTAGTACATTTTATACGTCGGGTTATCGGCCAGTTCTCGGCGAATCTGACCGAAACGAATGTAAAGAACCGTTTCAAATAAGTTTTTGAAATATTTTTCATAGACAAAATAAATCCCTTTAGGTTGAAAACTCCTAGAACCTTGGCATTTAAAAAAAAAAACGAATACAAACCGTTTCTCTGAATTTTTTAGATGAGGCTTGAAGATTTGTAATATTTGGATTATTTGGACAATTGTCCACATATTAGTTATCTGTACAACGTTTCGGCCGATGAATCCTTCGGCCCTCTTCAGTTATTTCTTGTCGAACTTCGGAACCCCTTCCTCGATTTGGGAACCTTCTTGTCGTAATAGGGAGCCTTCACGGAACTTCGAACCTAACCCTTTATTTAATCCACGAGAGTATACTGTTTTTATTCCGTTAACCATGACTGGGTACAAGTGTTAAGCTGTGTTAATTATTCTGTTACTGTCATCCTCGACCTGGATTGAACCTACAACCTATAGATAATTGTCACTTAGAACTATATTAACTCAACGCCTATACCCATTTCGTCCAATTCGTCACCTGACGAAGTGGATATAGGCGTTGAGTTTCAGACACATGGCGCAACGGATATAAGGGTTGAGTTAATACGGTTCTAAGGGACAATTAGGTTACAGGTTCAATCCTGGCCAAGGGTGATAATAACATAAAATACTTAACATAACTTAACAATTGTACCCGGTCATAGTTAACAGAATGAGAACAGCCTACCCCGGTGGATTAAATGAAGCGTTCGGTTCGAAGTTCCGTGAAGGTTCCAGAGTTCGACACGAAATACCTGAAGGCCGGAGGGCACGTCGGCCGAAAGGTTGTGTGTATAACAATGAAGATGAGGACATGAGTTAAAATAATACGAACTTAGTCTCATTGTATCACTAAAATTATTATACATATAATGCAACCTAGGAAAAACGGCACTTCATAGCGAGATTTTCATTAGAGCAATAGATTTAGAATTCCCTTAGAGAACAAATCGATTTCCAGCCGGATCATATTCTAGATAAACTTCATTTTAATCATCCTCATTATCGATATAACGTAGATAGCTATGAAATGACAGAAGTTTCACTCCTTCTGAAATAGAGGCATCAATATCATCATGGACCGCTGTTAAACCAAAGTATAGTAAGAGGCCGGTTTAGCTCAGTTGATAGAAGAATCGCAAGGTTCCTGGTTCGATACTGATCCCTGCCAACTCAGCGCATGAGTAGCACAAGCAGGGTAATCTTATCTGTGCGGAAAAGTAGAGAACTGACGGTAGGTGTAGCACTCCCCTCAGCAAAAAAGAATCCCCCTGGTCTAGAGCTAGCGAAAAGGGGATAGACTCCCTCGCTGTCCGGCTGATACTGACAATAGACCATCCAACTAACTTTAGTTTAATTTTACTATTTTTATGTTTATACGAAGCAGGACCTGTGGACATACCACAGTATGATAATTTAATTATTACAATGTTTGATATGTTTACTTAAGAGCTATTGCGAAATACTTCAATATGTAAAAAAGTATGATCATGATTCAACTCTGACTCTTTTCTTTCTTTCCTTTTCGTTTTTTCAATGTTTGATTGAAACAGATTAGCGTTATCGTTTCCACGTGCTCACCTCGTCTCTATATCTTTCCCCTACTCTCTTTCGTTCTTATATATTTATGTGTACTATGTTCTTTTTCTTTCCTTTCTTCATAGTAAAAACGGAATGATCCATTATTTAACTGAGGTGACGACACTCATAATAAGAATTCGGTAGATAAGCAACACTAGATAATCAGGATTTACATTTTTGCATTTCATTTTGGACAATTTGGACGGTCTTATTCTTAATTAAGGAACATGAGTATTGATATATAGATTATGGGAATTGAATAGAATATGCCTTTATAATCTTATTATAATGGAGATCCGATGTCTGTCTATAACTGAAACTACGTCACAATAGCCACAGGAATTGCGCAGGTTTATCAATGAGTATTTAATCAATAGACAAAATCATTTGCATCAAAACAGCCCATGTTATTAGTGCGTTTAAAATCCTGCGATGCGTTATCACTAAGAAATAAGTTTGCATGATATATTGTGTGGTTAATTTGCATATTGTTTTTCTAACAAAACCGGGTTTAATAAATAATTACTTGGTGTTATTGATCTCTAATATTATTGTTTTATTTTCCAACGTATTAAAATCAATGCTTTAAAATGATTTTTATATAGAAACCAATTAAAACATAACTAAAATAAGTAATCTTTTTATATGCGTTCTTATTTGACTTCGTTAGTTTTTCTAATTTGATATATTTCATTAAATTAAAACTTAAATGCTTATGCCCGGAGGGTGCATATTCTTTCAAGCCATGATAAAGAGAAGTAATTCTTATTGATAGAAATTTAACTAAGAATAACTTAAAATAAATGTCTCCATTGGCAGACATAAAATAATAATAATAATAATAATAATAATAATAATAATAATAATTGAAAATAGAGAAGTAGGTAGACGCCTAACCACCACATATTCCCCCACCCTTCTTGCACTTTGGTGTCGTACCAAATGAGCCACGACTTTTATAACTTTTTTTTTGTAAGCATTCGTTAAACGTTGCAGTTTATACAAAACTATCAAATTGATATACAGCGTGATTATAAAGTAACTCCCTTCCCTATTTTAAAAATCTTAATTATTTCTGAATCATTATTTCTACAAAAAATGAATATGAGAAGAACACAACATGTAGTTTTATTTAAAAAATTTTATGGGCACCAGCATTCGCCTCCTGCCTCTCAAGCCGCTCGGGAATCGCATCAACTGATCTTCTCAGGAACTTTTGTGGAATAGAAAAAATAAATTCTCATATTCGTCCTTCAGGTTCTGCCAAATTCGTAGAAATTGATTTCGTAGAGTAGATTTGCTCCTTCAACCAACCCGAAAGAAAAAGTTGTAGGGTGTTAAATCAGGGTCTCTGGTCGGCCACTCATGTGGACCACGTCTACCCATCCATCTCCCAGGATAATGATGATTCAGTTATTCACAAACAACAATAGCAAAATGTGGAGGAGCACCACCACCAACACATATATAATTGCCATATATTAAGGAATATACATTCCTGTGTGTGAGAGGGTGTGTATGTGTGAGAGAGAAAGGTGTTCTTTTAACATTTCTGGATATATACCATGTTATCAATAAATAAGGAACAAGAACGAATTATGGGTAAAATATAAATAAACTCGTGAAAATGGCAATAATTCGTATTTCTTCTTTTTAAAATGCTGCATTTTTTTAATAGTTTTTATCTTTATTTTATGACATGACAAAAATAAATGAAACTATTTGCAAGAAAATTTTTTTTTCCTCTATACTTAATTTTTTTTTCTCTTTTTCTTTTTCTCCTTTCTTTCTTTCTCTTTCTTTCTTTTCTCTTTTTCTTTCTTTTTCTCTTTTTCTTTCTTTTCTTCTCTGTTTGTTTTCTTTTCTGTTTTTTTATTATACTTTTTTTTTACTTTTCTGTTTTCTTTTTATTCTGTTTTTCTTTTTTTTCTTTTTTTTCTTATTTTACTTTCTTTTTTTTGTTCTTTTTTTTCTGTTCTTTCTTCTTTTTTTTTTTCTTGTTTTTTTTTTTCTTTTTTCTTCTTTTTGCTTATTTTCTTCTTTTTCCTATTTTCTTTTCTTTTTTTTCTTTTTCTTATCTTTTTTTTTCTTTTTTTTCTTTTTTTCTTTTTTTTTTTCTTTTTTCTTTCTTTTCTCTTTCTTTTTCTTCTTTTTCTTCTTCTTTTTCTTTCTTTTTCTCTTTCTTTCTTCTTCTTCTTTCTCTTTCTTTCTTTCTTTCTTCTTTCTTCTTTCTTTCTCTTTCTTTCTTTTCTTTCTTTCTTTCTTCTTTTCTCTTTCTTTCTTTTTCTTTCTTTCTTCTTCTTTTTCTTTCTCTTTCTCCTCTCTCTTTCTTTCTTTCTTCTTTCTCTTTCTTTCCTTTTTTTCTTTCTTTTTTCTTCTATTTTTTTCTTTCTTTTTTCTTTCTATTTCTTTTTCTTTCTTTTTTTCTTTTCTTCTTTCTTTTTTTTTTTACTTTATTCTTTTGATTATTATTTTTCTTTTTTCTTTTCTCTTTTTTTTTCTCCTTTTTTTTCTCCTTTTTTCTCCTTTCTCTTTTTTCTCGTTTTTTTTTCTTTTGTTATTTTTCTTTTTTAAATACCATAATACAAAGTAAAAGGGTTAACATTTATTCGATCAAAAATGTGACTGTTTATTTTGTGTAAATTGTAGTTTGATACACACACTGACTCCTTCGTTGTGTTCGTGTGTTCGTCTA
>CM042137.1:42476608-42484108 GCA_023376005.1 Doryteuthis pealeii | reverse complement strand
TTGGCCGAAACACGTGTTCGTAAATCTATTTTATTCATTCAATATTTTATATCCTTTATTTATTTTTCCTTTCAACATATATATATATATATATATATATATATATTCGTATATATGTGTGCTTATTTATGTATATATATATATAAAGAATATACGTGTGTACATGCGTATCTATTTACATAGCTCTACGCTTTCAATCCCCCCCTAATTTGTATAGAAAAATAAAAGATCATAACATAGTGTGCAGTTTTATATAGACTTACGTATACGAGTATATTGACTTGCGTACATGAGTGCCAAACACGCTCATAACTTGACATGTTTCATAGAAGTGTAGGCACACACCATATAGTGTCACATACCCAACAATATACTTCAGTAATACACGTGTGAGATGTCCTCATTTGTTTATATACTTTTATATAGATCATAATTCTTTATCATAAGTACGACTACCTTTTATGAATTCTCTTTTATTTTCACTTGCTAAAAACACAGAATATGTGTGAGTGTGTGTATGTATATATATATATATATATATATATATATATATATATATATATATATATATATGTATATATATATATAGTGTGTGTATATATATATATATAGTGTGTGTGTGTATGTATATATATAGTGTGTGTGTATGTATATATATATATATATTAGTGTGTATGTGTATATATATATTAGTGTGTATGTGTATATATATATAGTGTGTGTATGCATATATATATATAGTGTGTGTGTATGCATATATATATATATAGTGTGTGTGTATGTAGTGTGTGTATGTATGTATATATATAGTGTGTATATATATAGTGTGTATGTGTATATAGTGTATGTTTGTATATATATATATATAGTGTGTATATATATAGTGTGTATGTGTATATATATAGTGTATGTTGTATGTATATATATATATATATATAGTGTGTATATATATAGTGTGTATGTGTATTATAATAGTGTATGTGTGTATGTGTATATATATAGTGTATGTGTGTATGTAATATATATAGTGTGTATGTATATATAGTGTGTATGTGTGTGTATATATATATATATATATATATATGTAGTGTGTATGTATATATATAGTATATATACTATATGTAGTGTGTATGTATATATAGTGTTATATATATATATATAATATATATATATATATATATATATATATATATATATATATATATATATGTAGTGTGTATGTATGTGTGTGCGCGCCTGTGTATGGTGTGTGTATGCATGTATATCAATGTGATGCACATATATATATAACACGGAATGTGTTGAAAATCCACACCATATTTTTAGTGTCACCCACACACACACACACACGGGTTTTTGATATTCCCTCATTTTTCTACTGTACTCCTCCTCTTTCTTCTTCTCTCTAATTCCCCCTCTCAAACATCAAAAGTCTTTTCCTACTTCTCTTTATTCCCCTCTCTATCATCCCCTCGTCTTTTTCTTTCTCTCCCCTTCACCTTTGCACCCTCGATTATTTTTAAGGACCTTTCTCTGTTCTCCCGGCTTGTATTTATTATTGTAAACTAACGAGCTCATTTCTTTGCCTTTTGATTCAATATCGGGGAGTAGGGGTATAAAGTGTGGGCGACAGTGGAATTGCAATCAGTTTATCTATCTATCTATCTATCTCTTTCTCTACATATATATAATATATATATATATATATATATATATATATATATATCTTAATTGATAGAGCATCCGAAGAGGACCACAAAGTTCTGGGTTCGATACCTACCCTCACCATCTTAGCGCATGAGTAGCATAAGTTGGATCTGTCCGGAGTTGATGGTAGGTTTGGCGCTGCACCCCAGCTGCAAAAACAATCTCCCTAGTCCAGCGCTAATAAAAAGGGGGTAGACACCCTCACTGCCCAGCTTCTAAGGACAATAGATCCAACGCCGAATATATATATATATTTGTGTGTGTGTGTGTACATATATATAATCGGTTTCTCATATATTTAGTTTTGCTGGTCCCTGTAAGAAGCTTCCTCAATATTTCAAACACGATGAACATGGCAACCGTGAAAATCAGCATACAAAAATTCAAGCTTTTAACTTTAGCTCAGTCGGTAGAGCATCCGCCAGGAAACGCAAGGTTTCGAGTTCGATACCAGTACTCGCCAACTCAGCGCATGAGTAGCACAGTGAGTAATCTGATCTGTGCGGTAAAACAACACAGAACCAACGGTAGGTGTGACGCTCCACTTCAGCAAAATGTCCTTATATAGTACTTGTGACAAGGGGATGGAATCCCTCGCTGTTTCGTCAATACTGACAATAGGCTACTCCGTCGACTTTACTATCTTTCCTAAGATTAATCAAGTATGGCACAAGGCATAAATGGGGAAAAACGGGGAGGGTAGATTGTGTTATGCCTATCGATGAAAAAATTTGGGTGTCCTGGGTATGACGTTAAACTGCATCTAGGGAAGTTCCAATCATGGAACTCTGGGGAATGTGGAGTACCCCTTTATCGCAATGACACACCCTGACTCAAAATGGTAGTACCTGTTAGGGTCCCATCTACGGGTTAAATAGATCGAAAAATAAGAATTAAAGTTTGTTTTTTAAAAATTGAGTATGAACAAAAATTGAATACCCAACAAGAATTAATAAAAGAAAACACCTTCGGTATAAAATAACCCAACAAATGTTGATATGCCGTAAAATCCAACCAAACCATTCTATGAGGATTGTATGGAGTACATGAAAATCAGCATACTTAAAATTCTAGCTTCTACCTAGCTTGAACATCAATTCCTTGTACAGGTGAGAGATAGATATCAAAATCACGAAGTAGATTACCTACGTTAGTGCGATACGGAGTCAGGTAGGAGGAAATAAGGATGCTAAGATAGAGAATGGTTACTTAGCTTGAAAATCAGCGTGTGAAATGTGAGTTTTTAAGCCTACGTTCGAAAACTGACCTCTGGCACCCACAGGACCTTTTTCATTCTGTTCACACACACACACACACACACACCATTATATATATATATATATATATATATATATATATATATGTGTGGTTGTGTGTGTGTGTCAGCATCTGTATCAGTTTGTTCATATGTATATTCATTCTTTTTTCGTTGGGTGGCCTGATAGCGAGGGAGTCTATAGCCTTTTCATTAGCGCTAGACCAAGGAGGTTGTTTTTTAACGACTGAGAAGGAGCATCACACCTACCGCACAGATCCCTGTGTTACTCATATGCAGAGTTGGCGAGGTCCGGTATCGAAACTGGAACCTTGTGGGTTCCAGGCGGACGCTCTAGTGTCTGAGCTAAACTGGCCCTTATAATATATATATATATTATATATATATATATATTATATATATATATATATATATGATATATATATATATATATATATATATATATATTATATATATATAGTGTGTGTGTGTGGTGTAAAGAAATACAAAAAGACTTAGAGATTTGCATTAAATCTCAAACTGCGACAGGTTTTTAAAAAAACAAACTCTTGTGTCGTAATGGAGATTTCTTCTCGGACTTTTGATTATATATATATATATATAATATATATATATATATATATATCAGTCTGTTCTATGTCTGTCTAGCCACGTTGAAAAAAACTCTGAGTATATTAGGAATTGGAAAATAAATTTATTACAACTTCCAAGAGCTGTGATCTGTATTCTGAAATCGGCGTATGAAAAACCTTGCTTTTTACCTGGTCTCTACGCCCGCAATATGGCGAAATAATATACATATATAATATATATATATATAATATACTATATTAATATATATATATATATTATAAATCAACACGAGACAAATATGTGAACCTTCATATCTATCTACTTATCTATCTAACGACCATCTTTCGCTGTTCTACTTTAATCTTGGCTTATCTCTATTTTTCATTACTTTTCTTTAATGTTTTTAGTGCCCTTTCCTTTCAGCTTTTTGTGAATTGCCCCTCCCTTACCCCCGCCCCCCGCAACATTTTTTTTATCAGGGTAGATGAAGACCAACAGGTAATTGTCAGATGTACATCAGATAGGTGTACGAAAAATGGATAAGTAATAAAGTAATCATAATGTCCCTCGTCCGTTGGATCGATCGTGACCTGTTATCTTACCTTTTTATCAAGAAGGGGTCATCCCCTCCCCACGTAACTTGTCTGACCCCCAAGCTTGGCACATTCACGTGGGTGCTGACAAACAACATTTAAACCAAATACAAACACACACACACGTGTGTGTGTGATACGACATATAGTGTATGTCTATATATATATAATATATAGTGTTGTATATATATAAGTGTGTGTTATAGAACTGTGTGTATGCGGTATATATATAGTTGTGTGTTATATATATATATATATATGTTAGTGGTGGTGTATATAATATTTATGTGTGTGTGGTGTGTGGTATATATATATATGTATGTGGTGAACAAATGTGTGTGTATATAATATATATGTGTGTGTGTGTGTATATGTATATGTGTGTGTTTGCTATATTATATATTGTGGTAGTGTGTGTATATGTATATATATGTGTTGTGTGGTGTGTGTTTTATATGCTGTTGTGTGCTGTTGTGTATGTAATATATATATAGTGTTTCATATATGTGTGTGTGTGTGTTATATATAGTATATATTTGTGTTTATATATGTGTGTTGTGTTATTATATAATATATATGTGTGTTTATATATCTGTGGTGTGTTGTATATATAGTGTGTTTATATATGTGTGTGTGTGTGTATATATAAGTGTTTATATATGTGTGTGTGTGTATATATAGTGTGTTTATATATATATTAATGTGTGTGTGTTGTATATATATAGCGTGTATATATATAGTGTGTTTATATATATATGTGTGTTTTATATATGTATATAGTGTGTTGTATAGAACTGTATATAATATAGTGTGTGTATAGGAACTGTATATATATATAGTGTGTATATAGAACTGTTAGATATAGTGTGTGTATAGAAACTGTGTATATATAAGAACTGTGTGTATGTATGTGTGTTTGTGTGAGTGTATGTGTATACATGAGTGTGTATATATATATATATTATATATATATATATATATATAATATATATATACATACATACAACACGTTGTTAGTTTCTAAAAGATTGAAAAAACGTAAAAATGAAGTTTTACTTTCAAAAAGAAAGACTTGAAGTAACTGTCTATTTGGAAACAGTTTCCCCCAGTTAGTGTGCGATGATAAAATTTAAACACATTTGTGGCGGTTACCGCTTTCTCTCAAACGGAATTTACATATTGATAACACAACGGTATGTTTATGTTTAAATGTACACGTGTGTGCGACATAAGACGAACCTGTATACACATACATAAATTCAACACACACAAAGCACAAACTCCAATAAGTACATTGTATTAGTGTATAACATATATATATAATGTGTGATCCGGACATAAATACATAAATACATACAAGCACGTACTTCAATTAAAATACCTTGTGTGAGTGTATAATATATATATATATATATAATATATAGTATATATATATATATAATGTGTGTATGTGTATATGGGACATACATATATAGACACATATAGACACATATGATATATCACATATACATAAAACACAAGCACAAACTCCAATAAGTACATTTGTGCTATATATATATATATATATATATAATATATTAATGGGTGTGATCGAGACATACATACATACAAAATACATACAATCACATACTCCAAAAAATACCTTGTGTGAGTATATATAATATATATTATATAGAGAGAGAGGTAGTAGTGTGTGTGTGTGTGTGTATATGTATGTAATATATAAATAGAGAGAGAGAGGGAGTGTGTGTGTGTAATGTATGTATATATATATAATATATATATAAGAGGAGAGAGAGTAGTGTGTGTGTTATGTATATATATATATATAGAGAGAGAGAGAGAGAGAGGTAGTGTGTGTGTGTGTATATAATATAAATATATATTATATATATATATATATATATATATAGAGAGAGAGAGAGAGGTAGGTGTGTGTGTGTATATGTATGTATATATAATATATATATATAATGCGGTGTATGTGATGATCGGACATACATATATTACACATATGATATATTACATATACATAAACACAAGCACAAACTCCAATAAGAACATTGTGTGTGTGTGTTGTATATATACATATATATATATATATATATATAATATATATATGATCGAACTACTCTTCTGTATCAAACCTACAGACAGTCCCACCCTCTTTTGAGGGTGGAGCTTTGTTAGATCGCACCATTGCTAACAACGGCAGATGCTATATAACATACGTACAATATGCGTATTTGTTTGTGTGTTGTGTGTGTGTGCGAGAAGAGATCTTCATTTCTCTCTTTTTTTTCTTCTTTTCTTTTCTTTTTTTCAGGGTGAGAAGATGAAGTTAATATTTAAGGACAACCAAATTGAAATAATATAAACAAGTAAATTCAGCTCGCATCTAAAAACAGCACAAACGCCAAGTGGAATCTAATTACACTACGGCTCGTGTTATGTCAGGGGGGGGGTGCGCTTGTGCTATGGTGGGAGTAGGGATGCGGACAGGGTGGAGCCATGTAAAAAAAAAAAAAAATTAAAAAAAAAAAAAGAAGGATTAAAATCCGAATATAAAAAGTAATAAAAAATAAAATTGATATGAAAATAAATTATTAGAAGAATACGAAAACAAAAACAAAAACAAAAAAGAAAGAAAAAAAAACCCAAGAAAGAAAATAAGCTACGATAAAAAGATGTTTCTCTTTTTTTTGTGTACGTGAAAAGGGAGAGAGAGAGAAAAAAAAAGTAGGAGGGGACGTAATTAAAAATTAACGTGTAAGAATGTTACAACTTAATTTATTTCAATTTGAACAAAAGAAAACAGTTGGAGAAATTTGATACAAGGATTGAAATATAGACATGTATATAAAGATATATAGATAGATATAGATAGGAAGATATATATATATATATAATATATAATTATATATATATATATATATATATATATATATATATATATATATATTGACGGATAGAAAGATAGATAGGAAAATATATATATATATATTGACGGATAGAAAGATAGATAGGAAAATTATATATATATATATTGACGGATAGAAAGATAGATAGGAAAAAATATATATATATATGACGGATAGAAAGATAGATAGGAAAATATATATATATATATATATTGACGATAGAAAAAATAGATAGGAAAAATATATATATATATATTGACGGATAGAAAGATAGATAGGAAAAAAATATATATATATATATGACGGATAGAAAGATAGATAGGAAACTATATATATATATATATTGACGGATAGAAAGATAGATAGGAATATATATATATGTATATATTGACGGATAGAAAGATATATAATATATATATATATATATATA
>CM042137.1:42466608-42471608 GCA_023376005.1 Doryteuthis pealeii | reverse complement strand
ACCTAGTTAATTACGTTAAATACAATTTTATTTCTTTTTATATACAAGCGGGTGTCAAAAAAGTTCTCAACCCGACCAATAAGGAATAATATAGAACCATGAAATTTTACATACAGGTCCGGTACGAGGGCCTCACGCATCCTCCTCAACGGATCTATGATATGGGGCTTCCACTCTACTACATGTCAATTTTCATAAAGTAGTATTCACACAAAATATACGAACTCCCACTCTACTACAGATCAATTTCAATAAAGAACTATTGATAGAAAATATATCAAACCTGCATTTCTGAGACCCCAAAGCAAGCTTACCCCCACCGGATCAGTTATGAAATAGTACGCACCGGCCCTGATTCCACATATTATCTTCCGTAGTTCAACACACTTGGCACACCTAATTTCGCAAGATTCTTTAACCCTTCTTAATGTTTTTTAATAAAAAAAAAAATTCCTTTTAACTTTTCAGCACCCCTCGTTCGCATACACAGACATATACACACACGCATATATGTATTTACCAACCCCTCCACACGAGCAGGATGCGACACAAGGTCAATTTCTTAAGCGGAGTTTAACAGGTTTGAATTCAGAGTTTTCCGTCTCCTAGACTGGTTACCTAGCCATGGTTAAAGAACCTAGTCTGCCCTGCTATTTACCCATAGCTAGAGGGAGAGTAGAATTCATACCTTTCCCAAGGGTACTAGGGCTATGGGAAATACCAACAGCTTCGTCCAGGAATTGAACTCGCGTTGACGAGTCCATTTCCTACGACTCTAACCATTAGACCACACGCATATATACGTGTGTATATGTGTGCGTGAGTGTGTGTATGTGCATATATGTTTATGTATATATATGCGTGTGTGTGTGTGTGTGTGCATATATGTTTATGTATATATATGCGTGTGTGTGTGTGTGTGTGTGTGTGCATATATATATTATATATATATATATATATATAGGGGGTGGTTATACTAAAGAAATACAGTTGAATTACTAATATCGCCTGGACCTATTGTGTATTAATTTAAGATTTATATCGCATCTAGTCCGTCACGGGTTTCCGGTTCAAAAAGTATTCTTTTTATAACCTTGACATTAAATATGTGAAGCTTACGCGAAACAATTACAATTCTTAAAAATCATATATATATATATATATATATATATATATATATATATATATATATATATAACAAAGCTTGAATTAAAAATCAAAATTAATTCACTGAACCTAATACCACCCAGGAGCAAGATTCGAACACTGTTAAATTGATGAGGGATTTTTTTCATCCCCCTCCCTACTCAGATATCAAAAAGAAAAAAAGCACTTATTTTGAATTATAATGGTAAGGTAAATATGACACTTATTTCTTATATATATATATATATATATATATAGAGAGAGAGAGAGAGAGATTAATACTTATTTTTCTGTTAATCTTTCCCCTTCACCCTGTCGGCGGGGTTTAGAACCCTCCCCAAAATGGTTTTCTTTCTTTGTTTTTTAATGACAAATCAACCTTCGTGGAATATTTAAAGCCCAACCATCCTTGCAGAAGATCAGTAGTAGTGCTATTTAACCTATGGCTGAGGGGTGAGATTTTACTTACCTTTCGCCAGGGTATTCGTCAGCAAGTGCGTGTAACAGCGTTATTGAAGTTCAAATTCGCTTACAAGGATGCCACAGTCCAGCACGTTAACCACTAGTCCACAGGGACTCCCCAGGCCTCAAAAAGGGGTGTCCTGGCTATGACTAGACTGCAACTGATGTTGAGGCTCTTTCTGAAAATGTGGACTACCCCTTCATTGCCATTACTCTCTGGTCTACCGGAGTGGTAGTACCTGCTAAGATAGCATCTCTGAGTCAAATAAAACCGTCCAATCTTTTACTAAGTTTATTATTATTAGTTACTTGAAACCATGAGTACAAATATTTGATTATTATCAAATAGAAATAGTTACTTTAAACAATTTAATTTTGTGCGCATTATTAGTATTAGATAGGAATACTTGAAACCATACAACTGTGTGCAAATTATTTGCATTTGATAGTAATACTTGATATCATATAACTGTGTGCAAAATATCTCGTAAAAACAGCTACTAATCACAAATATAAGCGTATAATGAACGATATTCCCTAACCTCTAAGCATAAAATAACCCTAGACTGGTTACCATACTGATAAAATCAATCTGAATTCCTTGTTTTTTAATGTTCGTAATTTTTAGTGAATTGTATTATTTTTTGAAAAATACCTTATAGAAGAGGTTGGTCACATGTATTGAGCATCCAGCGAGGATCGAATTCACTTTTCAGTAATAACGGGTTTGTGAGACTAGCTCACAAACCATTACACCACAACAAAATGCCTTAATTGCATTTAATCTATCGATAAATACGCATTTTTATCCCTTAAAAGAATCCATTTAATCAGAATTTATCAAATAATAACAATGAACGGGTTAAGCTCTGAGGTATCGCTTTGTATGGATAGATAGTTCAAATCTTACGGCTGGTCACATGAAACATTCGATAAGCTATATCTGAAGAGTCCCTTGTATCTTGTATGTAATGGTTATCGTCGTAGGAAATGGACACGGTGACCAAAGTTCAAATTATGGACAAGGCTGTTTGCATTCCCAGAGTGCCATTAAACTATTCTCTCTCCAGCTATGCTTGAATGGTAAGATTGGCTGGGTTCTTTAACCATGGTGTGGCAACCGATCTAGGAGAAAAACTCTGAATTCAAACCAGTTAAACTCCACTTAAAAAATCTTGGGTAAGTACATATGTCTAAGTAAAATAAAACAATTCCGTATCAAGGCAAAGGACCCTTAACCTTACCATCAGTGTAAATACCTAAATATCACTTGGGTGTATTTATTTATCTGTTGATATAATGATGATTGAAATATTTCTCATTGTCTGTCTCGCCTTCAAGCAAACAAGTGAGTTATTTAGGCTTGGTAAGGCAACCAGTCTAGGTGAAGGAAAACTCTGAATTCAGATTTATAAACAAAACTAGAAGCAGCTACTCGGCGTCACCTGGGTAGAAGTGGGAGCCAATAAAGTTAGTCCCACAGATTCATTATTACTGAATCATGAGTTGAATCCTCGTAGGATGCCCCATTAAAATTCCAATGTAAAAAGACCTTGCATTGATCCAGCTTGGTGGGGCGTCAGAAAAAGTGCTCAGACACTCCGAAAAGAAAAATTAATGTCCCCTATTTAAAATATTTAATGAAAAAAATCCATGCTGTTATCATTTTAATTTTTTAAAATTATCTTCACAAATATTAATCAATCTCATTATTTTTGCTCAAAATGTAAGCTCTGGTGATAGTGAATGTGTATATATATATTTTTTCATTTTCATAGTTTCCTCCGGAAATACATACACACAACTACCCTTTATATATGTATAGATTACCAGTGTAAGTTACAGTAAGGCAGATTGGGTTCTTTAACCGTAGTAAGGCAACCAGTCTAGGAGAATGAAAATCTCTAAATTCAGAATTTGAAGATTGTATTTTTGAGAATCTATGGCACTCTGGTGCACCACTCTTATGTTTTCAGTCCATAATGGTCTTATAAAAGTTTTTCTAACTATAAATAAAAGCGCCTATGTAAGCAATAGTAGGACAGATTGGGTCTCTTACCCTTGGTTAGGCAACCAGTCAAGGAGAAGGAAAAACTTTGAATTCGAATCAACAGTACTCCGCTTGTGTCACATCCTGCCCGTAGGGTTTGGGTAAATTCATACTAGAGTCATGGGTTTGATTCACACTCGATGCGTCACCCCATGGTCTTGTACTGTGCTAAGTTTAGATCATGGGTCATTGGTTTGCAAACTCTTCTCGCAATTCAAATTAATTGTACAATGATTTCAAACCCCAATAGTTGTCTACAACTATATAGGAATGGGTTAACCATGTGATGCAAATTAGACGATTATTTCCGTAATATCAAAAATTTATCTGATTAAAAAAAAAAAAGTTCAGTACTAACGCAGGCTTCCCAAAATTATCACCCAGTTGCAAATTGCACCGGAAATTGCTTTATTCTCTCTAATTAATAGTATTTCAAGTATTGCTCTGATAAAATCCTTGCTACGGTGTGTCGTTTTTGTTTGGTTACAGTTATGTTTAAGTATAGAGAAGATTTTAGAAATCTATAAAACACGCATATATGATACACGCATATACATACTTACATACATACAAACACACACACACACAAACACACACATATGTATATAGAGAGACGCACATATGACACATACACCTAGATATATAAATATGTATATATGAGATACACACACATATATATGATACGGGCACCCCACGTGGTATAATGGTTAGCAACTCAGTGCATGAGTAGCACCGCTTGGATCCGTGTGGTCAAGTGATGTTATTTGTGGCGCTCCGCATCGAGTGTAAAAACAATATCTCTGGTCTAGTGCTAGTGAAAAGGGGATAGACTCCCTTGTTGTCTAGGTGATACCGACAATAGGCTAACATCCCATATACATGTGTGTGTATGTATTGCATAAGTCTCTCCTTTATATACATGTGTGTGTCTCTCTCCACACACACATATATATACATGCATAATATATTTGTGTATGTGTGTGCATCATATATTTGTGTTGATATTATGTGTGTGCATATAATATGAGTATCTATATCATATGTTTGTATGTGTGTGTGTCGTGTGTGTGTGTGTCATATGTATATATATGTGTGTGTGTCATATGTATGTGTGTGTGTGTGTCATATGTATATATGTGTGTGTGTGTGTGTCATATGTATATATGTGTGTGTGTGTGTCTTATGTATATATGTGTGTGTGTGTGTGTCTTAGGCATATGTGTGTGTGTGTCTTATGCATATGTGTGTGTGTGTCTTATGTATATGTGTGTGTCTTATGTATATGTGTGTGTGTGTGTGTGTGTCTTATGTATATGTGTGTGTGTGTGTCTTATGTATATGT
>CM042137.1:42419108-42456608 GCA_023376005.1 Doryteuthis pealeii | reverse complement strand
TAAGATAAAGAGTTTGATATATGTAAATACGTAAATCCAAATTATTTTATTTCTTCTTAAATTAAATGCTAGGTCAGTATTTAACAGGCATGTCATCAACAATTTCTCACGCGACAATTACAGAGCAGTATTTTTTTTTATTAGCAGGACTTGTGGATATACCACAGTATGATAATTTAATTATTACAACGTTTGATATGCTTACTTAAGAGCTATTGCAAAATAGTTCTATGTGTAAAAAGTATAATAGTCTTCATTTAACACTCTCTCACTCTTTTTTCTTTCTTTCCTTTTCATTATGTTCGATTGAAACAGATTAACGTTATCGCTTTCGCACGCTCACCCCCTCTTTCTTTCTTTTCCTGACACTCTTTTATATTTGTTCTTTATAATAAAAATTGAATGGTTCATTATTGAACTGTGAGTTGACGACACTCATAAGAAATAAGTATTCGGCTGATAATCAACACCAGATAACCAGGATTTATATTTTTGCATTTCATCTTGGGCAAATTGGACGACTTCATTTTTAACCAGGGGTCGTTGCAAGATGATAACGGTCGTACTATTAAGGAACACGAGTATTAATATATTGATGAATGTCTTCAAGTTTGATATAACGCCTATATTTTACACAATACATAAAATACAGTTGATTTTGAACCGTTCATTCCGGGTTTTTTTTTTTTTACATGTTGCACAAGCGCGCGTGTATGTATGTGATAAACAGATACACAGGGCCAAGCATACTTTGGTTGGCAAAACAAAATACTTAAAAAATGAATCGATTATTAATTTTCTTGTGATGAATTTGTGTCAAATCTTTCACAAAAATAAATGAAAACTAAACTGAATAAACATAGCCGACAGTAGGTGTGACGCTCCACCTCAAACGTAAAAACAATCCCCTAGTCTAGCGCTTGTGAAAAGAGGATATATATATTTACCAACCCTTCTGCACGAGCAGGATGCGACACAAGATCAATTTCTTAAGCGGAGTTTATCAGGTTTGAATTCAGAGTTTTCCTTCTCCTAGACCGGTTGCCTAACCATGGTTAAAGAGTCCAGTCTGCCCTACTATTTAACCATAGATGTAGGGAGAGTAGGATTGATACCTTTCCCAAGGGTATTAGCGCTAAGTGAAATGCAATTACCATGTCCAGGATTTGAACTCGGGGCGACGAGTCCATTTTCCAAGACTTTAACCATTCCATACGCGCTTCCTTGAAAAGAGGATATATTTGATCCCTGTCCGGCTGATACCAACAATAAGCCCCCCCGCTAATTTTATACACACACTCATCTGAAGATTACCAACGTGAAATTCAGTTGGAATTTTTTTATCCCACTGTGTGTGCAGGTATATGCTATATATATATACTAGCTGTAGTACACGCGCTTCGCCTTGACACTTTTTTCAAGATAGTGTTTCAATTAGCAATCATCCTTCTCTCTAAAAAAAAACCCTGATTGGTTTCAATTTCAGATTTTTGAATTAAATATACCTCCACAAATAGAACACGGGTAACACTATATGAAAATGAAGACCATTACTATATATATATATATATATATATATATATATATATATATATATATACACATAATCCAAAAGTCCAGAGAAGAAATCTTCCTTACGACACAAGAGTTTTATTTAAGCAAACAGTCGTAGTCTGAGAGCTCAATGTGTGCTCTTAATGTTAGAGTCACAGAGCAAATATATAAGTAAAGAAATAACAAAAGACTTAGAGATTTAGAATTATAGTCTATTTCAGGGAGCTTAGACAAAGTGTCTAACTAATATATATATATATATATATATATATATATATATATAAACACACAATATGCTGTTAAAGTGAAAACATTTTATATCATTCATAGCTAATATTGAATAATATTTCGATTTATAAAACCATAGCTGGTGTACAGGTGTTAAGCTGTGTTCAATATTAGCTATGAATACGATATAAAATGTTTTCACTTTAACAGCATATTGTGTGTTTTCATATCCTTTTATCTATACTTATACCGTCGGATTCATTTCCTTTCTCTTAACTTATATATATATATATATATATATGAGTTGTGTGTGTGTGTGTGTTGAACAGGAGAGACATTTCATGTCTGACGAGTTTCTAGTTTTCTGGCCAGCTACTTAATACTCCCACTGCGACTCGGTAACTCTGTGTTTAAAAAGGATCAGACACCAACTTAATTACATCTAGCTCTGATGATGGCACTTCGGAGTGCTGAAAGTGCTGGGGACAAAAACTTAGGACTAATCAACAGTTTCCACCCCGATATTAAGAAACTGATCAGAAAACTAGAAAAGATCGAAAAGAAGTTCGTCTGACATGAAATGTACATCTTTAAGGGCTAAATTTGAGTGTTGCATGTCATGGACTGCTAAGACACCAGGGTTCCATCCTTAAACATCACAAGTAGCCACCCACGAACAACAGGTGGCCCCATTAAAGGTTTTTTTTACCTCTCTGCAGAGGTGCAGTCTGTATATTCCAAAGCCCTAGCCGACGTGGCTATAAGTTAGGTAATGTACTTTTATATTTAAAATTTTATGTAGTCTGTTTTTGCACATGCTTATGTGATATTTAATACAAATAATATATAAACAGATCTAATTGACCCATAGATGGAACCCTAACAGGTACTACCTCCCTGGTTCAGTATGAACCTGGGAGGTAGTACCCTCAGAAGGAGTACCCTTAGAGCTCCAGAACCGGAGTCTCACTACCAAATACAGTTTAGTGTAATACCCAGGACATTCCATTTGAGCGCACTGCAGTAGTGTAATGGTTACCAAGCTAGTCTCGCAGATCCATTACAACTCAATGATCCTCACTGGATCGCCCATACTTGTGACCTTATGTCACACCCTGTCCGTAGCAATTAGATTGGATAAATAGGACATTCCATTGTAATGGTCAGCAAGCTAGTCTCGGAGATCCATTACTACTGATTAGCAAGTTTGATCTTCGCCGGATGCTCCATAATTGTGACCTTGTGTCACATCCTACCCGTGTTGAACGGGTTGTAGGACATCCCATTGTTTTGTGGGGAGTTCTTACTCCTCTGCAGGGGATACAGCCAGCGCTATTCTAAGTCCCATCAACAGTGCAAAAAGAATAATCCATCTATATCTTAATTAATAATCGTGTTCCTTAATTGTACGACTGTTATCATCTTGCAACACCCACTGATTAAAAATTAGACCAAGATGAAATGCAAAAATATAAATCTTAAATATCTGGTGTTGCTAATCCACCGAATTCTTGTTTCTTATGAGTGTCGTCACCTTGTAATAAATTTTCATCCTATTGTATATCCACAGGTCCTGCTAGTAATCATAATCTCTCTCTCTCTCTCTCTCTCTCTCTCTCTCTCTCTCTCTCTCTCTCTCTCTCTCTCTCTCTCTGCATTTTTTTGTGTTGTTGGGCTTTGTTTCTCTCTTTTTTTTAATTGCTTGTTTACTAATCAGAACATAAGGAAATTATGGTTGTTAAAAAAAAGCACAATTATTCAGTATTAAAGTACTGCTTAGTATTATTTGAATTATTCGGACTATTGTCCTCATCTTTATTATCTGTACAACGTTTCGGTCGATGTGCCCTCCGGCCTTCTTCAGGTATTTCTTTTCGTAACCGGGAACCTTCTTGTCGTAATCGGGAACTTGAACCCAACCCTTTATTCAATCCACGGGGTATCCTGTTCTCATTCCGCCAACCATACCTGGGGTACAGGTGTTAAGCCGTGTTAATTATTATTCTATGTTACTGTCACCCTAGACCAGGATTGAACCTGCAATTTCAGAGAAATAAACTACTGCTATTTCTTCCTCATGAAAATAATGTACAATATACCAAAAGAAAGAAAATTAATCTTTTGCA
This sequence comes from Doryteuthis pealeii, assembly GCA_023376005.1. Classification (NCBI taxonomy): domain Eukaryota; kingdom Metazoa; phylum Mollusca; class Cephalopoda; order Myopsida; family Loliginidae; genus Doryteuthis; species Doryteuthis pealeii. The sequence goes on along the minus strand of CM042137.1, from coordinate 42,452,700 downwards.
CCGAAAATGTTGACTTGTTGTTGGATTAAAAAACAATTAAAATTACTTTTCAGGATTCTATGAGTCATGTAAATAATACTTATAAATGAGACGCTTTTTCTTTCTTTTTTTTACCCACTTTGGTATAAAAAACGAATTAAAATTCTCTCTGGACTCGAAGTGAATGTTCGATATAAATATGAGCTGACCTCTGACCCGTAATATATGTTAATTTCACCGTATGAATTATATATGCAAATGTAAAAAACAAAAAATTAAATGTAAAAAAAGGAACGTGGGTATTGCGTCATGGTTGTCGGTGCAGAAAATTGAATCGGGCGAACCGAGTTCAAATTTCGACCAAGGCGGTTTGTGTTTACTCCGTCCAAATGCCTCTGGGGAAAATGCATGTATCCATATTTCAAGCTGTTAGCAGAAAGAATTGAGTTCATAAGCCTTGGTGGGTAACCAGTGTAAGAGAAATAAAATTGTGAATTCAATACTAGCTGTGGCAAGTTTAGCAGGCTGGCATTGGATAATAATTGATCCCCGGTCTTCACCCCCTACCCATATATATATCTTGCAGTCCAAAAATATGGGACTTTAAAATACACCGACTGCACCTCTGCAGAGGGGTAAAAAAAACAATGGGGGCACCTGTTAGTCACGGGTGGCAACCCATGATGCTGAAGAACGGAATCCTGGTGATTGACCTGTCCATGACATGCAACACTTTATTTTGGTCTTTATTTAGGCTAGGCAGCTGGTCACGTCAAGCCCTAGCACCTATTTGATTGTACCAACCATATTACCCTTATGGAAAACCCTAAGCCCTTTTTATCATGTGCTAGAAGGCGGTAGCTATGGGTCTTGATGTCCAGGATATAACGTTACATTTTGTTTAATGGTGAAGTTCTAATTTTGGAGCTTTGGGGAAGTTGAGTAACCCTTCATCACCATTACTCCCAGGACGACTTTGACCCGGAAAGGGTAGTACCTGTTACGATCTCATCTATGGGTTAAATGAAATTATAAGTTTTAAAAATCGGTGCTTAAAAATGGGTTTTAAAAAGTTGAGTACCATCAAAAATGAATAAACAAAACATCTTCGGCATAAAATAACCCAACAAGGGTTGACGTGACGTATAATTCAACCATCATAATTTCAATGCTGTCAAGTGTGATATTAAACAGCTACTATTAATATCCGTGTTGGTTATATCATGTTCCACTATACATAATAAAAATCCTTGGAGGTGCTCATAGCATAACGGGTATGATTCTGCTACTGATTAAGGCTGTTTTCATTTCACATAGCCATAATACTCTTGGGTGTTAATCCAACTATTCTCCCTCCAGCTATGGGTAAATAATAGGCTCTTTAACCTTGGTTTGGCAATCGATCTAAGAGAAGGAAAACCCAGATTTCAAAACGGTTGTAAACCTGGAGAAAGATTGGCTCCGCTATGCGAGCACACATTACATGGGTAGCGTCATCACTTCCAAAAACCGGGTTACACGATCAGTGAGATTTTTAGTTTAGAAGAAAATTGATATTACCAGCGAGAATATGCGCCCTCCACCGGGCGTAAGTATCTAAGTTTGAAAGTAATGAAATATATTAAATTAGAAAGACTAACGAAATTAAATAAGAACACATATAGAAAGATTACACTTACTTTAATTATATTTTAATTGGTTTCTATATAAAAATCATTCAGAGGATTGATTTTAATAGGTTGGAGAATAAAACAAAAATATTAGAGATCAATAACACCAAGTAATAATTTATTAAACTCGGTTTTGTTAAAACCAGTATGATAATTAACCACACCATATATTATGTAAGTCTTTATTCTTTAGTGGTATATTCAAGGATTTTAAACGTATTGATAACATGAGTTGTTTTGAGACAAATTTAAGTCGGATTTTTATAGACATCGTTAATAAATAATATTTATTCTACGTATTAATGATTTTGACTAAGAATTAAGTATTCATTGATAAACTTACGCAAGGGCATTGTGACGTAAATCGTGACGTAGTTGCGGTTATATAAAGCGAATCTCTATTATAAGATATACAAAACGTTATTTTAAAACATTGATAGGGGTGTACTTATGGACGGCACTGTATGATACTTATGTGATTGGTTGATTTTTACAGCATGTCAACTTGTCTGGGGTTATTTTATGCCGAGGGTTATTTTATGTCTAGAGGTTAAGGAATCACTGTAATTGTACGTTCATATATACATTTTTGAGTAGTTGTTTTCTTAAGTGTATTCTTTTTTTTTGCACAAAGTCCTATCGAATACAAAGAATTTTATAGTATATTTATATTTGACCCATAGATGAGACCCTAAAAGGTTCTGTGAATCCTGGTAATAAAGGGTTACTCCACACTCATCAAGTCTTCAGAACTGGAGCCTAACCATCACTTGAAGTTTAATGTTAATCTCACCACACCCCTTTTTGGCAGGGGAAATCTTACCCCTTTTCGGGAGATACAGTCAACATATTCTATGCTCAATCGACAGGGCAACCAAAAAAACAATATTAGTAGATCTGATCTCGCTAACAAGTTAAAGCGACAATTCTTCGAAGCTGTAATTGTATCAGTTCTACTGTATGGCTGCACCACTTGGACCCCAAAGAAGCACTAGGAAAATAAACTAGATGGGAGCTGCACGAGAATGTTGCGTGCGATCTTAAACAAATCATGGAAAAATTCCTACAAGGAAGCAGCTGTACGGCCACCTGCCCCCTATCACAAACCACTAGTGTGAGACTACCAAGACGTGCTAGACACTGCTGGAGAAGTAAGGATAATTTCATAGGTAATGTTCTCATGAGGAAACTTGCACGTGAACGTGAGCCGTCCAGTAAAGAGGTACGTTGACCAGCTGTGCTCGGATACTGGATGCTCTACAGAGGACCTCCTGAGAGGTAATGAAGGATAGGGACGGTTGGCGAGAGATTGCCATGAATATCTAGCGCAACGTGGGTATCTTGATGATGATTTCTGTCAAACAGTTTATTGGTGCATAATATTGTTGGTTTGTTTTGTTTTACGGCATATCAACCTCAGTGGGTCATTTAATGCCGATAAAGTTTTGAAATAAATCAATTCTTAATGGATAATACAATTTTTTTATAAATACATTTTTCTATTTAACCCATAGATAGGACCCTAACAGGTACTACCACTCCGGGTCAGAGTGGACCAGGGAGCAATGGTGATGAAGGAGTGCTCCACACTCCCCAAACCTCCAAAACTGAAACCTCACCATCAGATAGAGTTCAACGTCATTCCCAGGACATGTAGACCCGCAGCCACCGCCTTCTAGCACCCATATGCATAATATCGTATACTAAATGTAATGTCTACCATGGAACAAAAGTAGTAGTGAAATAAAGTTTGTTTCTTTATACTATCTTTGAAGCATTGTGTGTATGTGTAATATAAAGATTTTGAAGGCAATTTACAATGCAATATGTGTTGAATTTATTTAACTTTTGTTTTAGCCGATTTAACATCACGAAAAATTTTTTCAAATATACGGCGTTCCTCAACTTCCTAAACAACAGATGATTACAATATCGCCGTGGGATAAGTACTATAAAAAAAAAACGCCTAGTACTTTCAATAACTCCGAAGATGGAATTTTACTTCCGAAATTATTTAGTTTTGAAAAAAAAAAAAAAGTTAAATAAATTCAACACATATTGCATTGTAAATTGCCTTCAAAATCTTTATATTAAAAGTAGTAGTATTTTATTTTTATTTTTTTTTGTTTAACACTATCAACTATTCCCGTTATTTATTTAGCCATTTCCCCCGATTTTATCATTTAAAATTCGTTTCTCTGTTTTTTTTGTGCAATTATAAGATTTCTTAATTCCGAAGAAATCGAAACTGTTTTTGACGCTGAGTCACCAATAAAAATAAATAACTAAATAAATAAACTTTTTAAAAAGTTTTACCAACAAGGCTGGGGGTGTGGGCGGGGGGAGATCATTTACTATAACGTTTCTTTTTTCCTAGTAATTTTCGTTAATGTTTTGATCGCATGCGCAATGCTAAAGCTGAACGTTTGGAGGGGGGGGGGTTGACTAGTAGCAGCTTTTGGCGCCAAAAGGATAAATATTTCAAGAGGGGGAGAAGCCCAAAATATGTTTCAGGGGGTTGCTCATTTTTTCATTAAGTTCACGCACGCACACACTCTCTCTCAGTCACACACACACACACACACACACACACACACATACATATATATATATATATATATATATATATACACACACTTTTTTTTACCCAGTCCAGTCGCTCTCTCTCACTCACTCACATATATGCACACATACTGATATATGCACACACATACGTACACACAAATGGGAATCCACCTCTTTTATCGAAAGCGACGGAAGTTAAAAATAAACCTTATTTTCTTCCTCCAGACAAACGAGATTCACTGGTCTTTTTCAGAGGGAAAATACTTAGGTGATTCCATCGTTGCCTGTGATGATTCATATGTACGGACTTTTTCTTGTCTATGATTTTTTTTTTAAATTATCACTTTCATATACTCTTAAATTGTCTTAGATAACCCATATCTGACATGTTCCAAGCCATTATTCTTTCTCTGGTTGTACGGAAGCCTTGTCCATTATCCGCTGATTGTAAAAAGAAAGCCTTAAAATGCAATATATATTTCAATTAAATCTAGCGGTCTGATGAAACTCATATGTATATACACATGGGTAGAAATAGATCAATAACTACTAATATGACCGATTTTAGACCTTTTTCTTTATTATATATATACATATATATATGTACTTTTTTCTCTGATGAGCATTGACGAAAAAAAAAGATCAATTTATTTTAGATTTTAAATCTAATAAGGGTACCCTCACTTTTCTTTTTAAGAAAAAAACATTCTTTTATCAACATGCATATGCTTTTACGCGTCCTTTTTAAATTCAGTACTGTCAATAAACTTTTCATATATATATATATATATATATATATATATATATATATACATATATACACACACCAAGGAAATAACCATTGAGAATATAACTTAAATTACTAAGGGAGTCGTGACGTTGGTGGTGACTTAGTTTCGGTGATACTCATAATCTCCATTATAAGAAGATGAGAGAGTGGTTGAAGAGATGAAAAGTGTTCTTCACGGATCAGACCTCAAAAACAATTCTGTATCCTATCATGCGCACGGGGTGCAGCTTTGTTTTAAGCCAATAACGCAACAAGACAGTTTATGGTAGACTAAGATGCATGGGCTGCTGTTTTATAAATTTTCATATCGAAAAAGGGGGCGGTGGGGCAAACAAAATTGGGAATTTGGTCTTAAGTTATCAAAGACCGCCAATATGGTTAGTGGCAAGTCTAGTTAAAATTGCCGGTACCTCTAGACTAGCAGAAAATGGTAATACTTAAAAATAATAGAAAACCGTTCGTGCTACAAATAAAGCACCTGTGTTAACAAATTGTATTTTGTGAAATAAAACCCTGTGAAAATTTTACAAGTGGTAAAGATTTTGGATTTGGGGGCTGGCAGGGCCCTAATGCCTCCACCTCAGCTGTTACGGTCCTTACTGTTTTACAACTGTATGCAAATTATCACTATTAGATAGGAATACTTAATATACAACTATGTGCAAAAACGTCTTAGGAAATTGCTATTTCCTAGCTTCTAGTCATAAAATAAACCTTGATGGGTTGATATGCCGTTATAATCAATTAGTTTTATATCAGAAAAAATTACGACTCCTTCTGGAGACAGAATCGAATGTCTTTTTGGAAAGGAAGGGATTGGAGGTGTTTGTTGTGTAATGAGTTCAATTCCTGGACGAGTCTGTTTGTATTTCACATTGCGCTAATACTCTTGTAAAAGGTATCAATCGAACTATTCTCCATCCAGTTATGGGTAACTAGTTGGGTATACCGGACTCTTTAACCTTTGTACGGCAACTGGTCTTGAAAATTGACTTCGTGTCGCATCCTGTTCGAGCGAAGGGGTTGGATAAATACACATTGGCAGGGAAGTCTTTGCCTGTCTTTAACCACTCATCTAGTAGTGTAATATTGCTAGTCTGTCACTTTTCTATCCTTAGATTTATTGGTGTTTAAATGTGCTCCTAGTACCACGAATCTGGGAGTTTCCTGTCGGAACAGGGTTTTCCAATTCTTAAGAATCTCATCCATTTCTCGAGATACTTAAACATTTTTTCAATTTAATTTTCTTTGTCTTATTGGACACCCTCTATGAGAAAATTTTGATTCTGATTTCAAATAAAAATGAAACATCAAGTTTTATAAGTCATCATCATCAGGTTGTGCTAGTTGCACGGATATCCATTACAATCTCTCGCCAAGCATTGTCCCCAGGAGGTCCTCTGCGCAGCATCCAGTATTCACACAGAGATTTTCAATATAGGTCTTTGCTGGACGGTCCGTACTGGTATATCCATGTGCTCGTTTGCCTGGGAGGACGTCACTTATGAGTTCGTCCTTGTATCTCCAGCAGTGTCCAGCATGTCTTGTTCTATCATTCGGATGATTTGTGTGATAGTGGGCAGGTGGTCCTACAGTTGCTTCGTTGGGGAGTGTTGTTTCCACAATGTGTTTAAGATCACACGCAGCGTTCATGTGCAGGTCCCATCTAGCTTATTCTCTATGTGCTTCGTTATGGTCAAAGTGGTGCAGCCATACAGTAGCACTGATACAACTACGGCTTGGAAGAATTGTTGCTTTAACTTGATCTGATCTGATTTCCATATGACTGATAATCTGTTTATAGCAGACCATGCTTTCCCTTTGCGTGCATTAACATCACATTCTGTGGATGAGATATTACTACCTAGGTACGTATATTGTTCTACTGGCTTTAGAGACTTACCGTTGAGTGTGAAGATGCTTCGTTTTTTTAAACACATCTACTAAGTTTTATCTGTTTATATAGAGGCCGATGTTCTGTGCTGCCTTCTCCGGATTATGTAGCAGGGATTCGGCTTGTGTATGTGTATTTGCAAGAAGTGCCAGATCATCTGCGTAATAGACTGTGCGGGATATCGCCTGCTTTGTGCCTTTATTAGTGTGAGGCCTTCTTTTGTATCAGACCTAATGATGTTCGGAATACATAGTCTGGAAGTGTTATAGGCCTCTTATCCTTAAAGTACTAATATTGACTTGTATAAGGATGCGCGTGTGTGGGAAAGGGAAGGGGTGGATGGGTGAAATCAAAATTGAGAAGAAAGAATTGCCGAAATAGAGTGGGCGGTTGAAAGAACCGTGAGTCTGCAAGCCAGCCTGAAACTGTTGATGGTCATGATGAGAGCCCAGGCTCCGTATGTAGAAGTTATGTCTTAGCGTATTTTCCTGGTGAGTAGGTTTGATTTTGGTAAATGCAGGAGGTGCTGCTAGAACGGATTAGGGACATTTCAGTTTATTTCAAGGAATAAGATTGATTTGATATACGAGGAAATTGTATTATTGACGGAACAAATTGAATTTGTAAGTCAAGGTAACACTAATATATATATATATATATATATAATATACCAAACTTGTCGGTAAATCCTCGCGGTGAGAAAAAAACAGCAAATAGTTTGATTGTAAAAATATACTACCAAACATCAACCGGGAAGAAAAAAATTTTTGTAAAAAAGAAAAGACCAAGATAATCGTACCAACAAAAAATAATCTATTAGTACAATATTTTGGCCAAAAGAAAAAACAATTATATATATATATATATATTCATACAAAACCGCCAGGAGACTAAAGCTAATAAGTAAAAAGTGCTCAATACCTAAGTAAAGCAAATAATAAAGATAAATCTAATGAGTCAGATGAACCTACTAAAAGTTTCGCTTAATGCTCTTCAGGGCTAAGATCTGGCTCTTCTTAGCCCTGAAGAGCATTAAGCGAAACTTTTAGTAGGTTCGTCTGACTCATTAGATTTATCTTTATATATATATATATATATATATATATATTCAGTAAGAAAGAAAAGCTTAACAAACCGTCATTTGGCTATTATGAATTTAATACCAGCCGAAATAAGTTTATAATATCCAAATCGAGGTTTAAGCTTTTCTTTCTTATTGAATGTATAAATATTGCTCTGTATTTATTCATTAATTCCGGATCAGAATGGACCTTGGAGCAATTGTGATGAATGGGTACTTTACACTCCCCAAAGCTCCAAAATTGGAACTTCACCATTAGATGCAGTTTAACCTAAGACCGTCAGACACTGTCGTATAGTACATATATGATAAAAAGAGCGTGAGATTTGCCATAAGGGCAAAAGGGTTGGGACAATCATATAGGTGCTAGGGCTATTTTTCTTCTTCTATTTAACCCATAGATGGGACCTTAATAGCAATTACCACTCTGAATCAGAGTTGAGCTGAGAGTAATGGTGATGAAGAAGTACTCCACATACCCCAGAGTTCTAGAATTGGAACTTCGCCATCAGATTAGTTTAATGTTGCTTGGTTGGATTTTACTGCATGTCAACCCTCGTTGAGTTATTTCGTGCCGAATACGTTTTGTTTTAATTCTTGAATAGTACTCAATATTATTGAACGCATTTCTAAACTCATTTTTCTCTAATTAACCTATAGATGGGACCCTAACAGGTACTACCATTCCGATTAGCCTTTTAAAGAAGCGACCAGTTTAATAAGTGTAGTAGGCTTCTTAGAGTGCAAATATTGACTTGTATACGAATGCCTGAGTGTGTGAGAGAGAGTGGGTGAAATTAAATTTGAGAAGAAAAAATTGTAGAGAGAGAGAGAGGTGAATCTGTTAGTCTGTCTGCGACGGATGATGTTGATGGTCATGATGAGAGCCCCGGCTCCGTCTGTAGAAGTGATGTCTTAGCGTATTTTCCTGATGAGTGGGTTTAATTTTGGTAAACGCTAAAGGAGAAGAAATTGAGGGTTGGAGATGGGTAGGGGAGAGAGGGAGATGTCGTCTCGGAAGCATGTGTGAAAGGGAGGGGGGGGGAGAGGGATGCCGGTCGCGGGGCAGCGGTGGGCACACGTGCAGGCACGTGTACATTCCTTCATATTATGAGGATATGCTTACAGCCATCTGTGTATATATGTGTTTTTACAAAATTGCATGTGGCGCGTGTCGACAAACACACACACACACACACATATATATATAATATATATATATATATATCAGGCAGTTGTGTATTTATATTACCACGAAAAGAGTACCATTATGTGTGTAAAGGTAAACCGATTTTAAGAGCCTTTACTATAAAATATATATATATATATATATATATATATATATATATATATATGTGTGTGTGTGTGTGTGTCTGTGTATGTTATATTCATAACAGAACGATAGATAATCTATCTCTGGGCCAGGGTAGCTTACGTCAGTATTTGAAACTATAACAGTTAAACTATTTGCATACTTGTAAAATCTGTGATACAAATGTGATGTACAGGAATGGAAGCAGAATAGACGTTAACATAAATTTGAATGTCCTATTAATTCTTCCTCTGTCTCGTACACACACACACACACATATATATATATATATATATATATATATATATATATAAAATCCCATGTGAGAGAGAAAGTCGGCCGAGACAGATTGATTGGAAGAAAGAAAAACCTACTTATATCTAAATTTGATTGTCCTATTACCTCTCTCTCTCTCTCTCTCTCTCTCTCTCTCTCTCTCTCTCTCTCTCTCTCTCTCTCTCTCTCTCTCTCTCTCTGTGGTGTGTGTGTGATAGATATAAAGGGAGAGTGTGTGTCTAGGTAGATAGGGAGAGAGACAAACATACCTATATCTAAATGTGAGTCAACATAAATTTGACTGTCCTATTACCCCTCTCTTTCACTCTCACGATATATATAAAGAGAGGGAGAGATATTCACACACATTTGCCTGTCGAGACAGATTCGAACAGAATGATAGGGAGAAAAGATAGGTAGGTTTTTTTCTTTCTCTCTATCTATGTCTAAATGGGAGAGAGATGCTCGACTTCCTTTGCCACATTTGGCACAAGGCCATATGCTTTTGGAAACTTTCGAAGGGTTTCTGTCCTTTCCGACTCCCTGAGGTGAATATGCGTGTGTGTTTACGCGTGCTTTGTGGGAGGGGGGGGGGGTGATAACTTTGTGGGTGTGTTTAGGTGCCTGCGTAAAACTCAATTAATCTGTCTATAAAATTTCTTCTAAAGTACGACTGTTGGCAGATTTCATCAACGAGAATATGGATTTGGATTTGCACGTTCATTACAATGACCACTAAAGGGGTCAAGGTTTATGTACTGGATATGTATGCTGAAAGGAGTGAACCCCCCCCCCTTAATTGTGATATTGTAAAAAGTATCTGATACCTCTAAAGGAGGCAGCTTCATTCCTGAAATGAGGTAACCAAACGAGTACATAGTACTATTAGTATTTTTGTAATTTAACCATTGTAGTTCTTTTTAACAATTGCAAAATAAATCATTCGAATCAATTATTATTCTGATAACTCCAATGTAATCAATTAGATTTTGATATTGTAAATAGTACCTAATACCTCTAAAGATGGTGTTTGTAGGGGGGGGCATTACTAAAATGAGGTAACCGAGCGAGTACCCGGTACTATTAGTATTTTTGTAATTTAACCATTGTAGATCTTTTTTAACAATAACAAAATAAAATTATTCTATCAGATTTTATTGGCAAAGTTTAGGTACTAGACATGTATGCCAAAAAGGGCTTCCTTAAAAATATTGTGATATTGTAAAAAGCATTTTATTGGCGGGGGGGGGGCAAAGTTTAGGTACTGGACATGTATGTCAAAAAAAGGGGGTTCCTTAAAAAAAATTGTGATATTGTAAAAAGTATGTGGTACCTCTAAAAGAGGTGACTTCATTCCTGAGGTAACCAAACGAGTACATGGTACTATTAGTATTTTTGTAATTTAACCATTGTAGTTATTTTTGACAATAACAAAAACGAATAAAATTATTCTAATCAATTATTATTCTGGTAACTCCATTGCAATTTATTAGATTTCCATATACCACAGTTGAATGAGCTGTATATCGTTTTGAATTATAAACTGACTCAGTTTTTGAAATTGAAAATTAGTTAATAGAAACAATGCTATCGTGACGTGCATGGCTTAAGTAATAGGTACACACAGTGACACTTTGTCCCATAACTTATAAGAGATGTGAACAGTTTTATCCTTGTAGATATATTTTGGTTTAAACAATTAACCAGTGAAGAAAAACGGAAAAACAAGGAAGTTCCCTTTTAAACCCTTTAATTGTAAAACTCTTGGTAAATGATGAATAAATAGATTTAAACAGAATATAGGAGAATAGACAGAAAGATAGGAATAGAATGAGAAAGACAGACAGAAAGATATGAATAGAATGAAACCAATAGATATAGACAGAATGAGAAAGATATGAATAGAATGAGATAGAAAGAAAGATAGTTATGAATAGAATGAGATAGAAAGAAAGATAGTTATGAATAGAATGAGATAGACAGAAAGATAGATATGAATAGAATGAGACAGACAGAAAGATAGGAATAGAATGAGACAGATAGACAGACAGAAAGATAGGAATAGAATGAGACAGACAGACAGACAGACAGAAAGATAGGAATAGAATGAGACAGAAAGATAGGAATAGAATGAGACAGAAAGATAGGAATAGAATGAGACAGAAAGATAGGAATAGAATGAGACAGAAAGATAGGAATAGAATGAGACAGAAAGATAGACAGGAATAGAATGAAACCGATAGATATGAATAGAATGGGATAGACGGAAAGATAGATATGAACAGAATGAGATGGATAGAAAGATAGATATAAATAGAATAAAAGATAGATAGAAGGATAGATATGAATAGAATAATAGATACAAAGATAGACTGGAAAATAGTGAGAGAGGGAGAGAGAAAGACTGAGAAAGAAAAAGATATACTGGAAGAGAGAGAGAGAGAGAGAGAGAGAGATAGAAAGATAGACCGGAACAATAACGAGAGAGAGAGAGAGAGAGAGAGAGAGAGAGAGAGAGAGAGAGACTAAAACAGAATGATATAAAAAGAGTGGCCAGTGAGGAAAATAGAAGGAAGTCTTCTAAAACCCCTAACTTGCGAAAAACACTTAATAACAAAGGAATTTCTAATTTCAACAGGACATTTCAAACATACGCGTGTGCCTAGTTAAAAGGATTAAGAAATTTTTTTTGTGTGTGTGTTTGTTTTTCAAACAAATTAATTTTGGGGATCTCTCCCCTCTCTCTCTCTCTCTCTCTCTCTCTCTCTCTCTCTCTCTCAAACATCAACGAGTAGGTTATCTTGTATTCCGTTTCATGGATAGTTATGTAAAAATAGAGGCGTTCATATACATGCATTTACTACTCGCATCTGATGTACATTCATGCTTTGATAAAGAGAGGAATATAAAGAGAGAAAGTATTGGAGAAAAGAGAGAACAAGATAAAGAAAGAGGGGAATATAAAGAGAGAAAGCGAAAAAGAAACGGAGAGAGAGAGAGATAAATGTAAAGTGATATAATGGGAGAGAGAATAAGATAGAGAAAACGAAAAAGAGGCATACTGTGAGTGTTGCGTAACGGTTACAGGTTTAACAAATATAGAAAACTGGCGGACTTACACTTAAGTCACTGAGCAACAATTCTCGACAGATAGTTAAGGCAGCAATGAGTTTGCTCAGTAGTTAAATGAGTGACCATTTACGAAACGCAGATACCGTGAACAGACGGAGGCCAGTATTCTAGACTAAGAAAAATGTATCAAATAACAACATAGAAAAATAATATTGACGAATCTGGTTTGTAAAAGGTTAAGGTATAACTTTAAAAATGGAGAATACATTTATTTTATTCGGTAACTTTTGATATATCTATATATATATATATATATATATATATATATATCAGTATCTCCTAACGAGTAGGATGTGACACATGGTAAATTTCTTAAGCAGAGTTCAAGACGTTTGAATTCAGTATTTTCCTTCTCTTAGACTGGTTGCCTAAACAAGGTTAAAGGGCCCAGTCAATCATACAATTTAATATTAGCTATGAATATGATATAAAATCTTTTCACTTTAATAGCATATTGTGTTGTTTTCATATCCTTTCATTTATACTCATACCGTCGGATTCATTTCCTTTCTCTTAACTTATATATATATATATATATATATATATATATATAGTCATCAACAGACACGTGTTTCGACTTATCAAGTCTCTTCAGTGTGGCTAGACAATTTGTAAGCTACCTGCAGCCGGGATTGAAATTTTAACCATCAGCCTGTCATCACCTACAGAATGCGAAGGGGATTTTCACTGCCAGCATGAAGCAATGATCGTCTGTTGTTTACAGACTGGGTCTCTCTGGTGATCGTAAAATATATAAACAAATGTATGTATTTAATAGTTTAAACACCGCCCCCTAACGGCAGCTGTCAAATGGCCGAGGGGTTAACGAATCGGACTGAGGAAAAAGTCAGTCGGGTTTCGCTCCTGGTCAGAGGTAGTGCTGTGTCTAGCCACACTGAAGAGACGTGATACGTCGAAACACAGTGTCTGTGGATGACTTATATATATAAAAGTTAGGGTTACGTGGTCTATCGTTGGTATCAGCTGGAATGTGAATGATCTTATCTCCTTTTCGCTAGTGTTAGACCAGGGAGGTTATTTTTTGCATCTGGAGTGTAGCCCCACACCTACCATCAGCCCCCCCCCCACAGATCCAAGATGTGCTGCAGATGCGTTGAGTTGGCGAGAGACGGTGTCGAATGCGGAACGTTGTGGTTCCTAGCTGGATGCTCTACCGATAGCTAAACCGGTCCTTAATGTGTATGATTATATTAGGTATGGCCCAGATTTCTTTACGACAGCACCTCCCCCTTAATACATTTATAAAAAAAAAATTTTCTTCAGAAAAGCCTAAACTTTCATATAAAAAGATTCTCTTAATTTCTTAATTATAACAATGAAAATGCGTGTTTTTATGTGTATTTCGTCCTTTTTGTCTTGTCAGATCAAAATATTCATCAAGTGTAGGTTCCCCTTGACCTGAAGTCAGCAAAGTTCACTCGAGTACTGACACCGTTAATAAGAGGACATCTTCAATCGAGAAAAACGACAAAAATGCGTCATTTTAAAAGGTACAGATTTTTTATTTTAATTAACTTCTGTTTTAAAGACTGTAAAACAAATAATTTTTGCATGTGATTTTTAACGCTTCCTCTTCATAGCAAAAATCTTGTTAAGTTTCTTTCGTTTATGCGGGTTAACAAAAAGACACGTGAAATTTTTACCATACCTATGATTACATTCACAGACAGATGCAGGTGCCTATGCAACGTTCTACTCCCACCCTACACGCACATGCTTTCTGACTTTTTCATCATTTCATGTCTGCATCTTAATCATTCTGTTTATATATATATATATATATATATATATATATATATATATATATACGTGTGTGTGTGCTTTATTACACATATAAATGCTTTCTTAATGTTCATCATTTTCTGTCTGCATCTTAATCATTCTTTTAATATATATATATACACACACACACACACACACCACACACAAATATATATATATTTATATTATATATATATATAGTTAGTTATATAAGTAATGAGTATATTTATCATCAACGTTATCACTGAACCCGGGCATATTTATATTCCTGCGTCAACATGAAGGAAGAAGAAAAAAATGAGAAAAGCGAAGAAAATATGTTGAAGAACAAAGAACGCCTCAGAAAACTTGACAACGACTCACGACTATTTCTTCTCGGTCTCTTCATAATTTGTGATAAGAAAGGTTTTTAATATCAACGTGGGCACGATGATCTATTTTGCAGCAATAATTAATCTTGGAATATAAAACTGAACAGAGAAACTGAACAGGAACAGTAACGTGAACAAAATCAGAACACAGGAGAAAAAAAAGCACAAACTAGAATTGCATCTGGAAAAGAAAAAAAAAGTGACGGTGATACCAATTGTAGTTGGAGCTCTTGGAACTGTGCCCAAATATCTGTTAAAGAAATTGGGTGAACTGGATACCAGAAAGGGAATCTAGACCATACGGACTACATCACTGTTAAAATCAGCTAGGATACTTAGACGTGTCCTGATACTCAGACTACAGTGAAAAATGTAGTTATAAATGAGTCGTTGGCCTCAGCACTTGAGTTGAGCGAACTATGCTGACATCAGGTCAAGTGGAACTTGCACTTGATTAATTAGTCTTTTGATGATCTGACAAGACGAAGAGGACGAAACACACATAAAAGCAATACGTATTTTTATGCCACAAACATAGTCAGTCAATCAGAATCGCATCTGGAAAGAAGTGACAGTGATACCAATTGCAGCTGGAGCACTTGAAACAGTGCCCAAGAGCATTGAAAAGAAATTGACTAAACTGGAGATCAGAGGATGGATCGCGACCGTTTAGATCAAAGCTCTATTAAGAACAGCTAGGTTTATTGGCTGGTTGAATTTTATGGCATGTCTACGCATGGGTTATTTTATGCCGAAGACATTTTTGTTTTATTCATTCTTGTTGTGTATTCATTTTTTTTAAACACATTTTAACTCATTTTTTAAAATCTATTTAATGCATTGATGGGACCCTAACAGATATTACCATAACAGGCCAGAGTTGACCTGAGAGTAATCGCAATGATGAGGTATTTCACACTCCCAGAAGCTTCAGAATTGGAACCCCGCCACTAGATGCAGTTTAAAATCAAATCAGCTAGGATACTTAAGAGTCCTGGAAATCTGAGAAAACCTGTTGTCAAGGCTATAGAGAAGAATGTAATTATATATAAGTCGTCGGCGTCAGCACTTGAGTTGACTGAACTTTGCTCACAACATGTCAAGTAGAACCCACTCTTGATTAATTAACCTTTTTATGATCTAACAAAACAAAGAGGACGAAATCCACTAATAGCAACACACATTTTCATCTGGCATACAGTAGTCAAACAGCCAAACAAACCGTTCAGGCTAGCCAGGGTCTTTGCTGTAATAATTCGCCACCCTCTCCCTATCCTAAGCCTTTTTTAGCTTGGAGCTGTTGCTGACAATAAAACGATATTCACTTTAATTTCTCGTCCGAGATCTTTTCTTCCCACGTGTGTTTTCTAGACGATGTCGGCCATTTCATCTGATTCTCTGCCTAGCCACAGGTGATGATCTAAGAAGCTGCGTCTACAAACTACTCAGATACTGATCTAAGCCACAAAAATGCCAGTGGAGAAAATTCACAGGGAGTAAAATATCAACAATAAGCTAGATCCTGACAGAGTGCTGAAAAACTTTTGAATATTAAGGTAATAATCACACCAATCAGTTGGAGTTCTCGAAACGATCCCCAAGGACCTGAAAAAAAAGATTAGAGGAACCGAGAAAGAATTGACACCATCTAAAATATTTGAATATTATAAAATTATCCTAATTTAGTGCATAGATATACTACATTGTGTTTGCATAACGGATCTCTATCCTCTGCTAATGTCAATTTCTATCGGGTTTTTGTTCTTCTATCAGGCTTGTAGTTTCTCTTTCCGGGTGGGATTTCTACTTCGTAGCAATTCATACCCCCTCTCTCTCTCTCTCTCTCTCTCTCTCTCTCTCTCTCTCTCTCTCTCTCTCTCTCTCTCTCTCCTTTCTCTCCCTCCCTCACTCTCTCCGTTCCATCTTGCTCTTTTTAGCTTATGAAAAACCAGAGATATATTCTTGTGTATATACACTTTCATTCCCTTGAATGACTCTTCTCCGATACACATACATACACACACACACACACACACACACACACACATATATATATATATATATATATATATATATATATATATATGGGTCCCATGTAGTTACAGTATACAGTTGTTATGATAGTATTATGATAATGTTCAAAACTTCTTTGAATCCTCATATTATTGGGGAATTTTCTATTGTTATTGTGGCATATCAATTCTTTAAAATAAACTTTCAAAACTTTTCTCCAGAAAAGGTGAAAGTTTGGTGAAAATAATAAGTAATTATTAAAATATATAACAATTATGATTATTCATGTTGGTTTGATAACTTTCGTGATATGAACAAAAGGTGATAAGACAAACAAGAATATTTCATTTGTTTTTCTTTTAATTATTTAATTGCATATATATATATATATATATATATATATATATATATATATATATAGTGTGTGTGTGTTGTGGACCGCTAGGAGAACTATTGAAAAATAAACCTTATTTTCTCACATTCCATAAGAGTATATTGGTCAGTCTGTGAACTTATGAATCTTGCATATATATATATATATATATATATATATACATGTGTGTGTGTTTGAGGATATGAATTAATCTATTTTAATCTGATGCATAGCATGCACCATTAACCATGTGCCCATTCTATCCTATCATATATATATATATATATATATATATATATATATATATATAGGTGTTTGTATATATACATAAATGTGTATGTGTCTATATATGTATACAATGTACATACTTTAGTATGTTCCATATATATATATATATATATATATATATATATATATATATGTATACATAAATGTCTTTGTATGCATATGTATGTATATATGCATGTTTATGTATATATGTATGCGTGTATATACGTATACATATGTATATGTGTGTACATGTGATATGAGAACAACATCTAAATGTTTATCAATATGAGGACTTAAAAGCACAAAAAATCTTCAGGATTCCACCTTTAATTTTTCTTCTGCACATGTTAGGTGAAAGTGCAGATGACAATATTTTCTATAGGGGTGGGGGATGCATTAGGGTTATATAAGTAGGGGTTTGTATTTGCTAGTGTCTAAATTGACAATTAAATTGTGACCTCAACTAATGGACTAGCAGAATGCGAGCAGCTCCTTTATTATCCGCCCACTTTACATCGTGCAGTTGGCGTTGACAAAAATAAAACTTGCAAACTACTGGATGCACGCACATACATATTCAATTATGCATAGGAGATGCAGTTACATGTCTGTAAGTGCAGAGAGTCTGAGATGAAAATGAGCAGGAAAGGATACGCGTGTCTGGCTGAAACAGTGAGATTAAGATAGATTAGATATAACAGTCTGAGAAATCTGGGAATATGAATTTGCTGTGAAAGAAGCTATGACAGATACAGAGATGAAAAAGTATTAATTCTAAAGCTTTAAAATTCTTACTTTAAAAAATGTATGTCCCAAATGAAAATATGCACATATTTTGGAGGGCTTACCATTGTAGAAAATGGAATTAGCAACCTGAGTTCAAATGCTGGAAGGAGCAAGTTTGTGTTTCACTTTGTGTTATTTTTATTTTTTTTTTTTGGTTTGTTTTGTTTTACGGCATATCAACCTCAGTGGGTCATTTAATGCCGATAAAGTTTTGAAATAAATCAATTCTTATTGGATAATACAATTTTTTTATAAATACATTTTTCTATTTAACCCATAGATGGGACCCTAACAGGTACTACCACTCCGGGTCAGAGTGGACCAGGGTGCAATGGTGATGAAGGGGTGCTCCACATTCCCCAAACCTCCAAAACTGGAACCTCATCATCAGATAGAGTTTAACGTCATTCCCAGGACATGTAGACCCGCAGCCACCGCCTTCTAGCGCCCATATGATAAAAAGGGGTTGGTGCTTGCCATAAGGGCAATAGGGTTGGGAAAATCATATAGGTGCTAGGGCTTTCACTTTGTGTTAATAAATTTGGAAACTTAGTTGGAGGTGTGTAGTATAATGGTATAATGGACTCGTCAACCCGAGTTCAAATCCTGGACAAAGCTACAGTCCACATAGTGCTATTAGCACTATGTGGACTTGGGAAAGGTATGAATGCAACTACTCTCCCTATAGCTATGGGTAAATAGTAGAGCAGACTGGGCTCTTTAACCTTGGTGAGCAACCAAGGAGAGGGAAAACTCTGAATTCAAACCTGCTAAGTCTGCTTGGGGTGGTCACTACTAGAATGGGCTCAGTCCTAATTAGTGATCTATTTCATTAATAAGATAAACGTATCTGAAACTCATACCACAAATTTTAGTTTTCACCACAAAGCAAAAAATCGACCGGGTGACTGCATGTGCCATGGAAAACTCATAAGTTGGGGCACTCATAAATCAAGGTTGGTTGGTTGGTTGGATTTTACGGCATGTCAACCCTATTTGAATTATTTTATGCCGGAGACATTTTGTTTGGTTCATTCTTGATGGGTACTCAATTCTTTTTAAACCCAATTTTTTAAACCCACATTTTAACTGATTTTTTAAAACTCATTTGTTTCTATTTAACCCATAGATGGGACCCTAATAAGTATTACCACTCTGGGAAGTAATGGTGATGGAAGCATTCCCCAGGACTCCAGAATTGGAACTTCACTATCAGATAAAGTTTAACGTCATACCCATAACATTAAAAACCTTAGCCGCTGCATTCAAGCACATATGTGGTAAAAAAAGGTTGGGATCTGCCATAAGGACAATGAGGTTAGAACAATTATATCGGTGCTAGGGCTTGTCTTGAACAGTTGATTGGTAGGAGAGGACTTCCCCAACCACTCGTCTAGCTTAAGTCAGGACCAAAGTGGAGTATTACA
The DNA here is from genome assembly GCA_023376005.1 of Doryteuthis pealeii. Lineage (NCBI taxonomy): Eukaryota > Metazoa > Mollusca > Cephalopoda > Myopsida > Loliginidae > Doryteuthis > Doryteuthis pealeii. Next base: position 42,432,979 of record CM042137.1, on the reverse strand, counting down.
CGTCATGGACTACTCATCCACCAGGGTTCCATCACGGGTCGTCATCCAGGTGGCACCATTTGGTGTCTTATCCCTCTGCAGAGGTACAGTCGGTGTATTCTGAAGCCCTAGCCGATAGGGCTGCACAGCTGAGTGACTTATTTAATAGTCATGATGTTTAGACGCCTAGACAACTGTTTATACGCCATCACTTTATCTAGTCTTGACATCACCAATAATCTTTTTTTTTCTAATCAGTAGTGACAAATGTAGCTTTTAAAATGGGTTGGCTACATTCTGAGTGGTAGTATCTGTTAGGGTCTCATCTATTGATCAAATAGATATGTTTAAAAATTATGTGTATTTGATAGGACTATCTCCATAAAAAAATATAGAAAAGGTTGAAATGTGAATGCACAATGAACATGATTCCCTAACCTTTAAATGGGTTGACATACCATTAAGTTCAATAAATCTGAGATTTTGTCTTCAAGGTAGGTATGGTCAAAATTTTGGTATGTCAGCACCTCCCCCTTTTATAAAACAGTAAAAATTATATTAAGTTTAATTTATTTTTCCCTATTTTTTTTTTAATTTTAAATCATGGGGGTTACAAAACATGGTGATTTTCGGATGATGTCGTCCCGGCCTTCTGGCGCAAAATCCGCTAGGCGGAGCCTGCTGAAATAGTGAACCGTGCTAGTTATGTACATTTGTTATGGCATTTGTTTTTAAGTAAAATAAAAATACCGAAAGAAAAAAAAGATTTTAAAGTGGGGGTTAAGATATTTACATTTACTTGTCGATAACAAATACCTGGGGGGAGGGCTGTAAAATATCACAAAAATTATCGAGATTCTTTGTATTTTTGAAAAAAATAACTTTCCATTCATTCTTCGTTTTTATCCTGGTAAATACAGCTTTAAACTTGGTACATTTTTGACACACCTTATATTCTGAAAAAAAATAGCGTTCCATTCATTCTTCATTTTCATCTTGGTAAATACAGCTTCAATCTCGATACTTTTTGACACACCTTGTACAGACGTAGCATTTCCTTAGTAGTTTGACGAATGTTTTTTCTACATATGTCAATGACTGTTAGCTTCTTCCCCTTTCCAATTTAATTTTTTGAATTTATCTAAATATCATATCGTGTGTAAATTCAGTGCTAATTTGAAAAAGGAAAATATGAAGTCAGTCTCAATACTTTTTGAACAACAGTTTTGATCGAAACACTGGATTATGTTGGTGCAGCATCCTTCAAAATGACCAGAATTTGGTCTCTTATCGACCAGAAGGCATGTATAGGCGTACCCTCTAGTAAAGTGTTCATATACATTTGTGAGACGAAACATCATACTAAACCCTACGAAGTTATTCTGTACCCCCAACCTCATATAAAACCACTCATCCTTAAGGAGGGACACTAAAAAAGAAAAGATAGATGTGTGTATATATATATATGCATATATATATATATATATATATGTATATATATATATATAAATATATAAGGTTAAGTAAACAAACAAATGTGTTTATTTTTATATGGCTTTAAGCCGACAATTTTTGGAGGATATGTTATTAATTGAAGTCATACCTAATTCTGAAAGTTAATTAGTTAATAAGTAATGAATTTAGGCGGGCATATATGTTCAAATGTCAATCCCTGAATGTACATTTCGACCTATTAGGTCTCATCAGCAAGGTTATAGACATGGGAGACTGCTCCGTGTGTGACTCGAAACCTCGACTGTCAAGCTGACGGGCGAAGTCTCTAAACGTTACACTACGTTTGTTTTGAAACTTATTTATATTCCACATTTTATTTAATATATATATATATATGAGAGAGAGAGAGAGAGAGAGAGAGAGTGTGTGTTTAGGGAGAATTCAACGGAACAAAGAAGCATTTTTTTGTTGAATGAAAAAAGAAAAATTGAACGTTTGATATGAGGAGTTGAAATAACGCTCTTTTAAAAATTTGTAAGTTTAAAAATGATGTAAATTTTATTTTTCAGCTTAAGTCTCAAGAATCGATGAGTATTTTTTTTTTTTTTTTTTGCAGTATAATGACTGGGTTTAGTATTACTAATTTAATCGTGATTAGTATTTCAGAAAAGAAGTGTTTTCTTTTGTCTTTTAGAAATATTATTTTTCACTAACAAAACCCGTTGAATTTCCACGAAATGAAACAAAACAAAAATCAAGGGGTGGTTTTTAAGCCAGAAACGATGATTAGCAATTTCATTACATATAAATCCTACTGTTGTATTTACAATAAATAATTAAAAAATATACAATAACTATCGATATAATACTTAATACATATATCATTTGTAAGTATTTAATTCTACAGAAACTTCAAGATCAATATAGTTGCATAGCAGAAATTAGGGAAAAAGGCCGGGGTCTTCCCTAATTCATAATTTCAATATTACAAATAAAACATAACTTTTCTGCAATTCATTTTAACTTTACGTTATGTACTTAAGCGACACAAGACCATTTGGAATATTTCATTTTTTTAAAAATTAGGTGAAATAAAATGGGACGAATAAGTAATATGCGATTAGGCGACACCAGATAATCTGGATTTACATTTAGCATCGCATCTTGAACGATTTGGATGCTCTCATTTTTAACAAGAGGGTGTTGAAGGATGTACCGGACGGAAGATTTATGAACAAGCGTATTAATATATAGATGTGAATCAATTAAGGTACGCTCACTTTTATATATCACTTTAAAACTGTTGAAAAATATATTTGAAATGATATTTTCTCAGAAGCTGAAGTTTTAAATTACAAACATTCATTAGTATGACTCGTGTACCAAGGAATTTTTTACAAAACCACCTCTGACATATTAAATACTTGAATTTAAGGAAAAATAAATCCTAGATGTAGTGGAGTCATCAGACGAATAAATGAATTTTAAATAGATTATTTTCAGTATATCAATGACCTATGTGTGCATGTATATATTTGTATATATATGTGTGTGTGTGTGTGTATATATATATATATATATATATATATATATATATAACCTATATTGTTTGCGTGTACATATGTGTAATATATATGTGTGTGTGTGTGTGTCTATAGTGTGTGCGTGTATATACATATAAATATACATAATCATTGACATCCATTCATCTACTAGAGATGATGGTATAGTGTCCAAAAATAAGTGGAACTACGTAGTCTAGACGGGTTGATATGGAGGATGAGCTGTATTTGGAGAGAGATACAAAACAATAGGTTTATATGTATATACTAGTTTAAAAGCTGATCTATTGCACGGCAATTAAGCTAGCTAATGTGAAGGGTTCTTGATTGGCTCTTCTTCCCAATAATGATACTTCTGATACTTGATTTCACAATTAATTTCTTCTGATACTTGATTTCACAATTAATTTCATTTATACCCAAATTCATTTCCAAGTTATAGAAACTCATAAAAACTTAAAACCATAAAAAGTAATTAAAACTTGGGAATCCAAAATTTCAGGATTGTGGGCCTTGATGGGGCCCGGAATGTTTTTAATTTGCTCACAAAGTCTCCCTGATTCCTAAATAGTATATGTTGGGCTACGGCCTCTAGACATAAAGTTGAAAAATGTGACACACAGACATTCATAATTTATTATTAGGTATAATTAGTGAGTTACCTATTGGTACATATAAAGAAATGTATACATATACACACACACACACACACTATATATATATATATATATATATATATATATATATATATATATGACAGGTATATCATCTGACAAAAATCAACACTTATACATTTATGCATAAGATTGGTGTCACACACAGATTTGAAATCAATCTAAATCTTATTATGAAGAAAATTGTCTGAAACTACGTCACCACTGACGTCATGATTTCCTTTTTATTTAAATTATATTCTCAACGATTATGAAATAGTCATTATTTAATCTTAATTAGCCTCTTATTTATTAACAATGTCTCAATTAAAGTCTAGCTGAGATAGATTTGCCCCAAAACCGCCCTTATTATAAATGTGTTTAAAATCCTACGATGTGTGTTATAAATCTTTAAGAAATAAATGTTTATATGGTGTAAATAATTTGCATGTCGGATTTAATAAAACCGTATTTAATAAATAATTACTTGGTTTCTAATATTATTGTTTTATTCTCAAACTTTGTAAAAACAATCCTATGTATAAATTTATATAGGACTCAATTAAAATAACATTAAAATAAGTGTAATATTTTTATATTCGTTCTTATTTAGTTTTGTTAGTCTTTCTAATTTGATTTAAGATTTAATTATATTAAAACTTAAGTATTTGCGCCCAGAGGTGCATACTTTTGCGAGTAAATATAATCACTATATAACATTGATATTCATACATACAAGTATGTATATGTATAAGATATATATATGTGTGTGTGTGTGTGTGTGTGCTGTATGGGCATATGCAGACACACACACACACACACACAACACACAATATATATATATATATTATATATATATATATATATATATATATAGGTCTGCATATGCCCATAAAATAGCACACGGATAAATGACAAATACAAATACTTGTATTGACTCACATATGCACAAGGTTGGTCTATATAAGTATAATCACTTGCACCTAGATATTCATGCATATAAGTATGTATAAGTATATTAAGAGTGTGCACACACACACACACACACACACACACACATATATATATATATATATATATATAAACCGCTATATATATATATATATAAACGGCTAGAAACCACAAGGTTCCTAGTTCGATTCCGGCCCTCGCCAACTCAGCGTTATGAGTAGCACAGGGATCTGTGCAGTAAAGAGCTGATGGTCGGTGTGGCGCTCCACCTCAGATGCAAAGACAATCTCCTTGGTCTAGTGCTAGTGAAAAGGTGATAGACTCCCTCGCTGATTGGCTGATACCGACATTAGGCTGCCCCGACGACTTTACTTTTATATATATATATATGCCTATACACTAGCACACACATGAATGTCAAATATGAATACCTGTATTGACACACGCATATACACAAGATTGGTCATACACACAAACATTTAAGATGAATCTATACAAATATAATCACGAGCGCACAGATATTCATATATCCAGGTATGTATAAGAGTGTTTGTATATATATATATTATATATAATATATATATATATATATATATAATGTACTACAGCAGACACATGAATGACAAATAAAATACTTGTATCGACACATGCATATATACACACGGATACATGCATGAAAGCAACAACTCATTTCGATACATTTCTATTGAACCACTGCAAGTTATAGAAAACACTGGTGTGATTGAAATATTTATATCAGTGTCTTAAAATACTTCCTTTCACAAGCAACTTTTTGATGGAATAGTCGAGCGGGGAATTTGTCAACAATACCAACTGCTTATTGACATAAAAGAGGGTCATAGCATTAAAGTTGTCCCCAGAACAGAGAACGGCAAATTCAGATGGAGGAAAGTGTTTTCTTTTCAATCTCCATTGAATGGTTGAATGTCGTTGTGTTGTATGTCTTGTTTCAATGGAAAAAGGGTTGGCCAATTGAACGGGCAATGATGCTGGAATGTTCACTGCTATTAGATTTGATTATAACTCAATATGTATAGCAAAGAAATGCATTTCTTTCTATATAATTGCAAATGTTATTATATACATATATATAATATATATATATATATATATATAATATATATATATATATATATAGGAGTGTGTGTGTATATGTACAGAAACTTATCTGTATTTACAGAAGAATGCATTTCTTTTGCATTACTCATGTCAGCATATATATATATATATGTGTGTGAGTATATATATATGTGTGTGTGTGTATATATGTGTATATATTTGTATGTGTATATATATATATGTGTGTGTATATGTGTCTATATATTTATATGTGTGTGTATATGTGTCTATATATTTATATGTGTGTGATATATATGTATATATATATATATATGTGTGTATATATATATGTGTATATATATATATATATGTGTATATATATATTGTGTGTGTGTATATGTGTATATGTGTGTATATATATATATATGTGTATATATATATATATATATATATATATCTTATATAATGGAGATTGTGGGTTGTCTGTCTGTAACCGAAACTATATTACTATACAAGTCACAATTCCCTTTGTTATTTTCATCACATTCTCCATGATTTTATTTTTATTTAAATCTCAGTTATTAATAAAATTGTTTTACATCATTAAGACTGTTGACCATATCTACATACTAATAGCATGCAATTGTATTTATATATACAACAAAATAGCGGTTTACAGTGTGAACGGGAAGGTTAATTTGCATATTGATCTTACAAATTTGATTTTAATAAATATATGCTTAGTATTATTGATTTCTAATTGTTTGGATTTATCTTATTGAATATGAGCAAAAATCTCGGGGATAAATCTGAAAAGAAACCCATTAACAAAAAGAAATAACTGTAATATTATTCTTTAATTCCTATTTTAACTAAATAGTTAAAATTAGGAAAATTACCAATGAAGACCGGAGTAATGGAAAATGATGGAAGAGTTATTTCAAAGTTGTTCTATATTTCAATCATAACCCTCTGCTCCAAATCTTTTATCTGCATTCTTATTCAGTTTCATTAGCCTTTCTAATTTAATATATTCTATTATATTAAAACTTAAATACTTGCACCCGGAGGGTGCATATATTTGCTAGTAATATATAATGTATATAAAAAGTCGGCGGGGAGGCTAATGTCAGTATCAGCGAGACAGCGAGGGAGTCTATCCTCTTCTCACTAGTGCTAGACCAAAGAGATTATGTTAGCGTCTGGGGTGGAGCGCCACACCTACCATCAGTTCCTCACCTTACCGCACAGATTTCTGTGCTACTCATACACGGAGTTGGCAAGGGTCGGTATCGAACCAGGAACCTTGTGATTCCTAGGCGGAGGTTCTACTGACTGGGCTGCTGACATCCTGACTATATGTACATATTCATATATTGGAGTAAAATGAGGAAATCAATCCAACAGTATATAGAGAAATGTAGACAAACACGGGATGTTACACTGGATGGAATTTTATTCTTGGTTGTAATGTCGATGTTCAAACATTTTGGTTTATATAGAAACCTTCTTCAAGATGATATGAAACAAAAAATGAAAAACATTCGTACTAATCTCCTCATTAGCCCACCCTGTCGACTGCGCCGTTAGAAAGCACCGACTGCATCTCTGCAGAGGGGTAAGACTCCCCAATGGTGTACCTGTTGCTGTGGGTGGCGACCCGTGATGATTAGGATAGAACTCAGGTGGTTGAGCAGTCCATGACTTGCAATACTCCTTTTTGGCCCTTTCTTAGGCTAGACGGGCGGTCGGAGAGGCCCCCTCCGATCAATCGGCTGGTCCGGTCAAGCCCTAGCACCCATATGATTGCCCACAACCCTATTGCCTTCATGGCAAGCCCCAAACCTTCTTTATGATATGGGTGCTAGAAGTCGGTGGTTGAGGATCTACATGTCCTGGGAATGACGTTAAACTCTATCTGATGGTGAGGTTCCAGTTTTGGACGTTTGGGAAATGTGGAGTACCCCTTCATCACCATTGCTGCCTGGTTCACTCTGACCCGGAGTGGTAGTACCTGTTAGGGTCCCATCTATGGGTTAAATAGAAAAACGCATTTATAAACAAAATTGATTATCCTTTAAGAATTAATTTATTTCAAAACTTTATCGGCATTAAATGACCCACTGAGCTTGATATGCCGTAAAACAAAACAAACAAATAAACACGTCATTAACATTCAATTCTGAACGCTAATCAACTCAACTCATTCAAAACATCCATCATCTTTTTAACAACAAAAATCTTTTTTTCCTTTACTTGTTTCATATTGTCCTGGGGAGGGTTTCTTTATAAACCAAAACTAGCAAATATGTGCACCCTCCGGGTGCAAGTATTTAAGTTTTAATGTAATAAAATATTGTATTAAATTAGAAAGGCTAATGAAACTAAATAAGAATACAGATAAAAAGATTTGAAACAGAGGGAGTATAATAAAAGATTTGAAACAGAGGGAGTATAATAAAAAAATGGAACAACTGAAACTTACTCTTCCATCACTCTCGTCTTTCATTGTTATTTTTTCTAATTTAAATATTTAGTTATAAGAGGAAGTAAAGAATTAAATGACAGTTATTTTATCTTGTTAATGGATTTCGTTTAAGATTCATTGAAGAGATTTTTGGTTATATTCATTAAAATAAAACCAAACAGTTAGAAATCAATAATACTAAGCACATATTTATTAAATTCGATTTTTTAATATTAATATGCAAATTAGCCTTTCCATTCAAACCGTAAACCGCTATTTTGTTGTATATATAAATAGGATTGCATGTTGTCAGTATGTAGACATAGTTAACAGTATTAATAATGTAAGACATTTTTATTAATAATTGAGGTTAAATAAAAATAAAATCATGGAGAATGTGATGTCAATAACTAAGAGAATTGTGACTTGAGTAGGAATATAGTTTCGGTTACAGAGAGAAAAACACACAATCTCCATTATAATAAGATGTTCGAACATTGACTCTACGACCAATAATAAACTTTCATCCATTGTGCTGTTCTGGGACAAATTTATCTCGAGTAAACCTTTATAGAGACATTGTTAATAAATAAGATGCCAATTAAGATTAAATAATGATTATCTAATAACCATTGAGAATATAACCTAAATAACTAATGGAATTGTGACATTGGTGGTGATATAATTTTGGTTACAGACAGACTGATACATGATCTCCATAATAATAAAATTTAATCTCCATTAAAATACGATTATTATAGTTTTTTTTTTTGCATTATTCGTATTTAAAAATTTTTTTTTTGTAAATCTTAGAGATTACTCATAAAAACTATTCAAAACCAGAACAACGCAAACACGTGATCACCCTGTAATATTCGCACATCTCGTGCGTGTGTGTGTGTGTGTGTGTGTGTGTGTTTTTTTTTTTTTTTGGGGGGGGAGTGATAATTTTCTTGTTATTTTTTCCCCAGATTCTCATTCTGTCATTTAATATGAGCTTATTACAATTTCTTGATAATGCATCAACATATCGCCTTGTGCCAAACTCAGTTAAGCTTAGTAAATGAATGCACATAATTTACATTGTTTTATCTTAGAGATTTACAGAATATATTACAAATTATGGTTTAAAATAAAGAAAATGCATGTGTAATTAGTAGTGAATAAACTTAGAGTTATCTGCCTTGAACAGATATATTTTGGATTAATTATTTAATTATAAATTACTTGGAAAACAGCAGGGTTTAACATTGATTTATTCTAGATGTTAGAACCTTTTAATATTACCCTAGTAATAATTAGGCTATGATGTATCGGTTTTTGTATGTTATTATAATAAACACACAAAAAGCATCATTTTTATTAGTATACATGTTTTTTGTTGGGATTTATTTTGCATTATTCGTATATTATTTTATTTTTGTTTGTAAATCGTAGAGATTTCTTGACATGATCATGACTAGCAGATAAAAACTATTGAAAATCACAGCTACATACACACGTGATCACCTAATCATATACACATATTTCGTGTATGTGTGTGTGTGTGTGTGTGTGTGTGTGTGTGTGTTCATTTTCATATTATTTTTTCCAAAAACTCATTCTGTCATCTATTTAAGATGAGCTTATAGCAATTCCGGAACTAAAATCCATTTCTTGTTAATACATCAACATATGGCCTGAAGAAATCTTTTTTTTCCTCTTCTTCGTCTTCTTTCTAAATGGTTATTCAAAGATGGAACGCGTCTCATTTGCATCTGAACTCTATCAAATATATGCATATTCATATGAATAGATATACATTGCAAATAATATAATTCTTATGTATGCACGAAGATAAAGAGATAGATATGAACAGAATTAGATCAAGACAGAAAGAAAGAAAAATATAAAAGAAATGATATATGAACAACATTAAAATGTAGATCTATCTATCTATCTATCTATCTATCTATCTATCTATATATATATATATATATATATATATATATATATATAATATTTATATAAAACTTAAAAATAATTATATCCAAGTATATTTGAAACATTTGAATAAATAGAAAGAATTATTAAATCGTTGTGTGTTCTCTGCATATATAAATGCATGCCTATAGATATATCAATTGTATGTGTGTGTGTATACAAACAAGGGTATGTGTGTATGAATATAAAAATACATATCTGTGTATGTGTTCATAAAAAGATATGCATACAAACATGTGTGTGCATGCAAAGACATACATGTATACATACAAACACATGTATGTGTGCGCATGCAAATACGTGGTTGTGAGCATACAAACTCGTGTGTGTGCATACAAATAAATATGTGTATATGTGCATATAAACACGTGTGTGCGACAGAGCACACAAATACACACGCACACGTCATATATATATATATATATATATATATTATATATATATATATATATATATATATATATATAGGCACATAATTATACATGGCGAGGCACCAGTTTTGAAGTTTTTAAGTGAGGTATCACCCTTTTTGTCATTACTCTCATGTCCACCTGTTAGGGTGCCATCTGGTCAATAAATCATTTTGAAAGTTATTAGTATTATATAGGAACAATTGATGCCCCATAACTGTGCAAATGAATTATTATCATAAAATAGGAATAATTACTTGAAAACCGATAATGTATATAAATTATTTGTATGAAGAAAAATTACTTGAAAATATAATTGTTTACAAATGATCATAATTTGTTAGTTGAAACTATATAATTACCGACCCGTAACAAAAAACATATTCCTGGTGGCTGAGCAGTCCTATGGTCCTTACTTGAGCTAGACAGGCGGTCCAAGAGGCCCCCACCGATCAATCGGCTGGTCCCATCAAGCCTTCGCACCTATATGATTGTTCCAACCCTATGGCCCTTATGCCAAACTCCAACCCTTTTTATTTAAATTTTCTGCTAGAAGGCTGTGGATGAAGGTCTTAGTGTCCTGGGTATAATGTTAAACTGTATCTATTTGGTGAAGTTCAAATTCTGGAGCTCTGGGGCGTATACCCCTTTATCGCTATTCCTCCCAGGTCCACTCTGAACCGGAGCGGTAGTACGTGTTAGGGTCATATCTATGGGTTAAATAAATCCAAAAATTAGTTTAAAATAAATGTGTTAAAAAATTTGATCTTAAGAAAAATGTGATAAAAAAAAAATAATTTGAATACCTATCAAGCATCAATTGAACAAAAAAACGTCTTCCGCATAAAATAACCCAACAAGGGTTGAGATGCTGTAAAATCCAACAAACTAAACAAAATAATTGCTTAAAGAAGAAAACTTCAGTATCAAATCACCCAACAAGAGTAAATATGCTGCATTCTAATGCATATATATCTTTTAGTTTATATTGATGGCAAGGATACCCAGTTTTCCCAGGTAAAAATGACTTCATAAATGACAAAACTTATGGCACAAGAAATTTCCAATAAAATTAGACATAATTTTTGAAGATATTTTAATGCCGATGGTCATGCATAATTATATAAACAAAACAAATTATCAAATTGATTAATTTATCTATTTCATATAAACACTCCTTGTCTGGTCAATGATTTCAACAAATTGAAGATATTGAAAGATTTCTTGAAAATTTAATAAAACCGAATTGTCCTATCATTACGGAATACGCAATTCAACTAAAAGGATAAAAATGGCGAGATTAAAAGTATAGCTGGGAATATTTTTCAATTTAGAATTTTTAATTTCAAATTTAGATGAAGACATTTGCACAGCTGAGCAATTTATGTTTCAAATTGATGAAGTTCTAGATATATACACGGCTCTCAAGATGAGTCAGTGTCAATTCGAAATATATATATATATATATATATATATATATATATATACTAGAAGCACCTACTCGCATTGCCTGGGTAGATGGGGGGGGGGCAAAAGTTAATTTCATAGATCTATTACTGAATTATGAGTTAGATCGTCGCGCAGATCGTCCCATTAAATCCCTCTGTAAAAAAAGTACCTTGTTGGGCGTCAGAAAAAAAGTACACAGATACTTTGAAAAGAAAAAATGTCTCCTATTCTTTGCTGTTACTATTTAAATTTCATTTTTAAATATTTTCACGAATATAAATTAAATCTTCATTATTTTGCTCAAAAAGCAAGAACTGGTGATATTTAATGAGTATATATATATTTACATTATTGTTGTTTCATTTTCTTAGTTTCATCTGAACATACATAGATGTATACATACCAACTGCCCTTTATATACGTATAGATAAGAACAGTTTTGACACTTTTTGAACTGTTTTTGGCAAAATATAAAATTGTGCAATGATATTCACCAGAATCTCAGCTCTGTGTAACTTTCACTCTTTCTTCAACAGGAAATACATCTGATGGGTAAGATTTGAGGACATAGAGTACATTATCGTAAATATGAAAGTGCAGCTTCACATCATATCAAAAAAAGAGTTTTAGAGGTGCTTCAATCAATGGACCACTCATTGGAATACGTGTGTTCAATGTGAAGGGGGTTATTTTGAAGAGAATTACTATTTTATTCATTGTTCTTTCCGCCTTGGTAAATACAACTTCAGTCTTGACCCCCCCCCCGCTTTTTTCTTTTTTTAACACACTCATATAAAGAAAACCGTTTGCTAACTAAACAATGATTCTATTAATTCATATAATTAAATCTATATATTAATACTCATGTTCCTTAATTGTACGACCTTATTCATCTTGCAATACACCTGGTTGAAAATGAGACCATCCAAATGTCCAAGATGAAATGCAAAAAAGTAAGTCCTGCTTATCTGGTGTTGCTTATCCGCAGGAATTCTCACTAATAATGAAGCATTCCGTTTTTATCCTAAAATAAATGGGAAGAAAAAACACATGCTACACAAAAATAATAAGAAATAAAGAAAGTAGGGGAAAGATAAAGAGAGGTGTAAGCGCGCGGAAGCGATAATGCTAATTTGTTTCAACCGAACATAATGAAAAGAAAAAGAAGGAAAGAAACGAGAGAGAGAGAGAGAGAGAGAGAGAGAGAGAGAGAGAGAGAGAGAGAGAGAGAGAGAGAGAGAGATTGTTAAATCAAGATTATCATACTTTTTTACACATTGAACTATTTTGGCAATAGCTCTTAAATAAACACATCAAACGCTGTAATAATTAAATTATATTGTGTTATATCCACAAGTCCTGCTAGTTTTATTCATTGTTATTTTTCGTCTTGTTCCTTTTTTGAACAACACACTTCATTAAGAAAATATTTTTCTCGCTGAACAGTGATGCTATGAATTCATATAATTAGATTATTTTAATGCTAGAAACGTTTTACCTCAATCTGATAGAAAATTTCAAACAAATTAAATACGATAATTTTTTTTACATATAGAAAAGAGTTATAATTGTGTAAATGTTTTGAGGAAATTGATATCTTAGGATATTTAAACAATTTTCATTCAACCGAACTTTTTGTTTCCAAATTTGATTTAATTACACAAAAGAGAGTGAATGGCACTAATGCCCAAAATTCTCTTTTCAAAATTGAACAGATTATATCAAGAATCAGAGACCAGTGGTGTAATGGCTTGAGTCTTGGGTAATGGAATCGCCGACCCGGGTTCAAATCCTAGACAAGGCTGTTTGCGTTTTCACAGAACGCTAATACCCTTGGAGAATGTATGCATCCAACTACTCTCCCTCCAGCTATGCGTAAATA
>CM042137.1:42376608-42414108 GCA_023376005.1 Doryteuthis pealeii | reverse complement strand
TAGCAGGACCTTTGGATATACCACAGTATGATATTTTTAATTATTAAAATATTTGATTTGTTTACTTAAGAGCTATCAGTAGTTCAATATGTAAAAAGTATAATAACCTTGATTTAATTCTCTCTTATCTTTTGCAAAAAAATGTAAATATCATCGTACAATGTACACTATTCTCTGACCTTGCAGTATAGAATAAACCTAAACGGGTTGACATGCATTTTTAAATCAATCATGCGTGTGTGCGTGAATTTAAAAATGGTAGAATTCCAATTTCTCTTATATTTTCTACATTTCAAAGTTTTTTTTATATTCTTTCAATCACACAGAAAAGCGATTTTTAATTATTTTGTTTCATACGCTATAACTAACTTTGTTCCATAATTCTTGCTACCCTTAGCACACGAAATTTATACGCAACTGTGTTAACTATTATGAGATATATGTAGTATCTTTTAAACTCTTTTTTTCGATGATTGGATGAACCTGTGGGAATTGAAATAAGAAAAATAAAAAAAATAACAATCTTCCAGCAGCCCTCAGACACGAAAAAACCCTGGGCATGCGCAGAAAAAGGACCCCCTTCATGGTGCCAAGAAGAACCCTCGACTATTCCAACTCAAACCATGACTGGGTACAGACACTACGACTGGCACAGGAATAAATTTCTTCTTCACTAAATAGCTATGAACCTAGAATAAAAGTCGATCCTTAAGAGTATCTTTATCTTTTTCTCTTCTTAATTCCTTTTAAAAAGATGGAGGCAAGTACATATAATAGGGTTTAAAAGAAACAACTTGCAAACACGCACACCAAAAAATAACTAAAAGCTTAATACCACATTAAACCATTTATACCCACATGCCGAAACTTGTAAATATATATATATATATATATATATAATATTATGCGATTTCAGATTTTAGCTAAGAAATATTGCACGTTTTTATCTCATACGTGAATATAACCGTCTATAAAAGAAAAATTATGAATTTGTTCAAATATTTATTCAGGGTAAGTACTTTGTGGTTGTAAAGATTTTAAATGACATTTACATTAACATCAAATTGATCGCAAAACAGTGCCTATAACCATTTGACCATAATAAAATGTTTCTTTTTTTTTTTTCCTTTTCAGTTTCAGCCATTTTATGAGTGTTTGTCGTCCTTCCATATTTGTCCAAATTATTCTCCCATGTGTGCGTTAACATTTCCACTCTTTTCTCAATTCATTCATTTCCGATTTTTTGCTGAAGTTCCATTTTTGTGGAATATACATGGGATGATGGGCAGTGTGCATTTATGAGCCTACACACACACACGCACACACACACACACACACATTCTCTCTCTCTCTCTCCTCTCTCTCTTCTCTCTCTCTCTCTCTCTCTCTCTCTCTCTGTATATATTTTTTTCTCTCTCCCTCTAACTCTCTCTCTCTCTCTCTTCTGTCTCTCTCTCATATATATATATATATATATATTATATATATATATATATAGTATCCAATTGCCTCTTTAACCTTTCTGTTGCAGTGACATCAGTATATAAGCCAAGAGTGCTCAATATAGTAAAAACATATACCAGTAGTAATAGTAGAGGAAAAGAGTTAAGGGTCTACCGTGGTTTCAATCCAGCAGATTTCCTCAGGATCCTACGCCTAAGTTGATATAATCCCTTAGTTAAACTCTTAGAATTACATCCACTTAGGCATAGGGTAGGGTCCTGATGAAATAATTAGGATTGAAACCAGGGTAGACCCTTAACTCTTTTCCTCTACTAATATATATATATATATGAGAGAGGGAGAGAAGAAAATGATGTATGTATATATTCGTCTCTGAAGTTGCCGGTTAATGATAAAATAGCAGGCCTTACATTTGGAGAGATCTCCTTACAGACACAGCATGTAGGCTCTTATTATTTACTAACCATTGCTTAGTATGGCTTACGGGCATTAAGTTGCTTATAGTACTCGCTGATTGTAAGTGGTCAGCTATCCGAGGAACGAGTAAACACATCGCCGAAAATCCTTAACCAATTAGATAAACTATATGGAAAATGGCGTTGTGTAGCTTAAAACATACTCTATGCAATGGAGTTATTCTGTTCTCTCAGTCGGTAGAGCGTTCGGCTAGTAACCACAAGGTTCCTAGTTCGATACCGGTCCCCGCCAACTCAGCGTATGAGTAGCACAGGGATCTGTGCGGTAAAGTAAGGAGCTGATGGTAGGTGTGGCGCTCCACCTCAGATGCTAAAACAATCTCCTTGGTCTAGCGCTATTGAAAAGGGGATAGACTCCCTCGCTGATTGGCTGATACCGACTTTAGGCCGCCCCGTTGACTTTTACTTACTTATATTGGTGGCGCGTGGTCTAATGGTTAGAGTCGTAGGAAATGGACTCGTCGATCCGAGTTCAATTCCAGGATGAAGCTGTTTTGCATTTCACATGGCGCTAATACCCTTGGGAAAGGTATGAATCTAATTCTCCCTCCAGTTATGGGTAAACAGCAGGGAAGACTGGGATTTTTAACCATGCCTAGGTAACTCGTTTAGGAGAATGAAAACTCTGAATTCAAAATTGTTAAACTCCATTTAAGAAATTGACCTTGTGTCGTATCCTGCGCGTGTGGACGTGTTGGTAAATATATATACTTTAATATAACAAGAGGAAACCAACGTGTGAGCCCTTACTTAGGTTTCACGGGCGATCGGAGTGGTCCCTTCTAATTTATCGGGTGGTCAATCAAGCCCTAGAACCTATACGATTGTCCCAACCCTATTGCCCTTATGACAAACCCCAACCCTTTTTATCAAATATGTGCTAGAAGCTGATGGCTGAGGGTCTACGTGTCCTGGGTATGATATTAAACTGCATCTAGTGGTGAAGTTCCAATTCTGGAGCTCTGAGGAGTGTGGAGTACCCCTTCATTGCCATTACTCCCACGTTCACTCACACCCGGAATTATAGTACCTGATAGGGTCCCATTTATGGGTTAAGCAGAAGAAAATGTTTAACAAAAATGTGTTTAAAAAAACGTTTAGAATAGCTAGGATAATTGAAAAATAGTATAGGGAGAACATCACATAATTTTCAAAAGTTTATAAGCTCCCCATAAATTCTCATTTAATTTTTTTTTAAACACAATTTTTGCAATTTTGAAGCATTATTTTAAATTGGTCCTCAAAACCAATGTAGATGCTCACATAATTCTGTTTTAAACCCTTTAATGATAGTGGTCTGTCCCTTGAAATAAAACACAGACGTGGCCAACCACCAGCGCTCGAAACATTCAGAATAGTTTTGATGATTGAAAGATAGCATATGGAGAACATTACATAATCTTCAAAAGTTTATAAGTTCCCCCATGAATTCGTATTTAATTAAAAAAAAAAAAAGGAAATATTATTTTTATTAATTTAAGTATAATTTATATTGCAATTTTTCGGCTTTTACTTCTTGAGGGTATAAATAATACGATAAGTTTTAATCCTTATGACGAGGGGCAAACATTTTTGTTTGTTTTGTGAAGAAACTTTGTTCCCCCTTTTCAAATAATTATCGGTATACAAGCTTTTCATGTTCGTGTTTTTGTTTTTATCATCATTACAGTAAAATGAGAACCTGATACAAGAAAGGTGCCATGCACTGTGATGACTAATATATATTATTATTATTATTATTATTATTATTATTATTATCATAGATCTGGGTATCATAATACGGCAAGCACAAACCATTTCTGTAGCATTCCATTAACTTAAGCAAGCATCTGTATTTCAAGAGAGTACACAATATTTATTCAATTTAATGACTCACATAAAACAAGCTTCTCTCCTTTCAAACATTGCTTACTTTTCCTTTCATGTGTGCAAGACACCTATCTCTGTATTACGCATGCGTGTGAAAAGTTTGCATCATTGGGTTATAGTCGCTAAACAATCACAATTATTATACAAAACGAATCTCTGGTGTGCGTTTTCATGAGCGATTATTATTTCTCGGCCATATTTGCACAAATGACTATAGGCACGATCAAATGTATTGTGGACACTTGTTGGTTAGATTTAGACGGACTATGAAGGGAATGCCGTGAGAAAGATGAGAGAAGATGAGTTTGATAAAGAGATCAAGGAGGGAAAGGGTAGCCAGAAAGAGAGAAATGAGAAAGATTGGAGGAAAAAAGAGAATGACGAGGAGCGGGAAAGGTGACCATAAAGGAAGAGATAAGATGGAAAAGGTAGCTCACAAGAGGGAAATAGGAGAGAAAGAAGGGAAAAGAGAACAATGAAAGGAAAGGTAGCTAGAAAAATATTAATAGGAGAGATCGAAGGAAAAAAGAAAGGACGAGGGAAAAGTGTCCGGAAAAAGATTAATAGTAGTGAGGATAGAGAGAGAAAAACAAAGAAAAAAATAAGCGACCAGAAAGTGAGAGAAGGGAGGGAAAAAAGCCAAAAGAGAAATTTAAGAGATAGTTATCCAAAGAGAACAACGATGTCCTGGTGAGAGATAATAGGAAAAGAGAACATCGAGGAGAAAAGGTGACCAGAGAGAGAGGGGAGGAAAAAGAGACTAAGGAAAGGTGGTCGGAAAGGGGTATAGGAATGATGGTAGGAGGAAAATGAACGAGTAAAAGGTGGTCAGAAAGAGAATTAGGAGAGACGGTTGAAAAAAGAGACATATATAGTCATTTACTAAGCTTAGCTTAGATGTGACACAAGGCCAGAAGTATGGGCGCCCAGTGAGAATCGAACTCACTAACAATGGCTTGCGAGTCTAACTTGGTAACCATTATAAAACGTGAGGTGCCAAAGATAACAGATATATGGGTGAAAGAAGAGAACAGCGAGGAAAAAGATGGTCAGAAAGAGAGAAATAGCAGAGATCAGTGGAAAAAAGAGAAAACAAAGAAAATGGAACCAGAAATAGAGAAATAAGACAGATAGGGAAAAAAGTGACCAAAATGAGAAAAATAAGAGAGACGGTTGAAAAAAGAGAACAGAAAGAGAAATAAGAGAAAAGGATGCAGGAGAACCACGAGGGAAGAGAGTAATGGGAGGAAAAAAGAACAAGGGGAAAAGTGGTCAGAAATAGGAAAATAGAGACGGGTGCAAAAAAAAAAATCAGAAAAGAGAGAAATAGAAGAGATGTAAGGAAAGGGAATCTGGGATAAAAGAAAGAAATATGAATTGAGATAGGAAAAAAGGCCTGGGAATACACACTTTATATATATATATATATATATATATATATATATATATATATATATATATATATATATAATGAGAGAGAAAACGGGAGAGTGTAACAGTAAATATGAAAGGAGAAAAAAAGAAAGGAAGGTTAGAGTAAACTGATTGATGGCTTGCAGCATTTCTATTGTTCATTTATGATTGTTTGAACAGTTTTAATTCATTTTCACAAGAATCTGTTTAAGCAGATTAATGGCTCTTTTTTTCTTTTTCTTTTTTTTTCTTTTTTTTTTTGACCATCACAAAAATAGTTGACATGAGACTGATAAAGAGACGCCATTTTTTAATTTGTTTTATCAGTCTCATTCTTCTTTCTTTTGTTACTCTCCACCATCTCACCCTATCCCTCACTCATACACACAATATATATATGTGTGTGTATCTCTGTGTATGTGTATATATATATATGTGAGTGTGTGCGTGCATATATGAGTGTGTATGGGCGTATACATGTATGTATATAAGGTCGGGGATATTTCACCCACTTAAACACACATGAAAAGCAAAAAGCACTTAGGGCAAAAATTGACTACAACAAAAAAACTCGAATTTTGTTTTGGTGTCTTCTTTTTAATTTTTCTTTTTTTAAATTTAAAAAAAATATTTTAAATAATCATTTTTAGAAACGATGGAAGATAAAAGAAATCACAAATGAAAATTAGTTTGATTGAAATTCATTCAAGCGGTCGTCTGTTTTTTACGCTGCAATTTACATTTTGTCTAACTCGTCTTTAGATATTCACGCTTAACAGACATTGAAATAGGCAGCTGGCGAATTCGAAAAGCACCAGTGATATATTTCTCCCAGTAGGCATTTTAAAAAGCTTCATGTCATTGCTATCATTTCGGCTCTAACGTAGCGCTGTGGTTAGCGTTTAGGACTTAAACCGATAAAGTCTACCTTTTCAATATCACTTGTCTGTTCACGAATTTTCTTCTCTTTTCTCAATTTCGTTCTCTTTCTTCACCAGAAAACATCTTTACTTACTTACTTAATTTATTTTCGTGTAGTAATTAGATTTACTTTGACACCAAGTTCATTCCTTACCACATTGGTCTAAAGGAATTAGGTTGGTTGATTGGATTTTACGGCATTTCAACTCTTGTTGGGTTATTTTATACCAAAGATGTTTTGTTTTATTCATTCTTGATGGGTATTCAACATTTATTAAGACTCAATTTGTTTAAAAAAAACACACTTTTTAAACACGTTTCCTGATCTATCCAACCCATAGATGGGACCCTAACAGGTACTACCGAATCAGTGGACCTGGGAGTAATGGTGATGAAGGGGTACTCCACAATCCCCAAAGCTGCAGAACTGGAATTTCAGCATCATATAGTTTAACGTCATTCCCAGGAAATTAAGACCTTCAGCTACCTTCTTCTAGCACATATATGATAAAAAGAGTTGTGGTCTACCATAAGCTAATAAGTTTGGGACAATCACATAGATGCTATGGTTTGACGTGACCAGCCGATTGATCAGACGGGGGACTCTCTGACCTCCTGTCTAGCCCAAGCAAGGGCCAATGTGAAGTATTGCATGTCATGGACTGCTCAACCACCAAGGTTCCAGCCTAAAGCATCACCGATCTCCACCAATGACCCAGAGTTTGGCCCCATTGGTCAACAGTAATTATGAAAAGGAACGTGTCAAATTCTCTTACACCTTTCCTCGACAGAAAGTAACAACGCACCCGTTGCATTCCTATCTATGGTAAGGGGTTTTGAGCTCTCCAACAAGTGTCGCATTGTACTCTATAATATCTAAAACAAGTAAGTCTTATCATTATTCAGTATGAATTACATATACTAAATAATTTCCCTTTCATATAATTACATTCTTAGGAAGGGCGGTGTGTAATGGTTAAAGTCATGGGAAATGGACACGTCACCCAGAGTCAAATCCTGGACGTGATAATTGCATTTCACTTAGCGCTAATACCCTTGGGAAAGGTATGAATCCTACTCTCCTTCCAGCTATGGGTAAATACTAGGGCAGACTGGGCTCTTTAACCTTGGTTAGGCAACCGGTCTAGGAGAATGAAAACTCTGAATTCAAACCTGTTGAACTCCGCTTAAGAAATTGACTTGTGTCCCATCCAGCTCGTGCGGAGGGTTGGTAAATATATATACTTTAATATAACAAGAGAAACCAACGTGTGAGCCCTTACTTAGGTTTATTACGTATTCCTATATTGTATTCTATTGTAAAAGTTGCTCGGGAAATAATATATTTTTAGTATTAATGAGTTGGTGCATAATTATTGTGGCTTTTTTATTTTCAACAAATTTATTCGGACACGTTCTACATTGCTATTATTGGATAGTTCGTGGGGGAAGGGTCCATCCATCCAATCTCCATACTTTTCCGAGCTTTTTGAGACGAGGAAAGATGACCATTGTCAAACATTCGTCCTCTTCCCCCGCTGCCAAAAGTGCCTGACCGTTGAAATTTGTTGGTCGACCTCTTCCTTCTTCATCTGCGAAGTTTCTATGACCCGATTTGAACTTCCTGAACCATCTTGGCTTTTTCTGATTGTTCCTTCATCAAAAAGTTCAGTGCGATCGCAAAATGGCTGCTGCATTCCAACCTCTATCGAAATGGTAGAGCATAATAAGACGAATGTGGATATGATTTTCGATACACATTCTGAAAAGAGAGGATTATTTATGAAACAAATTAAACAAACCACAAATTTTTATTGTTTTTGTTGAATAAAATTTGTTGAAAAAAAAAAGCCGCAACAATTATACACCACCCAATACTTTGTCGTGAAATTTTTGTCGTATTTACTGTGTACGAAAAAAATGATATTCAAACATCTATTGTTCTTCTACACCAGGGTTTCTCAAGTGGTCTACATAACCCCTGGGGTCTATACAACAACTCAGAGGGTCTGTAATTATTCGGGGTCCATGGAAAGTACTAAGCCTTCTTGGTAATTAGAAGAAATTAATTCCGCAAGAACTATGGAGAACATGCTCATTTTGATATCTTTTTCAAAAGCTTAAGCCCAATATTCATGAACTTATCAAAAGTCACCCATTTATTAGGAATGTGCTTCCTTGGTTTGAAGCTCTTTTTTACAAGTTATAATTATTTTACGGTTATTTTACATAAACGTTTGTGCATAATTCATTAATTACATAATTGATTGCAACAAAACAACTGCAAGGTGGACTGGGATATATAATAGGGGGTCCATAATAGGTAATCAACTTTTTGTTGGTATCAACTGACTTAAAATTTTAAAACCACTGTTCTACACCGTATAATCATCCAACCTGTAAAAACGGGGTTGGTACTGTATTGTACGTAATTGAAGACTACAATTCATTATTTGATTTCGTAATAAAATGACAGATAAAAATTGGTATGCCGCGAAACCGACCCAGATTGATTTTGATTAAACGTAAACAATTCAAAACTTCATTTGAAATATCTGAGAACAGATTTACAATAATATTTAATTCTATTTTCTACGCCTTAAAAATGAAACTGTTCCTTGCTATTTTATGTTAGGTTGGTCTAGTTTATTTGTTTAATGGCATATCAATCTTTTTTTTTTATTTAACGCTAAAGTCATCTTTCTGGAGAATGGCTGTGGTAATATTAAACCCATAGTAGGGGATGAGGGTTTAATACATTTCCTAAGGGCATTAGTCCAAAAGTGAATGAAATAGTACAATTGGAATTCGAACTTGCTTACTATGATGTCACAGTCTAGCATGTTAGCAACTACGCCAATGGGATCCCCCTTTGTGATCTGGGTACTGAAAATGTTCAAAACATGATGAAGACTATATTCAGGGACTGATATTTAAAAGTAATCTAGAATCGTAAATACTGCATTTGTTTCACATGGTTTCAGTTCTTGGTTTAATGGCATACCCAACCATCATGGGTTATTTAATGCTACAGTCATCTTTGTAGAAGAATAGCTGAGGTACTATTAAACCCATTTTTGGGGATGAGGGGTGAATACCTTTCCCAAGGGTATGTCCGAAATTTAAGTAATATCGCTACTGGAGTTCGAACTCGCTTACTACGACGTCCAGTCCAACACGTTAGCCATTAGGTCACAGGACTCAAACTCCCACCTCCCCCTCGAAATATCTTTAGAAGCTCGGAAAAACAAAAGAGGTTTTCATTCGGATAGGCTATGCAGAACATTTGCAGAGATTAAAAAAAATCATTGGGGGGGGGGTGAAAAATATGTAGGGGTGACAAGACCTTCGGACCACCCTGTATATTATAATTCGTTGTTTGTTGGTCTACAGTCAAAAACAGTGCCTACTACGGGAGCCTGCTTAGGGACCATGGAAGGGCGGGGTTTGCCTTTTTTCTATGAATACTACTTTATGAAAAATTGACAGAGTAGGGGCCCGTATCATACAATCGGGGTGGGCATAAGACCCTAGCGCCAGTCCTGCTGACGGTGTACTTTTGTGTGTAGCAGTGAACTATAGCTCATAGATATTAGTAATACGACGCGTACGACTGGTTGGCGATTGCTATGTCTTCCATGATCTGCAATTGAAGACTTCGTTAGCTTTCCCTTTTAGGTAAACCAGTAGGTTCGACCGACCAGAATTCAGACTTTTGGTCTATTATTGTCATAGGTTAAACATAGTCTTCGAATCATGGGATTTGTTTACAACTACGTCCGCGTGGGTTTGCCCCCCCTCAAAACCGATGCGGGATGTCTGAATTTCTGTTCTATTTTTAGATTTGGCACAGGGTTAGTTTATTTATCTTTAAAGAACACGACAGTATGCCTTATAAGGTCACATCTGAGGAATCAATAATATAACTCTGACAATGGTAAATCAGCATTACGTGTGATTCAGGTGGCCTAGTTTCAGAATAAACCATTCTTTTTTGGGGGGGGCTATTATTTAGAAATTCTTGTGTTCTTGGTCTCCCTTTGTACCATTTTCAACAATACAAAGACTATTCTTTTAATGTTAAACTTTTCCAAGTGTTCCTTAAGTATCAATTGCTCCATCCAGATGTTCATCTTAATCCTTCCTTTCTCTTGTTCTTTCTCCAAACGTCTCTTCTCTTTTTATATATAATATATTATATTAATATATATATATATATATTGTATATACTATTCTTGTCTTTACTATTTCAACTTGTTCTCAGTGTGTTTTGATTCGCATGGCTTTCATCGGCATCCACTTGCCATCACCCAGGGGAGCGCCCCACGCCCCAGATCTGTTCCAAACATTCATTTTAAACAGTAAACGACCTCCGTGGCCATCAACCAGCGGGTTTCTGCTTTTGTTGTCGCATGTGTGGTCCGCGTTGTTATTATCTGTTCTCTTTCGACCATGTCTTGTCACTGCCATGTTGTCTGTTCCAAAGCTTGGATGCGGGAGGCGAAAGGGCCGGACCGGGGGGGGGCGGAGAAAAGGAGAGAAGAGATTTTTTTTTTGCTCACTCGTACCCACCCTCTCTTCCTCCCAGCACGCGCAACAGTACATAGCAACCAGCGTCGCTGTGATGCCGCCCAACCCACACCGCCACCCACTTTGCTTAATAATGGACTTCACAGGTGGCAGGGATTGTCACTTGCATCTTGGGTAAATCAGTTTACGTGATGGCCTGCCTCCAGTTCGGCCAAGAAGGTTTTTTTTTTTAAGGACGAGAAATTTCTTTATTGCTTTAATATTGGTTTTTCCTTGTGTTCTTCTTTTCTGTCTGTCTTTTACGTAATTTCTTTTTCTTTCTTTCTTCCTCTCCGATTATATTTTAAAAATTCTTTTTCACAACCATTTTTCTTCATAGTAGAGCCGTAGCAGATTCTAAATGTTTAGCACTTATAATAAAACCCTGTATGAATATTACAACAAAAATACAATAAAATATATAAAAAAAAAAGAAGAAAAAACTATCAAAGCAAAGTACTGGTAATTTTAAATACTAGCAGGAGCTGTGGATATACCACAGTATGAAGATGATTTATTATTACGTTTTATATGTTTACTTAACAGCTATTACTAAATAGTTCAATATGTAAAAAGTATGATAATATTGATTTCTCTCTCCTCTCTCTCTCTCTCTCTCTCTCTCTCTCTCTCTCTCTCTCTCTCTCTCTCCTCTCTATTTTTAATTTTCCATATTCGATTGAAACAAATTGTCGGATTTGTTTCCGTGCGCTCACCCCTCTCTCCCTATCTTCGCGCTTACCCTCTTTCTTGTTTCTTTATTATATTTTTCTGTATTGCATGTCCTTTTTCTTTCATTTCTTTCTTTATGATAAAAACGGACAGTCCATTATTAGCGGAGGTAATGACACACAGGAAATAAGAATCGGAGGATAAGCAACTCCAGATAATCAGGATTTACATTTTTGCATTTCATCTTGAGCAATTTGGGACGGTTTCTTTTAACCATAGGGTGATGTAAGATGATAACGTCTACGTTTAATATATATGATATATGTACTTGTCTTATATAACTCTCGGTCGTGACCATTTGGAATCTACTGATGCTTCCTTCCATGGATAATTACACTGGTTACAAAAAATATTTTTTTGTCTGAGGCAAGAATGTGAATAGGTTTTTTTACTAATTTGGGTGTGCTGAATTCAAATTTATAAACAGTTTTGCTCTATCACCTCTAGTTTTCTGTCTTTTAAATAGTCTCATTTTAGTATATACAGAGTATATACGTGCTTTATTCAACAGTTGCAGCAGCTTATTACAATAAACCGGATAGATAAAGAACATTGACGGTAATAAATATACTTGGATGACACAATGTACCAATTCATAGTACCGCAGACAGTTTAGAAATGTGTTTCTTAATGACTGCCACTGCCAGTGCACTACTGCCAATGCACTACTGGCTGTTGATTGAACGTGTTGGCTACTCTTAACTGCCAAAATCCGTCTTGATATATATTATATATGTATGCTATCACTTACATTTATTTCATAATAATTAAAAAAGAAGACATAAGTCACACATATTAGAAATTAACCTGATTATATACGCCTTTATGTACAGTGTGTACAATGTCAGTATGCATATCTAAAAAAACTAGAGGTGATGAGTAAAAACGGATTTCAAATCTGAATCAGCACTCCCAAATTAGGTTAAAAGAGCTATTTTGTGCTTGCCTCAATTTCTCTGTAAACCAGTGTAATTAGATGATCATTCTGTAGTATTTCACAGGCTTCTGCTAATATATTCAATATATATCCAAAACGTAAATACTTGTTCCCAGAGGCGAATTTTTTATAGTAAATACGAACAATTTACGACAAAGAGATAACAAGGATATTCTATTGCCTGAACAAACTAATAGGAAGAGATACCAAACACGAAATGCGATACTAAGAAGAGCTTATACACATTTGTATAGAAGAAATGTTCTAATATGAAAATAATTATTTTATAGCTTAGCCCTATCGACTGGACTATATAATAACCGACTGCATCTCTGCAGAGGGTTAAATACCCCAATGTGACACCTGTTGGCCTTGAGTACCGACCCGTGATGCTTAAAGATGGAATCTAGTAGCTGAGCTGTTTTCATAACACTCTACTTTTGCCCTTAGGCTTGGTGGGTGTCGGAGAGGCCCCTACGATCAATGGCTTTCACATAGCCCTAGCACCAATATGATTTTACCTAACTATTGCTCTAATGGCAAACACTCCCTAGAGCGTGAATATGAAAACGTTAACCAATTAGAATGTGGTTTACGTATATCAAGGACAGTTAAGACCCTCAGTCACCGCTCTCTAGTTCATAAATATAATAGGTTGGTGTGTTGCCATTAGAGCAATAGGTTAGGAAAAATCTATAGCGGCTTAGGGCTTGATGTGACCAGCCATTGATTGATTTGGGGGCTCTCCGACCACACACAACTAGGGCAAAGTAGAGTGTTATTGACAGTCAGCTCTAGGAATTCCATCTTTACCGCATCACGGGTCGTACTCAAGGCCAACAATGGTCACATTTGGGTACTTAACCCCTCTCGCAGAGAGCAGTCGGTGTATCTATGTCCAGTCGTAGGGCATAAGCTATTAAAATAATATATTTTCTATCTAAACAGTTCTTCCTATATCAAATGTGTATACTCTTCTTAGATATCGCATTTTCGTATTGACTTCCTCCTTTAGTTTGTCAGGCAATAGATTCCCTTATCTCTTTGTCGTAATTGTTCGCTATTACTACTTATAAAAAAAATTCCGCCCTCTGGGAACAAGTATTTACGTTTGATATAATGAATATTATTAGCAGACCTGTGGAAATACACAGAAATGCCATCATCTTAATACACTGTTTACAGAGAAATTGAGGCAAAGCACAAAATAGGCTCTTTTACCTATATTTGGAGTACTGAATTCAGATGTGAAGCCGTTTTTACTCCCATCACCTCTAGTTTTTTGTATGCATACTGCTACATTTTGTACACATCACTGCTAAGTTAAAAGCCGCTATAATACATCAGGGTTAATTTCTAATATTGTGTGACTTATGGCTTCACTTTTTACATAATTATGAAATAAAAGTAAGTGATAGCCATTAACACTATATACATATATTCAAGACGATTTGGCAGTATAAGAGTAGCCAACACGTCTCAATCAACAGCAGTAGTGCATTGGCCAGTTGACTGGCATCGCAGATCATCTAAGAAACATTTCCTAACTGTCTGCCAAGGGTACTATGAGTAGTACATTGTGTCATCCAAGTAGATTTTATCCGTCAATATCTTAATCTATCCTGTTTTATTCTGTAATAAGCTGCTGCAATTTGAACTAAGCATTACTCTGTACCTATACATAAAATGAACTCATTAAAAGACAGAAAAAGAGGTGATAGAGCAAAATGTTTATAACATTACATCAGCACAACCCAAATTAGTAAAAAAACACCTTTACATTCTATGCACCAGACAAAAAATTTTTTTGTAACACAGTTTAATTAATCCATGGAAGGAAGCAATCAGTAGATTCCCGGAAATGGTCACAGCCGAAGAGTTACCTAAAACAAGTACATATCCTATATATATTAACGTACGACCGTTATCATTTAATCACCCTATGGTTAAAATTGAAACCGTCCAAAATTGCTCAAAGATGAAATGGACAAATGTATCCTATTATCTGGAGCTTGCTTATCCTCCGGATTCTTATTTCCTGTGTGTCATTATCCTCCGCTCAACTACAATGGACTGTTCCCGTCTATCATAAAGAAAGAAATGAAAGAAAGAAAGGAACATGCAATACAGAAAACATATATAAAAGAAAAAAAAAGGGTAGCCGGAAAAGGAGAGAGGGGGTAGCGCCAACGGAAACACAAATCCCGCAATTTTTTCAATCTGAACATATGGAAAAAATTCAAAATAGAGAGAGAGAGAGAGAGAGCGACAGACGACCAGAGAGACGAGACAGAGCACGACGGAAGAGAGAGAGAGAAGAGAGAAGAAATCAATAATATATCTTACTTTTTAATATTGACTATTTGCTAATAGCTGTTAGTAAACATATAAAACATAATAATAATCTCTTCAACCTGTGGCTATTATGCACAGTCCTGCTAGTATTTAAAAATTACCAGTACTTTGCTTTGATAGTTTTTTTCTTCTTTTTTTTATATTTATTTTAGTATTTGTTGTAACTATTGCATACAGGTTTTTTAATAAGTGCTAAACATTTGAATCTGCTAAGCTTACTATGAAGAAAAATGGTTGTTTGAAAAGAATTTTTACATATAATCGGGAGGAGAAAGAAAGAAAAAAATACGTAAAGACAGACAGAAACAAGAAAACACAATGGAAAACCATATTAAAGCAATAAGAAATTTCTCGTCCTAAAAAACGAAACCTTCTTGCGGAACTGGAGGCAGGCCATACGTAAACCTGATTTACCCAAGATGCAAGGACAACTCCCATGCCACGTGAAGTCCATTATAGCAAAGTGTGCGGGTGTGGGTTGGCGCATCACAGGGCGACGCATGGTTGGCTTTGTTACTGTGCGCGTTCTGGAGAAGAGAGGGTGGGTACGAAGTAGCAAAAAAAATCTATTCTCTCCTTTTACTCCGCCCCCCCCCCGGTCCGCCAGGCCCTTTCGCGCCGCCATCCAAGCTTTGGAACAACAACATGGCGAGTGACAAGGAATTGTCGAAAGAGAAAGATAACAGACGCGGACCACATGCGACACAAAAGCAGAAACCGCTGGGTTGAATGCCACGGAGGTCGTTTACTGTTTAAAATCGAATGTTTGGAACAGATCTGGGGCGTTCTGGCGCCTCCCCTGGGGTTGATGGCAAGGGATGCGAATGAAAGACATGCGAATCAAACACACTAGAGAACAAGTGAGATAGTTCAAGACAGACTAGTATATACAAACTTTATAATTATATATATATACATTATACTATATATAACTACTATAAAAGAGAAAGACGTTTGGAGAAAGAACAAGAGAAAGGAAGGATTAAGAATGAGAAATCTGACTGGACAATTGATACTTAAGGAACACTATGGAAAAGTTAACATTAAAAAGAATATCTTTGTATGTTGAAAATGGTACAAAGGGAGACCAAGAACACAAGAATTTCTAATTAATGCCCCCCCAAAAAGAAAGCACATGTTTTATCTGAACTAGGCCACCTGAATCACACGTAATGCGATTTACATTGTCAGAGTGTATATTATTGATCCTAATGTGACCTTATAGGCATACGTCGTGTTCTTTAAAGATAAATAAAACCTAACACCCTGTGCCAATCTAAAAATGACAGAAATTCAGACATCCCGGCATCGGTTTTGAGGGGGAGGCAACCCACGCGACGTAGTTGTAAACAATCCATGATTCCAAGACTATGTTCAACATATGACATAATAGACCAAAAGATCTGATTAAGGTCGGATCGGAACCACTGTTTCACCTAAAAAGGAAAGCGTAACAAGTCTTCAATTGCAGATCATGAAGACATAGCAATCGCCCTAACCAGGTCGTACGCGGTCGTATTACTAATATCTATTGAGTATATTCATACTACACACAAAACTTACACGTCAGCAGGACATGTGCGCTAGGTCTGATTGCCCACCCATTGTTGATACGGCCCACTCAGCTAAGTCATTTTATAAGTAGTATTCATAGAAAAAAGCAACCCGGCCCTTCCTCGGTCCCTAGCAGGCTCCCGTAGTAGGACTGTTTTGATGAGATAGACCAACAACACGAATTATAATATACAGGTGTCCGAAGGTCTTGTCACCCCCTACATATTTATTCACCCCCCCCCCCCCAATGATTTTTTTTTAATCTCTGCAAATTCTGCAGCCTATCCGAATGAAAACCTCTTTGTTTTCCGAGGCTTTAAGATATTCGAGGGGGAGTGGGAGTTTAGTCTGTGACCTATGGCTAAGTGTGGACTGTGGGTCGTAGTAAGCGAGTTGAACTCCAGTCAGCGATAATTCTTTACATTTCGGACATACCCTTGGGAAAGTATTCCCCCTCATCCCCAAAAATCGGGTTTAATAGTACTAGCTCTTCTTCTACAAAGATGATGTAGCATTAAATAACCCCATGATGGTTGGTATTGCCATTAAACCAAGAACTGAAACATGTGAAAAAATGAGTATTTACGATTCTAGATTACTTTTAAATATCAGTCCCTGAATATAGTCTTCTATCATGGTTTTGAACAATTCAGTACCCAGATCACAAAAGGGAATCCATTGGCGTAGTTTGCTAACATGCTAGACTGTGACATCATAGTAGCAAGTTCGATTCCAATTGTACTATTTCATTCACTTTTGGACTAATGCCCTTAGGAAATGTATTAAACCTCATCCCCTACTATGGGTTTAATTTACCACAGCCATTCTTCCAAGAAGATGACTTTAGCGTTAAATAATCCAAAAGATTGATATGCCATTAACAAATAAACTAGACACCTAACATAAAATAGCAAGGACAAGTTCATTTTAAGGCGTAGAAAATAGAATTAAATATTATTGTAAATCTTTTCTCAGATATTTCAAATGAAGTTTTGATTGTTTACGTTTAATCAAAATCAATCTGGGTTGTTTCGCGGCATACCAAGTTTTTATCTGTCATTTTATTACGAATCAAATTATGAATTGTAGTCTTCAATTACGTACAATACTACCAACCCCGTTTTTTACAGGTTGGATGATTATACGGTGTAGAATAGTGGGTTTTAAATTTTAAGTCAGTTGATACCAACAAAAGTTGATTGACTATTTGGACCCCCTATTATTATACCCCAGTCACCTTGCAGTTGTTTTGTTTGCAATCATTATGTAATTAATGAATTATGCACAAACGTTATAAAATAACCGTAAAATAATTATAACTTTAAAAAAGAGCTTCAAACACAGGAAGCACATTCCTAAGAAATGGTGACTTTGATAGTTCATGAATATTGGGCTTAAGCTTTTGAAAAAGATATCAAAATGGCATGTTCTCCATAGTTCTTGCGGAATTAATTTCTTCTAATTACCAAGAAGGCTTAGTACTTTCACAGAACCCCCGAATAATTACAGACCCTCTGAGTTGTCGTAT
The DNA here is from genome assembly GCA_023376005.1 of Doryteuthis pealeii. Classification (NCBI taxonomy): domain Eukaryota; kingdom Metazoa; phylum Mollusca; class Cephalopoda; order Myopsida; family Loliginidae; genus Doryteuthis; species Doryteuthis pealeii. Next base: position 42,396,290 of record CM042137.1, on the reverse strand, counting down.
AGACCCCCAGGCGGTTATGTAGACCACTTTGAGAAAACCCTGTGTTAGAAGAACATAGATGCTGAATATCATTTTTTCTACACAGTAACTACGACAAACAATTCACGACAAAGTATTGGTTGGTGCATAATTATTGCGGTTTTTTCTTTCAACAAATTTTATTCAATTCAACAACCATAACAATTGGAGTTTGTTATTTCTTTCATAAAAATAATCTCTTTCAGAATGTGTATCGAAAATCATATCCACTTCGTCTTATTATGCTCTACCATTTCGATAGAGGTTGGGAATGCCAGCAGCCATTTTGCGATCGACTGAACTTTTTTGATGAAGGAACAATCAGAAAAAGCCAAGATGGTTCAGGAATCTCAAATCGGTCAAGAACTTCGCAGATGAAGAGAAGAAGAGGTCGACAAAAAATTTCAAACGGTCAGGCACTTTGGCAGCGGGGGAAGAGACGAATGTTTGACAATGGTCATCTTTTCCTCGTCTCAAAAAGCTCGGAAAAGTATGGAGATTGGATGAGATGGACCCTTCCACGAACTATCCAATAATAGCAATGTTAGAACGTGTCGATAAATTTTTGAAAATAAAAAAGCCACAATATTTATTGCATCAACTCATTAATACTAAAATATATTATTTCCCGAGCAACTTTACAATAGAATACAATATAGAACGTAATAAACCTAAGTAAGGGCTCACACGTTGGTTTCTTCTTGTTATTATTAAGTCTATATATATTTACCAACCCTCCGCACGAGCTGTGATGTGACACAATGTCAATTTCTTTAGCGGAGTTCAACAGGTGAATTCAGAGTTTTCATTCTCCTAGACCGGTTGCCTAACCAAGGTGAAAAGAGCCCAGTCTGCCACTCACTATTTACCCAAGCTGGAGGGAGAGTAGGATTCATACCTTTCCCAAGGTATTAGCGCTAGTGAATGCAATTTCACGTCCAGGATTTGAACTCTGTGGTGACGTGTCCATTCATGACTTTAACCATTACACCACCCCTTCCTAAGAATGTTTATAATGAAAGGGAAATTATTTAGTATATGTAATTCATACTGAATAATGATAAGACTTACTTGTTTTAGATATTATAGAGTGTTAATGCGACACTTGTTGGAGAGCTCAAAACCTTTTACCATAGATAGGAATGCAACGGGTCGTTGTTATTTCTGTCGAGGAAAGGTGTAAGAGAATTTGACACGTTCCTTTTCATAATTACTGTTGACCAATGGGGCCAAATCTGCTCGTTGCGTGAGATCAGTGATGCTTTAGGCTGGAACCTTGGTGGTTGAGCAGTCCATGACATGCAATACTTCACATTGGCCCTTGCTTGGGCTAGAACAGGAGGTCAGAGAGTCCCCCGTCTGATCAATCGGCTGGTCACGTCAAACCATAGCACTTATGTGATTGTCCAAAACTTATTAGCCTTATGGTAGACCCACAACCCTTTTTATCATATATGTGCTAGAAGAAAGAGCTGAAGGTCTTAATTTCCTGGGTTATGACGTTAAACTATATGATGCTGAAATTCCAGTTCTACAGCTTGGGGATTGTGGATAGTACCCTTCATCACATTACTCCAGGTCCACTGATTCGGTAGTACTGTTAGGTCCCATCTATGGGTTGGATAGATCAGGAAACGTGTTAAAAAGTCCTGTTTTTTTAAACAAATGAGTCTTAATAAATGTGAATACCCATCAAGAATGAATAAAACAAAACATCTTTGGTATAAAATAACCAACAAGAGTTGAAATGCCGTAAATCCAATCAACCAACCTAATTCCTTATTTAGACCAATGTGGTAAGGAATGAATTGGTGTCAAAGTAATCTAATTACTACACGAAATAAATAAGTAAGTAAGTAAGAAATGTTTTCTGGTGAAAGAGAACGAAATTGAGAAAGAGAAAGAAAATTCGTGAACACAAGTGATATTGAAAAGGTAGACTTTATCGGTTAAGTCCTAAACGCTACCACAGCGCTACGTTAGAGCCGAAATGATAGCAATGACATGAAGCTTTTTAAAATGCCTACTGGGAGAATATATCACTGGTGCTTTTCGAATTCGCCAGCTGCCTATTTCATGTCTGTTAAGCGTGAATATCTAAAGACGAGTTAGACAAAATGTTATTGCAGCGTAAAAACAGACGACGCTTGAATGAATTTCAATCAAAAACTAATTTTCATTTGTGATTTCTTTTATCTTCCATCGTTTCTAAAATGATTATTTAAAATATTTTTTTAAATTTAAAAAAAAAAATTAAAAGAAGACACAAAACAAATTCAGAGTTTTGTTGTAGTCAATTTTTGCCCTAATGCCTTTTTGCTTTTCATGTGTGTTTAAGTGGGTGAAATATCCCCGACCTTCTAATACTACATGTATACGCCCATACACACTCATATATGCACGCACACATCACATATATATATATACACATACACAGAGATACACAACATATATATATTGTGTGTGATGAGGGATAGGGTGAGATGGTGGAGAGTAAACAAAAGAAAGAAGAATGAGACTGATAAAACAAATTTAAAAAATGGCGTCTCTTTATCAGTCTCATGTCACTACTTTTTTGTGATGTCAAAAAAAAAGAAAAAAAAAAAGAAAAAGAAAAAAGAGCCATTAATCTGCTTAAACAGATTCTTGTGAAAATGAATTAAACTGTTCAAACAAATCATAAATGAAACAATAGAAATGCTGCAAGCCATCAATCAGTTTACTCTAACCTTCCTTTTCTTTTTTCTCCTTTCATATTTACTGTTACACTCTCCCGTTTTCTTCTTCTTATATAATAATATTATATATATATATATATATATATAAAAATGTGTGTATTCCCAGCCTTTTTTCCTATCTCAATCATATTTCTTTCTTATATCCAGATTCCCTTTCCTTACATCTCTTCTATTTCTCTCTTTCTGATTTTTTTTTTTTTGCACCCGCTCTATTTCCTATTCTGACCACTTCCCCTTTTCTTTTTTCCTCCCATTACTCTCTTCTGACTCTTTCCTCGTGGTTCTCCTCCCTCCTTTCTTTTATTTCGCTTTCTGTTCTTTTTTTCAACCGTCTCTCTCTTTTTTCTTTTTTGGTCAACTTTCTCCTCCCATCTGTCTTATTTCTCTATTTCTGGTTCCATTTTCTTTGTTTTTCTCTTTTTCCTCGATCTCTGCTATTTCTTCTTTCTGACCATCTTTTTAATCGTTGTTTTCTTTCTTTCACCCATATATCTGTTTATTTTGGGCACCTCACGTTTTATAATGGTTACCAGTAGTAACTCGCAAACATTGTTAGTGAGTTCGATTCTCACTGGCGCCCATACTTCTGGCTTGTGTCACATCTAAGCTAAGCTTAGTAAATGACTATATATGTCTCTTTTTCAACATCTCTCCTATTTCTCTTCTGACTACCTTTACTCGTTCTTTTCCTCCTACCATCATTCCTATACCCCTTTCCGACACCATTTCCTTATCTCCTTTTTCCTCCATCTCTCTTGGTCACCTTTCCTCCTCGATGTTCTCTCCTATTATCTCTCACCAGGACATCGTGTTCTCTTTGGATAACTATCTCTTAAATTTCTCTTTTTGGCTTTTTCCCTCCCTTCTCTCACTTTCTGGTCGCTTTTTTTCTTTGTTTTTCTCTCTCTATCCTCACTACTATTAATCTTTTTCCGGACACTTTTTCCTCGTCCTTTCTTTTTTCTTCGATCTCTCTATTAATATTTTTCTAGCTACCTTTCCTTTTCATTTTCTCTTTCCCTTCTTTCTCTCCTATTTCCTCTTGTGAGCTACCTTTTCCATCTTATCTCTTCCTTTATGGTCACCTTTCCCGCTCCTCGTCATTCTCTTTTTTCCTCCATCTTTCTCATTTCTCTTTTTCTGGCTACCCTTTCCCTCCTTGATCTCTTTATCAAACTCATCTTCTCTCATCTTTCTCACGGCATTCCCTTCATAGTCCGTCTAAATCTAACCAACAAGTGTCCACAATACATTTGATCGTGCCTATAGTCATTTTGTGCAATATGGCCAGAAAATAATAATCGTCATGAAACGCACACCAGGATTCGTTTGTATAATAATTTGTGATTGTTTAGCGACTATAACCAATGATGCAAACTTTTCACACGCATGCGTAATACAGAGATAGGTGTCTTGCACACATGAAAGGAAAAGTAAGCAATTTTGAAAGGAGAGAAGCTTGTTTTATGTGAGTCATTAAATTGAATAAATATTGTGTACTCTCTTGAAATACAGATGCTTGCTTAAGTTAATGGAATGCTACAGAAATGGTTTGTGCTTGCCGTATTATGATACCCCAGATCTATGATAATAATAACAATAAATAATAATAATAATAATAATATATATTAGTCATCAACAGTGCAGGGACCTTTCTTGTATCATGTTCTCATTTTACTGTATGATGATAAAAACAAAACACGAACATGAAAAGCTTGTATACGAATTATTTGAAAAGGGGGAACAAAGTTTCTTCACAAAACAAACAAAAATGTTTGCCCTCGTCATAAGGATTAAAACTTATCGTATTATTATACTCTCAAGAAGTAAAACCTAAAAATTGCAATATAAATTATACTTCAATTAATAAAATAATATTTTCCTTTTTTTTTTAATTAAATACGAATTCATGGGGAACTTATAAACTTTTGAAGATTATGTAATGTTCTCCATATGCTATCTTTCAATCATCAAAACTATTCTGAATGTTTTCGAGCGCTGGTGGTTGGCCACGTCTGTGTTATTTCAAGGGACAGACCACTATCATCAAAAGGATTAAAACAGAATTCTGTGAGCATCTACATTGGTTTGAGGACCAATTTAAAGTAATGCTTCAAAATTGCAAAAATTGCGTTTTTTTTTTTCTAAAATTAAATGAGAATTATGGGGGAGCTTATAAACTTTTGAAGATTATGTGATGTTCTCCCTATACTATTTTTCAATTATCCTAGCTATTCTAAACGTTTTTTTAAACACATTTTTGATAACTCATTTTCTTCTGCTTAACCCATAAATGGGACCCTATCAGGTACTATAATTCCGGGTGATAGTGAACGAGGGAGTAATGGCGGTGAAGGGATACTCCACACTCCTCAGAGCTCCAGAATTGGAACTTCACCACTAGATGCAGTTTAATGTCATACCAGGAACTAAGACCCTCAGCCACCACCTTCTAGCACATTTTGATAAAAGGGTTGGGGTTTGTCATAAGGCAATAGGGTTGGACAATCATAAATCAGAAGGGACCTCTCCGATCGCCTGTGAAACCTAAGTAAGGACTCACACGTTGGTTTTTCTTGTTATATTAAAGTAATATATTTACCAACCCTTCCGCACGAGCAGGATGCGCACCAAGGTCAATTTCTTAAGTGGAGTTCAACAGTTTGAATTCAAGTTTTTATTCTCCTAGACTAGTTACTACTCCTAGGCTCGTTACCAATCATGGTTAAAAAGCCCAATCTTCCCCTGTACTCATAACTGGAGGAGAAATTGGATTCATACCTTTCCAAGGGTATTAGCGCCATGTGAAATGCAAACAGTTTCATCCTGGAATTGAACTCGGCTCGACGAGTCCATTTCCTACGACTCTAACCATTAGACAACGCGCCACCAATAATTAAAGTATAACAAAGGTTCGTAATATTTCTGGGTACGAAGGAATTTCCAAACAAAGCCCTCAGATCATTTCGACGGAAACTAGAAAATATACAGAGAACACAATAACTCCATTTCATAGAGCATTTTAAGCTACACAACGCCATTTTCCATATAGTTTATCTAATTGGTTAAGGATTTTCGGCGATGTGTTTTACTCGTTCTCAGATAGCTGACCACTTACTATCAGCGAGTACTATTAAGCAACTTAATCCCGTAAGCCATACTAAGCAATGGTTAGTAAATAATAAGAGCCTACATGCTGTGTCTGTAAGGAGATCTCTCCAAAATGTAAGGCTTCTATTTTATCATTAACCGGCAACTTCAGAGACAGATATATCATACATCATTTTCTTCTCTCTCTCATATATATATATTAGTAGAGGAATACGAGTTAAGGGTCTACCCTGGTTTCAATCCAAATGATTCATCAGGACCCACCCTATGCTAAGTGGATGTAATTCTAAGAGTTTAACTAAGGGATTATATCAACTTAGTTAGGCGTAGGATCTGATGAAATCTGCTGGATTGAAACACGGTAGACCTTAACTCTTTCCTTTACTATTACTACTGGTACATGTTTTTAATATATTGAGCACTCTTGCTTATATATACTGATGTCATGCAACGGAAGGTTAAAGAGGAATTGGATCTATATATATATATATATATATATATAATATATATATACTATATATATTAGAGAGAGAGAGAGAAAGAGAGAGAGAGAGCGGGGGTGGGAGAGAGAAAAAAATATATATATACTACACAGAGAGAGAGAGAGACAGAGAGAGAGAGGAGAGAGAGAGAGAGAGGAGAGAGAGAGAGTGTGTGTGTGTGTGTGTGTAGGCTCATAAATGCACACTGCCCATCATCCCATGTATATTCCCACAAAATGGAACTTCAGCAAAAAATCGGAATGAATGAAGGAGAAAGAGTAGAAATGTTAACGTACACAAGGAGAATAATTTGGACAATATGGAAGGACGACAACACTCATAAAATGGCTGAAACTGAAAAGGAAAAAAAGAAACGTTTTTATTTATGGTCAAATGGTTATAGGCACTGTTTTGCGATCAATTTGATGTTAAATGTAAATGTCATTTAAAATCTTTACAACCACAAAGTACTTACCCTGAATAATATTTGAACAAATTCATAATTTTTCTTTTATAGACGGTATATTCACGTATAGATAAAAACGTGTAATATTCTTAGCTAAAATCTGAAATCGCATATATATATATATTATATATATTATATTACATATATTTACAAGTTTCGGCATGTGGGGTATAATGGTTTAATGTGGTATTAAGCTTTTAGTTATTTGTGCGTGTTTGCAAGTTGTTTCTTTTAAACCCTATTATATGTACTTGCTTCCATCTTTTAAAAGGAATTAAGAAGAGAAAAGATAAAGATACTCTTAAGGATAGACTTTTATTCTAGGTTCATAGCTATTTCGTGAAGAAGAGAATTTCTTCCTGTGCCAGTCGTAGGCTCTGTACCCAGTCATGGTTTAGTTGGAATAGTCGAGGTTCTTCTTGGCGCCATGAAGGGGGTCCTTTTTCTGCGCATGCCTAGGGTTTTTCCTGTCTGAGGGCAGCTGGAAGATTGTTATTTTTTTATTTTTCTTATTTCAATCCCCCACAGGTTTATCCAATCATCGAAAAAAGAGTTTAAAAATACTACCTATATTCATAATAATTAACACAGTTGCTATAAATTTCGTGTGCTAAGGGTAGCAAGAATTATGGAACAAAGTTAGTATAGCGTATGAACATAAATAATTAAAAATCGCTTTCTGTGTGATTGAAAGAATATAAAAAAACCTTTAAAATGTTAGAAAATATAAGAGAAATTGGGATTCTCATTTTTAAATTCACGCACACACGCATGATTGATTTAAATGCATGTCAACCGTTTAGGGTTATTCTATACTGCAAGGTCAGAGAATAGTGTACATTGTACGTTGATATTTACATTTTTTTTGCAAAAGATAAGAGAGAATTAAATCAAGGTTATTATACTTTTTACATATTGAACTATCCTGATAGCTCTTAAGTAAACAAATCAAATATTGTAATAATTAAAATCATATACTGTGGTATATCCAAAGGTCCTGCTAGTATCTCATAACAGTTGTTACAGTTGTGGATAAATGTTATATGCTAAGTGTAGCGACTATTATGGAACTAAGTTAGTATAGTGTATGAAACAAAAATAATTAAACATTTTGCTTCTGTGTGATAGAAAAAATAATAAGTATGTTTGAAATGTTAAAATTACAGGTCAGGCAAAATGATCTGACACATTTGTAGGTTTAATAAAATGCAAATGAAGTAAGAAACAAAAAAAATGTTTTTATTTTTGAAAAGTACATATAATGCCATTTTTTTATAATGCCATTTTGTTTTGTTTCTTTATAATGCCATTGTTTTTCGTTTCTTTTTCAGTTGCTGCCATGAATTGGACTGGTGGCATCGCGCTTTCATTGTGGAACGTTTATCAAAACAAATGAATCTGTAACTGCAACACAAAGAGCGTTCCGTTTGCACTTCAATCTTGGTAGACATGATCCGTACCAGCTCGAAACACGATCTTTTTATGGTTACCAACTTCAGAGCTACTGGATCTGCATTGAACAAAATAACAGCCGACCCGCACCGCCAGAACTCCAGAAAATGTGGCACGGTAAGAGCTTCAGTTCAACAGTTCCACTCCGTTCCATTTAAACGCGCACAGGCTTAGACTTCCGAAAGAAGTTTGCGAAGAATTCTTCGCAATGATCTTCAAATGCATCCATACAAAATGATGTTGATAAACGTTTCCACAATGAAAGCGCGATGCTCCACAGTCCAATTCATGGCAGCAACTGAAAAGAAACGAAAAACAATGGCATTATATAAAAACAAATGGCATTATATGTACTTTTCGAAATAAAATACTTTTTGTTTCTTTCTTTCTTTGTCTTTTATTTAACCTACAAATATGTCAGATCATTTGCCTAACCCTGTATAAGAGAAATTTGAATTAACCAGAGTTTAATTCGAACTTGCTTACTACAATATCACAGTCTAGCGCATTAACCACTATGCAAAGGGAATGGAAACCATTATTTGTTTGGTGTTTGAAGCAGATAAAGCCGAATTATAATTAAGTTGATGTTTTTACACCTAAACGCATGTCTCATAGAATCTATAACGTAATAGTAAGTTCGATCCTCACTACGTGCTAAATCCCTGTGGTCCCATTTCGAATCGATCTACATTTAGTAAATAACTTTATATTCTTCCATTAATCAAACATAAAAAGATGCAATGAAAAGATATGATTTTTAACAAGAATACTGACATAAGAATCGCATATAAAATTGCCGTTAGGGATAATAAAAAAAAATCTAAAAAGAAACTCCTATAGTAATTATTATAGCTCTTGTCCTAATTGTATAAGTTTAACGTATAAAGCTGTACAGTAGCCGAAATTCTGAGGCAATTTGAATTCTCTGCAAGTAAAAGAATTCAAAGCAATAGTTTTTTTTTTGTAGATAACATAATAAAATCTCATCTATTTCTACTTTTTTTTCTTTTATGTCGAGGGGTTTATTCACAAGAAAGTGAATGAAGTGCTTCTCTATTCCATGATAAATAAGTACGACAGAAAGTTCTCAATGCAGAAGATTGTTACTTAATAATTCTTATTAAAGTAGGAAAAATCCATCTGTTTGTTAATATAAAGTTGATTATATATTATATATATATATATATATATTATATATATATACATACATACATGTGTGTGAGTGTATATACAACATATATATATGCACACACATATGTGTGTGTGTGGTGTATAACAATATATATTATATATGCACACAATTGTGCGTGTCATGTTACAACACACAACACACACAAATATATAATTATATATATATCACATATGTGTGTGTGAGTGTATATACAAATATATATATATATACACATGAATATATATATATATATATATATAATATGCCACACATATGTGTGTGTGAGTGTTATAAATAATATATATATATATATATATATATACATGCACACACATGTGGGTGAGTGTATATACAACATATATATATGCACACACGTGTATGAGCTTATATACAAACACACACACACACAGACATATATATATGCACTACATATGTGTTTGAGTGTGTGTGTATATATATATATGCACTACATGTGTGTGAGTATATACAAAATATATATACATATATATATATACATAAACACTACATATGTGTGTGAGTATATATTCTATGTATATACACACACAACCAACGCACTCACATATATATATATATATATATATATATATATATATATATGTGTTGTGTGTGTGTGGTGTGTGAGTGCGTGTGCGTTTGTGTGTATATATATATAAGGCGATATTCAAACATATATCCCCAGGTTTTTTCTGATTTATACGGTGTACTCTCAGTCAACTGAGAATCAGCCAGTTTGAAGAGAAACTGACAAAGTTCCAAAAATGTAATCAAGTAAAACCTTGAGAATGGTTTCAAATAATTTCAATTTCGATTTCCCTTATTCTTTTATGATAGTAGTTCCAAAAATTCTCTTGCTTGGGGCTATTATTTAGAAGCAAAAATTTTGTATGTAAATTCAAAAGCCTGTATCAATAAATTTTAGCTTATAAAAATAATTCAAACTGCAGGATAATATTAGAATTACTTTTTTTTACACAAATTATCATGTCCTTCATATTTCTAAGACATACAATACGGCTCACTAATAATTTTACTCCTAACCAATTTTGCAAAATATTTTACAGTCAAAATAAATGGTATTAGGCACTACCGTTTTTTCTGCAAAATAAGATCTACCATGATTTTTTCAGGATGATTTTAATATAAACCCCCTTAAAATAAGCCCTAGTTGAGAGCGACAGACAAAGAATGATTATATGATTATTCTCAAATGAAAATGCCTTAATAAGTTTTGAATAAAGGAACATGTTAATGGTAAATAAATGTAGATTCTTGTTTCGTAATTTCTGTTTTGCTTAGAAATTTCGGAATTTTCTACATCGTAATGACATTTTTTTCGTTATATGAAAAATAAGACAAGACCCTAAAATAAGCCCCAGTATATAATTTTGGAATGAAAATTAATATAAGCCCTGTCTTATTTTCGGGGAAAATTACCGATATTGCCTGGGTCATATAGTATCTAAATTTAAGTATACACCTTTTCAATTCTGCCCTGTCATCTGGCTGTAGAATACGCCGACTGCACCTCTGCAGAGGGGTAAAATCCCCCAATGGCGCTACCTATTGGCCGTAGGTGACCAAAGATGCTTAAGACGGGAATCCTAGTGGTTGAGCTGTCTGTGACATGCAACACTCTAGTTTGGCCCTTACTTGTGCTAGATGTTTCCCTCCAATGAATCATTAGGTCATGTCAAGCCCTAGCACCTATATGATTGTCCCAAACCTATTGCTTTATGGCAACCCCACAAACCTTCTTATCCTATATCTGCCAGGGTTTGACGTTAAACTGCATATATTTTGGAGCCCTGAGGAGTGTAGAATACCCCTTCATCACCATTACTCCCAGGTCCCATCTGACCCGGATGGTAGTTCCTTGTAGGGTCCCATCTATGTGTTAATTTTTAAAAGTATAAAAAGTTTTTTGAGTACCCATCAAGAATGAATAAAAGAAAAATATATTTACCAATCCTATCAAGTAGAATGTAACGCAAGCGAGCTTAACAAGTGTGGATTCGGAGTTTTCCTTCTCCTAGACTGGTTACCTAGCGAAGGTTAAACAGTCAAGTCTGTCCTATTTACGCATAGCTGGAGGGAGAGTAGTTGGATGCATACATTTTTAAAGGGTATTAGCGTTCTGTGAAAACGCAAACAGCCTTGTCTAGGATTTGAACCCGGGTCGGCGATTCCATTACCTAAGACTCTAGCCATTACACACCACGGGCCTCTGATTCTTGATATAATCTGTTCAGTTTTGAAAAAGAATTTTGCATTAGTGCCATTCACTCTTTTTTGTATAATTAAACCAAATTTGGAAACAATTAAAAGTTCGGTTGAATAATTTTTTTTAAATATCCTAAGAGGATTAGAACTTTAGCAGATATCAATTTCCTCAAAACATTTACACAATTATAACTCTTTTCTATATGTAAAAAAAAAATTTAAATTATAATTTTTTGAAAAATGAAGTTTGTTCAAAAAAAGATCAAAACGAAAAATAACAATGAATAAAACTAGCAGGACTTGTGATATACCACAATATAATTTAATTATTACAGCGTTTGATGTGTTTATTTAAGAGCTATTGCCAAAATAGTTCAATGTGTAAAAAGTATGAAATCTTGATTTAACACACACTCTCTCTCTCTCTCTCTCTCTCTCTCTCTCTCTCTCTCTCTCTCTCTCTCTCTCTCCTTCTTTCTCTTTTTCTCTTTTCATTATGTTCGGTCGAAACAAATGAGCATTATCGCTTCCGCGCGCTTACACCCCTCTCTATCTTTCCCCTACTTTCTTTATTTCTTATATTTTTTTGTGTAGCATGTGTTTTCTTCCCTTTATTTAGGATAAAAACGGAATGCTCCATTAATTAGCTGAGAATTTGCGGATAAGCAACACCAGATAATCAGGATTTACATTTTTGCATTTCATCTTGGACAATTTGGATGGTCTCATTTTCAACCAGGTATATTGCAAGATGATAACGGTCGTACAATTAAGGAACATGAGTATTAATACATAGATTTAATTATATGAATTAATAGCATCATTGTTTACTTAGCAAACTGTTTTCTTTATATGAGGTGTGTTAAAAAAAGAAAAAAGGGGGGTATCAATACTGAAGTTGTATTTACCAAGATGGAAAAGAACAATGAATAGAATGTTAATTCTCTTCAAAATAATCCCCTTCACATTGAACACACGTATTCCAGTGAGTTGTCCATTGGTTGAAGCACCTCTAAAACTCTGCTCTTGATATGATGGAAGCTGCACTTTCATATTTACGATAATGTACTCTATGTTCTCAAATCTTACCCATGAGATGTATTTCCTGTTGAAGAAAGATGAAAGTCACACAGAGCTGAGATTCTGGTGAATATCATTGCACAATTTTATATTTTGCCAAAAACAGTTCAAAAAGTGTCAAAACTGTTCTTATCTACACGTATATAAAGGGCAGTTGGTATGTATACATCTATGTATGTTCAGATAAACTATGAAATGAAACAACGATAATGTAAATATATATATATACTCATTAAATATCACCAGTTCTTGCTTTTGAGCAAAATAATGAAGATTTAATTTATATTCGTGAAAATATTTAAAAATGAAATTTAAATAGTAACAGCATAGAATAGACGACATTTTCTTTTCAAAGTATCTATGCACTTTTTTTCTGATGACCAACAAGGTACTTTTTTTACAGAGGGATTTTAATGGGACGATCGTGTGACGATCTAACTCATAATTCATAATAATAGATCCGTGAAACTAACTTTTGCCTCCCCCCCATCTACCCAGGCAAGCCAAGTAGGTGCTTCTAGTATATATATATATATATATAATATATATATATATATATATATATATATTTCAAATTGACACTGACTCATCTTGAGAGCCGTGTATATATCTAGAACTTCATCAATTTGAAACATAAATTGCTAGCTGTGCAAATGTCTTCATTTAAATTAGAAATTCTAAATTGAAAAATATTCACAGCTATACTTTTAATCTCGCCATTTTCTCCTTTTAGTTGAATTGCGTATTCCGTAATGATAGGACAATTCGGTTTTATTAAATTTTCAAGAAATCTTTCAATATCTTCAATTTGTTGAAATCATTGACCAGACAAGGAGTTTTATATGAAATAGATAAATTAATCAATTGATAATTTGTTTTGTTTATAAAATTATGCATGACCATCGGCATTAAAATATCTTCAAAAATGATGTCTAATTTTATTGGAAATTTCTTGTGCCATAAGTTTTGTCATTTATGAAGTCATCTTTACCTGGGAAAACTGGGTATCCTTGCTAGCAATATAAACTAAAAGATATATATGCATAAAAATCAGCATATTCACTCTTGTTGGGTGATTTAATACTGAAGTCGGTCTTTTTCTTCTTTAAGCAATTATTTTGTTTGGTTTGTTGGATTTTTACAGCATCTCAACCCTTGTTGGGTTATTTTATGCGGAAGACGTTTTTTGTTCAATTGATGCTTGATAGGTATTCAAATTATTTTTTTTTATCCAATTTTTCTTAAGATCAAATTTTTTAACACATTTATTTTAAACTAATTTTTGGATTTATTTAACCCATAGATATGACCCTAAACACGTACTACCGCTCCGGTTCAGAGTGGACCTGGAAGGAATAGCAATAAAGGTACTCTACACACCCCAGAGCTCCAGAATTGGAACTTCATCAAATAGATGCAGTTTAACATTATACCCAGACACTAAGACCTTAATCCACTGCCTTCTAGCAGAAAATTTAAATAAAAAGGGTTGGAGTTTGGCATAAGGGCCATAGGGTTGGAACAATCATATAGGTGCGAAGGCTTGATGGGACCAGCCGATTGATCGGTGGGGGCCTCTTCGACCGTCTGTCTAGCTCAAGTAAGGACCATGGACTGCTCAGCCACCAGGAATATGTTTTTTGTTACGGGTCGGTAATTATATAGTTTCAACTAACAAATTATGATCATTTGTAAACAATTATATTTTCAAGTAATTTTTCTTCATACAAATAATTTATATACATTATCGGTTTTCAAGTAATTATTCCTATTTTATGATAATAATTCATTTGCACAGTTATGGGGCATCAATTGTTCCTATATAATACTAATAACTTTCAAAATGATTCATTGACCAGATGGCACCCTAACAGGTAGAAGGGTGGACATGAGAGTAATGACAAAAAGGGTGATACTTCACTTAAAAACTTCAAAACTGGCGCCTCGCCATGTAATTATGTGCCTATATATATATATATATATATATATATATATGACGTGTGCGTGTGTATTTGTGTGCTCTGTCACACACACGTGTTTATGTGCACATACGCACATATATTTATTTGTATGCACACACACGAGTGTGTATGCTCACAACCACGTATTTGCATGCACACACATACATGTGTTTGTATGTATACATGTATGTCTTTGCATACACACACATATGTTTGTATGCATACAAGCATATCTTTTTATGAACACATACACACATATGTATGTTTATATTCATACACACATACACTTGTTTGTATGCACACACACATACAATTGATATATCTATAGGCATGCATTTATTTATGCAGAGAAACACACAACGATTTAATAATTCTTTCTATTTATTCAAATGTTTCAAATATACTTGGATATAATTATTTTTAAGTTTTATATAATATTATATATATATATATATATATATATATAAATATATATATATATATATATATATATATAGATAGATAGATAGATAGATAGATAGATCTACATTTTAATGTTGTTCATATATCATTTCTTTTATATTTTTCTTCTTTCTGTCTTGATCTAATTCTGTTCATATCTATCTCTTTATCTTCGTGCATACATAAGAATTATATTATTTGCAATGTATATCTATTCATATGAATATGCATATATTTGATAGAGTTCAGATGCAAATGAGACGCGTTCCATCTTTGAATAACCATTTAGAAAGAAGACGAAAAGAGGAAAAAAAAGATTTCTTCAGGCCATATGTTGATTGATTAACAAGAAATGGATTTTAGTTCCGGAATTGCTATAAGCTCATCTTAAATAGATGACAGAATGAGTTTTTGGAAAAAATAATATGAAAATGAACACACCACACACACACACACACACACGAAATATGTGTATATGATTAGGTGATCACGTGTGTATGTAGCTGTGATTTTCAATAGTTTTTATCTGCTAGTCATGATCATGTCAAAAATCTCTACGATTTACAAACAAAAATAAAATAATATACGAATAATGTAAAATAAATCCCAACAAAAAAACATGTATACTAATAAAAATGATGCTTTTTGTGTGTTTATTATAATAACATACAAAAAACCGATACATCATAGCCTAATTATTACTAGGGTAATATTAAAAGGTTCTAACATCTAGAATAAATCAATGTTAAACCCTGCTGTTTTCCAAGTAATTTATAATTAAATAATTAATCCAAAATATATCTGTTCAAGGCAGATAACTCCAAGTTTATTAACTACTAATTACACATGTTTTTCTTTATTTTAAACCATAATTTGTAATATATTCTGTAAATCTCTAAGATAAAACAATGTAAATTGTGTGCATTCATTTACTAAGCTTAACTGAGTTTGGCACAAGGCGATATGTTGATGCATTATCAAGAAATTGTAATAAGCTCATATTAAATAAATGACAGAATGAGAATCTGGGGAAAAAATAAAAAAAAAATTATCACCCCCCCAAAAAAACAAAAAAAACACACACACACACACACACGCACACACACGAGATGTGTGAATATTACAGGGTGATCACGTGTTTGCGTTGTTCTGGTTTTGAATAGTTTTTATGAGTAATCTCTAAAATTTACAAACAAAAATTTTAAAAACGAATAATGCAAAAAAAAAAAAACTATAATAATCGTATTATAATGGAGATTAAATTTTATTATTATGGAGATGATGTATCAGTCTGTCTGTAACCAAAATTATATCACCACCAATGTCACAATTCCATTAGTTATTTAGATTATATTCTCAATGGTTATTAGATAATCATTATTTTAATCTTAATTGGCATCTTATTTATTAACAATGTCTCTATAAAGGTTTACTCGAGATAAATTTGTCACAGAACAGCACAATGGATGAAAGTTTATTATTGGTCGTAGAGTCAATGTTCGAACATCTTATTATAATGGAGATTGTGTGTTTTTCTCTCTGTAACCGAAACTATATTCCTACTCAAGTCACAATTCTCTTAGTTATTGACATCACATTCTCCATGATTTTATTTTTATCTAAACCTCAATTATTAATAAAAATGTCTTACATTATTAATACTGTTAACTATGTCTACATACTGACAACATGCAATCATATTTATATATACAACAAAATAGCGGTTTACGGTTTGAACGGAAAAGCTAATTTGCATATTAATATTAAAAAATCGAATTTAATAAATATTGCTTAGTATATTGATTTCTAACTGTTTGGTTTTATTTTAATGAATATAACCAAAAATCTCTTCAATGAATCTTAAATGAAATCCATTAACAAGATAAAATAACTGTCATTTTATTCTTTACTTCCTCTTATAACTAAATACTTAAATTAGAAAAATAACAATGAAAGACGAGAGTGATGGAAGAGTAAGTTTCAGTTGTTCCATTTTTTTATTAATACTCCCTCTGTTTCAAATCTTTTTATTATACTCTCTCTGTTTTCAAATATTTTTATCTGTATTCTTATTTAGTTTCATTAGCCTTTCTAATTTTAATACAATATTTTAACATTAAAACTTAAATACTTGCACCCGGAGGGTGCACATATTTGCTAGTTTTTGTTTATAAAGAAACCCTCCCCAGGACAATATGAAACAAGTAAGGAAAAAAAAGCTTTTTGTTGTTAAAAGAGATGGATGTTTTGAATGAGTTGAGTTGATTAGCGTTCACAATTGAATGTTAATGACGTGTTTATTTGTTTGTTTTGTTTTACGGCATATCAAGCTCAGTGGGTCATTTAATGCCGATAAAGTTTTGAAATAAATTCATTCTTAAAGGATAATCAATTTTGTTTATAAATGCGTTTTTTCTATTTAACCCATAGATGGGACCCTAAACAGGTACTACCACTTCGGATCAGAGTGAACCAGGCAGCAATGGTGATGAAGGGGTACTCCACATTTCCCAAACGTCCAAAACTGGAACCTCACCATCAGATAGAGTTTAACGTCATTCCCAAGACATGTAGATCCTCAGCCACCGACTTCTAGCACCCATATCATAAAGAAGGTTTGGGGCTTGCCATGAAGGCAATAGGGTTGTGGGCAATCATATGGGTGCTAGGGCTTGACCGGACCAGCCGATTGATCGGAGGGGGCCTCTCCGACCGCCCGTCTAGCCTAAGAAAGGGCCAAAAAGGAGTATTGCAAGTCATGGACTGCTCAACCACCTGAGTTCTATCCTTAATCATCACGGGTCGCCACCCACAGCCAACAGGTACACCCATTGGGGAGTCTTACCCCTCTGCAGAGATGCAGTCGGTGCTTTCTAACGGCGCAGTCGACAGGGTGGGCTAATGAGGAGATTAGTACTAATGTTTTTCATTTATTTGTTTCATATCATCTTGAAGAAGGTTCTATATAAACCAAAATGTTTGAAACATCGACATTACAACCAATAATAAAATTCCATCCAGTGTAACATCCCGTGTTTGTCTACATTTCTCTATATACTGTCGGATTGATTTCCTCATTTTACTCAATATATGAATATGTACAATAGTCAGGATGTCAGCAGCCCAGTCAGTAGAACGTCCGCCTAGGAATCACAAGGTTCCTGGTTCGATACCGACCCTTGCCAACTACGTGTATGAGTAGCACAGAAATCTGTGCGGTAAGGTGAGGAACTGATGGTAGGTGTGGCGCTCCACCCCAGACGCTAACATAATCTCTTTGGTCTAGCACTAGGGAGAAGAGGATAGACTCCCTCGCTGTCTGGCCTATACTGACATTAGGCCTCCCCGCCGACTTTATTTATATACATTATATATACTAGCAAATATATGCACCCTCCGGGTGCAAGTATTTAAGTTTTAATATAATAGAATATATTAAATTAGAAAGGCTAATGAAACTGAATAAGAATGCAGATAAAAAGATTTGGAGCAGAGGGTATGATTGAAAATAGAACAACTTTGAAATTAACTCTTCCATCATTTTCCATTACTCCGGTCTTTCATTGGTAAATTTTCCTAATTTAACTATTTAGTTAAAATAGGAATTAAAGAATAATATTACAGTTATTTCTTTTGTTAATGGGTTTCTTTTCAGATTTATCCCCGAGATTTTTGCTGATATTCAATAAGATAAAACCAAACAATTAGAAATCAATAATACTAAGCATATATTATTAAAATCAGATTTGTAAGATCAATATGCAAATTAACCTTCCCGTTCACACTGTAAACCGCTATTTTGTTGTATATATAAATACAATTGCATGCTATTAGTATGTAGATATGGTCAACAGTCTTAATGATGTAAAACAATTTTATTAATAACTGAGATTTAAATAAAAATAAAATCATGGAGAATGTGATGAAAATAACAAAGGAATTGTGACTTGTATAGTAATATAGTTTCGGTTACAGACAGACAAACCCACAATCTCCATTATAATAAGATTATATATATATATATATATATATATAATATATATAACACACACACATATATATATATACACACATATATATACACACCACAGACACATATATATACACATATATACACACACATATATATATACACACATACACATAATATATACACACACACACACACATATATATATACACATATATATGTATATACATATATATATGCACACATATAAATATATAGACACATATACACACACACATAAATATATAGACAATATACACACACACATATAAATATATAGACACATATACACGCAATATATATATACACACAAATATATATATATACACACATAATAACACATACAAATATATATATATATACACACATATATATACACATACAAATATATATATACACACATATATATACACATATATACACACACATATATACACACACACATATATATATATATATATATACTCACACATATATACCACACACACATATATATATAACTCACACAT
>CM042137.1:42369108-42371608 GCA_023376005.1 Doryteuthis pealeii | reverse complement strand
TACAAGGTGTGTCAAAAAAGTACCAAGTTTAAAGCTGTATTTACCAGGATAAAAAATGAAGAATGAATGGAACGTTACTTTTTTCAAATACAAGGTGTGTCAAAAATAGAAAGAATCTCGATAATTTTTGACACACCTTGTATGTCTACTAGTACAAATCAATAAAAAGTTTTAAAAGGAAGAGAAAAAAAACCCTTGTTTAGGAATGAATTAATAAAGAATAAGGAAAATTCTAGGAAATTGCTTAATTAAAGCAGCTTAAATCTGAAACCAGAACAACTGAAATTATTTTTCTTAATTTCAAAAAACTATAAAAATATTTTTCTACATTAGCAATCCAAGTTTTGTGCAAGGTTAATTTTTTTTAAACTACATTTATTTCTCTCCGACAAAACAATAAAAAAACAAAGTAATTTTTAAAAACTTTTTAAAAGTTGCCATCAGGCGTGATTTAACAAACGATTAAGAACGAATTGGTTTTATAGTTTTAATGTTAAAGTGGGTATGGTCAAAATTTTACATGTTTTTGGTGATTTTCGGATGCTGTCATCTCGGCCTCCCGCCCTAAAACACGCTTGGTGGCGCCTGCTAAAAATGTGAACCGAGGTAGTTATGAACCACATAGCAGTTTGAAGGCGTTTTTATCGACAATATAATGCGATATGAAAGCGATATTTTACGGCCACCCAAGTTTTTTTTTTTAATTTTCAAGTAATTGTAAATATAAAAAACCTCTCTAAAATATCTTTTTTAGCGGGTTTAAAGGCGTTTTTATAGACATGTTAACGCGATATGAAAGTGATATTTTACAGCCCCCTCCCCCCCGCCCCAGCACAGGTTTTGTTATCGACAAGTAAATGTAAATATCTTAACCCCCACTTTAAAATCTTTTTTTCTTTCGGTATTTTCATTTTATTTTACTGAAAAACAAATGCCATAACAAATGTACATAACTAGCACGGTTCACTATTTCAGCAGACTCCGTCTAGCGGATTTTAGGCCAGAAGGCCGGGACGACATCATCCGAAAATCACCATGTTTTTTAAGCCCCATGATTTAAAATTTTTTAAAAAATAGGGAAAAATAAATTAAACTTAATATAATTTTTACTGTTTTATAAAAGGGGAGGTGCTGACATACCCAAATTTTGACCATACTTACCTTGAAGACAAAATCTCAGATTGATCTTAATGTATGTCAACCCATTTAAAGGTTAGGGAATCATGTTCATTGTACATTCACATTTCAACCTTTTCTATATATTTTTTATGGAGATAGTTGCACATAGTCCTATCAAATACAAATAATTTTTAAACATATCTATTTTATCCATAGATGAGACCCTAACAGATACTACCACGCAGAATGTAGCCTACACATTTTAAAAGATAAATTTGTCACTAATAATTAGAAAAAAAACAAGATTATTGGTGATGTCAAGACTAGATAAAGTGATGGCGTCTAAACAGTTGTCTAGGCGTCTAAACATCATGACTATTAAATAAGTCACTCAGCTGTGCAGCCCTATCGGCTAGTTTCAGAATACAACGACTGTACCTCTGCAGAGGGATAAGACACCAAATGATGCCACCCGTTGGCCGTGGATGGCGACCAGTGATGGAACCCTGGTGGATGAGTAGTCCATGACGTGTAATACTGCACTTTGGTCCTGACTTAAGCTAGACGGGTGGTTGGGGAAGTCCTCTCCTACCAATCAACTGTTCACGACAAGCACTAGCACCGATATAATTGTTCCAAACTCATTGTCCTTATGGCAAAATCTCAACCTTTTTTATCATATATATATATATATATATATATATATATATATATATATATATATATATTTACCAACCCCTCCGCACGAGCAGGATGTGACACAAGGTCAATTTCTTAAAGCGGAGTTTAACAGGTTTGAATTCAGAGTTTTCCTTCTCCTAGACTGGTTGCCTAAACAAGGTTAAAGAGCCCAGTCTGCCCTAATATTTATTCATAGCTCGAGGGAGAGTAGAATTCATACCTTTCCCAAGGGTATTAGCGCTAAGTGAAATGCAATTACCACATCCAGGATTTGAACTCGGGGCGACGAGTCCATTTCCCATGACTTTAACCATTACACCACGCGCTTCCTTTTTTATCATATATGTGCTTGAAGGCGTCGGCTAAGGTTTTTAATGTTATGGGTATGAAGTTAAACTTTATCTGATAGTGAAGTTCCAATTCTGGAGCCCTGGGGAATGCTTTCATCACCATTACTTCCCAGAGTGTAATACTTTTTAGGGTCCCATCTATGGGGTTAAATAGAAACAAATGAGTTTTTAAAAAATCAGTTAAAATGTGGGTTTAAAAAGAATTTGAGTACCCATCAAGAATGAACCAAACAAAATGTCTCCGCATAAAATAATTCAAATAGGGTTGACATGCCGTAAAATCCCAACCAACCAACCAACCTTGATTTATGAGTGCCACAACTTATGAGTTTCCAAGGCACATCCTGTCA
>CM042137.1:42359108-42364108 GCA_023376005.1 Doryteuthis pealeii | reverse complement strand
GAACATTAAGAAAGCATTTATATGTGTAATAAAGCACACACACACACACGTATATATATATATATATATATATATATATATATAAACAGAATGATTAAGATGCAGACATGAAATGATGAAAAAGTCAGAAAGCATGTGCGTGTAGGGTGGGAGTAGAACGTTGCATAGGCACCTGCATCTGTCTGTGAATGTAATCATAGGTATGGTAAAAATTTCACGTGTCTTTTTGTTAACCCGCATAAACGAATGAAACTTAACAAGATTTTTGCTATGAAGAGGAAGCGTTAAAAATCACATGCAAAAATTATTTGTTTTACAGTCTTTAAAACAGAAGTTGATTAAAATAAAAATCTGTACCTGTTAAAATGACGCATTTTTTGCCGTTTTTCTCTATTGAAGAGTCCTCTTATTAACGGTGTCAGTACTCGAGTGAACTTTGCTGACTTCAGGTCAAGGGGAACCTACACTTGATGAGTCTTTTGATCTGACAGACAAAAAGGACGAAATACACATAAAAACACGCATTTTTATTTTATAATTAAGAAATTAAGAGATTTCTTTTTATATGAAAAGTTTAGGCTTTCTGAAGAAAAAAATTTTTTATAAAATTTATTAAGGGGGGGTGCTGTCGTAAAGAAATTTGGGCCATACCTAATATAATCATGCAAATTAAGACCGGTTAGCTATCGATAGAGCATCCAGCTAGAAAACCCCAAGGTTCCGCATTCGACACCGTTTTCGCCAACTCAACGCATCTGCAGCACATCTTAGATCTGTGGGGAGCTGATGGTAGGTGTGGGGCTACACTCCAGATGCAAAAAATTAACCTGCCTGGTCTAACACTAGTGAAAATGAGATAAGATCATTCACATTCCAGCTGATACCAACGATAGACCACGTAACCCTAACTTTTATATTATATATATATATATATAAGTCATCCACAGACACTGTTTTTCGACGTATCACGTCTCTCAGTGTGGCTAGACACAGCACTACCTTGACCAGGAGCGAAAACCCGGCTGACTTTTTCCTCAGTCCGATTCGTTTAACCCCTCGGCATTTGACAGCTGCCGTTAGGGGGCGGTGTTTAAACTATTAAATAACATACATATTGTTTATATATTTTCGATCACCAGAGAGACCCAGTCTGTAAACAACAGACGATCATTGCTTCATGACTGGCAGTGAAAATCCCCTTCGCATTCTGTAGGTGATGACAGGCTGATGGTTAAGGTGACGGACTGACACTGAACCGATCGGATTTCAATCCCGGCTGTAGGTTAGCTTACAAATTGTCTAGCCACACTGAAGAGACTTGATAAGTCGAAACACGTGTCTGTTTTGATGACTTATATATATAAGTTAAGAGAAAGGAAATGATTCCGACGGTATGAGTATAAATGAAAGAATATGAAAAAAACACAATATGCTATTAAAGTGAAAAGATTTATATCATATTCATAGCTAATATTAAATAGTTATGATACTGGGCCCTTTAACCTTGTTTAGGCAACCAGTCTAAGAGAAGGAAAATACTGAATTCAAACGTCTTGAACTCTGCTTAAGAAATTTACCATGTGTCACATCCTACTCGTTAGGAGATACTGATATATATATATATATATATATATATATATATATATCAAAAGTTACCGAATAAAATGAATGTATTCTCCATTTTAAAGTTATACCTTAACCTTTTACAACCAGATCGTCAATATTATTTTTCTATGTTGTTATTTGATACATTTTCTTAGTCTAAGAATACTGGCCTCCGTCTGTTCACGGTATCTGCGTTTCGTAAATGGTCACTCATTTAAACTACTGAGCAAACTCATGTTGCCTTAACTATCTGTCGAGAATTGTTGCTCAGTGACTTAAGTGTAAGTCAGCCAGTTTTCTATATTTGTTAAACCTGTAACCGTTACGCAACACTCACAATATGCCTCTTTTCTTTTTCTCTATCTTATTCTCTCTCTTATTATATCACTTTAAATTCTCTCTCTCCCTTTCTTCTTCGCCTTCTCTCTTATATTCCCCTCTTTCTTTATCTTGTTCTCTCTTTTCTCCAAATATTTTCTCTCTTTATATTCCTCTCTTTATCAAAGCATGAATGTACATCAGATGCGAGTAGTAAATGCATGTATATGAACGCCTCTATTTTACATACTATCCATGAAACGGAATACAAGATAACCTACCGTTGCTGTTTGGAGAGAGGGGGAGAGAGAGAGATCACCAAAATTAATTTGTTTGAAAAACAAACACACACAAAAAATATTTCTTAATCCTTTTAACTAGGCACCACGCGTATGTTTGAAATGTCCTGTTGAAATTAGAAATTCCTTTGTTATTAAGTGTTTTTCACAAGTTAGGGGTTTTAGAAGACTTCCTTCTATTTTCCTCACTTGCCACTCCTTCTATATCATTCTGTTTTAGTCAATCTCTCTCTCTCTCTCTCTGTTCCAGTATATCTTTTTCTCTCAGTCTTTCTCTCTCCCTCTCTCACTATTTTCCAGTCTATCTTTGTATCTATATTTCTATTCATATCTATCCTTCTATCTATCTTTTCTATCCCATTCTATTCATATCTATCGGTTTCATTCTATTCCTGTCTTAATTTTCTGTCTCATTTATTCCTATCTTTTCTGTCGTCTGTTTCATTCTATTCCTATCTTCCGTCTGTCTGTCTGTTCATTCTTATCCTATCTTTCCGTCTCTGATCATTCTATTCCGTATCTTTCCGTCTATCTCATTCTATTCATATTCTATCGTCTTCTCAGTTCTATTCATATCTATTTTTCTGTCTTGTCTATTTCATTCTATCATATCTATTCTTTCGTCTGTCTATCTCATTCTATTCATATCTATCTTTCCGTCTGTCTATCTCATTCTATTCATATCTATCTTTCCGTCTGTCTATCTCATCTTATTCATATCTATCTATCGTCTTGTCTCTATCTATTCTATTCATATCTATCTATCCGTCTGTCTATCTCATTCTATTCATATCGTGATCTTTCTGTCTATCTCATTCTATTTTCATATCTATTCTTTCTGTCTATCTCATTTCTACTCATATCTATCTTTCTGTCTATCTCATTCTACTCATATCTATTTTTCTGTCTATCTCATTCTACTCATATCTATCTTTCTGTCTATCTCATTCTATTCATATCTTTCTCATTCTGTCCATATCTATTGGTTTTCATCTTCCTATTCCTATCTTTCTGTCTGTCTGTTCATTCTATTCCTATCTTTCTGTCTATTCTTCCTATATTCTGTTTAAATCTATTTATTCATCATTTACCAAAGAGTTTTACAATTAAAGGGTTTAAAAGGGAACTCTCTGTTTTCCGTTTTTCTTCACTGGTTATTTGTTTAAACCAAAATTATCACAAGGATAAAACTGTTCACATCTCTAATAAGTTATGGGACAAAGTGTCACTTGTGCGTCAATGCAAGGAGAGGAGTCAAAGTTTACGGTACTGGACCTCGAATATCGAAAAGGTGTGTGTGTGGGGTGGGGTGAGTCCCTTAATGAAAAATTGTGATATTGAAAAAAAATACCTGGGTACCTATTACTTTAGCCATGCATGTCACGATGTCATTGTTTCTATTAATTAATTTTTCAATTTCAAAAACTGAGTCAGTTTATTAATTCAAAAAGTATACAGCTCATTCAACTGTGTATATAGAAATCTAATTGCAATGGAAGTTACCAGAATAAATAATTGATTAGAATAATTTTGTTTATGTCAAAGACCAATTACAATGACGTTAAATTACAAAAATACTAATAGTACCATACTCACGTGGTTACCTCATTTCAGGAATGAAGTCGCCTCTTTTAGAGGTACTAGATGGCTTTTTAAAATATCACAATTTTTTTTAAGGAACCCCCTTTTTTTTGCATACATGTCAGTACCTCAACTTGACCCCCCCCCAAAAAAAATCTGATAAGAATACTTTTATCTATTTTGTTATTGTCAAAAGAACTACAATGTTAAATTACAAAAATACTAATAGTACCGGTACTCGCTCGGTTACCTCATTTTAGGAATGCCCCCACCGTCTCTTTAGACGTATTAGGTACTATTACAATATCAAAATCTAATTGATTGCATTGGAGTTATCAGAATAATAATTGATTCGAATGATTTATTTTGCAATTGTTAAAAAGAACTACAATGGTTAAATTACAAAAATACTAATAGTACTATGTACTCGTTTGGTTACCTCATTTCAGGAATGAGCTGCCTCCTTTAGAGGTATCAGATACTTTTTACAATATCACAATTAAGGGGGAGGGGGTTCACTCCTTCTAGCATACATATCCAGTACATAAACCTTGACCCCTTTATTGTGCGCATTGTAATGAACGCCTGCAAATCCAAATCCATATTCTCGTTGATGAAATCTGCCAACAGTTCGACTTTAGAGAAATTTTATAGACAATTAATTGAGTTTTACGCAGGCACCTAAACACACCCACAAAGTGTATCACCCCCCCCTCCCCACAAAAGCACGCGTAAACACACACGGCATATTCACCTCAGTGAGTCGGAAAGGAAGAAACCTTCGAAAGTTTCCAAAAGGCATATGCGCCTTTGCTGCCAAATTGGCAAAGGAAGTCGAGCAATCTCTCTCCCATTTAGACATAGATAAGAGAAAGAAAAAAACCTACCTATCTTTTTTCTCCCTATCATTCTGTTGAATCTGTCTCGAAGGCCAAATGTGTGTGCAATATCTCTCCTCTCTTTATATATATCTGAGAGTAAAGAGAGGGGTAATAGGACAGTCATTATGTTGACTCACATTTAGATATAGGTATGTTTGTCTCCTCTCCCTATCTACTAGGACACACCACTCTCCCTTTTATCTATCACACACACACGAGAGAGAGAGAGAGAGAAGAGAGAGACGAGAGAGAATTGAGAGACGAGAGTGAGATGAGAGAAGGGACTCCTGGTATAGGACAATCAAATTAAGATATT
>CM042137.1:42352197-42359008 GCA_023376005.1 Doryteuthis pealeii | reverse complement strand
AATATCTTAATTTGATTGTCCTATACCAGGAGTCCCTTCTCTCATCTCACTCTCGTCTCTCAATTCTCTCTCGTCTCTCTCTTCTCTCTCTCTCTCTCTCGTGTGTGTGTGATAGATAAAAGGGAGAGTGGTGTGTCCTAGTAGATAGGGAGAGGAGACAAACATACCTATATCTAAATGTGAGTCAACATAATGACTGTCCTATTACCCCTCTCTTTACTCTCAGATATATATAAAGAGAGGAGAGATATTGCACACACATTTGGCCTTCGAGACAGATTCAACAGAATGATAGGGAGAAAAAAGATAGGTAGGTTTTTTTCTTTCTCTTATCTATGTCTAAATGGGAGAGAGATTGCTCGACTTCCTTTGCCAATTTGGCAGCAAAGGCGCATATGCCTTTTGGAAACTTTCGAAGGTTTCTTCCTTTCCGACTCACTGAGGTGAATATGCCGTGTGTGTTTACGCGTGCTTTTGTGGGGAGGGGGGGGTGATACACTTTGTGGGTGTGTTTAGGTGCCTGCGTAAAACTCAATTAATTGTCTATAAAATTTCTCTAAAGTCGAACTGTTGGCAGATTTCATCAACGAGAATATGGATTTGGATTTGCAGGCGTTCATTACAATGCGCACAATAAAGGGGTCAAGGTTTATGTACTGGATATGTATGCTAGAAGGAGTGAACCCCCTCCCCCTTAATTGTGATATTGTAAAAAGTATCTGATACCTCTAAAGGAGGCAGCTCATTCCTGAAATGAGGTAACCAAACGAGTACATAGTACTATTAGTATTTTTGTAATTTAACCATTGTAGTTCTTTTTAACAATTGCAAAATAAATCATTCGAATCAATTATTATTCTGATAACTCCAATGCAATCAATTAGATTTTGATATTGTAATAGTACCTAATACGTCTAAAGAGACGGTGGGGGCATTCCTAAAATGAGGTAACCGAGCGAGTACCGGTACTATTAGTATTTTTGTAATTTAACATTGTAGTTCTTTTGACAATAACAAAATAGATAAAAGTATTCTTATCAGATTTTTTTTGGGGGGGGGTCAAGTTGAGGTACTGACATGTATGCAAAAAAAAGGGGGTTCCTTAAAAAAAATTGTGATATTTTAAAAAGCCATCTAGTACCTCTAAAAGAGGCGACTTCATTCCTGAAATGAGGTAACCACGTGAGTATGGTACTATTAGTATTTTTGTAATTTAACGTCATTGTAATTGGTCTTTGACATAAACAAAATTATTCTAATCAATTATTTATTCTGGTAACTTCCATTGCAATTAGATTTCTATATACACAGTTGAATGAGCTGTATACTTTTTGAATTAATAAACTGACTCAGTTTTTGAAATTGAAAAATTAATTAATAGAAACAATGACATCGTGACATGCATGGCTAAAGTAATAGGTACCCAGGTATTTTTTTTCAATATCACAATTTTTCATTAAGGGACTCACCCCACCCCACACACACACCTTTTCGATATTCGAGGTCCAGTACCGTAAACTTTGACTCCTCTCCTTGCATTGACGCACAAGTGACACTTTGTCCCATAACTTATTAGAGATGTGAACAGTTTTATCCTTGTGATAATTTTGGTTTAAACAAATAACCAGTGAAGAAAAACGGAAAACAGAGAGTTCCCTTTTAAACCCTTTAATTGTAAAACTCTTTGGTAAATGATGAATAAATAGATTTAAACAGAATATAGGAAGAATAGACAGAAAGATAGGAATAGAATGAACAGACAGACAGAAAGATAGGAATAGGAAGATGAAAACCAATAGATATGGACAGAATGAGAAAGATATGAATAGAATGAGATAGACAGAAAGATAGATATGAGTAGAATGAGATAGACAGAAAAATAGATATGAGTAGAATGAGATAGACAGAAAGATAGATATGAGTAGAAATGAGATAGACAGAAAGAATAGATATGAAAATAGAATGAGATAGACAGAAAGATCACGATATGAATAGAATGAGATAGACAGACGGATAGATAGATATGAATAGAATAGATAGAGACAAGACGATAGATAGATATGAATAAGATGAGATAGACAGACGGAAAGATAGATATGAATAGAATGAGATAGACAGACGGAAAGATAGATATGAATAGAATGAGATAGACAGACGAAAGAATAGATATGATAGAATGAAATAGACAAGACAGAAAAATAGATATGAATAGAACTGAGAAGACGATAGAATATGAATAGAATGAGATAGACGGAAAGATAGGAATAGAATGATCAGAGACGGAAAGATAGGATAAGAATGAACAGACAGACAGACGGAAGATAGGAATAGAATGAAACAGACGACAGAAAAGATAGGAATAAATGAGACAGAAAATTAAGACAGGAATAGAATGAAACCGATAGATATGAATAGAATGGGATAGACAAAGATAGATAGAAGGATAGATATGAATAGAATAATAGATACAAAGATAGACTGGAAAATAGTGAGAGAGGGAGAGAGAAAGACTGAGAGAAAAAGATATACTGGAACAGAGAGAGAGAGAGAGAGATTGACTAAAACAGAATGATATAGAAGGAGTGGCAAGTGAGGAAAATAGAAGGAAGTCTTCTAAAACCCCTAACTTGTGAAAAACACTTAATAACAAAGGAATTTCTAATTTCAACAGGACATTTCAAACATACGCGTGGTGCCTAGTTAAAAGGATTAAGAAATATTTTTTGTGTGTGTTTGTTTTTCAAACAAATTAATTTTGGTGATCTCTCTCTCTCCCCCTCTCTCCAAACAGCAACGGTAGGTTATCTTGTATTCCGTTTCATGGATAGTATGTAAAATAGAGGCGTTCATATACATGCATTTACTACTCGCATCTGATGTACATTCATGCTTTGATAAAGAGAGGAATATAAAGAGAGAAAATATTTGGAGAAAAGAGAGAACAAGATAAAGAAAGAGGGGAATATAAGAGAGAAGGCGAAGAAGAAAGGGAGAGAGAGAATTTAAAGTGATATAATAAGAGAGAGAATAAGATAGAGAAAAAGAAAAGAGGCATATTGTGAGTGTTGCGTAACGGTTACAGGTTTAACAAATATAGAAAACTGGCTGACTTACACTTAAGTCACTGAGCAACAATTCTCGACAGATAGTTAAGGCAACATGAGTTTGCTCAGTAGTTTAAATGAGTGACCATTTACGAAACGCAGATACCGTGAACAGACGGAGGCCAGTATTCTTAGACTAAGAAAATGTATCAAATAACAACATAGAAAAATAATATTGACGATCTGGTTGTAAAAGGTTAAGGTATAACTTTAAAATGGAGAATACATTCATTTTATTCGGTAACTTTTGATATATATATATATATATATATATATATATATATATCAGTATCTCCTAACGAGTAGGATGTGACACATGGTAAATTTCTTAAGCAGAGTTCAAGACGTTTGAATTCAGTATTTTCCTTCTCTTAGACTGGTTGCCTAAACAAGGTTAAAGGGCCCAGTCATCATAACTATTTAATATTAGCTATGAATATGATATAAATCTTTTCACTTTAATAGCATATTGTGTTTTTTTCATATTCTTTCATTTATACTCATACCGTCGGAATCATTTCCTTTCTCTTAACTTATATATATAAGTCATCAAAACAGACACGTGTTTCGACTTATCAAGTCTCTTCAGTGTGGCTAGACAATTTGTAAGCTAACCTACAGCCGGGATTGAAATCCGATCGGTTCAGTGTCAGTCCGTCACCTTAACCATCAGCCTGTCATCACCTACAGAATGCGAAGGGGATTTTCACTGCCAGTCATGAAGCAATGATCGTCTGTTGTTTACAGACTGGGTCTCTCTGGTGATCGAAAATATATAAACAATATGTATGTTATTTAATAGTTTAAACACCGCCCCCTAACGGCAGCTGTCAAATGCCGAGGGGTTAAACGAATCGGACTGAGGAAAAAGTCAGCCGGGTTTTCGCTCCTGGTCAAGGTAGTGCTGTGTCTAGCCACACTGAAGAGACGTGATACGTCGAAAAACAGTGTCTGTGGATGACTTATATATATATATATATATATATAAAAGTTAGGGTTACGTGGTCTATCGTTGGTATCAGCTGGAATGTGAATGATCTTATCTCATTTTCACTAGTGTTAGACCAGGCAGGTTAATTTTTGCATCTGGAGTGTAGCCCCACACCTACCATCAGCTCCCCACAGATCTAAGATGTGCTGCAGATGCGTTGAGTTGGCGAGAAACGGTGTCGAATGCGGAACCTTGTGGTTTCTAGCTGGATGCTCTATCGATAGCTAAACCGGTCCTTAATTTGCATGATTATATTAGGTATGGCCCAAATTTCTTTACGACAGCACCTCCCCCTTAATAAATTTATAAAAAAATTTTTTTCTTCAGAAAAGCCTAAACTTTCATATAAAAAGAAATCTCTTAATTTCTTAATTATAACAATAAAAATGCGTGTTTTTATGTGTATTTCGTCCTTTTTGTCTTGTCAGATCAAAAGACTCATCAAGTGTAGGTTCCCCTTGACCTGAAGTCAGCAAAGTTCACTCGAGTACTGACACCGTTAATAAGAGGACATCTTCAATAGAGAAAAACGGCAAAAATGCGTCATTTTAACAGGTACAGATTTTTATTTTAATCAACTTCTGTTTTAAAGACTGTAAAACAAATAATTTTTGCATGTGATTTTTAACGCTTCCTCTTCATAGCAAAAATCTTGTTAAGTTTCATTCGTTTATGCGGGTTAACAAAAAGACACGTGAAATTTTTACCATACCTATGATTACATTCACAGACAGATGCAGGTGCCTATGCAACGTTCTACTCCCACCCTACACGCACATGCTTTCTGACTTTTTCATCATTTCATGTCTGCATCTTAATCATTCTGTTTATATATATATATATATATATATATATATATATACGTGTGTGTGTGTGTGCTTTATTACACATATAAATGCTTTCTTAATGTTCATCATTTTCTGTCTGCATCTTAATCATTCTTTTAATATATATATATATATATGCACACACACACACACACACACATACATATATAGTTAGTTATATAAGTAATGAGTATATTTATCATCAACGTTATCACTGAACCCGGGCATATTTATATTCCTGCGTCAACATGAAGGAAGAAGAAAAAAATGAGAAAAGCGAAGAAAATATGTTGAAGAACAAAGAACGCCTCAGAAAACTTGACAACGACTCACGACTATTTCTTCTCGTCTCTTCATAATTTGTGATAAGAAAGGTTTTATATCAACGTGGGCACGATGATCTATTTTGCAGCAATAATTAATCTTGGAATATAAAACTGAACAGAGAAACTGAACAGGAACAGTAACGTGAAACAAATCAGAACACAGGAGAAAAAAAGCACAAACTAGAATTGCATCTGGAAAAGAAAAAAAAGTGACGGTGATACCAATTGTAGTTGGAGCTCTTGGAACTGTGCCCAAATATCTGTTAAAGAAATTGGGTGAACTGGATACCAGAAAGGGAATCTAGACCATACGGACTACATCACTGTTAAAATCAGCTAGGATACTTAGACGTGTCCTGATACTCAGACTACAGTGAAAAATGTAGTTATAAATGAGTCGTTGGCCTCAGCACTTGAGTTGAGCGAACTATGCTGACATCAGGTCAAGTGGAACTTGCACTTGATTAATTAGTCTTTTGATGATCTGACAAGACGAAGAGGACGAAACACACATAAAAGCAACACGCATTTTTATGCCACAAACATAGTCAGTCAATCAGAATCGCATCTGGAAAGAAGTGACAGTGATACCAATTGCAGCTGGAGCACTTGAAACAGTGCCCAAGAGCATTGAAAAGAAATTGACTAAACTGGAGATCAGAGGATGGATCGAGACCGTCTAGATCAAAGCTCTAAGAACAGCTAGGTTTATTGGCTGGTTGAATTTTATGGCATGTCTACGCATGGGTTATTTTATGCCGAAGACGTTTTTGTTTTATTCATTCTTGTTGTGTATTCATTTTTCAAACACATTTTAACTCATTTTTTATCTATTTAATGCATTGATGGGACCCTAACATATATTACCATAAGAGGCCAGAGTTGACCTGAGAGTAATCGCAATGATGAGGTATTTCACGCTCTCAGGAGCTTTAGAATTGGAACCCCGCCACTAGATGCAGTTTAAAATCAAATCAGCTAGGATACTTAAGAGTCCTGGAAATCTGAGAAAACCTGTTGTCAAGGCTACAGGGAAGAATGTAATTATATATAAGTCGTCGGCGTCAGCACTTGAGTTGACTGAACTTTGCTGACAACATGTCAAGTAGAACCCACTCTTAATTAATTAACCTTTTTATGATCTAACAAAACAAAGAGGACGAAACCCACTAATAGCAACACACATTTTCATCCGGCATACAGTAGTCAAACAGCCAAACAAACCGTTCAGGCTAGCCAGGGTCTTTGTAGTAATAATTCGCCGCCCTCTCCCTGTCCTAAGCCTGTGTTAGCTTGGAGCTGTTGCTGACAATAAAACGATATTCACTTTAATTTTTCGTAAGAGATCTTTTCTTCCCACGTGTGTTTTCTAGACGATGTCAGGCATTTCATCTGATTCTGTGCTTAGCCACAGGTGATGATCTAAGAAGCCGCATCTACAAACTGCTCAGATATTAATCTAAGCCACACAAATGCCAGTGGGGAAAATTCACATGGAGTAAAATATCAACAATAAGCTAGACCCTGACAGAGAGCTGAAAAACTTTTGAATATTAAGGTAAT
>CM042137.1:42344697-42349697 GCA_023376005.1 Doryteuthis pealeii | reverse complement strand
GATAAAGTTTTGAAATAAATCAATTCTTATTGGATAATACAATTTTTTTATAAATACATTTTTCTATTTAACCATAGATGGGACCCTAACAGGTACTACCTCGGGTCAGAGTGGACCAGGGAGCAATGGTAATGAAGGGGTGCTCCACACTCCCCAAACCTCCAAAACTGGAACCTCACCATCAGATAGAGTTTAACGTCATTCCAGGACATGTAGACCCGCAGCTACCGCCTTCTAGCGCCCATATGATAAAAAGGGGTTGGTGGCTTGCATAAGGGGCAATAGGGTTGGAAAATCATATAGGTGCTAGGGCTTTCACTTTGTATTAATAAATTTGGAAAATTAGTTGGAGGTGTGTAGTATAATGGTATAATGGACTCGCCAACCCGAGTTTCAAATCCTGGACAAAGCTACAGTCCACATATTGCTATTAGCACTATGTGGACTTGGGAAAGGTATGAATGCAACTACTCTCCCTATAGCTATGGATAAATAGTAGAGCAGACTGGGCTCTTTAACCTTGGTTAGGCAACCAAGGAGAAGGAAAACTCTGAATTCAAACCTGCTAAGTCTGCTTGGGGTGGTCACTACTAGAATGGGCTCAGTCCTTATTAGTGATCTATTTCATTAATAAGGTAAACGTATCTGAAACTCATACCACAAATTTTAGTTTTCACCACAAAGCAAAAAATCGACCGGGTGACAGGATGTGCCTTGGAAAACTCATAAGTTGTGGCACTCATAAATCAAGGTTGGTTGGTTGGTTGGATTTTACGGCATGTCAACCCTATTTGAATTATTTTATGCCGGAGACATTTTGTTTGGTTCATTCTTGATGGGTACTCAATTCTTTTTAAACCCACATTTTAACTGATTTTTTAAAAACTCATTTGTTTCTATTTAACCCATAGATGGGACCCTAAAAAGTATTACCACTCTGGGAAGTAATGGTGATGAAAGCATTCCCCAGGGCTCCAGAATTGGAACTTCACTATCAGATAAAGTTTAACTTCATACCCATAACATTAAAAACCTTAGCCGACGCCTTCAAGCACATATATGATAAAAAAGGAAGCGCGTGGTGTAATGGTTAAAGTCATGGGAAATGGACTCGTCGCCCCGAGTTCAAATCCTGGATGTGGTAATTGCATTTCACTTAGCGCTAATACCCTTGGGAAAGGTATGAATTCTACTCTCCCTCGAGCTATGAATAAATATTAGGGCAGACTGGGCTCTTTAACCTTGTTTAGGCAACCAGTCTAGGAGAAGGAAAACTCTGAATTCAAACCTGTTAAACTCCGCTTTAAGAAATTGACCTTGTGTCACATCCTGCTCGTGCGGAGGGGTTGGTAAATATATATATATATATATATATATATATATATATATATATATATATATATGATAAAAAAGGTTGAGATTTTGCCATAAGGACAATGAGTTTGGAACAATTATATCGGTGCTAGTGCTTGTCGTGAACAGTTGATTGGTAGGAGAGGACTTCCCCAACCACCCGTCTAGCTTAAGTCAGGACCAAAGTGCAGTATTACACGTCATGGACTACTCATCCACCAGGGTTCCATCACTGGTCGCCATCCACGGCCAACGGGTGGCATCATTTGGTGTCTTATCCCTCTGCAGAGGTACAGTCGTTGTATTCTGAAACTAGCCGATAGGGCTGCACAGCTGAGTGACTTATTTAATAGTCATGATGTTTAGACGCCTAGACAACTGTTTAGACGCCATCACTTTATCTAGTCTTGACATCACCAATAATCTTGTTTTTTCTAATTATTAGTGACAAATTTATCTTTTAAAATGTGTAGGCTACATTCTGCGTGGTAGTATCTGTTAGGGTCTCATCTATGGATCAAATAGATATGTTTAAAAATTATTTGTATTTGATAGGACTATGTGCAACTATCTCCATAAAAAAATATATAGAAAAGGTTGAAATGTGAATGTACAATGAACATGATTCCCTAACCTTTAAATGGGTTGACATACCATTAAGATCAATCTGAGATTTTGTCTTCAAGGTAAGTATGGTCAAAATTTGGGTATGTCAGCACCTCCCCTTTTATAAAACAGTAAAAATTATATTAAGTTTAATTTATTTTTCCCTATTTTTTAAAAAATTTTAAATCATGGGGCTTAAAAAACATGGTGATTTTCGGATGATGTCGTCCCGGCCTTCTGGCCTAAAATCCGCTAGACGGAGTCTGCTGAAATAGTGAACCGTGCTAGTTATGTACATTTGTTATGGCATTTGTTTTTCAGTAAAATAAAATGAAAATACCGAAAGAAAAAAAGATTTTAAAGTGGGGGTTAAGATATTTACATTTACTTGTCGATAACAAAACCTGTGCTGGGGCGGGGGGGAGGGGGCTGTAAAATATCACTTTCATATCGCGTTAACATGTCTATAAAAACGCCTTTAAACCCGCTAAAAAAGATATTTTAGAGAGGTTTTTTATATTTACAATTACTTGAAAATTAAAAAAAAAAACTTGGGTGGCCGTAAAATATCGCTTTCATATCGCATTATATTGTCGATAAAAACGCCTTCAAACTGCTATGTGGTTCATAACTACCTCGGTTCACATTTTTAGCAGGCGCCACCAAGCGTGTTTTAGGGCGGGAGGCCGAGATGACAGCATCCGAAAATCACCAAAAACATGTAAAATTTTGACATACCCACTTTAACATTAAAACTATAAAACCAATTCGTTCTTAATCGTTTGTTAAATCACGCCTGATGGCAACTTTTAAAAAGTTTTTAAAAATTACTTTGTTTTTTTATTGTTTTGTCGGAGAGAAATAAAATGTAGTTTAAAAAAATTAACCTTGCACAAAACTTGGATTGCTAATGTAGAAAAATTTTTTATAGTTTTTTGAAATTAAGAAAAATAATTTCAGTTGTTCTGGTTTCAGATTTAAGCTGCTTTAATTAAGCAATTTCCTAGAATTTTCCTTATTCTTTATTAATTCATTCCTAAACAAGGGTTTTTTTTCTCTTCCTTTTAAAACTTTTTATTGATTTGTACTAGTAGACATACAAGGTGTGTCAAAAATTATCGAGATTCTTTCTATTTTTGACACACCTTGTATTTGAAAAAAGTAACGTTCCATTCATTCTTCATTTTTTATCCTGGTAAATACAGCTTTAAACTTGGTACTTTTTTGACACACCTTGTATTCTGAAAAAAAATAACGTCCCATTTATTCTTCATTTTCATCTTGGTAAATACAGCTTCAATCTCGATACTTTTTGACACGCCTTGTACAGACGTAGCATTTCCTTAGTAGTTTGACGAATGTTTTTTTCTAAATATGTCAATGACTGTTAGCTTCTTTCCCATTCCAATTTAATTTTTTGAATTTATCTAAATATCCCATCGTGTGTAAATTCAGTGCTAATCTGAAAAATGAAAATATGAAGTCAGTCTCAATACCTTTTGAACAACAGTTTTGATCGAAACTGGATTATGTTGGTGCAGCATCCTTCAAAATGACCAGAACTTGGTCTCTTATCGACCAGAAGGCATGTATAGGCGTACACTCTAGTACAGTTTTCATATACGTGAGACGAAACTGCATACTAAACCCTGCGAAGTTATTCTGTACCCCAACCTCATGTAAAACACTCATCCTTAAGGAGGGACACTAACAAAGAAATATATATATTAATTATTAAAGAAATGGATACAATAGAAACCTACTCGAGTTTCACCATTAGGATCTTCAGGGTTAAATTAATTGCAGCTGATTACACGTGTGTTCATTGAATATTCAATGAACACACGTGTAATCGGCTGCAATTAATCGGTACCTCGATTAATTCAGTGGATTTAACCCTGAAGATCCTAATGGTGAAACTCGAGTAGGTTTCTATTGTATCCATTTCTTTAATAAATTTGCTCTACTTTGTATTGAGCACTTTGTATTTGTTATATCGCTGACTTAACCCCTGGATTTTGTGCACCTCCAACGATCGTGCCATATTACCCGGTAAGCCACCTTTTATCTATCTATCTATCTATATATAATTTATATATATATATATATATATATGAGAAGAGAGAGAGAGAGAGAGAGAGAGAGAGAGAGAGAGAGAGAGATTGTGTGTTTAGGGAGAATTCAACGGAACAAGAAAAGAAGCATTTTTTTGTTGAATGAAAAAAAAAAATTGAACGTTTGACTCGAGGGGTTGAAATAACGCCCCTGTTCTGGGCCGGAATGTCTTTTAAAAATTTGTAATTTTAAAAATGATGTAAATTTTATTTTTCAACTTAAGTCTCAAGAATCGATGAGTATTTTTTTTTTTTTTTTGCAGTATAATGACTGGGTTTAGTATTACTAATTTAATCGTGATTAGTATTTCAGAAAAGAAGTGTTTTCTTTTGTCTTTTAGAAATATTATTTTTCACTAACAAAACCCGTTGAATTTCCACGAAATGAAACAAAACAAAAATCAAGGGGTGGTTTTTAAGCCAGAAACGATGATTTTCAATTTCATTACATTTACAATAAATAATTCAAAAATATACTATAACAATCGATTTAATACTTAATACACATATTATTTGTAAGTATTTAATTCTACAGAAACTTCAAGATCAATATAGTTGCATAGCATAAGTTAGGGAAGATCCCGGCCTTTTGCCCTAATTCATAATTTCAATATTACAAATAAAACATAACTTTTCTGCAATTCATTTTAACTTTACGTTATGTACTTAAGCGACACAAGACCATTTGGAATATTTCATTTTTTAAGATTAGGTGAAATAAAATGGGACGAATAAGTAATATGCGATTAGGCGACACCAGATAATCTGGATTTACATCGCATTTAGCATCGCATCTTGAACGATTTGGATGCTCTCATTTTTAACGAGAGGGTGTTGAAGGATGTACCGGAAGGAAGATTTATGAACAAGCGTATAAATATATAGATGTGAATCAATTAAGGTACGTTCACTTTATATATCACTTTA
>CM042137.1:42302197-42339697 GCA_023376005.1 Doryteuthis pealeii | reverse complement strand
TTAGGCTAGACGGGCGGTCGGAGAGGCCCCCTCCGATCAATCGGCTGGTCCGGTCAAGCCCTAGCACCCATATGATTGCCCACAACCCTATTGCCTTCATGGCAAGCCCCAAACCTTCTTTATGATATGGGTGCTAGAAGTCGGTGGCTGAGGATCTACATGTCTTGGGAATGACGTTAAACTCTATCTGATGGTGAGGTTCCAGTTTTGGACGTTTGGGAAATGTGGAGTACCCCTTCATCACCATTGCTGCCTGGTTCACTCTGATCCGAAGTGGTAGTACCTGTTTAGGGTCCCATCTATGGGTTAAATAGAAAAACGCATTTATAAACAAAATTGATTATCCTTTAAGAATGAATTTATTTCAAAACTTTATCGGCATTAAATGACCCACTGAGCTTGATATGCCGTAAAACAAAACAAACAAATAAACACGTCATTAACATTCAATTGTGAACGCTAATCAACTCAACTCATTCAAAACATCCATCATCTTTTTAACAACAAAAAGCTTTTTTTTCCTTTACTTGTTTCATATTGTCCTGGGGAGGGTTTCTTTATAAACCAAAACTAGCAAATATGTGCACCCTCCGGGTGCAAGTATTTAAGTTTTAATGTAATAAAATATTGTATTAAATTAGAAAGGCTAATGAAACTAAATAAGAATACAGATAAAAATATTTGAAACAGAGAGAGTATAATAAAAGATTTGAAACAGAGGGAGTATAATAAAAAAATGGAACAACTGAAACTTACTCTTCCATCACTCTCGTCTTTCATTGTTATTTTTCTAATTTAAGTATTTAGTTATAAGAGGAAGTAAAGAATAAAATGACAGTTATTTTATCTTGTTAATGGATTTCATTTAAGATTCATTGAAGAGATTTTTGGTTATATTCATTAAAATAAAACCAAACAGTTAGAAATCAATATACTAAGCAATATTTATTAAATTCGATTTTTTAATATTAATATGCAAATTAGCTTTTCCGTTCAAACCGTAAACCGCTATTTTGTTGTATATATAAATATGATTGCATGTTGTCAGTATGTAGACATAGTTAACAGTATTAATAATGTAAGACATTTTTATTAATAATTGAGGTTTAGATAAAAATAAAATCATGGAGAATGTGATGTCAATAACTAAGAGAATTGTGACTTGAGTAGGAATATAGTTTCGGTTACAGAGAGAAAAACACACAATCTCCATTATAATAAGATGTTCGAACATTGACTCTACGACCAATAATAAACTTTCATCCATTGTGCTGTTCTGTGACAAATTTATCTCGAGTAAACCTTTATAGAGACATTGTTAATAAATAAGATGCCAATTAAGATTAAAATAATGATTATCTAATAACCATTGAGAATATAATCTAAATAACTAATGGAATTGTGACATTGGTGGTGATATAATTTTGGTTACAGACAGACTGATACATCATCTCCATAATAATAAAATTTAATCTCCATTATAATACGATTATTATAGTTTTTTTTTTTTTGCATTATTCGTTTTTAAAATTTTTGTTTGTAAATTTTAGAGATTACTCATAAAAACTATTCAAAACCAGAACAACGCAAACACGTGATCACCCTGTAATATTCACACATCTCGTGTGTGTGCGTGTGTGTGTGTGTGTGTGTTTTTTTTGTTTTTTTGGGGGGGTGATAATTTTTTTTTTATTTTTTCCCCAGATTCTCATTCTGTCATTTATTTAATATGAGCTTATTACAATTTCTTGATAATGCATCAACATATCGCCTTGTGCCAAACTCAGTTAAGCTTAGTAAATGAATGCACACAATTTACATTGTTTTATCTTAGAGATTTACAGAATATATTACAAATTATGGTTTAAAATAAAGAAAAACATGTGTAATTAGTAGTTAATAAACTTGGAGTTATCTGCCTTGAACAGATATATTTTGGATTAATTATTTAATTATAAATTACTTGGAAAACAGCAGGGTTTAACATTGATTTATTCTAGATGTTAGAACCTTTTAATATTACCCTAGTAATAATTAGGCTATGATGTATCGGTTTTTTGTATGTTATTATAATAAACACACAAAAAGCATCATTTTTATTAGTATACATGTTTTTTTGTTGGGATTTATTTTACATTATTCGTATATTATTTTATTTTTGTTTGTAAATCGTAGAGATTTTTGACATGATCATGACTAGCAGATAAAAACTATTGAAAATCACAGCTACATACACACGTGATCACCTAATCATATACACATATTTCGTGTGTGTGTGTGTGTGTGTGGTGTGTTCATTTTCATATTATTTTTCCAAAAACTCATTCTGTCATCTATTTAAGATGAGCTTATAGCAATTCCGGAACTAAAATCCATTTCTTGTTAATCAATCAACATATGGCTGAAGAAATCTTTTTTTTCCTCTTCTTCGTCTTCTTTCTAAATGGTTATTCAAAGATGGAACGCGTCTCATTTGCATCTGAACTCTATCAAATATATGCATATTCATATGAATAGATATACATTGCAAATAATATAATTCTTATGTATGCACGAAGATAAAGAGATAGATATGAACAGAATTAGATCAAGACAGAAAGAAGAAAAATATAAAAGAAATGATATATGAACAACATTAAAATGTAGATCTATCTATCTATCTATCTATCTATCTATATATATATATATATATATATATATATTTATATATATATATATATATATATATATAATATTATATAAAACTTAAAAATAATTATATCCAAGTATATTTGAAACATTTGAATAAATAGAAAGAATTATTAAATCGTTGTGTGTTTCTCTGCATAAATAAATGCATGCCTATAGATATATCAATTGTATGTGTGTGTGCATACAAACAAGTGTATGTGTGTATGAATATAAACATACATATGTGTGTATGTGTTCATAAAAAGATATGCTTGTATGCATACAAACATATGTGTGTGTATGCAAAGACATACATGTATACATACAAACACATGTATGTGTGTGCATGCAAATACGTGGTTGTGAGCATACACACTCGTGTGTGTGCATACAAATAAATATATGTGCGTATGTGCACATAAACACGTGTGTGTGACAGAGCACACAAATACACACGCACACGTCATATATATATATATATATATATATATATATAGGCACATAATTATACATGGCGAGGCGCCAGTTTTGAAGTTTTTAAGTGAAGTATCACCCTTTTTGTCATTACTCTCATGTCCACCCCTTCTACCTGTTAGGGTGCCATCTGGTCAATGAATCATTTTGAAAGTTATTAGTATTATATAGGAACAATTGATGCCCCATAACTGTGCAAATGAATTATTATCATAAAATAGGAATAATTACTTGAAAACCGATAATGTATATAAATTATTTGTATGAAGAAAAATTACTTGAAAATATAATTGTTTACAAATGATCATAATTTGTTAGTTGAAACTATATAATTACCGACCCGTAACAAAAAACATATTCCTGGTGGCTGAGCAGTCCATGGTCCTTACTTGAGCTAGACAGACGGTCGAAGAGGCCCCCACCGATCAATCGGCTGGTCCCATCAAGCCTTCGCACCTATATGATTGTTCCAACCCTATGGCCCTTATGCCAAACTCCAACCCTTTTTATTTAAATTTTCTGCTAGAAGGCAGTGGATTAAGGTCTTAGTGTCTGGGTATAATGTTAAACTGCATCTATTTGATGAAGTTCCAATTCTGGAGCTCTGGGGTGTGTAGAGTACCTTTATTGCTATTCCTTCCAGGTCCACTCTGAACCGGAGCGGTAGTACGTGTTTAGGGTCATATCTATGGGTTAAATAAATCCAAAAATTAGTTTAAAATAAATGTGTTAAAAAATTTGATCTTAAGAAAAATTGGATAAAAAAAAATAATTTGAATACCTATCAAGCATCAATTGAACAAAAAACGTCTTCCGCATAAA
Organism: Doryteuthis pealeii; assembly: GCA_023376005.1. Classification (NCBI taxonomy): domain Eukaryota; kingdom Metazoa; phylum Mollusca; class Cephalopoda; order Myopsida; family Loliginidae; genus Doryteuthis; species Doryteuthis pealeii. The sequence goes on along the minus strand of CM042137.1, from coordinate 42,335,731 downwards.
ATAACCCAACAAGGGTTGAGATGCTGTAAAAATCCAACAAACCAAACAAAATAATTGCTTAAAGAAGAAAAAGACCGACTTCAGTATTAAATCACCCAACAAGAGTGAATATGCTGATTTTTATGCATATATATCTTTTAGTTTATATTGCTAGCAAGGATACCCAGTTTTCCCAGGTAAAGATGACTTCATAAATGACAAAACTTATGGCACAAGAAATTTCCAATAAAATTAGACATCATTTTTGAAGATATTTTAATGCCGATGGTCATGCATAATTTTATAAACAAAACAAATTATCAAATTGATTAATTTATCTATTTCATATAAACACTCCTTGTCTGGTCAATGATTTCAACAAATTGAAGATATTGAAAGATTTCTTGAAAATTTAATAAAACCGAATTGTCCTATCATTACGGAATACGCAATTCAACTAAAAGGAGAAAAATGGCGAGATTAAAAGTATAGCTGTGAATATTTTTCAATTTAGAATTTCTAATTTAAATGAAGACATTTGCACAGCTGAGCAATTTATGTTTCAAATTGATGAAGTTCTAGATATATACACGGCTCTCAAGATGAGTCAGTGTCAATTTGAAATATATATATATATATATATATATATATTATATATATATATATATATACTAGAAGCACCTACTTGGCTTGCCTGGGTAGATGGGGGGGAGGCAAAAGTTAGTTTCACGGATCTATTATTATGAATTATGAGTTAGATCGTCACACGATCGTCCCATTAAAATCCCTCTGTAAAAAAAGTACCTTGTTGGTCATCAGAAAAAAAGTGCATAGATACTTTGAAAAGAAAATGTCGTCTATTCTATGCTGTTACTATTTAAATTTCATTTTTAAATATTTTCACGAATATAAATTAAATCTTCATTATTTTGCTCAAAAGCAAGAACTGGTGATATTTAATGAGTATATATATATATTTACATTATCGTTGTTTCATTTCATAGTTTATCTGAACATACATAGATGTATACATACCAACTGCCCTTTATATACGTGTAGATAAGAACAGTTTTGACACTTTTTGAACTGTTTTTGGCAAAATATAAAATTGTGCAATGATATTCACCAGAATCTCAGCTCTGTGTGACTTTCATCTTTCTTCAACAGGAAATACATCTCATGGGTAAGATTTGAGAACATAGAGTACATTATCGTAAATATGAAAGTGCAGCTTCCATCATATCAAGAGCAGAGTTTTAGAGGTGCTTCAACCAATGGACAACTCACTGGAATACGTGTGTTCAATGTGAAGGGGATTATTTTGAAGAGAATTAACATTCTATTCATTGTTCTTTTCCATCTTGGTAAATACAACTTCAGTATTGATACCCCCCCTTTTTTCTTTTTTTTAACACACCTCATATAAAGAAAACAGTTTGCTAAGTAAACAATGATGCTATTAATTCATATAATTAAATCTATGTATTAATACTCATGTTCCTTAATTGTACGACCGTTATCATCTTGCAATATACCTGGTTGAAAATGAGACCATCCAAATTGTCCAAGATGAAATGCAAAAATGTAAATCCTGATTATCTGGTGTTGCTTATCCGCAGAATTCTCAGCTAATTAATGGAGCATTCCGTTTTTATCCTAAATAAAGGGAAGAAAAAACACATGCTACACAAAAAAATATAAGAAATAAAGAAAGTAGGGGAAAGATAGAGAGGGGTGTAAGCGCGCGGAAGCGATAATGCTCATTTGTTTCGACCGAACATAATGAAAAGAGAAAAAGAAGGAAAGAAAGGAGAGAGAGAGAGAGAGAGAGAGAGAGAGAGAGAGAGAGAGAGAGAGAGAGAGAGAGTGTGTGTTAAATCAAGATTTCATACTTTTTACACATTGAACTATTTTGGCAATAGCTCTTAAATAAACACATCAAACGCTGTAATAATTAAATTATATTGTGGTATATCACAAGTCCTGCTAGTTTTATTCATTGTTATTTTTCGTTTTGATCTTTTTTTGAACAAACTTCATTTTTCAAAAAATTATAATTTAAATTTTTTTTTTACATTATAGAAAAGAGAGTTATAATTGTGTAAATGTTTTGAGGAAATTGATATCTGCTAAAGTTCTAATCCTCTTAGGATATTTAAAAAAAATTATTCAACCGAACTTTTAATTGTTTCCAAATTGTTTAATTATACAAAAAAGAGTGAATGGCACTAATGCAAAATTCTTTTTCAAAACTGAACAGATTATATCAAGAATCAGAGGCCCGTGGTGTGTAATGGCTAGAGTCTTAGGTAATGGAATCGCCGACCCGGGTTCAAATCCTAGACAAGGCTGTTTGCGTTTTCACAGAACGCTAATACCCTTTAAAAATGTATGCATCCAACTACTCTCCCTCCAGCTATGCGTAAATAGGACAGACTTGACTGTTTAACCTTCGCTAGGTAACCAGTCTAGGAGAAGGAAAACTCCGAATCCACACTTGTTAAGCTCGCTTGCGTTACATTCTACTTGATAGGATTGGTAAATATATTTTTCTTTTATTCATTCTTGATGGGTACTCAAAAAACTTTTTATACTTTTAAAAATTAACACATAGATGGGACCCTACAAGGAACTACCATCCGGGTCAGATGGGACCTGGGAGTAATGGTGATGAAGGGGTATTCTACACTCCTCAGGGCTCCAAAATATATGCAGTTTAACGTCAAACCCTGGCAGATATAGGATAAGAAGGTTTGTGGGGTTGCCATAAAGCAATAGGTTTGGGACAATCATATAGGTGCTAGGGCTTGACATGACCTAATGATTCATTGGAGGGAAACATCTAGCACAAGTAAGGGCCAAACTAGAGTGTTGCATGTCACAGACAGCTCAACCACTAGGATTCCGTCCTTAAGCATCTTTGGTCACCTACGGCCAATAGGTAGCGCCATTGGGGGATTTTACCCCCTCTGCAGAGGTGCAGTCGGCGTATTCTACAGCCCCAGATGACAGGGCAGAATTGAAAAGGTGTATACTTAAATTTAGATACTATATGACCCAGGCAATATCGGTAACATTTTCCCCGAAAATAAGACAGGGCTTATATTAATTTTCATTCCAAAATATAATACTGGGGCTTATTTTAGGGTCTTGTCTTATTTTTCATATAACGAAAAATGTCATTACGATGTAGAAAATTCCGAAATTTCTAAGCAAACAGAAATTACGAAACAAGAATCTACATTTATTTACCATTAACATGTTCCTTTATTCAAAAACTTATTAACGGCATTTTCATTTGAGAATAATCATATAATCATTCTTTGTCTGTCGCTCTCAACTAGGGCTTATTTTAAGGGGGTTTATATTAAAATCATCCTGAAAAAATCATGGTAGATCTTATTTTGCAGAAAAAAACGGTAGTGCCTAATACCATTTATTTTGACTGTAAAATATTTTGCAAAATTGGTTAGGAGTAAAATTATTAGTGAGCCGTATTGTATGTCCTTAGAAATATGAAGGACATGATAATTTGTGTAAAAAAAAGTAATTCTAATATTATCCTGCAGTTTGAATTATTTTTATAAGCTAAAATTTATTGATACAGGCTTTTGAATTTACATACAAAAATTTTTCTTGCTTCTAAATAATAGCCCCAAGCAAGAGAATTTTTGGAACTACTATCATAAAAGAATAAAGGGAAATCGAAATTGAAATTATTTGAAACCATTCTCAAGGTTTTACTTGATTACATTTTTGGAACTTTGTCAGTTTCTCTTCAAACTGGCTGATTCTCAGTTGACTGAGAGTACACCGTACTTATAAAATCAGAAAAAACCTGGGGATATATGTTCCTGAATATCGCCCTTATATATATATACACACAAACGCACACGCACTCACACACACACACACACACACACATATATATATATGTATATATATATATATATATATATATATGTGAGTGCGTTGGTTGTGTGTGTATATACATAGAATATATACTCACACACATATGTAGTGTTTATGTGTATATATATATATGTATATATATTTGTATATACTCACACACATGTAGTGCATATATATATATACACACACACTCAAACACATATGTAGTGCATATATATATGTCTGTGTGTGTGTGTGTTTGTATATAAGCTCATACACGTGTGTGCATATATATATGTTGTATATACACTCACACACATGTGTGTGCATGTATATATATATATATATATATATATATATTTATAACACTCACACACACATATGTGTGTGCATATTATATATATATATATATATATATATATATATATATATATTTGTATATACACTCACACACACATATGTGATATATATATAATTATATATTTGTGTGTGTTGTGTGTTGTAACATGACACGCACAATGTGTGCATATATAATATATATTGTTATACACCACACACACACATATGTGTGTGCATATATATATGTTGTATATACACTCACACACATGTATGTATGTATATATATATATATATATATATATATATATATATATATAATCAACTTTATATTTAACAAACAGATGGATTTTTCCTACTTTAATAAGAATTATTAAAGTAACAATCTTCTGCATTGAGAACTTTCTGTCGTACTTATTTATCATGGAATAGAGAAGCACTTCATTCACTTTCTTGTGAATAAACCCCTCGACATAAAAGAAAAAAAAGTAGAAATAGATGAGATTTTATTATGTTATCTACAAAAAAAAAACTATTGCTTTGAATTCTTTCTACTTGCAGAGAATTCAAATTGCCTCAGAATTTCGGCTACTGTAACAGCTTTATACGTTAAACTTATACAATTAGGACAAGAGCTATAATAATTACTATAGGAGTTTCTTTTTAGATTTTTTTTTATTATCCCTAACGGCAATTTTATATGCGATTCTTATGTCAGTATTCTTGTTAAAAATCATATCTTTTCATTGCATCTTTTTATGTTTGATTAATGGAAGAATATAAAGTTATTTACTAAATGTAGATCGATTCGAAATGGGACCACAGGGATTTAGCACGTAGTGAGGATCGAACTTACTATTACGTTATAGATTCTATGAGACATGCGTTTAGGTGTAAAAACATCAACTTAATTATAATTCGGCTTTATCTGCTTCAAACACCAAACAAATAATGGTTTCCATTCCCTTTGCATAGTGGTTAATGCGCTAGACTGTGATATTGTAGTAAGCAAGTTCGAATTAAACTCTGGTTAATTCAAATTTCTCTTATACAGGGTTAGGCAAATGATCTGACATATTTGTAGGTTAAATAAAAGACAAAGAAAGAAAGAAACAAAAAGTATTTTATTTCGAAAAGTACATATAATGCCATTTGTTTTTATATAATGCCATTGTTTTTCGTTTCTTTTCAGTTGCTGCCATGAATTGGACTGTGGAGCATCGCGCTTTCATTGTGGAAACGTTTATCAACATCATTTTGTATGGATGCATTTGAAGATCATTGCGAAGAATTCTTCGCAAACTTCTTTCGGAAGTCTAAGCCTGTGCGCGTTTAAATGGAACGGAGTGGAACTGTTGAACTGAAGCTCTTACCGCTGCCACATTTTCTGGAGTTCTGGCGGTGCGGGTCGGCTGTTATTTTGTTTCAATGCAGATCCAGTAGCTCTGAAGTTGGTAACCATAAAAAGATCGTGTTTCGAGCTGGTACGGATCATGTCTACCAAGATTGAAGTGCAAACGGAACGCTCTTTGTGTTGCAGTTACAGATTCATTTGTTTTGATAAACGTTTCCACAATGAAAGCGCGATGCCACCAGTCCAATTCATGGCAGCAACTGAAAAAGAAACGAAAAACAATGGCATTATAAAGAAACAAAACAAAATGGCATTATAATGAAAACAAATGGCATTATATGTACTTTTCAAAAATAAAAACATTTTTTTTGTTTCTTACTTCATTTGCATTTTATTAAACCTACAAATGTGTCAGATCATTTTGCCTGACCTGTATTTTAACATTTCAAACATCTTTATATTTTTTCTATCACACAGAAAAGCAATGTTTAATTATTTTTGTTTCATACACTATACTAACTTAGTTCCATAATAGTCGCTACACTTAGCATATAACATTTATCCACAACTGTAACAACTGTTATGAGATACTAGCAGGACCTTTGGATATACCACAGTATGATATTTTAATTATTACAATATTTGATTTGTTTACTTAAGAGCTATCAGGATAGTTCAATATGTAAAAAGTATAATAACCTTGATTTAATTCTCTCTTATCTTTTGCAAAAAAATGTAAATATCAACGTACAATGTACACTATTCTCTGACCTTGCAGTATAGAATAACCCTAAACGGGTTGACATGCATTTTAAATCAATCATGCGTGTGTGCGTGAATTTAAAAATGGTAGAATCCCAATTTCTCTTATATTTTCTACATTTTAAAGGTTTTTTTATATTCTTTCAATCACACAGAAAAGCGATTTTTAATTATTTATGTTTCATACGCTATACTAACTTTGTTCCATAATTCTTGCTACCCTTAGCACACGAAATTTATAGGCAACTGTGTTAATTATTATGAGATATAGGTAGTATTTTTTAAACTCTTTTTTCGATGATTGGATAAACCTGTGGGGATTGAAATAAGAAAAATAAAAAAATAACAATCTTCCAGCTGCCCTCAGACAGGAAAAAACCCCTAGGCATGCGCAGAAAAAGGACCCCCTTCATGGCGCCAAGAAGAACCCTCGACTATTCCAACTCAAACCATGACTGGGTACAGACGCTACGACTGGCACAGGAAGAAATTTCTTCTTCACGAAATAGCTATGAACCTAGAATAAAAGTCTATCCTTAAGAGTATCTTTATCTTTTCTCTTCTTAATTCCTTTTAAAAGATGGAAGCAAGTACATATAATAGGGTTTAAAAGAAACAACTTGCAAACACGCACAAATAACTAAAAGCTTAATACCACATTAAACCATTATACCCCACATGCCGAAACTTGTAATATATGTAATATAATATATATAATATATATATATATGCGATTTCAGATTTTAGCTAAGAATATTACACGTTTTTATCTCATACGTGAATATACCGTCTATAAAAGAAAAATTATGAATTTGTTCAAATATTATTCAGGGTAAGTACTTTGTGGTTGTAAAGATTTTAAATGACATTTACATTAACATCAAATTGATCGCAAAACAGTGCCTATAACCATTTGACCATAAATAAAAACGTTTCTTTTTTTTCCTTTTCAGTTTCAGCCATTTTATGAGTGTTGTCGTCCTTCCATATTGTCCAAATTATTCTCCTTGTGTACGTTAACATTTCTACTCTTTCTCATTCATTCATTCCGATTTTTTGCTGAAGTTCCATTTTGTGGGAATATACATGGGATGATGGGCAGTGTGCATTTATGAGCCTACACACACACACACACACACTCTCTCTCTCTCTCTCTCTCTCTCTCTCTCCTCTCTCTCTCTTCTCTCTCTCTCTCTGTGTAGTATATATATATTTTTTTCTCTCTCCCACGCTCTCTCTCTCTCTTTCTCTCTCTCTCTCTAATATATATAGTATATATATATTATATATATATATATATATATATATAATCCAATTCCTCTTTAACCTTCCGTTGCATGACATCAGTATTATAAGCAAGAGTGCTCAATATATTAAAAACATGTACCAGTAGTAATAGTAAAGGAAAAGAGTTAAGGGTCTACCGTGGTTTCAATCCAGCAGATTTCATCAGGATCCTACGCCTAACTAAGTTGATATAATCCCTTAGTTAAACTCTTAGAATTACATCCACTTAGGCATAGGGTAGGGTCCTGATGAAATCATTTGGATTGAAACCAGGGTAGACCCTTAACTCCTATTCCTCTACTAATATATATATATGAGAGAGAGAAGAAAATGATGTATGTATATATCTGTCTCTGAAGTTGCCGGTTAATGATAAAATAGAAGGCCTTACATTTGGAGAGATCTCCTTACAGACACAGCATGTAGGCTCTTATTATTTACTAACCATTGCTTAGTATGGCTTACGGGCATTAAGTTGCTTATAGTACTCGCTGATAGTAAGTGGTCAGCTATCTGAGGAACGAGTAAACACATCGCCGAAAATCCTTAACCAATTAGATAAACTATATGGAAAATGGCGTTGTGTAGCTTAAAACATGCTCTATGAAATGGAGTTATTGTGTTCTCTGTATATTTTCTAGTTTCCGTCGAAATGATCTGAGGGCTTTGTTTGGAAATTCCTTCGTACCCAAGAAAATATTACGAACCTTTGTTATACTTTAATATATTGGTGGCGCGTTGTCTAATGGTTAGAGTCGTAGGAAATGGACTCGTCGAGCCGAGTTCAATTCCAGGATGAAACTGTTTGCATTTCACATGGCGCTAATACCCTTGGGAAAGGTATGAATCCAATTCTCCCTCCAGTTATGAGTAAACAGCAGGGAAGATTGGGCTTTTTAACCATGATTTGGTAACGAGCCTAGGAGTAGTAACTAGTCTAGGAGAATAAAAACTCTGAATTCAAACCTGTTGAACTCCACTTAAGAAATTGACCTTGTGTCGCATCCTGCTCGTGCGGAAGGGTTGGTAAATATATATACTTTAATATAACAAGAAGAAACCAACGTGTGAGTCCTTACTTAGGTTTCACAGGCGATCGGAGAGGTCCCTTCTGATTTATGATTGTCCCAACCCTATTGCCCTTATGACAAACCCCAACCCCTTTTATCAAATATGTGCTAGAAGGTGGTGGCTGAGGGTCTTAGTGTCCTGGGTATGACATTAAACTGCATCTAGTGGTGAAGTTCCAATTCTGGAGCTCTGAGGAGTGTGGAGTATCCCTTCACCGCCATTACTCCCTCGTTCACTATCACCCGGAATTATAGTACCTGATAGGGTCCCATTTATGGGTTAAGCAGAAGAAAATGAGTTATCAAAAATGTGTTTAAAAAAACGTTTAGAATAGCTAGGATAATTGAAAAATAGTATAGGGAGAACATCACATAATCTTCAAAAGTTTATAAGCTCCCCCATAAATTCTCATTTAATTTTAGAAAAAAAAAAACGCAATTTTTGCAATTTTGAAGCATTACTTTAAATTGGTCCTCAAACCAATGTAGATGCTCACAGAATTCTGTTTTAATCCTTTTGATGATAGTGGTCTGTCCCTTGAAATAACACAGACGTGGCCAACCACCAGCGCTCGAAAACATTCAGAATAGTTTTGATGATTGAAAGATAGCATATGGAGAACATTACATAATCTTCAAAAGTTTATAAGTTCCCCATGAATTCGTATTTAATTAAAAAAAAAAGGAAAATATTATTTTATTAATTGAAGTATAATTTATATTGCAATTTTTAGGCTTTTACTTCTTGAGAGTATAATAATACGATAAGTTTTAATCCTTATGACGAGGGCAAACATTTTTGTTTGTTTTGTGAAGAAACTTTGTTCCCCCTTTTCAAATAATTCGTATACAAGCTTTTCATGTTCGTGTTTTGTTTTTATCATCATACAGTAAAATGAGAACATGATACAAGAAAGGTCCATGCACTGTGATGACTAATATATATTATTATTATTATTATTATTTATTGTTATTATTATCATAGATCTGGGGTATCATAATACGGCAAGCACAAACCATTTCTGTAGCATTCCATTAACTTAAGCAAGCATCTGTATTTCAAGAGAGTACACAATATTTATTCAATTTAATGACTCACATAAAACAAGCTTCTCTCCTTTCAAAATTGCTTACTTTTCCTTTCATGTGTGCAAGACACCTATCTCTGTATTACGCATGCGTGTGAAAAGTTTGCATCATTGGTTATAGTCGCTAAACAATCACAAATTATTATACAAACGAATCTCTGGTGTGCGTTTCATGACGATTATTATTTTCTGGCCATATTTGCACAAAATGACTATAGGCACGATCAAATGTATTGTGGACACTTGTTGGTTAGATTTAGACGGACTATGAAGGGAATGCCGTGAGAAAGATGAGAGAAGATGAGTTTGATAAAGAGATCAAGGAGGGAAAGGGTAGCCAGAAAAAGAGAAATGAGAAAGATTGGAGGAAAAAAGAGAATGACGAGGAGCGGGAAAGGTGACCATAAAGGAAGAGATAAGATGGAAAAGGTAGCTCACAAGAGGAAATAGGAGAGAAAGAAGGGAAAGAGAAAATGAAAAGGAAAGGTAGCTAGAAAAATATTAATAGGAGAGATCGAAGGAAAAAAGAAAGGACGAGGAAAAAGTGTCCGGAAAAAGATTAATAGTAGTGAGGATAGAGAGAGAAAAACAAAGAAAAAAAGCGACCAGAAAGTGAGAGAAGGGAGGGAAAAAGCCAAAAAGAGAAATTTAAGAGATAGTTATCCAAAGAGAACACGATGTCCTGGTGAGAGATAATAGGAGAGAACATCGAGGAGGAAAGGTGACCAAGAGAGATGGGAGGAAAAAGAGATAAGGAAATGGTGTCGGAAAGGGGTATAGGAATGATGGTAGGAGGAAAATGAACGAGTAAAGGTAGTCAGAAGAGAAATAGGAGAGATGGTTGAAAAAGAGACATATATAGTCATTTACTAAGCTTAGCTTAGATGTGACACAAGGCCAGAAGTATGGGCGCCAGTGAGAATCGAACTCACTAACAATGTTTGCGAGTCTACTACTGGTAACCATTATAAAACGTGAGGTGCCCAAAATAAACAGATATATGGGTGAAAGAAGAAAACAACGATTAAAAAGATGGTCAGAAAGAGAGAAATAGCAGAGATCGGAGGAAAAAGAGAAAAACAAAGAAAAATGGAACCAGAAATAGAGAAATAAGACAGATGGGAGGAGAAAGTTGACCAAAAAGAGAAAAATAAGAGAGACGGTTGAAAAAAAGAACAGAAAGCGAAATAAAAGAAAGGAGGGAGGAGAACCACGAGGAAAGAGGTCAGAAGAGAGTAATGGGAGGAAAAAAGAAAAGGGGAAGTGGTCAGAATAGGAAAATAGAGCGGGTGCAAAAAAAAAAAAATCAGAAAGAGAGAAATAGAAGAGATGTAAGGAAAGGGAATCTGGATATAAAGAAAGAAATATGATTGAGATAGGAAAAAAGGCTGGGAATACACACATTTTTATATATATATATATATATATATATATATTATTATATAAGAAGAAGAAAACGGGAGAGTGTAACAGTAAATATGAAAGGAGAAAAAAAGAAAAGGAAGGTTAGAGTAAACTGATTGATGGCTTGCAGCATTTCTATTGTTTCATTTATGATTTGTTTGAACAGTTTAATTCATTTTCACAAGAATCTGTTTAAGCAGATTAATGGCTCTTTTTTCTTTTTCTTTTTTTTTTTCTTTTTTTTTGACATCACAAAAAAGTAGTGACATGAGACTGATAAAGAGACGCCATTTTTTAAATTTGTTTTATCAGTCTCATTCTTCTTTCTTTTGTTACTCTCCACCATCTCACCCTATCCCTCACTCACACACAATATATATATGTGTGTGTATCTCTGTGTATGTGTATATATATATATGTGAGTGTGTGCGTGCATATATGAGTGTGTATGGGCGTATACATGTAGTATTAGAAGGTCGGGGATATTTCACCCACTTAAACACACATGAAAAGCAAAAAGGCATTAGGGCAAAAATTGACTACAACAAAACTCTGAATTTGTTTTGTGTCTTCTTTTAATTTTTTTTTTTAAATTTAAAAAAATATTTTAAATAATCATTTTTAGAAACGATGGAAGATAAAAGAAATCACAAATGAAAATTAGTTTTTGATTGAAATTCATTCAAGCGGTCGTCTGTTTTTACGCTGCAATTTACATTTTGTCTAACTCGTCTTTAGATATTCACGCTTAACAGACATTGAAATAGGCAGCTGGCGAATTCGAAAAGCACCAGTGATATATTCTCCCAGTAGGCATTTTAAAAAGCTTCATGTCATTGCTATCATTTCGGCTCTAACGTAGCGCTGTGGTTAGCGTTTAGGACTTAACCGATAAAGTCTACCTTTTCAATATCACTTGTGTTCACGAATTTTCTTTCTTTTCTCAATTTCGTTCTCTTTCACCAGAAAACATTTCTTACTTACTTACTTATTTATTTCGTGTAGTAATTAGATTACTTTGACACCAGTTCATTCCTTACCACATTGGTCTAAATAAGGAATTAGGTTGGTTGATTGGATTTACGGCATTTCAACTCTTGTTGGTTATTTTATACCAAAGATGTTTTGTTTTATTCATTCTTGATGGGTATTCACATTTATTTAAGACTCAATTTGTTTAAAAAAACAGGACTTTTTAAACACGTTTCCTGATCTATCCAACCCATAGATGGGACCTAACAGTACTACCGAATCAGTGGACCTGGAGTAATGTGATGAAGGGGTACTCCACAATCCCCAAGCTGTAGAACTGGAATTTCAGCATCATATAGTTTAACGTCATACCCAGGAAATTAAGACCTTCAGCTCTTTCTTCTAGCACATATATGATAAAAAGGGTTGTGGGTCTACCATAAGGCTAATAAGTTTGGACAATCACATAAGTGCTATGGTTTGACGTGACCAGCCGATTGATCAGACGGGGGACTCTCTGACCTCCTGTCTAGCCCAAGCAAGGGCCAATGTGAAGTATTGCATGTCATGGACTGCTCAACCACCAAGGTTCCAGCCTAAAGCATCACTGATCTCACGCAACGAGCAGATTTGGCCCCATTGGTCAACAGTAATTATGAAAAGGAACGTGTCAAATTCTCTTACACCTTTCCTCGACAGAAATAACAACGACCCGTTGCATTCCTATCTATGGTAAAAGGTTTTGAGCTCTCCAACAAGTGTCGCATTAACACTCTATAATATCTAAAACAAGTAAGTCTTATCATTATTCAGTATGAATTACATATACTAAATAATTTCCCTTTCATTATAAACATTCTTAGGAAGGGCGTGGTGTAATGGTTAAAGTCATGAATGGACACGTCACCACAGAGTTCAAATCCTGGACGTGAAATTGCATTCACTAGCGCTAATACCTTGGGAAAGGTATGAATCCTACTCTCCCTCCAGCTTGGGTAAATAGTAGGGCAGACTGGGCTCTTTCACCTTGGTTAGGCAACCGGTCTAGGAGAATGAAAACTCTGAATTCAAACCTGTTGAACTCCGCTAAAGAAATTGACATTGTGTCACATCACAGCTCGTGCGGAGGGTTGGTAAATATATATAGACTTAATATAACAAGAAGAAACCAACGTGTGAGCCCTTACTTAGGTTTATTACGTATTCCTATATTGTATTCTATTGTAAAAGTTGCTCGGGAAATAATATATTTTAGTATTAATGAGTTGATGCATAAATATTGTGGCTTTTTTATTTTCAAAAATTTATCGGACACGTTCTAACATTGCTATTATTGGATAGTTCGTGGGGGAAGGGTCCATCCATCCAATCTCCATACTTTTCCGAGCTTTTTGAGACGAGGAAAAGATGACCATTGTCAAACATTCGTCTCTTCCCCCGCTGCCAAAGTGCCTGACCGTTTGAAATTTTTTGGTCGACCTCTTCTTCTCTTCATCTGCGAAGTTCTTGACCGATTTGAACTTCCTGAACCATCTTGGCTTTTTCTGATTGTTCCTTCATCAAAAAAGTTCAGTCGATCGCAAAATGGCTGCTGGCATTCCAACCTCTATCGAAATGGTAGAGCATAATAAGACGAAGTGGATATGATTTTCGATACACATTCTGAAAGAGATTATTTTTATGAAAGAAATAACAAACTCCAATTGTTATGGTTGTTGAATTGAATAAAATTTGTTGAAAGAAAAAAGCCGCAATAATTATGCACCAACCCAATACTTTGTCGTGAATTGTTTGTCGTAGTTACTGTGTACGAAAAAATGATATTCAGCATCTATGTTCTTCTACACCAGGGTTTCTCAAAGTGGTCTACATAACCGCCTGGGGGTCTATACGAACAACTCAGAGGGTCTGTAATTATTCGGGGGTTCTGTGAAAGTACTAAGCCTTCTTGGTAATTAGAAGAAATTAATTCCGCAAGAACTATGGAGAACATGCCATTTTGATATCTTTTTCAAAAGCTTAAGCCCAATATTCATGAACTTATCAAAGTCACCCATTTCTTAGGAATGTGCTTCCTTGGTTTGAAGCTCTTTTTTAAAGTTATAATTATTTTACGGTTATTTTATAACGTTTGTGCATAATTCATTAATTACATAATGATTGCAAACAAAACAACTGCAAGGTGACTGGGGTATAATAATAGGGGGTCCAAATAGGTCAATCAACTTTTGTTGGTATCAACTGACTTAAAATTTAAAACCACTATTCTACACCGTATAATCATCCAACCTGTAAAAAACGGGGTTGGTAGTATTGTACGTAATTGAAGACTACAATTCATAATTTGATTCGTAATAAAATGACAGATAAAAACTTGGTATGCCGCGAAACCGACCCAGATTGATTTTGATTAAACGTAAACAATTCAAAACTTCATTTGAAATATCTGAGAAAAGATTTACAATAATATTTAATTCTATTTTCTACGCCTTAAAATGAACTTGTCCTTGCTATTTTATGTTAGGTTGGTCTAGTTTATTTGTTTAATGGCATATCAATCTTTTTGGATTATTTAACGCTAAAGTCATCTTCTTGGAAGAATGGCTGTGGTAAATTAAACCCATAGTAGGGGATGAGGGTTTAATACATTTCCTAAGGGCATTAGTCCAAAAGTGAATGAAATAGTACAATTGGAATTCGAACTTGCTTACTATGATGTCACAGTCTAGCATGTTAGCAAACTACGCCAATGGATCCCCTTTTGTGATCTGGGTACTGAATTGTTCAAAACATGATTGAAGACTATATTCAGGGACTGATATTTAAAAGTAATCTAGAATCGTAAATACTCATTTGTTTCACATGGTTTCAGTTCTTGGTTTAATGGCATACCAACATCATGGGGTTATTTAATGCTACATCATCTTTGTAGAAGAATAGCTAGGTACTATTAAACCCATTTTTGGGGATGAGGGGGAATACCTTTCCCAAGGGTATGTCCGAAATTAAAGTAATTATCGCTACTGGAGTTCGAACTCGCTTACTACGACCCACAGTCCACACTTAGCCATTAGGTCACAGACTCAAACTCCCACTCCCCCTCGAATATCTTTAGAAGCTCGGAAAACAAAGAGGTTTTCATTCGGATAGGCTGCAGAATTTGCAGAGATTAAAAAAAAATCATTGGGGGGGGGGGGGTGAAAAATATGTAGGGGGTGACAAGACCTTCGGACACCCTGTATATTATAATTCGTGTTGTTGGTCTATCTCAGTCAAAACAGTGCCTACTACGGGAGCCTGCTAGGGACCATGGAAGGGCGGGTTGCTTTTTTCTATGAATACTACTTATGAAAATTGACTTAGCTGAGTAGGGCCCGTATCATACAATGGGTGGGCAATAAGACCTAGCGCAGTCCTGCTGACGTGTAAGTTTTGTGTGTAGCAGTGAACTATACTCATAGATATTAGTAATACGACCGCGTACGACTGGTTGGCGATTGCTATGTCTTCCATGATCTGCAATTGAAGACTTGTTAGCTTTCCTTTTTAGGTGAAACAGTAGGTTCCGATCCGACCTTAATCAGATCTTTTGGTCTATTATGTCATATGTTGAACATAGTCTTGGAATCATGGATTGTTTACAACTACGTCGCGTGGGTTGCCTCCCCCTCAAAACCGATGCCGGGATGTCTGAATTTCTGTCATTTTTAGATTGGCACAGGGTGTTAGGTTTTATTTATCTTTAAAGAACACGACGTATGCCTATAAGGTCACATTAGGATCAATAATATACACTCTGACAATGTAAATCGCATTACGTGTGATTCAGGTGGCCTAGTTCAGATAAAACATGTGCTTTCTTTTTGGGGGGGCATTAATTAGAAATTCTTGTGTTCTTGGTCTCCCTTTGTACCATTTTCAACATACAAAGATATTCTTTTTAATGTTAACTTTTCCATAGTGTTCCTTAAGTATCAATTGTCCAGTCAGATTTCTCATTCTTAATCCTTCCTTTCTCTTGTTCTTTCTCCAAACGTCTTTCTCTTTTATAGTAGTTATATATAGTATAATGTATATATATATAATTATAAAGTTTGTATATACTAGTCTGTCTTGAACTATCTCACTTGTTCTCTAGTGTGTTTGATTCGCATGTCTTTCATTCGCATCCCTTGCCATCAACCCCAGGGGAGGCGCCAGAACGCCCCAGATCTGTTCCAAACATTCGATTTTAAACAGTAAACGACCTCCGTGGCATTCAACCCAGCGGTTTCTGCTTTTGTGTCGCATGTGGTCCGCGTCTGTTATCTTTCTCTTTCGACAATTCCTTGTCACTCGCCATGTTGTTGTTCCAAAGCTTGGATGGCGGCGCGAAAGGGCCTGGCGGACCGGGGGGGGGGCGGAGTAAAAGGAGAGAATAGATTTTTTTTGCTACTTCGTACCCACCCTCTCTTCTCCAGAACGCGCACAGTAACAAAGCCAACCATGCGTCGCCCTGTGATGCGCCAACCCACACCCGCACACTTTGCTATAATGGACTTCACGTGGCATGGGAGTTGTCCTTGCATCTTGGGTAAATCAGGTTTACGTATGGCCTGCCTCCAGTTCCGCAAGAAGGTTTCGTTTTTTAGGACGAGAAATTTCTTATTGCTTTAATATGGTTTTCCATTGTGTTTTCTTGTTTCTGTCTGTCTTTACGTATTTTTTTCTTTCTTTCTCCTCCCGATTATATGTAAAAATTCTTTTCAAACAACCATTTTTCTTCATAGTAAGCTTAGCAGATTCAAATGTTTAGCACTTATTAAAAAACCTGTATGCAATAGTTACAACAAATACTAAAATAAATATAAAAAAAAGAAGAAAAAAACTATCAAAGCAAAGTACTGGTAATTTTTAAATACTAGCAGGACTGTGCATAATAGCCACAGGTTGAAGAGATTATTATTATGTTTTATATGTTTACTAACAGCTATTAGCAAATAGTCAATATTAAAAAGTAAGATATATTATTGATTTCTTCTCTCTTCTCTCTCTCTCTTCCGTCGTGCTCTGTCTCGTCTCTCTGGTCGTCTGTCGCTCTCTCTCTCTCTCTCTCTATTTTGAATTTTTTCCATATGTTCAGATTGAAAAAATTGCGGGATTTGTGTTTCCGTTGGCGCTACCCCCTCTCTCCTTTTCCGGCTACCCTTTTTTTTTCTTTTATATATGTTTTCTGTATTGCATGTTCCTTTCTTTCTTTCATTTCTTTCTTTATGATAGACGGGAACAGTCCATTGTAGTTGAGCGGAGGATAATGACACACAGGAAATAAGAATCCGGAGGATAAGCAAGCTCCAGATAATAGGATACATTTGTCCATTTCATCTTTGAGCAATTTTGGACGGTTTCAATTTTAACCATAGGGTGATTAAATGATAACGGTCGTACGTTAATATATATAGGATATGTACTTGTTTTAGGTAACTCTTCGGCTGTGACCATTTCCGGGAATCTACTGATTGCTTCCTTCCATGGATTAATTAAACTGTGTTACAAAAAAATTTTTTGTCTGGTGCATAGAATGTAAAGGTGTTTTTTTACTAATTTGGGTTGTGCTGATGTAATGTTATAAACATTTTGCTCTATCACCTCTTTTTCTGTCTTTTAATGAGTTCATTTTATGTATAGGTACAGAGTAATGCTTAGTTCAAATTGCAGCAGCTTATTACAGAATAAAACAGGATAGATTAAGATATTGACGGATAAAATCTACTTGGATGACACAATGTACTACTCATAGTACCCTTGGCAGACAGTTAGGAAATGTTTCTTAGATGATCTGCGATGCCAGTCAACTGGCCAATGCACTACTGCTGTTGATTGAGACGTGTTGGCTACTCTTATACTGCCAAATCGTCTTGAATATATGTATATAGTGTTAATGGCTATCACTTACTTTTATTTCATAATTATGTAAAAAGTGAAGCCATAAGTCACACAATATTAGAAATTAACCCTGATGTATTATAGCGGCTTTTAACTTAGCAGTGATGTGTACAAAATGTAGCAGTATGCATACAAAAAACTAGAGGTGATGGGAGTAAAAACGGCTTCACATCTGAATTCAGTACTCCAAATATAGGTAAAAGAGCCTATTTTGTGCTTTGCCTCAATTTCTCTGTAAACAGTGTATTAAGATGATGGCATTTCTGTGTATTTCCACAGGTCTGCTAATAATATTCATTATATCAAACGTAAATACTTGTTCCCAGAGGGCGGAATTTTTTTTATAAGTAGTAATAGCGAACAATTACGACAAAGAGATAAGGGAATCTATTGCCTGACAAACTAAAGGAGGAAGTCAATACGAAAATGCGATATCTAAGAAGAGTATACACATTTGATATAGGAAGAACTGTTTAGATAGAAAATATATTATTTTAATAGCTTATGCCCTACGACTGGACATAGATACACCGACTGCTCTCTGCGAGAGGGGTTAAGTACCCAAATGTGACCATTGTTGGCCTTGAGTACGACCCGTGATGCGGTAAAGATGGAATTCCTAGAGCTGACTGTCAATAACACTCTACTTTGCCCTAGTTGTGTGTGGTCGGAGAGCCCCCAAATCAATCAATGGCTGGTCACATCAAGCCCTAAGCCGCTATAGATTTTTCCTAACCTATTGCTCTAATGGCAACACACCAACCTATTATATTTATGAACTAGAGAGCGGTGACTGAGGGTCTTAACTGTCCTTGATATACGTAAACCACATTCTAATTGGTTAACGTTTTCATATTCACGCTCTAGGGAGTGTTTGCCATTAGAGCAATAGTTAGGTAAAATCATATTGGTGCTAGGGCTATGTGAAAGCCATTGATCGTAGGGGCCTCTCCGACACCCACCAAGCCTAAGGGCAAAAGTAGAGTGTTATGAAAACAGCT
This sequence comes from Doryteuthis pealeii, assembly GCA_023376005.1. Lineage (NCBI taxonomy): Eukaryota > Metazoa > Mollusca > Cephalopoda > Myopsida > Loliginidae > Doryteuthis > Doryteuthis pealeii. Next base: position 42,316,662 of record CM042137.1, on the reverse strand, counting down.
CAGCTACTAGATTCCATCTTTAAGCATCACGGGTCGGTACTCAAGGCCAACAGGTGTCACATTGGGGTATTTAACCCTCTGCAGAGATGCAGTCGGTTATTATATAGTCCAGTCGATAGGGCTAAGCTATAAAATAATTATTTTCATATTAGAACATTTCTTCTATACAAATGTGTATAAGCTCTTCTTAGTATCGCATTTCGTGTTTGGTATCTCTTCCTATTAGTTTGTTCAGGCAATAGAATATCCTTGTTATCTCTTTGTCGTAAATTGTTCGTATTTACTATAAAAAATTCGCCTCTGGGAACAAGTATTTACGTTTTGGATATAATTGAATATATTAGCAGAAGCCTGTGAAATACTACAGAATGATCATCTAATTACACTGGTTTACAGAGAAATTGAGGCAAGCACAAAATAGCTCTTTTAACCTAATTTGGGAGTGCTGATTCAGATTTGAAATCCGTTTTTACTCATCACCTCTAGTTTTTTTAGATATGCATACTGACATTGTACACACTGTACATAAAGGCGTATATAATCAGGTTAATTTCTAATATGTGTGACTTATGTCTTCTTTTTTAATTATTATGAAATAAATGTAAGTGATAGCATACATATATAATATATATCAAGACGGATTTTGGCAGTTAAGAGTAGCCAACACGTTCAATCAACAGCCAGTAGTGCATTGGCAGTAGTGCACTGGCAGTGGCAGTCATTAAGAAACACATTTCTAAACTGTCTGCGGTACTATGAATTGGTACATTGTGTCATCCAAGTATATTTATTACCGTCAATGTTCTTTATCTATCCGGTTTATTGTAATAAGCTGCTGCAACTGTTGAATAAAGCACGTATATACTCTGTATATACTAAAATGAGACTATTTAAAAGACAGAAAACTAGAGGTGATAGAGCAAAACTGTTTATAAATTTGAATTCAGCACACCCAAATTAGTAAAAAAACCTATTCACATTCTTGCCTCAGACAAAAAAATATTTTTTGTAACCAGTGTAATTATCCATGGAAGGAAGCATCAGTAGATTCCAAATGGTCACGACCGAGAGTTATATAAGACAAGTACATATATCATATATATTAAACGTAGACGTTATCATCTTACATCACCCTATGGTTAAAAGAAACCGTCCCAAATTGCTCAAGATGAAATGCAAAAATGTAAATCCTGATTATCTGGAGTTGCTTATCCTCCGATTCTTATTTCCTGTGTGTCATTACCTCCGCTAATAATGGACTGTCCGTTTTTATCATAAAGAAAGAAATGAAAGAAAAAGGACATGCAATACAGAAAAATATAATAAAGAAACAAGAAAGAGGGTAAGCGCGAAGATAGGGAGAGAGGGGTGAGCGCACGGAAACAAATCCGACAATTTGTTTCAATCGAACATATGGAAAATTAAAAATAGAGAGGAGAGAGAGAGAGAGAGAGAGAGAGAGAGAGAGAGAGAGAGAGAGAGAGAGGAGAGAGAAATCAATATTATCATACTTTTTACATATTGAACTATTTAGTAATAGCTGTTAAGTAAACATATAAAACGTAATAATAAAATCATCTTCATACTGTGGTATATCCACAGCTCCTGCTAGTATTTAAAATTACCAGTACTTTGCTTTGATAGTTTTTTTCTTCTTTTTTTTTATATTATTTTATTGTATTTTGTTGTAATATTCATACAGGGTTTTATTATAAGTGCTAAACATTTAGAATCTGCTACGGCTCTACTATGAAGAAAAATGGTTGTGAAAAAGAATTTTTAAAATATAATCGGAGAGGAAGAAAGAAAGAAAAAGAAATTACGTAAAAGACAGACAGAAAAGAAGAACACAAGGAAAAACCAATATTAAAGCAATAAAGAAATTTCTCGTCCTTAAAAAAAAAAACCTTCTTGGCCGAACTGGAGGCAGGCCATCACGTAAACTGATTTACCCAAGATGCAAGTGACAATCCCTGCCACCTGTGAAGTCCATTATTAAGCAAAGTGGGTGGCGGTGTGGGTTGGGCGGCATCACAGCGACGCTGGTTGCTATGTACTGTTGCGCGTGCTGGGAGGAAGAGAGGGTGGGTACGAGTGAGCAAAAAAAAAATCTCTTCTCTCCTTTTCTCCGCCCCCCCCCGGTCCGGCCCTTTCGCCTCCCGCATCCAAGCTTTGGAACAGACAACATGGCAGTGACAAGACATGGTCGAAAGAGAACAGATAATAACAACGCGGACCACACATGCGACAACAAAAGCAGAAACCCGCTGGTTGATGGCCACGGAGGTCGTTTACTGTTTAAAATGAATGTTTGGAACAGATCTGGGGCGTGGGGCGCTCCCCTGGGTGATGGCAAGTGGATGCCGATGAAAGCCATGCGAATCAAAACACACTGAGAACAAGTTGAAATAGTAAAGACAAGAATAGTATATACAATATATATATATATATATTAATATAATATATTATATATAAAAAGAGAAGAGACGTTTGGAGAAAGAACAAGAGAAAGGAAGGATTAAGATGAACATCTGGATGGAGCAATTGATACTTAAGGAACACTTGGAAAAGTTTAACATTAAAAGAATAGTCTTTGTATTGTTGAAAATGGTACAAAGGGAGACCAAGAACACAAGAATTTCTAAATAATAGCCCCCCCCAAAAAAGAATGGTTTTATTCTGAAACTAGGCCACCTGAATCACACGTAATGCTGATTTACCATTGTCAGAGTTATATTATTGATTCCTCAGATGTGACCTTATAAGGCATACTGTCGTGTTCTTTAAAGATAAATAAACTAACCCTGTGCCAAATCTAAAAATAGAACAGAAATTCAGACATCCCGGCATCGGTTTTGAGGGGGGGCAAACCCACGCGGACGTAGTTGTAAACAAATCCCATGATTCCAAGACTATGTTTCAACCTATGACAATAATAGACCAAAAGTCTGAATTCTGGTCGGGTCGAACCTACTGGTTTACCTAAAAGGGAAAGCTAACGAAGTCTTCAATTGCAGATCATGGAAGACATAGCAATCGCCAACCAGTCGTACGCGTCGTATTACTAATATCTATGAGCTATAGTTCACTGCTACACACAAAAGTACACCGTCAGCAGGACTGGCGCTAGGGTCTTATGCCCACCCCGATTGTATGATACGGGGCCCCTACTCAGCTAAGTCAATTTTCATAAAGTAGTATTCATAGAAAAAAGGCAAACCCCGCCCTTCCATGGTCCCTAAGCAGGCTCCCGTAGTAGGCACTGTTTTTGACTGTAGACCAACAAACAACGAATTATAATATACAGGGTGGTCCGAAGGTCTTGTCACCCCTACATATTTTTTCACCCCCCCCCCAATGATTTTTTTTAATCTCTGCAAATGTTCTGCATAGCCTATCCGAATGAAAACCTCTTTTGTTTTTCCGAGCTTCTAAAGATATTCGAGGGGGAGGTGGGAGTTTGAGTCCTGTGACCTAATGGCTAACGTGTTGGACTGTGACGTCGTAGTAAGCGAGTTCGAACTCCAGTAGCGATATTACTTTAAATTTCGGACATACCCTTGGGAAAGGTATTCACCCCCTCATCCCCAAAAATGGGTTTAATAGTACCTCAGCTATTCTTCTACAAAGATGACTGTAGCATTAAATAACCCATGATGGTTGGTATGCCATTAAACCAAGAACTGAAACCATGTGAAACAAATGCAGTATTTACGATTCTAGATTACTTTTAAATATCAGTCCCTGAATATAGTCTTCAATCATGTTTTGAACATTTCAGTACCCAGATCACAAAAGGGGGATCCCATTGGCGTAGTTGCTAACATGCTAGACTGTGACATCATAGTAAGCAAGTTCGAATTCCAATTGTACTATTTCATTCACTTTTGGACTAATGCCCTTAGGAAATGTATTAAACCCTCATCCCCTACTATGGGTTTAATATTACCACAGCCATTCTTCCAGAAAGATGACTTTAGCGTTAAATAATCCAAAAAGATTGATATGCCATTAAACAAATAAACTAGACCAACCTAACATAAAATAGCAAGGAACAGTTTCATTTTTAAGGCGTAGAAAATAGAATTAAATATTATTGTAAATCTGTTCTCAGATATTTCAAATGAAGTTTTGAATTGTTTACGTTTAATCAAAATCAATCTGGGTCGGTTTCGCGGCATACCAATTTTTATCTGTCATTTTATTACGAAATCAAATAATGAATTGTAGTCTTCAATTACGTACAATACAGTACCAACCCCGTTTTTACAGGTTGGATGATTATACGGTGTAGAACAGTGGTTTTAAAATTTTAAGTCAGTTGATACCAACAAAAAGTTGATTACCTATTATGGACCCCCTATTATATATCCCAGTCCACCTTGCAGTTGTTTTGTTGCAATCAATTATGTAATTAATGAATTATGCACAAACGTTTATGTAAAATAACCGTAAAATAATTATAACTTGTAAAAAAGAGCTTCAAACCAAGGAAGCACATTCCTAATAAATGGGTGACTTTTGATAAGTTCATGAATATTGGGCTTAAGCTTTTGAAAAAGATATCAAAATGAGCATGTTCTCCATAGTTCTTGCGGAATTAATTTCTTCTAATTACCAAGAAGGCTTAGTACTTTCCATGGACCCCGAATAATTACAGACCCTCTGAGTTGTTGTATAGACCCCAGGGGTTATGTAGACCACTTGAGAAACCCTGGTGTAGAAGAACAATAGATGTTTGAATATCATTTTTTCGTACACAGTAAATACGACAAAAATTTCACGACAAAGTATTGGGTGGTGTATAATTGTTGCGGCTTTTTTTTTTCAACAAATTTTATTCAACAAAAACAATAAAAATTTGTGGTTTGTTTAATTTGTTTCATAAATAATCTCTCTTTTCAGAATGTGTATCGAAAATCATATTCACATTCGTCTTATTATGCTCTACCATTTCGATAGAGGTTGGAATGCAGCAGCCATTTCGCGATCGCACTGAACTTTTTGATGAAGGAACAATCAGAAAAAGCCAAGATGGTTCAGGAGGTTCAAATCGAGTCATAGAAACCTCGCAGATAAAGAAGGAAGAGGTCGACCAACAAATTTCAACGGTCAGGCACTTTTGGCAGCGGGGGAAGAGGACGAATGTTTGACAATGGTCATCTTTCCTCGTCTCAAAAAGCTCGGAAAAGTATGGAGATTGGATGGATGGACCCTTCCCCCACGAACTATCCAATAATAGCAATGTAGAACGTGTCCGAATAAATTTATTGAAAATAAAAAAGCCACAATAATTATGCACCAACTCATTGATACTAAAAATATATTATTTCCCGAGCAACTTTTACAATAGAATACAATATAGGAATACGTAATAAACCTAAGTAAGGGCTCACACGTTGGTTTCTCTTGTTATATTAAAGTATATATATTTACCAACCCTCCGCACGAGCTGGATGGGACACAAGTCAATTTCTTAAGCGGAGTTCAACAGGTTTGAATTCAGAGTTTTCATTCTCCTAGACCGGTTGCCTAACCAAGGTTAAAGAGCCCAGTCTGCCCTAGTATTTACCCATAGCTGGAAGGAGAGTAGGATTCATACCTTTCCCAAGGGTATTAGCGCTAAGTGAAATGCAATTATCACGTCCAGGATTTGACTCTGGGTGACGTGTCCATTTCCCATGACTTTAACCATTACACACCGCCCTTCCTAAGAATGTAATTATATGAAAGGGAAATTATTTAGTATATGTAATTCATACTGAATAATGATAAGACTTACTTGTTTTAGATATTATAGAGTACAATGCGACACTTGTTGGAGAGCTCAAAACCCCCTTACCATAGATAGGAATGCAACGGGTGCGTTGTTACTTCTGTCGAGGAAAGGTGTAAGAGAATTTGACACGTTCCTTTTCATAATTACTGTTGACCAATGGGGCCAAACTCTGGGTCATTGGTGGAGATCGGTGATGCTTTAGGCTGGAACCTTGGTGGTTGAGCAGTCCATGACATGCAATACTTCACATTGGCCCTTGCTTGGGCTAGACAGGAGGTCAGAGAGTCCCCCGTCTGATCAATCGGCTGGTCACGTCAAACCATAGCATCTATGTGATTGTCCCAAACTTATTAGTCTTATGGTAGACCACAACTCTTTTTATCATATATGTGCTAGAAGAAGGTAGCTGAAGGTCTTAATTTCCTGGGAATGACGTTAAACTATATGATGCTGAAATTCCAGTTCTGCAGCTTTGGGGATTGTGGAGTACCCCTTCATCACCATTACTCCCAGGTCCACTGATTCGGTAGTACCTGTTAGGGTCCCATCTATGGGTTGGATAGATCAGGAAACGTGTTTAAAAAGTGTGTTTTTTTTAAACAAATTGAGTCTTGAATAAATGTTGAATACCCATCAAGAATGAATAAAACAAAACATCTTTGGTATAAAATAACCCAACAAGAGTTGAAATGCCGTAAAATCCAATCAACCAACCTAATTCCTTTAGACCAATGTGGTAAGGAATGAACTTGGTGTCAAAGTAAATCTAATTACTACACGAAAATAAATTAAGTAAGTAAGTAAAGATGTTTTCTGGTGAAGAAAGAGAACGAAATTGAGAAAAGAGAAGAAAATTCGTGAACAGACAAGTGATATTGAAAAGGTAGACTTTATCGGTTTAAGTCCTAAACGCTAACCACAGCGCTACGTTAGAGCCGAAATGATAGCAATGACATGAAGCTTTTTAAAATGCCTACTGGGAGAAATATATCACTGGTGCTTTTCGAATTCGCCAGCTGCCTATTTCAATGTCTGTTAAGCGTGAATATCTAAAGACGAGTTAGACAAAATGTAAAATTGCAGCGTAAAAAACAGACGACCGCTTGAATGAATTTCAATCAAACTAATTTTCATTTGTGATTTCTTTTATCTTCCATCGTTTCTAAAAATGATTATTTAAAATATTTTTTTAAATTTAAAAAAGAAAAATTAAAAAGAAGACACCAAAACAAAATTCGAGTTTTTTTGTTGTAGTCAATTTTTGCCCTAAGTGCTTTTTGCTTTTCATGTGTGTTTAAGTGGGTGAAATATCCCCGACCTTATATACATACATGTATACGCCCATACACACTCATATATGCACGCACACACTCACATATATATATATACACATACACAGAGATACACACACATATATATATTGTGTGTATGAGTGAGGGATAGGGTGAGATGGTGGAGAGTAACAAAAGAAAGAAGAATGAGACTGATAAAACAAATTAAAAAATGGCGTCTCTTTATCAGTCTCATGTCAACTATTTTTGTGATGGTCAAAAAAAAAAAGAAAAAAAAAGAAAAAGAAAAAAAGAGCCATTAATCTGCTTAAACAGATTCTTGTGAAAATGAATTAAAACTGTTCAAACAATCATAAATGAACAATAGAAATGCTGCAAGCCATCAATCAGTTTACTCTAACCTTCCTTTCTTTTTTTCTCCTTTCATATTTACTGTTACACTCTCCCGTTTTCTCTCTCATTATATATATATATATATATATATATATATATATATATATATATATATATATATATATAAAGTGTGTATTCCCAGGCCTTTTTTCCTATCTCAATTCATATTTCTTTCTTTTATCCCAGATTCCCTTTCCTTACATCTCTTCTATTTCTCTCTTTTCTGATTTTTTTTTTTGCACCCGTCTCTATTTTCCTATTTCTGACCACTTTTCCCCTTGTTCTTTTTTCCTCCCATTACTCTCTTCCCTCGTGGTTCTCCTGCATCCTTTTCTCTTATTTCTCTTTCTGTTCTCTTTTTTCAACCGTCTCTCTTATTTTTCTCATTTTGGTCCACTTTTTTCTCCTATCTGTCTTATTTCTCTATTTCTGGTTCCATTTTTCTTTGTTTTCTCTTTTTTCCACTGATCTCTGCTATTTCTCTCTTTCTGACCATCTTTTTCCTCGCTGTTCTCTTCTTTCACCCATATATCTGTTATCTTTGGGCACCTCACGTTTTATAATGGTTACCAAGTTAGACTCGCAAGCCATTGTTAGTGAGTTCGATTCTCACTGGGCGCCCATACTTCTGGCCTTGTGTCACATCTAAGCTAAGCTTAGTAAATGACTATATATGTTCTCTTTTTTCAACCGTCTCTCCTAATTCTCTTTCTGACCACCTTTTACTCGTTCATTTTCCTCCTACCATCATTCCTATACCCCTTTCCGACCACCTTTCCTTAGTCTCTTTTTCCTCCCCTCTCTCTCTGGTCACCTTTTCTCCTCGATGTTCTCTTTTTCCTATTATCTCTCACCAGGACATCGTTGTTCTCTTTGGATAACTATCTCTTAAATTTCTCTTTTTGGCTTTTTTCCCTCCCTTCTCTCACTTTCTGGTCGCTTATTTTTTTCTTTTGTTTTTCTCTCTCTATCCTCACTACTATTAATCTTTTTCCGGACACTTTTTCCCTCGTCCTTTCTTTTTTCCTTCGATCTCTCCTATTAATATTTTTCTAGCTACCTTTCCTTTCATTGTTCTCTTTTCCCTTCTTTCTCTCCTATTTCCCTCTTGTGAGCTACCTTTTCCATCTTATCTCTTCCTTTATGGTCACCTTTCCCGCTCCTCGTCATTCTCTTTTTTCCTCCAATCTTTCTCATTTCTCTCTTTCTGGCTACCCTTTCCCTCCTTGATCTCTTTATCAAACTCATCTTCTCTCATCTTTCTCACGGCATTCCCTTCATAGTCCGTCTAAATCTAACCAACAAGTGTCCACAATACATTTGATCGTGCCTATAGTCATTTGTGCAAATATGGCCGAGAAATAATAATCGCTCATGAAAACGCACACCAGAGATTCGTTTTGTATAATAATTGTGATTGTTTAGCGACTATAACCCAATGATGCAAACTTTTCACACGCATGCGTAATACAGAGATAGGTGTCTTGCACACATGAAAGGAAAAGTAAGCAATGTTTGAAAGGAGAGAAGCTTGTTTTATGTGAGTCATTAAATTGAATAAATATTGTGTACTCTCTTGAAATACAGATGCTTGCTTAAGTTAATGGAATGCTACAGAAATGGTTTGTGCTTGCCGTATTATGATACCCAGATCTATGATAATAATAATAATAATAATAATAATAATAATAATATATATTAGTCATCACAGTGCATGGCACCTTTCTTGTATCAGGTTCTCATTTTACTGTAATGATGATAAAAACAAAAACACGAACATGAAAAGCTTGTATACCGATAATTATTTGAAAAGGGGGAACAAAGTTTCTTCACAAAACAAACAAAAATGTTTGCCCCTCGTCATAAGGATTAAAACTTATCGTATTATTTATACCCTCAAGAAGTAAAAGCCGAAAAATTGCAATATAAATTATACTTAAATTAATAAAAATAATATTTTCCTTTTCTTTTTTTTAATTAAATACGAATTCATGGGGGAACTTATAAACTTTTGAAGATTATGTAATGTTCTCCATATGCTATCTTTCAATCATCAAAACTATTCTGAATGTTTTCGAGCGCTGGTGGTTGGCCACGTCTGTGTTTTATTTCAAGGGACAGACCACTATCATTAAAGGGGTTAAAACAGAATTATGTGAGCATCTACATTGGTTTTGAGGACCAATTTAAAATAATGCTTCAAAATTGCAAAAATTGTGTTTAAAAAAAAAATTAAATGAGAATTTATGGGGAGCTTATAAACTTTTGAAAATTATGTGATGTTCTCCCTATACTATTTTTCAATTATCCTAGCTATTCTAAACGTTTTTTTAAACACATTTTTGTTAAATCATTTTCTTCTGCTTAACCCATAAATGGGACCCTATCAGGTACTATAATTCCGGGTGTGAGTGAACGTGGGAGTAATGGCAATGAAGGGGTACTCCACACTCCTCAGAGCTCCAGAATTGGAACTTCACCACTAGATGCAGTTTAATATCATACCCAGGACACGTAGACCCTCAGCCATCAGCTTCTAGCACATATTTGATAAAAAGGGTTGGGGTTTGTCATAAGGGCAATAGGGTTGGGACAATCGTATAGGTTCTAGGGCTTGATTGACCACCCGATAAATTAGAAGGGACCACTCCGATCGCCCGTGAAACCTAAGTAAGGGCTCACACGTTGGTTTCCTCTTGTTATATTAAAGTATATATATTTACCAACACGTCCACACGCGCAGGATACGACACAAGGTCAATTTCTTAAATGGAGTTTAACAATTTTGAATTCAGAGTTTTCATTCTCCTAAACGAGTTACCTAGGCATGGTTAAAAATCCCAGTCTTCCCTGCTGTTTACCCATAACTGGAGGGAGAATTAGATTCATACCTTTCCCAAGGGTATTAGCGCCATGTGAAATGCAAAACAGCTTCATCCTGGAATTGAACTCGGATCGACGAGTCCATTTCCTACGACTCTAACCATTAGACCACGCGCCACCAATATAAGTAAGTAAAAGTCAACGGGGCGGCCTAAAGTCGGTATCAGCCAATCAGCGAGGGAGTCTATCCCCTTTTCAATAGCGCTAGACCAAGGAGATTGTTTTAGCATCTGAGGTGGAGCGCCACACCTACCATCAGCTCCTTACTTTACCGCACAGATCCCTGTGCTACTCATACGCTGAGTTGGCGGGGACCGGTATCGAACTAGGAACCTTGTGGTTACTAGCCGAACGCTCTACCGACTGAGAGAACAGAATAACTCCATTGCATAGAGTATGTTTTAAGCTACACAACGCCATTTTCCATATAGTTTATCTAATTGGTTAAGGATTTTCGGCGATGTGTTTACTCGTTCCTCGGATAGCTGACCACTTACAATCAGCGAGTACTATAAGCAACTTAATGCCCGTAAGCCATACTAAGCAATGGTTAGTAAATAATAAGAGCCTACATGCTGTGTCTGTAAGGAGATCTCTCCAAATGTAAGGCCTGCTATTTTATCATTAACCGGCAACTTCAGAGACGAATATATACATACATCATTTTCTTCTCTCCCTCTCTCATATATATATATATATTAGTAGAGGAAAAGAGTTAAGGGTCTACCCTGGTTTCAATCCTAATTATTTCATCAGGACCCTACCCTATGCCTAAGTGGATGTAATTCTAAGAGTTTAACTAAGGGATTATATCAACTTAGGCGTAGGATCCTGAGGAAATCTGCTGGATTGAAACCACGGTAGACCCTTAACTCTTTTCCTCTACTATTACTACTGGTATATGTTTTTACTATATTGAGCACTCTTGGCTTATATACTGATGTCACTGCAACAGAAAGGTTAAAGAGGCAATTGGATACTATATATATATATATATAATATATATATATATATATATATGAGAGAGAGACAGAGAGAGAGAGAGAGAGAGTTAGAGGGAGAGAGAAAAAAATATATACAGAGAGAGAGAGAGAGAGAGAGAGAGAGAGAAGAGAGAGAGAGAGAGAGAGAGAGATGTGTGTGTGTGTGTGTGTGCGTGTGTGTGTGTAGGCTCATAAATGCACACTGCCCATCATCCCATGTATATTCCACAAAAATGGAACTTCAGCAAAAAATCGGAATGAATGAATTGAGAAAAGAGTGGAAATGTTAACGCACACATGGGAGAATAATTTGGACAAATATGGAAGGACGACAACACTCATAAAATGGCTGAAACTGAAAAGGAAAAAAAAAAAGAAACATTTTATTATGGTCAAATGGTTATAGGCACTGTTTTGCGATCAATTTGATGTTAATGTAAATGTCATTTAAAATCTTTACAACCACAAAGTACTTACCCTGAATAAATATTTGAACAAATTCATAATTTTTCTTTTATAGACGGTTATATTCACGTATGAGATAAAAACGTGCAATATTTCTTAGCTAAAATCTGAAATCGCATAATATTATATATATATATATATATATATATTTACAAGTTTCGGCATGTGGGGTATAAATGGTTTAATGTGGTATTAAGCTTTTAGTTATTTTTGGTGCGTGTTTGCAAGTTGTTTCTTTTAAACCCTATTATATGTACTTGCCTCCATCTTTTTAAAAGGAATTAAGAAGAGAAAAGATAAAGATACTCTTAAGGATCGACTTTTATTCTAGGTTCATAGCTATTTAGTGAAGAAGAAATTTATTCCTGTGCCAGTCGTAGTGTCTGTACCCAGTCATGGTTTGAGTTGGAATAGTCGAGGGTTCTTCTTGGCACCATGAAGGGGGTCCTTTTTCTGCGCATGCCCAGGGTTTTTTTCGTGTCTGAGGGCTGCTGGAAGATTGTTATTTTTTTATTTTTCTTATTTCAATTCCCACAGGTTCATCCAATCATCGAAAAAAAGAGTTTAAAAGATACTACATATATCTCATAATAGTTAACACAGTTGCGTATAAATTTCGTGTGCTAAGGGTAGCAAGAATTATGGAACAAAGTTAGTTATAGCGTATGAAACAAAATAATTAAAAATCGCTTTTCTGTGTGATTGAAAGAATATAAAAAAAACTTTGAAATGTAGAAAATATAAGAGAAATTGGAATTCTACCATTTTTAAATTCACGCACACACGCATGATTGATTTAAAAATGCATGTCAACCCGTTTAGGTTTATTCTATACTGCAAGGTCAGAGAATAGTGTACATTGTACGATGATATTTACATTTTTTTGCAAAAGATAAGAGAGAATTAAATCAAGGTTATTATACTTTTTACATATTGAACTACTGATAGCTCTTAAGTAAACAAATCAAATATTTTAATAATTAAAATATCATACTGTGGTATATCCAAAGGTCCTGCTAGTATCTCATAACAGTTGTTACAGTTGTGGATAAATGTTATATGCTAAGTGTAGCGACTATTATGGAACTAAGTTAGTATAGTGTATGAAACAAAAATAATTAAACATTGCTTTTCTGTGTGATAGAAAAAATATAAAGATTGTTTGAAATGTTAAAAATACAGGGTCAGACAAAATGATCTGACATATTTGTAGGTTTAATAAAATGCAAATGAAGTAAAGAAACAAAAAAGTGTTTTTATTTTTGAAAAGTACATATAATGCCATTTGTTTTCATATAATGCCATTTTGTTTTGTTTCTTTATAATGCCATTGTTTTTCGTTTCTTTTTCAGTTGCTGCCATGAATTGGACTGGTGAGCATCGCGCTTTCATTGTGGAAACGTTTATCAAAACAAACGAATCTGTAACTGCAACACAAAGAGCGTTCCGTTTGCACTTCAATCTTGGTAGACATGATCCTGTACCAGCTCAAAACACGATCTTGTTATGGGTTACCAACTTCAGAGCTACTGGATCTTCATTGAAACGAAAATCAACCAGCCGACCTCGCACCGCCAGAACTCCAGAAAATGTGGCAGCGGTAAGAGCTTCAGTTCAACAGTTTCCACTTCGTTCCACATTTAAACGCGCCCAGGCTCTTAGACTTTCCGAAAGAAGTTTGCGAAGAATTCTTCGCAATGATCTTCATATGCATCCATACAAAATGATGTTGATAAACGTTTCCACAATGAAAGCGCGATGCTCACCAGTCCAATTCATGGCAGCAACTGAAAAGAAAACGAAAAACAATGGCATTATATGAAAACAAATGGCATTATATGTACTTTTCGAAAATAAAAATACTTTTTTGTTTCTTTCTTTATTTGTCTTTTATTTAACCTACAAATATGTCAGATCATTTTGCCTGACCCTGTATAGGAGAAATTGTGAATTAACCAGAGTTTAATTCGAACTTGCTTACTACAATATCACAGTTTAGCGCATTAACCACTATGCAAAGGGAATGGAAACCATTATTTGTTTGGTGTTTGAAGGAGATAAAGCCGAATTATAATTAAGTTGATGTTTTTACACCTAAATGCATGTCTCATAGAATCTATAACGTAATAGTAAGTTCGATCCTCACTACGTGCTAAATCCCTGTGGTCCCATTTCGAATCGGATCTACATTTAGTAAATAACTTTATATTCTTCCATTAATCAAACATAAAAAGATGCAATGAAAAGATATGATTTTTAACAAGAATACTGACATAAGAATCGCATATAAAATTGCCGTTAGGGATAATAAAAAAAAAATCTAAAAAGAAACTCCTATAGTAATTATTATAGCTCTTTGTCCTAATTGTATAAGTTTTAACGTATAAAGCTGTTACAGTAGCCGAAATTCTGGAGGCAATTTGAATTCTCTGCAAGTAGAAAGAATTCAAAGCAATAGTTTTTTTTTTTTGTAGATAACATAATAAAATCTCATCTATTTCTACTTTTTTTTTCTTTTATGTCGAGGGTTTATTCACAAGAAAGTGAATGAAGTGCTTCTCTATTCCATGATAAATAAGTACGACAGAAAAGTTCTCAATGCAGAAGATTGTTACTTTTAATAATTCTTATTAAAGTAGGAAAAATCTATCTGTTTGTTAAATATAAAAG
>CM042137.1:42297197-42299697 GCA_023376005.1 Doryteuthis pealeii | reverse complement strand
TTTCGTTATATGAAGAATAAGACAAGACCCTAAAATAAGCCCTAGTATTATATTTTGGAATGAAAATTAATATAAGCCCTGTCTTATTTTCGGGGAAAATGTTACCGATATTGCCTGGGTCATATAGTATCTAAATTTAAGTATACATCTTTTCAATTCTGCCCTGTCATCTGGGGCTGTAGAATACGCCGACTGCACCTGTGCAGAGGGAGTAAAATCCTCCAATGGGGCTACCTATTGGCCGTAGGTGACCACCCGAAGATGCTTATGGATGGAATCCTAGTGATTGAGCTGTCTGTGACATGCAACACTCTAGTTTGGCCCTTACTTGTGCTAGATGGTTTCCCTCCAATGAATCATCAGGTCGTCAAGCCCTAGCACCTATATGATTGTCCCAAACCTATTGCTTTTATGGCAAACCCACAACCCTTCTTATCCTATATCTGCCAGGTGGTAGCTGGGGGTCTTAGCAACTTGGGTTTGACGTTAAACTGCATATATTTTGGAGCCCTGAGGGTGTAGAATACTCCTTCATCACCATTACTCCCAGGTCCCCTCTGACCCGGAGTAGTAATTCCTGTTAGGGTCCTATCTATGGGTTAATTTTAAAAAAGTATAAAAAGTTTTTTGAGTACCCATCAAGAATGAATAAAAGAAAAATATATTTACGAATCCCACCAAGCAGAATGTAACGCAAGCGGAGCCTTAACAGGTGCGGATTCAGCGTTTTCCTTCTTCTAGACTGGTTACCTAGCGAAGATTTTAAACAGTCCATTCTGTACTATTTACGGCATAGCTGGAGGGAGAGTAGTTGGATGCATACATTCTCCAAGGGTATTAGCGTTCTGTGAAAACGCAAACAGCCTTGTCTAGGATTTGAACCCGGGGTCGGCGATTCCATTACCCAAAGACTCAAGCCATTACACCACTGGTCTCTGATTCTTGATATAATCTGTTCAATTTTTGAAAAGAGAATTTTTGGCATTAGTGCCATTCACTCTCTTTTGTGTAATTAAATCAAATTTGGAAACAAAAAAGTTCGGTTGAATGAAAATTGTTTAAATATCCTAAGATATCAATTTCCTCAAAACATTTACACAATTATAACTCTTTTCTATATGTAAAAAAAATAATCGTATTTAATTGTTTGAAATTTTCTATCAGATTGAGGTAAAACGTTTCTAGCATTAAATAATCTAATTATAATGAATTCATAGCATCACTGTTCAGCGAGAAAAATATTTTCTTAATGAAGTGTGTTGTTCAAAAAGGAACAAGACGAAAAATAACAATGAATTAAAACTAGCAGGACTTGTGGATATAACACATATAATTTAATTATTACAGCGTTTGATGTGTTTATTTAAGAGCTATTGCCAAAATAGTTCAATGTGTAAAAAAGTATGATAATCTTGATTTAACAATCTCTCTCTCTCTCTCTCTCTCTCTCTCTCCTCTCTCTCTTCTCTCTCTCTCTCTCTCTCTCTCTCTCGTTTCTTTCCTTCCTTTCTCTTTTCATTATGTTCGGTTGAAACAAATTAGCATTATCGCTTCCGCGCGCTTACACCTCTCTTTATCTTCCCCTACTTTCTTTATTCTAATTATTTTGTGTAGCATGTGTTTTTTCTTCCCATTTATTTAGGATAAAAACGGAATGCTTCATTAATTGCTGAGAATTCTGCGGATAAGCAACACCAGATAAGCAGGACTACATTTTTGCATTTTCATCTTGGACAATTTGGATGGTCTCCATTTTCAACCAGGTGTATTGCAAGATGATAACGGTCGTACAATTAAGGAACATGAGTATTAATATATAGATTTAATTATATGAATTAATAGAAGCAATCATTGTTTAGTTAGCAAACGGTTTTCTTTATATGAGTTGTTTAAAAAAAAGAAAAAACCGGGGGGGGGGTCAAGACTGAAGTTGTATTTACCAAGCGGAAAAGAACAATGAATAAAATAGTAATTCTCTTCAAAATAACCCCCTTCACATTGAACACACGTATTCCAATGAGTGGTCCATTGATTAAGCACTCTGAAAACTCTTTTTTGATTATGATGTGAAGCTGCCACTTTCATATTTACATAATGTACTCTTTATTGGTCCGTCAAATCTTAACCCATCAGATGTATTATCCCTGTTGAAGAAAGAGTGAAAGTTACACAGAAGCTGAGATTTCATGGTGAATATCATTGCACAATTTATATTTTGCCAAAAACAGGGTTCAAAAAGTGTCAAAACTGTTCTCTATTCTATACGTATTATAAAGGGCAGTTGGTTATGTATACATCTATGTATGTGCAGATGAAACTAAGAAAAATGAAACAACAATAATGTAAATATATATATACTCATTAAATATCACCAGTTCTTGCTTTTTTGAGCAAAATAATGAAATGTAATTTATATTCGGAAAATATTTAAAAATGAAGATTTAAATAGTAACAGCAAAGAATAGGAGAACATTTTTTCTTTCAAAGTATCTGTGTACTT
>CM042137.1:42186056-42297097 GCA_023376005.1 Doryteuthis pealeii | reverse complement strand
GAGGGAGAGATACTTTCTGTTGCAAGTGACATCAGTATAGTAAGAGCCAAGAGTGCTCACATATAGTACTATACCAGTAGTATTAGTAGAGGAAAAGAGTTAAGGGTCACGTGGTTTCAATCCAAGCAGATTTCGCCTAGGATCCTACCCTAAGTGTGATATATCCCGGGTGTTAAACCTTAGAATTACATCGCCTTAGGCATAGGGTAGGGTCCTGATGAAATAATTAGGATTGAAAACCAGGGTAGACCTTTAACTCTTTCCTCTACTAATATAATATATATATATATGAGAGGGAGAGAAGAAAATGATGGTATGTATATATTCGTCTCTGAAGTTGCCGGTTAATGATAAAATAGCAGGCCTTACATTTGGAGAGATCTCCTTACAGACACTCATGTAGGCTCTTATTATTTACTAACCATTGCTTAGTATGGCTTACGGGCATTAAGTTGCTTATAGTACTCGCTGATTGTAAGTGGGTCAGCTATCCGAGGAACGAGTAAAACACATCGCCGAAAATCCTTAACCAATTAGTAAAACTATATGGAAAATGGCGTTGTGTAGCTTAAAACATACTCTATGCAATGGAGTTATTCTGTTCTCGTCAGTCGGTAGAGCGTTCGGCTAGTAACCACAAGGTTTCCTAGTTCGATACCGGCCCCCAACTCAGCGTATGAGTAGCACAGGGATCTGTGCGGTAAATAAGGAGCTGATGGTAGGTGTGGCGCTCCACCTCAGATGCTAAAACAATCTCCTTGGTCTAGCGCTATTGAAAAGGGGATAGACTCCCTCGCTGATTGGCTGATACCGACTTTAGGCC
This sequence comes from Doryteuthis pealeii, assembly GCA_023376005.1. NCBI lineage: Eukaryota > Metazoa > Mollusca > Cephalopoda > Myopsida > Loliginidae > Doryteuthis > Doryteuthis pealeii. The sequence continues at coordinate 42,296,274 of CM042137.1, read as the reverse complement.
GCCCCGTTGACGTTTACTTACTTATATTGGTGGCGCGTGGTCTAATGGTTAGAGTCGTAGGAAATGGACTCGTCGATCCGAGTTCAATTCCAGGATGAAAGCTGTTTGCATTTCACATGGCGCTAATACTTGGAAAGGTATGAATCTAATTCTCCTCCAGTTATGGGTAAACAGCAGGGAAGACTGGGATTTTTAACCATGCCTAAGGTAACTCGTTTAGGAGAATGAAAACTCTGAATTCAAAATTGTTAAACTCCATTTAAGAAATTGACCCTGTGTCGTATCCTGCGCGTGTGGACGTGTTGGTAAATATATATACTTTAATATTCAAGAGGAAACCACGTGTGAGCCCTTACTTAGGTTTCACGGCGATCGAGTGGTCCTTCTAATTTATCGGGTGGTCAATCAAGCCCTAGAAACCTATACGATTGTCCCAACCCTATTGCCCTTATGACAAACCCCAACCCTTTTTATCAAAATGTGCTAGAAGCTGATGGCCTGAGGGTCTACGTGTCCTGGGTATGATATTAAACTGCATCTAGTGGTGAAGTTCCAATTCTGGAGCTCTGAGGAGTGTGGAGTACCCCTTCATTGCCATTACTCCACTTCACTCACACCCGGAATTATAGTACCTGATAGGGTCCCATTTATGGGTTAAGCAGAAGAAAATGATTTAACAAAAATGTGTTTAAAAAAACGTTTAGAATAGCTAGGATAATTGAAAAATAGTATAGGGGAACATCACATAATTTTCAAAAGTTTATAAGCTCCCCATAAATTCTCATTTAATTTTTTTTTTAAACACAATTTTTGCAATTTTGAAGCATTATTTTAAATTGGTCCTCAAAACCAATGTAGATGCTCACATAATTCTGTTTTTAACCCTTTAATGATAGTGGTCTGTCCCCTTGAAATAAAACACAGACGTGGCCAACCACCAGCGCTCGAAAACATTCAGAAAGTTTTGATGATTGAAAGATAGCATATGGAGAACATTACATAATCTTCAAAAGTTTATAAGTTCCCCCATGAATTCGTATTTAATTAAAAAAAGAAAAGGAAAATATTATTTTTATTTTTAAGTATAATTTATATTGCAATTTTTCGGCTTTACTTCTTGAGGGTATAAATAATACGAAAGTTTTAATCCTTATGACGAGGGGCAAAACATTTTTGTTTGTTTTGTGAAGAAACTTTGTTCCCCTTTTCAAATAATTATCGGTATACAAGCTTTTCATGTTCGTGTTTTTGTTTTTATCATCATTACAGTAAAATGAGAACCTGATACAAGAAAGGTGCCATGCACTGTGATGATAAATAATTATTATTATATTTTATTATTATTATTATTATTATCATGATCTGGGTATCATAATACGGCAAGCACAAACCATTTCTGTAGCATTCCATTAACTTAAGCAAGATCTGTATTTCAAGAGAGTACACAATATTTATTCAATTTAATGACTCACATAAAACAAGCTTCTCTCCCTTTCAAACATTGCTTACTTTTCCTTTCATTGTGCAAGACACCTATCTCTGTATTACGCATGCGTGTGAAAAGTTTGCATCATTGGGTTATAGTCGCTAAACAATCACAATTATTATACAAACGAATCTCTGGTGTGCGTTTTCATGAGCGATTATTTTCTCGGCCATATTTTGCACAAATGACTATAGGCACGATCAAATGTATTGTGGACACTTGTTGGTTAGATTTAGACGGACTATGAAGGGGAATGCCGGTGAGAAAGATGAGAGAAGATGAGTTTGATAAAGAGATCAAGGAGGGAAGGGTAGCCAGAAAGAGAGAAATGAGAAAGATTGGAGAAAAAGAGAATGACGAGGAGCGGGAAAGGTGACCATAAAGGAAAGATAAGATGGAAAAGGTAGCTCACAAGAGGGAAATAGGAGAGAAAGAAGGGAAAGAGAAATGAAAGAAAGGTAGCTAGAAAAAATATTAATGGAGAGATCGAAGGAAAGAAAGGACGAGGGAAAAGTGTCCGGAAAAGATTAATAGTAGTGAGGATAGAGAGAGAAAAACAAAAGAAAAAAATAAGCGACCAGAAGTGAGAGAAGGGAGGGAAAAAAGCCAAAAGAAGAATTTTAAGAGATAGTTATCAAAGAGAACAACGATGTCCTGGTGAGAGATAATAGAAAAGAGAACATCGAGGAGAAAAGGTGACCAAGAGAGAGGGGAGGAAAAAGAGACTAGGGAAAGGTGGTCGGAAAGGGGTATAGGAATGATGGTAGGAGGAAAATGAACGAGTAAAAGGTGGTCAGAAAGAGAATTAGGAGAGACGGTTGAAAAAAGAGAACATATATAGTCATTTACTAAGCTTAGCTTAGATGTGACACAAGGCCAGAAGTATGGGCGCCCAGTGAGAAATCGAACTCACTAACATGGCTTGCGAGTCTAATTGGTAAACCATTATAAAACGTGAGGTGCCCAAAGATAACAGATAATGGGTGAAAGAAGAGAACAGCGAGAAAAAGATGGTCAGAAAAGAGAATAGCAAGAGATCAGTGGAAAAAGAGAAAACAAAGAAAAATGGAACCAGAAATAGAGAAATAAGCAAGATAGAGAAAAAGTGGACCAAAATGAGAAAAATAAGAGAGACGGTTGAAAAAGAGAACAGAAAGAGAAATAAGAGAAAAGGATGCAGGAGAACCACCGAGGAAAGAGAGTAATGGGAGGAAAAAAGAACAAGGGGAAAGTGTCAGAAATAGGAAAATAGAGACGGGTGCAAAAAAAAAAAATCAGAAAGAGAGAAATAGAAAGATGTAAGGAAAGGGAATCTGGGATAAAAGAAAGAAATATGAATTGAGATAGGAAAAAAGGCCTGGAATCCACCTTTTATATATATATATATAATATTTATATATATATATATATATATATATTATATATATATATAATGAAGAGAGAAAACGGGAGAGTGTAACAGTAAATATGAAAGGAGAAAAAAAGAAAGGAGTTAGAGTAAACTGATTGATGGCTTGCAGCATTTCTATTGTTCATTTATGATTGTTTGAACATGTTTAAAATTCATTTTTCACAAGAATCTGTTAGCAGATTAATGGCTCTTTTTTCTTTTTCTTTTTTTTTTTCTTTTTTTTTAGACCATACACAAAAATAGTTGAACATGAGACTGATAAAGAGACGCCATTTTTTAATTTGTTTTATCAGTCTCATTCTTCTTCTTTTTGTTACTCTCCCACCATCTCACCCCTATCCCTCACTCATACACACAAATATATATTGTGTTGTGTATCTCTGTGTATGTGTTATATATATATATGTGAGTGTGTGCGTGCATATAGAGTGTGTATGGGGCGTATACATGTATGTATATAAGGTGGGGATATTTCACCCACTTAAACACACATGAAAAGCAAAAGCACTTAGGGCAACAAAATTGACTACAGTACAAAAAAAACTCGAATTTTGTTTTGGTGTCTTCTTTTTAATTTTCTTTTTTTAAATTTAAAAAATATTTTAATAATCATTTTTAGAAACGATGGAAGATAAAGAAATCACAAATGAAATTAGTTTGATTGAAATTCATTCAAGCGGGCCAGGCTACAATTTTACATTTTGTCTAACTCGTCTTTAGATATCAACGCTTAACAGACATTGAAATAGGCAGCTGGCGATATACGAAATGCACCAGTGATATATTTCTTCCCAGTAGGCATTTAAAAAGCTTCATGTCATTGCTATCAGATTTCGGCTCAAACGGAGCGCTGTGGTTGCGTTTAGGACTTAAACGGATAAAGTCTACCTTTTCAATATCACTTGTCTGTTCACGATTTTCTTCTCTTTCTCAATTTCGTTCTCTTTCTTCACCAGAAACATCTTTTATTACTTACTTAATTTATTTCGTGTAGTAAGGATTAGATTTACTTTGACACCAAGTTCATTCCTTACCACAGGTTTTGGTCTAAGGAATTAGGTTGGTTGATTGGATTTTTAACGGCATTTTTCAACTATTGTTGGGTTATTTATGCCAAGATGTTTTGTTTATTCATTCTTGGATGGATATTCACATTTATCCAAAGACTACAATTGTTTTTGAAAAAAGAAACAGCTTTAAATCACTGTTCCTGATCTATCCAACCCATAGATGGGACCCACTAACACGGTACTACCGAATCAGTGTGGACTGGGAGTAATGGTGATGAAGGGGGTACTCCACAATCCCCAAAGCTGCAGAACTGGAATTTCAGCATCATATAGTTTATACGTCATTCCCAGGAAATTAAGACCTTCAGCTACCTTCTTCTAGCACATATATGATAAAGAGTTGTGGTCTCATAAGAGGAATAAGTTTGGGACAATCACATTGATGCTATGGCTGACGTGACCAGCCCGATTTGATCAGACGGGGGACTCTCTGACCTCCTGTCTAGCCCAAGCAAGGGCCAATGTGAAGTATTGCATGTCATGGAGCTCAACCACCAAGGTCTCCAGCCTAAAGCATCACGCTCCACCAATAACCAAAGTTTGGCCCCATTGGTCAACAGTAATTATGAAAAGGAACGTGTCAAATTCTCTTACACCTTTCCTCGACAGAAGTAACACACGCACCCCGTTGCATTCCTATCTATGGTAGGGGGTTTTGAGCTCTCCAACAAGTGTCCATTGTATCTATAATCTAAAACAAGTAAGTCTTATCATTATTCAGTATGAATTACATATACTAATAATTTCCCTTTCATATATATACATTCTTAGGAAGGGCGTTGTGTAATGGTTAAAGTCATGGAAATGGAGCGTCACCAGAGTCAACCTGGACGTGATAATTTCACTTAGCGCTAATACCTTGGGAAAGGTATGAATCCTACTCTCCTTCAGCTATGGGTAAATACTAGGGCAGACTGGGCTCTTTAACCTTGGTTAGGCAATCGGTCTAGGAGAATGAAAACTCTGAATTCAAACCTGCTGAACTCCGCTAAGAAATTGACCTTTGTCCCATCCAGCTCGTGCGGAGTGGTTGGTAAATATATATACTTTAATATAACAAGAGGAACCAACGTGTGAGCCCTTACTTAGGTTTATTACGTATTCCTATATTGTATTCTATTGTAAAAGTTGCTCGGGAATAATATATTTTTAGTATCAATGAGTTGGTGCATAAATTATTGTGGCTTTTTTTATTTTCAATAAATTTATTCGGACACGTTCTACATTGCTATTATTGGATAGTTCGTGGGGGAAGGGTCCATCCATCCAATCTCCATACTTTTCCGAGCTTTTTGAGACGAGGAAAGATGACCATTGTCAAACATTCGTCCTCTTCCCCCGCTGCCAAAAGTGCCTGACCGTTGAAATTTGTTGGTCGACCTCTTCCTTCTTTATCTGCGAGGTTTCTATGACTCGATTTGAACCTCCTGAACCATCTTGGCTTTTTCTGATTGTTCCTTCATCAAAAAGTTCAGTGCGATCGCGAAATGGCTGCTGCATTCCAACCTCTATCGAAATGGTAGAGCATAATAAGACGAATGTGAATATGATTTTCGATACACATTCTGAAAAGAGAAGATTATCTTTATGAAACAAATTAAACAAACCACAAATTTTTATTGTTTTTGTTGAATAAAATTTGTTGAAAGAAAAAAGCCGCAACAATTATACACCATCCCAATACTTTGTCGTGAATTCTTTGTCGTATTTACTGTGTACGAAAAAAAATGATATTCAACATCTATTGTTCTTCTACACCAGGGTTTCTCAAGTGGTCTACATAACCCCCTGGGGTCTATACAACAACTCAGAGGGTCTGTAAGTATTCGGGGATCCATGGAAAGTACTAAGCCTTCTTGGTAATTAGAAGAAATTAATTCCGCAAGAACTATGGAGAACATGCTCATTTTGATATCTTTTTCAAAAGCTTAAGCCCAATATTCATGAACTTATCAAAAGTCACCCATTTTATTAGAAATGTGCTTCCTTGGTTTGCAGCTCTTTTTTTACAATTATTTTACGGTTATTTTACATAAACGTTTGTGCATAATTCATTAATTACATAATTGGTTGCAACAAAACAACAGCAAGGTGGACTGGGATATATAAGGAGGGGGTCCATAATAGGTTAATCAACTTTTTGTAGGGGTCTACGGACTTAAAAGTTTGAAAACCTCTGTTCTACACCGTATAATCATCCAACCTGTAAAAACGGGGTTGGTACTTTTTTGTATTGTATGTTATCGAAGACTACAATTCATTATTTGATTTTGTAATAAAATGACAGATAAACAATTGATATGCCGCGAAACCGACCCAGATTGACTTTGATTAAACGTAAACAATTCAAAACTTCATTTGAAATATCAGAGAACAGATTTACAATAATATTTAATTCTATTTTCTACGCCTTAAAAATGAAACTGTTCATTGCTATTTTATGTTTGGTTGGTCTAGTTTATTTGTTTAATGGCATATCAATCTTTTTGGGTTATTTAACGCTAAAGTCATCTTTCTGGGAGAATGGCTGTGGTAATATTAAACCCATAGTAGGGGATGAGGGTTTAATACATTTCCTAAGGGTATTAGTCCAAAAGTGAATGAAATAGCACAACTGGAGTTCGAACTTGCTTACTATGATGTCACAGTCTAGCATGTTAGCAACTACGCCAATGGGATCCCCCTTTTGTGATCTGGGTACTGAAATGTTCAAAACATGGGACTGATATTTAAAAGTGATCTAGAATCGTAAATACTGCATTTGTTTCACATGGTTTCGGTTCTTGGTTTAATGGCATACCAACCTTCGTGGGTTATTTAATGCTACAGTCATCTTTGTAGAAGAATAGCTGTGGTACTATTAAACCCATTTTTGGGGGTGATGAGGTTAATACCTTTCCCAAGGGTATGTCCGTAATTTAAAGTAATATCGCTACTGGAGTTCGAACTCGCTTACTACGACGTCCCAGTCCAGCACGTTAGCCATTAGGTCACAGGACTCAAACTCCCCCCCTCGAATATCTTTAGAAGCTCGGAAAAACAAAGAGGTTTTCATTCGGATAGGCTATGCAGAACATTTGCAGATTAAAAAAAACAAAAAAAACATTGGGGGGGGGGGTGAAAAATATGTAGGGGTGACAAACCTTCGGACCACCCTGTATATTATAATTCGTTGTTTGTTGGTCTACCAGTCAAAGACAGTGCCTACTACCCCCGACCTGGATTGGGGAGTCTGCTTAGGGACCATGGAAGGGCGGGGTTTGCCTTTTTTCTATGAATACTACTTTATGAAAATTGACAGCCGAGTAGGGGCCCCGTATCATACAATCGGGGTGGGCATAAGACCCTAGCGCCAGTCCTGCTGACGGTGTACTTTTGTGTGTAGCAGTGAACTATGTCTCATAGACATTAGTAATACGACGCGTACGACTGGTTGGCGATTGCTATGTATTCCGTGATCTGCAATTGAAGACTTCGTTAGCTTTCCCTTTTAGTTAAACCAGTAGGTTCGATCCGACCAGAATTCAGACATTTGGTCTATTATTGTCCTAGCTTGAAACATAGTCTTCGAATCGTGCGATTTGTTTATAACTACGTCCTCGTGGGTTTGACCCCCCCTCAAAACTGATGCCGGGATGTCTGTAATTTCTGTTCTATTTTTAGATTTGGCACAGGGTTTAGTTTTATTTATCTTTAAAGAACACGACAGTATGCCTTATAAGGTCACATATGAGGAATCAATAATATAACTCTGACAATGGTAAATCCGCATTACGTGTGATTCAGGTGGCCTAGTTTCAGAATAAAACCATTTTTTGCGAGGGGGGCTATTATTTAGAAATTCTTGTGTTCTTGGTCTCCCTTTGTACCATTTTCAACAATACAAAGACTATTCTTTTAATGTTAAACTTTTCCAAGTGTTCCTTAAGTATCAATTGCTCCATCCAGATGTTCTCATCTTAATCCTTCCTTTCTCTTGTTCTTTCTCCAAACGTCTCTTCTCTTTATATATATATATATATATATATATATATATATATATTGTATATACTATTCTTGTCTTACTATTTCAACTTGTTCTCAGTGTGTTTTGATTCGCATGGCTTTCATCGGCATCCACTTGCCATCACCCCAGGGGAGCGCCCCACGCCCCAGATCTGTTCCAAACATTCATTTTAAACAGTAAACGACCTCCGTGGCCATCAACCCAGCGGTTTCTGCTTTTGTTGTCGCATTGTGTGGTCCGCGTTGTTATTATCTGTTCTCTTTCGACCATGTCTTGTCACTGCCATGTTGTCTGTTCCAAAGCTTGGATGGTGGGGAGGCGAAAGGGCCGGACCGGGGGGGGGGCGGAGAAAAGGAGAGAAGAGATTTTTTTTTTGCTCACTCGTACCCACCCTCTCTCTTCCTCCCAGCACGCGCAACAGTAACATAGCCAACCAGCGTCGCTGTGATACCGCCAACCCACACCGCCACCCACTTTGCTTAATAATGGACTTCACAGGTGGCAGGGATTGTCACTTGCATCTTGGGTAAATCAGTTTACGTGATGGCCTGCCTCCAGTTCGGCCAAGAAGGTTTTCTTTTTTAAGGACGAGAAATTTCTTTATTGCTTTAATATTGGTTTTTCCTTCTTTTCTTCTTTTTCTGTCTGTCTTTTACGTAATTTCTTTTTCCTTTCTTTCTTCCTCTCCGATTATATTTTTTAATTCTTTTTCACAACCATTTTTCTTCATAGTAGAGCCGTAGCAGATTCTAAATGTTTAGCACTTATAATAAAACCCTGTATGAATATTACAACAAAATACAATAAAATAATATAAAAAAAGAAGAAAAAAACTATCAAAGCAAAGTACTGGTAATTTTAAATACTAGCAGGAGCTGTGGATATACCACAGTATGAAGATGATTTTATTATTACGCTTTATATGTTTACTTAACAGCTATTACTAAATAGTTCAATATGTAAAAAGTATGATTCTCTCTCTCTCTCTCTCTCTCTCTCTCTCTCTCTCTCGTCTCTCTCTCTCTCTAATTTTTCATTATGTTCGATTGAAACAAATTGTCGGATTTGTTTCCGTGCGCTCACCCCCTCTCTCCCTATATTTCCCCTACCGTCAAAAAGCTTAAAAATCGGGTATTAAGTGATTATGGTCCATTACCACCCATGGGTATCTGAGAACCCTTTGAGTTTCTGCAGATCACATATATTATATTATTTATATATATATATATATATATATATATTATATATATATATATATATATATATATATATATATATATATATATATATATATATATATAATGTGTGTGTGCGTGGTGTAATGGTTAGAGTCGTAGGAATTGGACTCTTCAGCCTCGAGTTCAAATCATGGACGAGGCTGTATGCATTTCACACAGCGCTAATACCCTCGGAAAAGGTATAAATCCATATATTCTCCCTCCAACTATGCGTAAATAGTAGGGCAGACTGAGCTCTTTAACCTTGACTAGGAAACCAGTCTAGGAGAAGGAATACTCTGAATTCAAACCTGTTAAACTCCGCTTAAGACATTGACCTTGTGTTGCATCCTGCTCGTGTGGAGGGGTTGGTATATATATATATATATATATATATATATATGATTTAGCTATTGATTATCATTTTTATGTATCTGATTCCAATTTACTAGACATACATTATTTTAAAATGTTTTATTTTGTGGATGATCGCAGTATGTCACGTGAAAATCCACTGTGCACCTCTCAACAAGAGACAAAACGGGTAAGTCACATTTGTAATATTTTGAGAGAAATTTTTTTTTTTAATTTTTGGGCGTATTATTGGCGTGTGTTTTTTCGTGTTTTTTTTATGACACTTAAGTAAAGCTGCTATGTCGCTTATCCACCGAGTTATTTCTTATGAGTGTCGTCACTTCGGCTAAATAATGGAACATTCTATTTATATTAGTAATAGGGGAAGAAAAAGGACATGCTAAACTGAGAAAATATAAGAAATAAAGAGCCTTTTGGAAAATAGAGAGAGGTGCGAGCGTGCGGAAGCTATAATGTTAATCTGTTTCAATCGAACATGATGAAAAGAAAGAAAAAAAGAGTGAGAGAGTTAAATCAAGATTATTATATTTTTCACATATTGAACTATTTTCAATAGCTCATAAGCAAACATATTATACGTTGTGATAACACTGGTTTTCAAAAAAATATTTTTTGTCTGAGGCAAGAATGTGAATATGTGTTTTTTACTAATTTGGGTGTGCTAAATTCAAATTTATAAACAGCTTTGCTCTATCACCTCTAGTTTTCTGTCTTTTAAATAGTCTCATTTTAGTATATAAAGAGTATATACGTGCTTATTTCAACAGTTGCAGCAGCTTATTACAGATGAAACAGGATAGATAAAGAACATTGACGGAATAAATATACTTGGATGACACAATGTACACAATTCATAGTACCGCAGACAGTTAGAAGTGTGTTTTCTTAGATGATCTGTTGTATTTTGCCTCCGGGATGTCACGCAAGAGCATTTAGCAGAAGTCACCCATCATGCCGGGTTCCACTTGCCTTGGTAGTTGCTCTTCATCTTCGTAATGTCTTGGTGGAATCTTTCGCCGTGCTCATCACTCACTGCTCCAAGGTTTGGAGAGAAGAAGTTGAGGTGGGAATGGAGAAAATGAATTTTGAGTGACATTCAGCATCCCATATCCTCATAAGTCTTTAGCAACTTCTCAATACAGGCTTGGTAATTTGGTACGCGTGTGTTACCAAGGAAGCCACTACGGACTGACTTAAATGCTTCCCATGCTCTCAGTTCCTTTAAGGTAAAAAGCTCCTTAAAATCAGTATCCTTCAGCACTTCTCGGATCTGAGGTCCGACAAAGATACCCTCTTTGAGCTTAGAAGCACTGAGACCTGGGAACACAGTACACGAGTGTTGGAAGGCAGCATCATTTTTGTCCATGGCCTTCACGAAATTCTTCATCAAACCAAGCTTGATGTGAAGAGGAAGAAGAAGCACCTTATTCATGTCAACCAGAGGATTCTCTTCGACGCTGTGTTCGCTGTTGATTGAGACGTGTTGGCTACGCTTAACTGCCAAAATCCGTCTTGATATATAGCTGTATATATATAATGTAATGCTATCACTTACATTTATTGCATAATAACTAGAAAAGAAGACATAAGTCACACAATATTAGAAATTAACCCGAATGTATATACGCCTTTATGTACAGTATGTGTACAAAATGTACAGTATGCATATCTAAAAAACTAGAGGTGATGAGTAAAAACGGATTTCAAATCTGAATTCAGCACTCCCAAATTAGGTTAAAACAGCTATTTCTGTGCTTGCCTCAATTTCTTTGTAAACCAGTGTAATTAGATGATCAATCTGTGGTATTTCCACAAGTTCTGCTAGTAATATTCAATTATATCAAAACGTAAATACTTGTTCCCGGAGGGCGAATTTTTTATAGTAAATACGAACAATTTACGACAAAGAGATAACAAGGATATTCTATTGCCTGAACAAACTTAATAGGAGAGAATACCAAACACGAAATGCGATACTAAGAAGAGCTTATACACATTTGTATAGAAGAAATGTTCTAATATGAAAATAATTATTTTATAGCTTAGCCCTGTCGACTGGGACTGTAGAATATGCAGACTGCATCTCTACAGAGGGGTTAAATACCTGTTGGCCTTGGGTACCGACCCGTGATGCTTAAAGATGGAATCCTAGTAGCTGAGTTGTTCATAACACTCTACTTTTGCCCTTAGGCTTGGTGGGTGGTCGGAGAGGCCCTCTCCGATCAATGGGCTAGCCACATCAAGCCCTAGCACCTATATGATTTTCCTAACCCTATTGCTCTAATGGCAACACACCAACCCTTTTTATCATATATGTACTAGAGGGCACTGACTGAGGGTCTTACAGTCCTTGATAAACCGCATCTAATGGTGAGGTTTCAATTCTGGAGCTCTAGGGAGTGTGGAGTATCTCTTCATCGTCATTACTCCTTGGTTCACTTTGACTCAGTGTGGTAGTAATTTTTAGGGTCCATTGGGTTAAGTAGAAAAAATGAGTTTTGAAAATGTGTTTAAAACAATTGAATTTAAAAAAAAAGATTTTTTTAAAAATGTTGAATACCCATTAAGAATGAATAAAACAAAACTTCTTCAGCATAAAATAACCCAAATCCAACCAAGTAACCTATGATAACAGTGAAATGCTAATTATTTTTTTAAAATCCTTCCTAAACAGAAGCATCAGTATCATCATAGACCGCGCTTACAAGGGTTTAACTATCAATAGTACGATCATATTCAAGCTCAGTAATAACAATTTCTGAAGGAAAAAATTAGGTGAACTTCTTAATATTTGATGTGATGAGACTCATTGCGAAACGTATAGCAGCCAGAAACCTCCCCCTCTTAAAAGGAAAAGAAATACCCGGATTTAAATTATTCTAATTTCCTTGGGGATCACTCTTATGCTTGTAAGATCCCCGATAACCAGATAATATAAATATTGATTATCACAAATGTATTATCAGATGATTTATATTCTCTGATTATATTTCCTTTACTACGATCGAAAACTCACCCCCACACACTTTATCAGTCGTATCAAAATAGGTTTGGACCTGAATTATATATATATATATATATATATATATATATATATACTCACGCATATATCTATATATATATCTATATATATATATAATTAGTCGTATCAAAAAACGTTTAAATTGCAATGATATACGTACTCATATGTATATACATATACATACAATCGTATATATATATATATATATATATATATATATATATATAATGTCTGTGTGTGTACTCATTCGTCTTTTAAACCTAGGTTTTTTCTGCGTTTTGAAAAAATAGACCATTTCTTATTTATCGAATTCCTCTTTCCGTCAAACGTTTTTTTATCTATTAAAAAGCCACTGATTATTATCACAATGTTGGCAATGATGAAAGCAAGGGGAGGTAATCCATTCCTAATATTTTACGATCTGTTGAAAAGATAATGAGAAAGAGAGCCAGAACAAATGTTCGATTTAATGAAAGCCAAACATTTCTCTTGGAGATTTCTCTCTCTCTCTCTGATAAAATCAGAATCTTTCCAAATAAGAACACACACAAAAAAATGCCAATTTCCCTAAAGCATTTATTTTAAGGGAAAAATACAGAAGAAAAGAAAAGAAAATCACACCAGATCGATAACTAAACAACGTAACCGGTTTTGTTTCTTTTCTCTGTTCTTTCAAATCAACACTCCACTTTGAACCTTATTTGGGCTAGACGGGTGGTTGAGGAAGGCCCCCTCCAGTGGGGCCACCTGTTTGCCGTGAGTGGCGACCCACAATACTCAAGGACGGATTCTTCGTGTTTGAGCATAACATCCAACACTCCACTTTGGTCCTTACTTAGGCTAGACAGCTGATCAGAGAGGCCCCCTCCGATCAATCGGCTATACCCGTCAATTCTTAGCTCCTATATAATTGCCCCTACCCTATAGCTCTCATGGCAAGGCCCAACTCTTTTTTCATATATCTCATATATATATATTTACCAACCCCTCCGCACGAGCAGGATGCGACACAAGGTCAATTTCTTAAGCGGAGTTTATCAGGTTTGAATTCAAAGTTTTCCTTCTAGACCGGTTGCCTAACCATGGTTAAAGAGCCCAGTCTGCCCTACTATTTACCCATAGCTGGAGCGAGAGTAGGATTCATACCTTTCCCAAGGGTATTAGCGCTAAGTGAAATGCAATTACCACATCTAAGATTTGAACTCAGGGCGACGTCCATTTCCCATGACTTTAACCATTACACCACGCGCTTCCTATATCTCAAATAAGACTGTGTGTGACGGTCTTAGTGTCCTGAGTTTGACGTTAAACTGCATTTATTGGTGAAGCTCCAATTCTTGAATCTCTGGAGAATGTTGAATAACCCTTGATCACCATTACTCCAAGGTTTTCCCCTGAACCAGTTTGATAGTACCTGGCAGGGTACCATCTATGGGTTAAATAGATTTAAAAAGAAATAAGTATTTAAAAAGTGTTTTAAAAAATTGTGTTCGAAAATAAATCGAATCCCTACCAAGAATGAATAAAACAAAATACCTTAGGCATAAAATAACCCCCAACAAGGGTTGATATGCCATAAACTCCAACCAACCGCTACACCACAGGAACTCCCTTGGGTTATATTGTGGCGTGTTCGACTGTGTCTGAGTGCAAACACGCAGGCGTGCATGAGGTTAGCTTGTTGGTTGGGGTAGCTCTGCCTACACAGTGACCTAGCCCAGAATTGAAGAGAAAGTATTTGATTCTTTATTTAAAAAATCTGATATTTTAATCTTTTCATTGAACTAGCAGAATTCTCATTTTAAGGACAATATTAGGTTATTAAAAAAAACAAAACATATTTCTAAAAATAAAACGTCTGAAAACAAAAATAACCAATAAATTGTATCTTTAAAAAGGGAGAAATTAACCTATCTATACATATATAAAGGGCAGTTGTGTGTATGTAGGTCTGGGTGAAACTTCGAATATAAAACAATTAACGACAAAGTAAATATACATACATATTTATTATTACTAGACCTCGCTTTTTGAACAAAAATAATGAAGATTTGATTTATATTCATGAAGATAATTAAAAATAAAATTTAAATGATAATAGCATGGAATTTTTGTGTTGCATTTGATACTGTAAATAGTATACATTAATTTTTCTTTTCAGGGTAGCTGGATCAACGCAAGGTCTTTTTTACGTGAGGATTTTAATGGGGCTTCGAGGATCCAACTCACGATTCAGTAGTAATGGATCGGCGAGACTAACTTTTAAAAAAAATCTACCCAGTCGACGCTGGGTAGCCACTTGTAGTATTAAATATAGCTTTCTCTGAAATTTTAAATGAAAGCATTTTAAAAAATATTTCAATCATCATCATCAAGTCATGCTGATAGCATGGATTCCTCTGACTCTCTCTCACTATTCGACCCTATCATGCATCACTCTTGGCAAGTCCTCTAAGATGAGAGCATTGATACTTTACCTAAGTGTATCAGTCTGAAAGTGAATGTAATAGCACTAGTGCAGTTCGAACCCGCTTACTACGATGAGGCGGTTAGCCATTACGCTATGGAGACTCTTCCCAATGTCTGATAGGGATGGATGGTGAGAGATTTAAGTGAATCCGTTTTATTAACTCGGCTTCTTGATGATGATGGTGATGATATATAAACATTTTTCACAATTTCTTATTCTGTTTCATATTATATTCTCTAATAGCATACAAATAAATTATGGATTTTATTTTTTATATTGCTTCTACGTAATATTGAAGTCTTTATTTCTCTTTTTTTTTCTTCTTCATTAATCGTAATTATATTCTCTTTTTTTAAAGTTTTTTATTTTATTTTAATTTTTTTTTTCTGCGCCAATCTCTTTATCTTATTCTGTTCTGTTTTTCTGATCAATTCTCCAGAATGTTTTTCAAAAATATTTCTTGTATATTTTGAATTTGTATCCGAAAAAAAGAAAAACCAGAAAACAAAGAAACAAGACAACACTGATTATCATAAATAGTCTCACGTAAACGATTAAAAAAAACAAAAAAAAAAAAACAAGGAGAAAAACAAAACAAAAAAAACGAAACCCGTATGTAATCAGCCATCAGGTTAATTCATGAATTGAAACTTTTTGCCCCCCCCCCCCCGCGCCACCGTAAATTATTCTTGTTATGATAGATAAAGAATATTCATATTTATACATGAACGTTTTAAATGAACACAAACAAAATTTTATTAATTTTTTTTTTATTTATCTTGTTTACATGAAAACGGTCTGACACTTGTCTCTTTATAATACTCAGTACGCGTTCATAGCAATGTTTATCTAATTCACGTACATAACAATATTCGTCTATAACACGTCAGTGTCATTATTTAATCAGCCCTGTCGGCTGTAGCTTAAGAATACACCTACTGCACCTCTGCAGAGGGTTAAAAAAAACTCCCCCGATGGGGCAACCTGTTGGCTGTGGGAGGTCACCCGTGATGATAAAGGATGGAACCCTGGTAGCTGAGCAGTCCATGACATGCAACACACCACTTTGGCCCTTACCTAGGCAAGATGGGCGGCCGAAGAGTTCCCCTCCGATCATTTGGCTGGTCATGCCAAGCCCTAGCACCTACACGATTGTCCCAATCGTATTGCTCTTATGGCAATTCCCAACCCTTTTTATCATATATGCACTAGAGGGCGGTGGCTGAAGGTCTTAGTGCCCTGGGTATGACGTTAAACTCCATCTGATGGTAAAGTTCCAATTCTGATTCTCTGGGGAATGTAGAGTACCATTACCTATCATCACCATTATTCCCAGATTCCCTCTGACCGGAAGCGGTAGTACCTGTTAGGGTCCTATCTATGGATTAAATAGACAAAAATGAGTTTTCAAAAATTTGTTTAAAAAATCGAAGTTTAAAAAAAATTGAGAACCCATCAAGAATTAATAAAGAAAACGTCTTCAACATAAAATGATCCAACAAGGGTTAACATGCCGTAAAATCCAACCAACCAACAATGATGTTCTGATACACGTACGTACCTATATTCGTCTATAAAACGTCCATGCCATTATTTAGTTTCACTTAACTTTTAGAGTAATACACATCTCCATTAGTCTTTTGCATAAAACAGCGATATAGTATAGGTATGTGAAGAAATTCATCAATGAAATTAAGCAACACTTCATTTACACCATTTCTACATGGGTAACTAATTGAAAATTACGGCCATTAAAAATCTGGTCAATATCTTTCCCATTGGATATGTGGGAATACATACATTGCCTACGAAGTTGGCGCTTGGTGACACAAAAGATCGTTATTTCCCGTGACTGAGAAATAGTACTGATAATGGCCACATGCTGACGGGGTCAAATTAGTATATATATATATATATAATATATATATATATATATTATATATATATATATATAGTCGAGGTCGAAAAGAGATAATTTATTTGTTTGCATTAGAATAATTAATTGCATACAGTAACTTGGTTTTAAGAGGGTTTTACGAGGTTTGGAGGAAAAGTTCATAGGCTGACCAAGATACTCTCATTGAATGTGACCAAATGAGGTTTATTTTTCAACATAGTCCCCATTGTGGTATACATATGTCATCATTAACTTTTCACCATTGTAAGTACAAAACAGAACTAGATTTTCGGAAGTTTATTCATTTGGAAGGGTTTATTATTGGTGGGGGTGCTTTAGTTAGTGTGTTAGTTGATAAATTGAATAAAGTTCGCACCCACGTAAAAACAAAATCCAACAATACCTAAAAAAATGCTTCCCAATGAATATGATTGAAAGCGTTCGGGAGCAAAATTTAGGACACTTCCTCAATCAATTGGGCCCCGACGTTAATAAACTAGCAGAAAAGTTAAACACACACACACACACACACACACACATACACACACATATATATATATATATATATATATATATATATATATATATATATATAATGTGTATATATATGTGTGTGTGTGTGTGTGTGTGAGTAAGGTATCGTGGATATAGTCAACGGCATTACTATGCGATCTTCAGTTCTTAATATCGCATAGGTGATAAACTGTCTGTAACCAGACGCCGTTGACTCCATGTCCACGCTACCTTAACTTACATATATATGCTCTATCCATGATATTAAGCACTGTTTACTTATGAATATAGCACCCATATGGTCTACTTATCAATATATATATATATATATATTGATAGATATAGGTATAGGTAAAAGTAACTGATTGACTGGTAAATTGGGGATGATTCTATTTGGGATCGCCTCTCTCTCTCTCTCTCTCTCTCTCTCTCTATATATATATATATATATATATATATATATATATATATATATATATATTATATGTGTGTGTGTTTCTGTGTCTGACAAAACCTGGCTAATTTATTGAGTTACCGGTCGAAATAAATTTGTAATAGCTAAATGACGAACTTTTTCTTTCTTATTGAAAGTATACATATATATATATATATATATATATATATATATATATATATTGTGTGTGTGTGTAAATATAATAAAAAGCTCTTGATTTTTTGTAGGAAATAATTGTTTGCAGACACGCTATTAGTTTAAACGTTTCGTTTTTTTTTATTTGGATTGTTCATCGTAACTAATCAATAATTATTTTCTCCAACTTGAAGAATTACATTTCATCCTAATTAGTAACATTTAATTAAGTGCAGACAGTCATTTTTTATAATTGTTGTTTACTTTTAAATGTTTGAACATTTAACATTCTATACAATTACATACGTTTTACGCTAATACACTGTCAGCTGAGGCGATAGAATACACCGACTGCACCTCTGCAGAGGGGTAAGATCATCCACCCACCTGTGGGCCGTGGGTGGCGACCCGTGATACTAAAGAAGGGAAGCCTGGTGGCTGAACAGTCTATGATATGCGACACTCTACTTTGGCCATAATTTAGTCTATACTGGCGGTCGGAGAGTGCTCCTCTAATCAATCGGTTGGTGACGTCAAACCCTATATGCTTGTCACAACCCTATTGCCCTTATGGCAAGCCTCAACTATTTTTTTATCATATATGTGCTAGAGGGCGGTGACTGAGGGTATTTATGTCCTGGGTATGACGTTAAACTCCATCTGATGGTAAAGTCCCAATTCTAAAGCTCTGGGGAATATGGAGTATCAATACTTATCACCATTACTCCCAAATTCACTTTAACCCGGAGTGGTAGTACCTGTTTGGGTCACATCTATGGGTTAAATAGGAGAAAAACATGTTTAAAAAATGAGTATATAAAGAAAGAATTGAGCACCCATCAAAGTGAATAAAACAAAACGACTTCGGCATAAAATAACCCAACAAAGGTTGACATAACGTTAAATCTAAGCAACCAGCCAACCATTTAAAGATAAAGACCCACCCCTTTCGCGATAAGAGTTTTCTCTTCTTCCTGAGTAACAAAATAAATTGCATTTAATCTTTGCCACAATATGCTTATTAAATTGGGTAACTTTACATCTTAGCTCAGTCAGTAGGGCATCCGCCTAGAAATCACAAGGTTCCAGGTTCGATACTGGCCTTCGCCAACTCAGTGTATGAGTGCAGTAAAGTGGGGAGCTGATGGTACTTGTGACACTCCACCCCAGACGCAATCTCCATGGTCCCGCACTATTGAAAAGGGGATGGACTTCCTCGTTGTCCAGCTTATACCGACAATAGGCCATTCTGCCGACTTTACTTACTTTACTACATAAAATACCGCCCTATCGACAGGGCTTAGAATAAGCGTACAGTAATATTAACAGGGGGTAAGACCCCCCCCCTCTATTTCATTCATAATCTATTTTTACTAAATTATACAGTAAAGAATAAAATTACACTTATATCTTTTTGGTAATGGATTTATTTTAAGATTTAAGATTTTGCTCATATTTATTAGAATAGAACCAAATAATTAGAAAATCAATAAATCAAGCAAATATTTCTTATAACTAAATTTTAAAGATTAATATCCAAATTAGACTTCCCGCTCACACTATAAGTCTCTATTTGGTCATATATATATATATATATTATATATATGAGTATATGATAAATGGAATATATATATATATATATATATATATATATATATATATATACACACAATTGCATGTACTAATAATATCATAGGTAAATTGCAGTGTCGGTATCAGCCAGACAGCGAGGGAGTCTATCCCCATTTTCTATAGACCAGGGAGATTATTTTTTACCGCACAGATTAGATAACCCAATCTATGCTACTCATGTCCTGAGTTGGCGGGTACCGGTATCGAACCAGGAACCTATAGATTCCTCGGTGAGTGCTGAGCTAAACCGGCGCCATAATAATTTTTATTGATCATTGAGATTAGATAAAAATAAAATTATAGAAAATGTATAGAAAATAACTAAAAGAAGTTTGCCGTCGGTGGTGAAGTAGTTTCAGTTACAGATACATAATCTCCATTTTAGATGAGATAGATTTATATTTTTTTGCAAGACTGACCGGCAAAAAGAATGTACTTTTTTTTTCCAGAGAAAACGGTTATTTCAATTCAAGGGGGTGGGTGGATCTCCTTCTGGAAGATTATTGTGCGTTTGTTTCCCCGTGGGACGACGATTATAAACTTTGTGACAGTGAAATTTGCCTTGAACTCAAATGTGAGCTGAATTTCACTTAAATTTGCTCCCAAGCATTTTCTTCATTTTTTTTTTCATCCGATTTTAGCAAATAATAATGTTTATTTTGACGTTGTCCCTTGAGAGAGAAACAAATAACTCCAGCTTCCCCCTCTCCACCCCTAAACCCACGTACACACACACACACACACACACACACAACGATGAGCTTTTCAGTGTGTCTCTGGGGATCTCTTCTCGGTTTTTTTCTTCATCTCGGACTTCGAAAGGAATTCAAAGATTTCTCCCCATTCTTTCCCAGACTTCATTGACTCGTTTTTGTCGCAGTTCGTTTTTATTTAAAGAACGTATTTACGATTATTCACAGCAAAAATTAACCCAAGTACACACACACACACACACACACACACAACACACACACACACACCCACACAATCTGTGGTGACACTGGTAATTAATAAAACTACGGGTTTCTTTACTGGAATGTTTTTTAAATTATGACCAAGAATTATCATTATAAAAGTGGTGGTTGGTTGGTTGGATTTTACGACATGTCAACACTTGTAGGGTTATTTTATGCCGAAGTCATTTTTGTTTTATTCATTATTGATTGATACTCAATTTGTTTCTCTGCTGGAATGTTTTTTCATTATGTCCATGAATTGGTTTAGCTCAGTCAGTAGAGCGTTCAGCTAGAAACCACAAGGTTCCTAGTTCGATACCGGTCCTCGCCAACTCAGCGTATGAGTAGCACAGGGATCTGTGCGGTAAAGTAAGGAGCTGATGGTAGGTGTGGCGCTCCACCTCAGACGCCAAAACAATCTCCTTGGTCTAGCGCTATTGAAAAGGGGATAGACTCCCTCGCTGACTGGCTGATACCGACTTCAGGCCGCCCCGACGACTTACTTTATCAAGAATATGCGCCCACCGGACATACGTATTCAGGTTTTAATGTAATTAAATATATTAGCATATTGATCGGAGGGGCCTCGGCAAACGCCCCTCTAACCTAATTAAGGGTCAAATAAGAGTGTGGCCATTGTGTGTAGTTCACATCATCTTCAAATAACATGACATATTGTACTTGGTTACATGGTACCAATAGCAAATAATTATCCGTAACCTGACATATCTCAGCCCTATTGATTGGGGCGTTAGAATAAACCCACTGCACATCTGCAGAGGGGTAAAATCCCTCTAATAGGGCCAACTGTGTGCCGTGGGTGGTTACCCGTGATGCTTAAGGATAGAACCCTGGTGGATTAGCAGTCCACATGCAACACTCCACAGGCAGTCGGAGAGGCCCCTCCGATCAATCGGCTGGTCACGTCAAGCCCAATATATATGTATTTACCAACCCCTCCGCGCGAGCAGGATGTGACAAAAGGTCAAGCCCTATCACTTATATGATTGCCCCAACCCTATTGCCCTCATGTCAAGCCACAACCCTTTTTACCATGTATGTGATAGGTGCTAGAAATGTCTTCATTTCCTGGGAAAGACGTTAAACTATCTGATGATGAGGTTCGAGTTCTGCAGGTTTGGAGAATGTGCAACACCCCTTCATCAACATTGCTCACAGGTCCACTATGACCCGGATTGGTAGTACCTGTTAGGGTACCATCTATTAATTAATTAGAAAAACTAGCAAATATATGCACCCTCCGGGTGCAAGTATTTTAGTTAAATTTTATAATAAAATATGATATTAAATTAGAAAGGCTAATGAAACTGAATAAGAATGTAGATAAAAAGATTTTGAACAGAGGGGGTATGATTGAAAAATAGAACAACTTTGAAACTAACTCTTCCATCATTTTCCGTTACTCCCGTCTTTCATTGGTAAATTTTCCTAATTAAACTGTTTAGTTAAAATAAGAAGTAAAGAATAATATTACAGTTATTTCTTCTTGTTAAGGGATTTCTTTTAAGATTTATTGAAAAGATTTTTGCTCATATTCAATAAGATAAAACCAAACAATTAGAAATCAATGATACTAAGCATATATTTATTAAAATCAATTTTTTAAGATCAATATGCAAATTAGCCTTCCCATTCACACTGTAAACCTCTATTTTGTTGTATATATAAATACAATTGCATGTTATTAGTATGTAGATATGGTCAACAATGTAAGTAATGTAAAACAATTTTATTAATAATTGAGGTTTAAATAAAAATAAAATCATGGAGAATATGATGTAAATAACGAAAGGAATTGTGACTTGTATAGTAATATAGTTTCGGTTACAGACAGACAAACCCACAATCTCCATTATAATAAGATGTGTTTATAAAAAATTGTGTATCCATTAAGAATGAATTTATTTCGAAATCTTGTCAGCATTAAATGACCCACTGAGGTTGATATGTCGTAATACATACAAAAAAAATCCTGACACATCTAACTCTGTTGAATTAAAAAGTTTCCTTCTCCTAGACTGGTTGCCTTGTCAAGATTAAAATGACTACCCATAATTGGGATGGGAGAAGAGATGGATTCACATTTTTACCAAAAACAGTGTAAAGTGAAACGCAAACAGTCTAGTCCAGGATTTGAACTGGCTCGTCAAAGTCTATTTCCTATAACGATAACCACAACGCCATGTGCCGGCTTATATCTATATCTTATTATAGAGATTATGAAATTGTCTGTAATCGACACTACGTAATCATGATTTCCTTAGTTATTAAAGTTATATTCTCAACGATTATGAAATTTATTCAATCTGAATTAGCATCTTATTTATTAACAATGTCTCTATTAAAGTCTAGCTGAGTTAGATTTGCTGCAAAACTGCCCATATTATTAATGCATTTAAAATCCTGAAATATGTGTTAGAAATAAAAGATTTACATAGTATATGGTGGGAATAACTTGCATAATGATTTTAACAAAAATGTGTTTAACAAATTATTTGCAGTTACTGATTTCTAATATTATCATGTTATTCTCAATGTATTATAAGCAATACTAAGTATAAATCTTATATAGAAATCAATTAAAATAAGATTAGAATAAGTATAATATCTTTATATTTTTCTTACTGTGTGTGCTGGTGTATATATATATATATATATATATATATATATATATATATATATATGTAGTATATATATGTGTGAAATATATATATATATATATATATATTATATGTGTGTGAGTGGGGTGTCTATATATAGTGTGTGAGTGAGGGGTGTCTGTATATATATATATATATGTGTGTGTGTGGGGGTGTCTGTGTATGTGTGTGTGTGTGGTGTATATATATATTATATATATATATATGTGTGTGTGTGTGTGTGAGTGCGGGGGTGTCTGTGTGTATATATATATATGTATATATATATATATGTGTGTGTGTGTGTGGGAGTGCGTAGGGGTGTCTGTATATATATGTGTTATATATATATAATATATATATATGTGTGTGTGTGTGTGTGAGTGCAGGGGTGTCTGTATATATATGTGTGTATATATATATAATATATATATATGTGTGTGTGTGTGTGAGTGCAGGGTGTCTGTATATATATGTGTGTGGTATATATATATAATATATTATATAGTGCAGGGGTGTCTGTATATATATGTGTGTGGGTGTATATATATATATATATATATGTGTGTGTGTGTGTGTTTATGTGTAAGTTTCTAAATCAAAAGTAAGTGAATAAGATATAAAATAATTATATTTATGCTATGAAACAAATGAAAAGACAACTTTGCATTTTTTTCTATTTTTTTATCAAACTGCTTGTCAATGAAGATGTAAGTTTCAAGAAAACAAAAACACATATTTACTCAAAATGAT
Source organism: Doryteuthis pealeii (assembly GCA_023376005.1). Lineage (NCBI taxonomy): Eukaryota > Metazoa > Mollusca > Cephalopoda > Myopsida > Loliginidae > Doryteuthis > Doryteuthis pealeii. Next base: position 42,272,217 of record CM042137.1, on the reverse strand, counting down.
TGAAAAAAAAAAGATTCTCATTAAAGTAAAGAAAAAAAAAGTTTTTTAACTCCCTTTAACAAGTAAGCTTCATAATCGGTTTTAATTCCCTTAATAAATTGCAAAAAAAAAGGGAGAAAAAATGTTTTTCTTTTCTCCTATTTTCTCACTGTTTTTCTTTATTATTATTCGATCCAGACTATTCAATCATTTTGAGCTTATTTTCTTTTAGAAAGAATGTCTTCATTTTTGTAATTATGCCCAAGTATTTTCAATAAAAGTTCTTTTATGAAAGAACAGATTTCTTGGTTTGCAAAAATAAGAATATTTCTTGTTTAAAAAAAAAACTTAGGAACATTGATTCTTGCGAAAGACTGTGATGAAATACTAAAAAAATGATCAGAGAATATAAAACGGAAAAAATGTATAAATACAAATAAATACTTATTTTTACACACACACACACACACACACACACACACACACACATATATATATATATATATATATATATATATATATATATATATATATAACTTCACCAATAGAAAATTAACCGTACAAACGTAAACATATAAGCATTAAAAATGAATTCCTGGAAATACAGCTAAGTGTGTATAATATTTATATGAACAATATAGAGCACCTACCGTAGAGCAATGCTTAAGAAACTATGCTGGAAAGCCATACTAAGTTCGATCCACACTAAAATCTGCTTTAAGAATATCTTAAGTTTATTTTGTATATATACAAAAAATAATTATCTCCCGTAGAGAATTAGCTTGTCCGTAGCGTTTCACACTTTTCTTCTATTATTATTTCATATATATTGAACATTATTTGTACCAAAAAGATAGTTTGATTTTTGCTCAGAACCGAGACTACAAAGATTTTGCATTTCAGTTTTTCTGAAATTATGTCCAGGGGTTGACAATGTTAAAGTTAGACAATCTCCAAAAATCTCAAGAATTGGCGGAATTGTGTCAATTTTCAGCCTTCCAAAATTTGGGTGGGGGGTCGCGAAAAATTGTGACTTTTTGTAATCTATATCTGTCTGTAAAATTAGTTATAGAGCTTCCCTACTCTTAAAAATTGGTTTATAAAAGCAATTTGGTCAAGGAAATCCAAAAATACTGTCAAAAAGTCTTAAAATTAACCAATTTTAAGTTATTAATGATTTCTAATTTGCAAAATTTTGACTGATGCTGTAGCTTCGGATTTAAGCAAAAATAATTTTTGGTACAAATAATGTTTAATATATGTGAAATAATAATAGAAAAAACATTTTGTCATAGATGCAGTGCCACATCGGGTTATTGATCTTGCTATGAACAAAAATCAAATCATCAATAACTTAAAACTGGTTAACTTTAAGACTTGTTTGATAGCATTTCTGGATTCCATGGGCGAAAATGCTTTTATAAGCCAATTTTCAGTTGTAGGGAAGCTCAAGAACTCATTTTCCAGACATAAATAGATTACAAAAAGTCGCCATTTTTTGCGAACCCCACCAAATTTGGAGAGCTAAAATCGAGATAAATCTGCCAATTTTTGGAATTGGAAGCTCAAATTCTTGAAAAGATTTCAGAAAAATTGAAGCGGGTGGTTGACAATTTTACTTTTTTCTGGATGATTTGACAAGGAATTACTCAGTAGAGCCGATGTCTCAGACACTGCCAGGAAATTGCCCCGTCGGCCAGGGATGCGAAATACACCAGCGGCAACTCTGCAACAGGGTAAGACCTTACTCCATGGGCTCACCTGTTAACCGTGGGGTAACAGCCCATGATGCTTAAGGACGGAATATTGATGGCTGAGCAGTTCATGACATGCAATGCACCACTTTGACCCTTACTTAGACTTGTGCAGGTGGTCGGAGGGCCCCCACCGACCAATCTGCTGGTCACAGCAAGCCCTAGCAAGTATATGATTGTCCCAACCATTTTGCCTTTATGGAAAACCCCTAACCCTTTTTATCATATGTTTGCTAGAAGGCGGTCGCTAAGGGTTTTTGTGTCGTGGGTATGATGGTAAACTCTGACCCGGTGGGGTAGTATTTGAAAAACTGAACAATGTGTATAGCTTTATCTGTTGGGACGCATTTGTGTATTCTTCCTTTTAATACCACCAATATGAATATTGTTGCATACCTCTTGTCTTACCTTCTTACTTATTCTATTCTTCTAGCGTTCTTCTAGCATCTGGACTTCGTCTTGGTGGTCGGTCGCACTTAACTCATTTCTTCTTCTAGATCAGTCTTGTTACCAAGACATTCACCAACCACAAAACCGTGTTATTTTCATAAGCTTTTATTTACTTAACTAAACATTTCGCGCGTATGCAGGTGAGTTCCAGTTAAGGCAGTACATCTTGTCTGCCTGACGTCCAAACTGAAACTGAGGACCCAACCAGGTCCCACGTATTTCGCGGGCTTTCTGTAATATTCCATGGAAAGTCTCGTCAGCTCCGAAACCACGTTTGAATTAATGGTTAAAGTCTGATGATGATTTATTTTAAGGTAATAAAAAACACCTAAACATAGCCCGAGGTTAGAGTGGCCTGAACATTGTGCTTATACATACCTCAATAAAGATGAGGACAACAGTCCGAAATATCAAAATTATTCAAATTCCTTAAAGATTTGAACGTGGTTCTCCGTATCCATTTCTTACGACGATAATGTGTGCCTCCCAAGCTTTCATGTATGTAATTTAACATCTTTATCATAATGAAGATTATGAATTTGTCTGTCTGTAACCGAATCTACGTCACCACTGCCGTCACAATTTTCTTAGTTATTTGAATTTTATTCTCAACGATTATGAAATAGTCATATTAAAGTCTAGCTGAATTATATTTGCCTCAAAATTGCCCATATTATGGTATTTGCCTCTCATCCCACTTATGAGGGCGTGACACAAGGACATTTTTATGTGGGCCCACCCACAAGCCGAAGCGCATTGGTGGTAGGCACAAAAAATGCGTTGATCCCGTCGGCATTCCCCCTCAAGGGGCGCCTCAGGCGCTAGTCAGTAAACCCAGCCCTGCCCTTTAAAACAAGGGGGCAGGTGTTGCCTGGAGGGATAGCCCCCTGGGATCAACGCTGTTAATTTACATTAACAAACACAGGCCTCGAAGATCCATATTATTAATGCATTTAAAATCCTGAAATACGTGTTATATATCTTTAAGAAATAAAAATTTACATAGTATATAGTGGGAATAATTTGCATCATGATTTTAGCAAAATTGGGTTTAATAAATAATTATTTGCTGTTACTGATTTCTAATACTATCATGTTATTCTCAAACGTATTGACAGCAATCCTATATATGATTTTATACAGAAATCAATTAAAATAACATAAAAATAAGTGTAATATTTTCATATTCATTTTATTTTTAGTTTTGTTAGTCTTTCTGATTTAATATGGTATTATATTACTTAAAAACTTCTTCGCATACTTTTACTAGTTAAAGTAAATGAGCTTCTCTATTTAGTTCATTAACTTACATGTACTTTTTAAGCGCAAATTCTGATTGCTTGCCATTGTATCGTTGGTATATAAAGTCTGTAATAAACATTATTTATATCTTTAAGCTTCTACAGACTTTTTATATGAACCTGGGACCCCGCAAAAATTGTTTTCAATTGAGCACCGCAACTCCTAAAGCCGGGCCTGAATAAGAGTATACTTCTTTTATATTTGAAATTTGTAGATCTCTAATTATTGTCAAGCTGCGGTCGAAAACTTGGACACACAAAAAAGAAAAAGAAAGAAAAATGTTCGTTTTGCCTCAAGGTTATTTTCTCTTTATTATTTTTATTTCATTTTATTTTTTACCTGATTAAAGCGCTTCTTCTCTTAGTTTATTTATTCATTTTTGCATTTATCTTTTTTGGTTTCTAAATGAATTATTATCAATAATCACGTAATCAAGGTACTCTTAAGCTTTTCATTTAGTTTTCAAGCGTTCCAATTTGGAGGATGAATTTTTACAGTGCCGAATTTACGAAGCTAGACAGAATCCCCCTTCTCTCTTTTTCTTTTCCCTCTCTCTCTATCTCTCTCTCTCTCTCTCTCTCTCTCTCTCTCTCTCTCTTCCCTCTCTCTCTCTTTTCCATCTCTCTCTCTTTTCCCTCCCTCTCTCTTTTCCCTCTCTCTCGATCTTGAAAAACCTGTAAAATAAAAATAATAATTAACTGAATATTTATTTTTTATCGTCTCTCCGATACTACGAATTTTTTTTTCCATTTTTATATCTACATTATTTCCTTATTTTTGTTTATTTTTTGTTTATTTTGTTTGATTTCATATTTTTCCCATTATTTTTATCATATAAATGAAAACGTATTCGGTTTTTGTTTTGAGTTTTTATATTGTAAATTATCTGTATTTTTTATATTCCTTATTTGCTTGTAGGCCAGCAATTTCGCCCTAATAATGAATGATTCTATATTCCAGCAAAATATACTCTGATTTTTATCAATATCTTATTTCTTATAAAAGTTATCAATCGGCATACCATAATGTAATGGATGATATTCGAAAATTACGTATCTTATTATCGTTTTGATATTTACTACTATTATCTTCTACTTAAAAAAAAAAATAACAAAAAAAATCTTTTATATCTATATATTTCTGTTTCTTTCCTCAAATGATTTTGAGAATTGACAAACTATGAGAGAACGAGAGAGAAATCTAGAAATAAAAAAAAGAGAAAGATTGTCTATTCACGGTTATAGTTTACCTATTTCCTTATCATTATTTTTACTGGCCAAAAAAGAAAAGAAAAAAAAAGATTTTTATCCGAGAATTAGTTCCTTTATTCCCCCGTTCGTTTACTTTAATAGTATTCATTTTTTTATCATCTTTTTTCTAATTATTATTATTATTATTGATAATTCCGTGGGTCACAAAATATTCCTATTTCTTTTTTTTTTTTTTTTTTTTTTTTTTTTCTTCTTATTCTGCTGGATAAAATATTTCCATTTTAGTTGAAAGATATTTATCAAACTTAAAAGGAAAAAACAAAACAAAAAAACCATCCAGAAAGGTTTTGCTGTATTTACTTCAGTTCCCCACTCCTTAATAACCATGACAGCTACGACGACAAACGATGATTTTTGTCGTTGTTGATTTTATTGCAATATTTCAACCGGTCAGCTCTCTGACTCTCATCAGCTAAAGATTGCACCCGTTAGCCTTCGACATTTATTAAAACTAGCAGAGCTTTTGGGTATACCACAGTATGATAATTTAATCATTACAACGTTGGATAAGTTTACTTAAGAGCTATCGCAAGATAGTTCGATATATAAGTAAAAAGTCATTGGGGTGACCTAAAGTCGCTATCAGCCAGACGGCGAGGTAGTCTATCTCCTTTTCACTAGACAAGGAGATTGTTTTTGTGTCTGTGGTGGGATGTCTCAACTACCATCAGCTCCTTACTTTACTGCACAAATCTCTATGCTACTCATACACAGAGTTGATGAGGGCCGATATCGAACCAGGAACCTTGTGGTTCTTAGTTGTACGCTCTACCGACTGAGTCAAAACTATGATAATCTTTATTTAACTCTCACTATATCTATCTATCTATCTCTTTTTCTTTTTTTTTCCTTCTTTTCATCGTGTTCGATTGAAACAATTAGCGATATTGCTTTCGCGCGCTCAGCCCCTCTCTCTATATCTTTCCCCTACTCTTTCTTTCTTATATTTTTTTCCGTGTTTCATGTATTTTTCTTCACCCTTTTTTCTTCATAATAAAAAAGGAATGGTCCATTATTTAGCTGAGGCTAAGACACTCATAAGTAATAATAAGGCGGCCGATAAGCAACATCATAAATCAGGATTTAAATTTTTGCATTTCATTTAGGACGATTTGGACGGTCTCATTTTTTAATCAGAGGGTGTTGCAAAATAATAACGGTCGTACAATAAAATAACAAGAGTATTAATTTAACGGCATTGTTGTCGAGATTATTTACATCCGGGTCGGCACTTTATGATTGATTGGTCTTAATAAAGCGTATCAACCTGTCTAGGGTTATTTTATGCCTAGAAGTTAAAGAATTTGTAAATTGTACGTTTATAGTTAAATTTTTTGAGTAACGGTTTCTTAAGAAGCATTTTTCTGTTAAATCGAACTTAACGGCCCTAAATTCCACAATCGTATCTTTGGGAATCTGTGTTACGCCTCAAAGATACGTGGTTCAAAGTTAACTGACCGGAAAAAATGTAAAAGTTTTTAAATAAAATAAATGGGGCATTATATTTTTTATTCATTAATATATCAACACTGAAAATTTCATTAAATTCAGTTAATTCCCTGATTTTTTTTTCTTTCGGCGGGGTGACATACGATGGTGAAATTTAGATCAATTAAGTTCGATTTAATCCATTTTTTCTTTTTGAACACGGACCTATGTAGAGAATAGAAAACAACGTCTTCCGAGAAGGATAAATTTATTATTATGGTAAAGTCGACGTTTAAACGTTTCGGTTTATTTTAAATGAGAAAAGGCTCATAACTGTATTTTGGCAAGCGTTAATTTTGAAAGTCAAGACGTGATTGGTACACGGACGGACCTATATAATTTTCAGACTGCTCTATTTGACAAATAGATGATAACCTAATAGGTACTACCACTCAGTTAAAATGAACATGGGAGTAATGGCAATGAACGGGTACTCCACGCTCCGTAAAGCTCCAGAATCGGAACTTACCATCAGATGCAACTTACTGTCATACACAGGACACCCCGTTTTTTTGTGGTGGGGTTTTTACTCCTCTACAGGGGATACAGTCAGAGTATTCTAAGCCTCGCCGACAGAGTAATCAAAGTAGCCCTTCTCAGAATTTCTTTTCTGCCAATGGTGAACGTATTATGTCTTCCCATGGAAGTCTTCTGGTTATTTTAAAAGCAATATTATATAAAATATACATTTTTCAAATTAAAGGTATATTTATATTTTTTCCTTTACTTGTTTCATATTGTCCTGAAGAAGGTTTCTATATAAACGGAAATGATCGAACACCGACACTACGACCAATAATAAATTTTCATCCATTGTAACATTCCGTGTTTGTGTACATTTCTCTCTCTCTCTCTCTCTCTCTCTCTCTCTCTCTCTCTCTCTCTCTCTCTCTATATATATATATAATATATGAATGTACGCAAACGGTTTGTTTGATATGGCTATGCCGGCAATTTTGGGGAGAATATGTGCTTAATTGAAGTCATACCTAATTTGAAAATTAATTAGTTGATAATTATATTCGTCTAATTCATTAATTATCAACTAATTAATTTTCAAATTAGGAATGACTTCAATTAAGCACATTTCGGCTAGAAACCACAAGGTTCCTAGTTCGATATCGGTCCTCGCCAACTCAGCGTATGAGTAGCACAGGGATCTGTGCGGTAAAGTAAGGAGTTGATGGTAGGTGTGGCGCTCCACCTTAGATGCTAAATACAATCTCCTTGGTCTAGCGCTATTGAAAAGGGGATAGACTCCCTCGCTGACTGGCTGATACCGACTTTAGACCGCCCTGTCGACTTTACTACTTTTTACTTATATATATATATTGTTGTTGTGGATTCCGCGTATGCTTCTTTATTGGTATATCTGATGAGTCTAATTTTCAGTGTGTTATAGATATATCTATAGTATATATTTTTTGGATTTAGTGCGAAGTCTGAGTAATTTGTGAAATAAACTCCGTTTCTCATTTATTTCACACATTACTCATGCTTCGCCCTAAATCACACACACACACAAACACACACAAACACACACACACACACACACCACACACACACAGATATATATATATATATATATATATATATATATATATATATATATCGCAGTTACCATTAAGGCAAATAAGTATACAATCTTATTTGCTTCTGGATTTTTTTTCACTAAAAACGAATAAAAAGTGATCAATATTTAGAGCTAAATAGAGTATTAAAATCGAATGGTTTAAAATACGGTTTGTTTAAAATATACCGACCCGAGTTTCTCCCGAGTGCGCAAATCTTCGAAGATTCGCGCAATTGCGAGAAACTCGAGTCGGTATATTTTAAACCATTCGATTTTAATCATATATATATATACATACATATGAATTAAGCATTTTTTTGAAAAAACAAATGTTGATAAATCGCTGACAGAATCTGTTTCAACCTTTAGCGGTCTTCTTCAAGAGCGAAATATATATGATGGAAAGACGGAAATAAATAAACCGTTAAAAGATAGCAGGGTACAAACGAACGTTTGTATGAACGTTCAAGTTCGGAGCCGGAATTTATTTAAATTTAAAAATGCATATACTGAGTTAAAAATAGAATACATTTTATTTTTAAAAATCAGAAGCATTTATAATCCACAAGAAAACTCAAAAAGAGTTTGTTGTAAAAAATATATAAAAAATGTATAAAAATATCAAAAAAGTTCATGGTTCCAGCTATAAGGTAGTAAGTTTTAAAGTCCACAACACAATTGAAAAAAATGGAAAGTTTTCAGAGGATTAAAGGTGTTGATAAAATCCGTGGTGTTGTAGATCATATTTAGCCTCCGGATGTAAAAATCCAAATATTTTGTATTTTCAAAAGACAAATGTGTAAAAAAAAAAATGATGTTGATAAATCGCTAAATCGCTAAAACACAAACTATTTAATTCATACTGTCGGATTCACTTCCATTCACTTACACACACACACACACACACACACACACACACACACACACACACACACACACATATATATATATATATATATATATATATATATATATATATATATATATATATATATATATACTGAGAATTACTCATCAGATATATATGTTTGAGTAATGGTGGATGACTTTCGAAAGATGGGAGAATAACTTAATCTTTGTAGAATACTTCGTTTGTCTATTAATATATATATATATATATATATATATATATATATATAATCTCGTGTGTGTGTAAATGCACTTGAGATTGTATGTTTTATTAAACCCACTTTCAATCACCGTTTTTTAAAATCACCATCCTTCGTGACAAGACTTAGTCCGTCTGTCAGATTTAATTTGGTGACACTGTAATTTCCTGTAGTAAAAATGCTGTCAACAGGAGAATTTAAGTTCGTTACAAAAAGTGAGACAAAGATAATAAAGCTCTTTTTTTCTTCTTCTCTTTATTATTACTATTTAGACTTTTTCAAGCAACACATTTCAGTAGAGTGCGTTTAGAATCACTCGCTACTTCTTTTATTTATTTAATTTTTTGAGTGTATTATTTGCAAAAAAAAATCAGATAATTTCTCTATTGCTGTTCTTTTGGCCTTATGGTTCTCATTATTTATTGTTTGGTAGATAGGGATTATTTATTACTAGCAGCACCTATGGATGAACCACAGTACAATATTATTAGATGAATAACCGCGGTGTTATTAGATGAATATTTGTTTTTAGAATCTAAACATATTAAATTTAAGATTTCAAATTACGCGTTTCATATTTTGAATGAATTTTATCAATCAATTGGGTATATAAATTGTTGTTCTGGACATTATTATGGATTACTCTAACAGTAATATTTATCTTAAAGAATTTTGATTTATTTCCATTGAATCTGTTTGATTGAAACTATTTAGTAATTTAAATGAACAAATTCGTTGATTAACAAGTCAACACTGAACAATTTTATTAAAATCTGATAATTCCCTGACTTTTGGTAACTTTTTGTTTATCAATTTGGGTTAATGACTTTTCACTTATGAACTCTCGTAGATGTGGGCATATCACGCTAAACCCTTTTCCCTACAAAAGCTTACCCTACGAAAGATGAACAAGTTTTACGATTTTTTGTTTCTGTGTGTTTGTGACGAAATAGATATATTACATTTAGATAAATATCAACAAGTTAATCATTTTTCTGTATATAGTGTATTTAATGTTTATTTTTATTGATTTCTAAGAAGAAACTTCTAGAAATGAGCTTGTGCATCATATATATTCACTTTTAGCAGAATTTATTTTTTTAAATGTATTAAAAATAAATTACATATGAAATATTATACCCCCCCCCTTGTTTTTTTTACTGGTGCACATTGTTACTGCTTTTCGACTAAAACACAAATTTGATCATAATTAATCGATTTGATTAATTTTAATTCGTTTTAAAAATGAAAATGAGCGAACAATTGGTAGTACCTAGTTTACATAATATATGGTGTGGTTAATTTGCATAATGGTTTTAACAAAACCGGGTTTAATAAATAATTATTCGATGTTATTGATCTCTAACGTTATTGTTTTTATTTTCCAGCGTAGCAAAATCAATCCTATGAATGATTTTATATAGAAACCAATCGAAACATATTTGGAATAAGTGTAATCTTTTTATATGCGTTCTTATTTAATTTCGTTAGTCTTTCTAATTTGATATATTTCATTACGTTAAAAACTTAAACACTTACGCACAGAGGGCGCACATTCTTGATGGTAGTTATATTGTAAAATTAAGTAAGTAAAGTCGGCGGGGCGGCCTAAAGTCGGTATCAGCCTATCACCGAGGGAGTCTATCCCCTTTTCAATAGCGCTAGACCAAGGAGATTGTTTTAGCATCTGAGGTGGAGCGCCACACCTATCATCAGCTCCTTACTTTACCGCACAGATCCCTGTGCTACTCATACGCTGAGTTGGTGGGGACCGGTATCGAACTTGGAACCTGTGGTTTCTAGCCGAACGCTCTACCGACTGAGCTAATTCTATAATGATCGTTGTGAGGGAAGAGTTTTCTATAACATTGTGATATGACCATCAGCAATTTGTCACTCGACATGTCTCTTTCATTACATACAAAAAAAATGTCTTGTAAAATATGCAGTAAAAATGAACGTTTCATATAGAAACCAATTAAAATATAATCAAAATAAGTGCTATCTTTTTATATGCGTTCATATCAAATTTCGTTAGTTTTTCTAATTATATTTCATTACATTAAAACTTAAATGTTTACGCCCGGAGGGTGCATATTCTTGCTAGTACTGTTAACAACGAGAACGGTTTTTTTGTGACTAGACTATACAAAAACAAATATATTAAACAAATGAATTGAATTCAATATTCGCTATTTACAATGATTTAGTTCTATGTCAATGTTTTGTATGATTTCCTATTTTTTAAGGGATTGACAGTGACAAAAAAGTCTAACAGAAATTATGTCTACATTTATGCGTTTGTACTCATAATAATTGTCCAAAACATTTTCTCTTAAATGAAGCAGAACGTATTGCTAACTTTGACAATGTAGACTTTTGAATGCGGACATAAATTTGCCTTTTTTTTAAAATTTAAAGTCCGATTCCGTGTCAACGAGTGCAACTCGTTGTTCTCTACAATTTTATTCTCTACACACATTTATACATATACTCATACACACACACACACACACACACACACACATATATAATATATATATATATTATATATATATATATAATAATATATATACACATTTAAACATATACACACACACACACACACATATATGCACACACTCATGCATACATACACACACATTATATATATATATATATATATATATATATATATACTCATACATACATACATATATATGAGGAGTAGAGTACTGAGTAAATCCGACACAATGTGGTTGTAAATAGAGGAAAAACGGATAACACACACACACACACATTATATATATATATATATATATATATATATATATATATGGAGAGAGAGAGAGAGCTCGGTAGAGCGTTCGCCTAGGAATCACAAGGGTCCTGGTTCGATACTGGCCCTTTCCAACTCAGCGTATGAGTAGAACAGGGATCTGTGCGGTAAAGTGAGGAGCTGGTGGTAGGTGTGGCACGTTATCTCAGACGCTAAAATGATCTCCTTGGTCTAGCGCTAGGGAAAAGGGGATAGACTCCCTCGTTGTCTGGCTGATACCGATATTAGGCCGCCCCGACGGCTTTACTTACTTTTACGTAATATGTGATAATATAGACTTACAAATATGCTATATATGTAATACACACCTGTACTTATATAAGAACATTTGAAAATAATTAAAAAAACTTCTTTTTTTTCACTAGGAATAAAATTTTCTCAAACACTGCAACAACCGCAACACTTGTGCAAAAATAAAATAACCCAAATGGTTTGACATGCCGTAAAATCCAGCCAACCAACAATAGAGTATCTATGCTGTATTACTGTCGTGTATTTTTATATCGGAAAAATTTGATAAATAACTATCCAAGAGATAGCGTAGTGGTTAGTCTACTGGCTTGGGAAAATGTTAGGTCAGTATTAGGTGATAGCTGAGGACCCTTCATCAGCATTATTCCCAGGTGAACTCTGACCCGGAGTGGTAGTACCTGTTAGTCATATTTATGGGTAAAATAAAACAAAATTAGTTCGAAAAAATGTTTAAAAAATTGAGTTTCTATAAAAAATGAATAAAACATAAAATGACCCAAATGGGTTGACATGCCTAAAATCCAACCAACCAACAAGAGAGTATCTATACTGTTATTTGCTCATCGGCTGTATTACTTTCGTGTATTTTTGTATCGGAAAAATTTGATAAATAACTATCCAAGAGATAGCGTAGTTGTTAGTCTACTGGGTGTGGAGGACTGCGACATGGCAGTAAGCGAGTTTTCCAGCTGCACTATTACATGCACTTTCAGATTAATACCCTTGGGAAAGGTATGAACGATCTCATTTCCACTACTATTGTTCTACAAGGATCGTAGTAAGCGAGTTTTACAGCTGCACTATTACGACCACTTTCACAGTAATACCTTTCGGAAATATATGAACGTCTGTTAGATAATTATTGGATCCCTAATGCTTTTATAAGGTATTGTAGAAATCGTGATGGCGATTAGTGCAGCTGATGGCCTTGAGGGTGAGTGACGGCGCTTGACCTCAATCTCACCTTGCCTTTCCGGGGATAAATCGTGAGAACCGGAAGGATAGAAAACCCTGTTCCGGTTTAAGGATATAGTAAGTTTAAGTCAGTTAGAAGTTAGAAGCCGAGCTAGCAAGATATAAGGATCTGCGCGCATTGTCTGGTTTGGGGATTTATAAATAAAGTAACATCAGCGTAAATCGAAGTCTTGTGTTTATTACCTAAAAACTAACAATAACTCAGGGTTTCTGATAAGGAGTGATCCCAACAGAAACCAGACCCGAAGTCCTCAAATAGAAGACCAGACCTTAGAAGATATACCAGACCAAGATGTTAGAAGATAGACGATCAGAATAGCAAAGCCGGCCAGAAGAAAATACGACCAGCGTAAGAAGTAAGAAAAGGGTATACAACGTTATATGCTGATTTGGTACTGTGAAAACCCCAGTACGTAACACGTCCTTATCCCCCATCTATGGATTAAATAGCATCACTATTGTTCTACAAGGATGGTTCTGGTATTGAATAACCCGCCAAGGTTGATATGAAATTAAACAAAGAAACCAAACCTTTTTATAAGACGGTGGGTCTCGTTAATTACAGACTTATTGGGAAAAGGCTGAATTTGGGTACAGTTGGACATAACAAAAATGGAACATCGTAGCGAGATTCTTATTACCGCAATTATAAGGATTTATCTAAGGCAAGTGGAATTGCCAAATATTTCAATCATGGCTCTTCTAGAGGTCACGTTAAACCCCCTATATGTATTTACCAACCCCTTCGCACGAACAGGATTCGATACAAGGTCAATTTCTTAAGCGGAGTTTTAACTGATTTGAATTCAGAGTTTTCCTTCACCTAGACTTAGCCAAGATTAAAGAACTCTGCCTGGTCTACTATTTTCCCTATGGCTGGAGGGGGAGAGTAGTTGGATTCTTACCTTTCCCAAGGGCATTAGAGCTATGTGAAATGAAATCAGCCACGTCCAGGATTTGAACTTGGGTCGACGAGTTCATTTCCTACGACAATTTCATTATTGTTTCAAATTTAGCTGTGAATCCTTTGAAAGTTAGCCATGTGTTGGAAAATCCTCAATAAGCAGAACAACCCAAGGTGGAGGAACACGTGCAGGTTGCAATCAAAGGAAATCGGTGCTTGCATTGATGTACCTGTAGGCTACTATAATGCTTTCTACTATAATTTCAATGTGTTTATCACAAAAGAAAATTAAACTAAAGCCAAAAAGGTTATCTAAACAAAATCAAAATATGACGCGGAAGAAAAAGAGAGAGAAAGGGGAAGAAATAGAGAAAGGGGAAGAAATAGAGAGAGAAAGAGGAAGAAATAGAGGAAGAAATAGAGAGAGAGAAAGAGGAAAGAGAGAAGAGAGAAGAGGAAGAAATAGAGAGAGAGAAAGAGGAAGAAATAGAGAGAGAGAAAGAGGAAGAAATAGAGAGAGAAAGAGGAAGAAATAAGAGAGAGAGGAAGAAAAAGAGAGAGAAAGAGAAAGAAAAAGAGAGAGAAAGAGGAAGAAATAGAGAGAGAAAGAGGAAACAGTAAAAAAAAAAGAAAAAGATTTTAAAAATGAAAATGAGATCAATGAAATGTAAGGGATAAAAATGTACTCTCTGTAAGAAATGGACTACTAAACGCCATACTGTACACCTCCCCCCACCCCAAGTGGCCGGGTTAGCTCAGTCGGTAGAGCGTTCGGCTAGAAACAACAAGGTTCCTAGTTCGATACCGGTCCTCGCCAACTCAGCGTATGAGTAGCACAGGGATCTGTGCGGTAAAGTAAGGAGCTGATGGTAGGCGTGGCGCTCCACCTCAGATGCTAAATACAATCTCCTTGGTCTAGCGCTATTGAAAAGGGGATAGACTCCCTCGCTGATTGGCTGATACCGACATTAGGCCGCCCCGACGACTTTACTTACTTTTACTTACTAGTGATTAGAGATATTTGGGCGGTCCGAAAAGAGCTGCAGTACTCGTGTTAACATCGTGAGACGACCAGGAATTCCATTGCTGTTCATGTGTGGCAAAGAAAGAATTCACTCGCGTCTAATGTCTAAGGCATCCCGAAGAAGAGTGAGAACGGGAAGAAAATGTTAGAGCTATTTATTTGTTTTGTGCAGGTGTAGTAATAAGCACAGGAATTAAATTAAAAGACCGCACATTATTATTATTATAAGTTAAAAGTTACATTGGATATTTATTTATTCTCAAAGAACTATTCGTGTAGGATGGGGATTTTTTCCCACAAAAGTGATACTGGCCAAACCCAGTTATAAACTGTAGTTGCAGGCAAGACAAAATAGGGTTGACAGTTTTTGAAGAAAGGAAAACAAAACAAATGTTTTTTAATATCTATATATTGATACCCTAAATTATCCGTCTGTTATCATCCTGCAACACCCTCTGGTTAAAAATGAGACCGTCCAAATTCTTCAAGATGCAATACAAAAATTTAAATCCAGATTATCTGGTATCGCTTAATCGCTGATTTCTTATTTGTCCCATTTTATTTCACCCAGTTTTAAAAATGAAACATTCCAAATGGTCTTGTGTCGCTTAAATGTCCAATGTAAAATTAAAAGGAATTGAAAAAAAAAAGTTACATGTTTGTTTTATTTGTCATATTAAAATTGTGAATTACAGAATATATTTTAGTAATTTTGAATTTCCCGGCCACCGGCCTTAATTTACGCTGTTTTAGTGAGCCAGCGTCAGGTGAATTTCCGACCCAACTTAGATATTTTCCGAGTCGTGTTTTTGTCGCTTTTTTTTGTCGGCAAATTAATGTACATATTTACCCCCCCCCCCATTTTTAACGGCACATCAATGTATATATTTTACAACCCTTTTTAAGAAAGAGTAAGAGAGAGGGGAGAGAGAGAGTTAAATCAAGATTATTATACTTTTTACACATTGAACTATTTCTCAATAGCTGTTAAGTAAACATAACAAATGCCGTAACAATTAAATTAACACACTGTGAAATATTCACAGGCCCTGCTAGCAATAGATTTATTCTACAAAAGAAGGAAAAAGAGGTACTAGGAAATTGTTTGCAGATGACATGCGTCTGCTGGACTTAACTTTAAATACGATTTGTCCTGGTAACTAGACAGTATGTTGGTGGCTTAATGGTAATTACAGAATTCTTTGAGGTTGTTGGCTCGGTACATTTAGGGTAGCAGCGCGACTAAATGAAAGTTGTAACGATTTTCACGTACGCCATCGTGGGCTTGTTGTCACCAGAGCGATCTATCACTGCCTGGTATTGGACGCTGGACTGGCAGAGGCAAAAGAGAGAAATAATTCAGGGAATCTATTCAGTTATATATGGAGGTGCGTGGTATGATTAATAAGTATGTTGATTGGGAGTATTTTGAAGAAGATTAATGTTTCATTCATTGTATTAGTACGAGGCTGTGTCAAAAAGTAATAGCATTTTGTTTAGACTAGGTATAATTACCGACACAGGAACATGTATCATGCATCAAAATGAAGCTGGTCCTATGTGGATCACATCCCTACTTCTGCACAGAATCACCGTTTCTCTCATTAACAATTTTCTACCTTTGAATGAAAGCATGTATCCCTGCCTCGTAAAATTCTGTTGACTGTTCTTTGTACCACTTCTTCACTACAGTTTTCACTTCCTTGTCACTGGAATAATGTTTGCCTCTCAAACCCTCTCTCATGAGGCCGAAGAGATGTTAGTCCGGTGCTTAATCTGATGAGTATGGCGGATGCGGTAAATTGTCTACCCGAATGAGGCGATCTTCACCTTTGCCCTGATACTTGTGTGTGATCAAGCATTGTCATGCAGAAGGAAGACTGTCCATTAGCAAATTGGGTCTTACTCGTCGGATTCTTGCTCTGAGCCTCGTTAGGGTCTCAATGTAGGTCTTAGTTTTATGAAAAAAAAAACTTCATATTAAATAAAGAAAATAGTATTACTTGTTGACTCAGCCACGTAAATACGGCAATAGTGACAACACTTTTTAACACACCTTCCAGTTGTTTAATAAATATTAACTATGATATCATGGGTTATATTAAGCAGATTATTAACATACCATTGTAGCGTTAGTTTCGTATTTCCCTGGGAGAGTTGTCTGCCCGATTTAGTTTGCTGGTGCCCGCTAGGGGCCTATAGTATTTAAGCGTCGGGTTCAAACCCTTCTGCCTTTTTTCCTGTTCCAGTAACCACGAGACACCTGGGGTAGATTTTGGTCTAACCCTTCTCGTTGGGGCTTCGCCCCCCTTACATTACTGTAAGTGAATTAACACAGCATGGACTATCCCTATTCTCATGTCTGTGGCTTTTATATGTTATCTTGTACCATTCATGAATGTGTATTTATCTTTTTACCTATGTACTTTGTATCTCGTCATATCCATGTGCTGTAATATATTAAATGTTTTGTCTGTTAACCTTCGTCGGAGTCATGTATCCAATATATATAACTTTGAACCTTTCTTACACCATCAAGACCTGGATATACGACAGTATGATAATTTAGTTATAACAAAATTTGATAAGAGCTATGGCAAAATACTTCAATTTGTAAAAAGTATAATAAACATGATTTAACTCTCTCTCTCTCTCTCTCTCTCTCACTCTCTCTCTCTCTCTCTCTCTCTCTCTCCTTCGTTTCATTATATTCGATTGAAACAGATTAGTATTATCACTTCCGCACGCTCACCCCTCTCTCTATTTTCCCCTTCTTTCTTTCTTATTATATTTTTTCTGTGTAGCATGATCCTTTTCCCCCTTTATTTCTTGATGACAAAAACGGAATGTTCAACTAGCTGAGGTTTCGACGCTCATAAGACATGAAAATCCGGCGGATAAGCAAAACCGGATAATCAGGATTTACAGTTTTGCATTTTATCTTGGACTATTTGGACGGTCTCATTTTTAACCCAGAGGGTGTTGTAAGATGATAACGGCCGTACAATTAAGGGACACTAATATTAATATATAGATAAAATGTAGCATTTCCCAATCTTCTATATTAGTCCTTTTCTTTTCTTTTCGATTTATGTTTAAAATAGGAATATATTTAAAATATCTATGCAACTTCGGATGAAGCTACGAAAATAAAACAATTAACGACAAAGTAAATATATATCCACATTAAATATTAGCGGTTCTTGCTTTTTCGTGCAAAAAGTATAATGATTTGATTTATATTCGTAAAGATATTTAAGAATTAAAATATGCATAGAAATAGCATTGAAATTCTACTTAAAAATGTCCAGCATTTATAAATCTCAAAAGTAAACAAATCAATACACCAGGTATTTTTGAGCCGCTCCCGACCCAAATGACGCTGGGTAGCCACTTCTAGTTTAACAAGAAAGAGCAAAATATTATAATAAATAAATAAAATCATTTCTATTGCGAAGAATAAACCTTCCTTGTGTATTTTTTTCAATCTCAAAATGTGTAGATAGCTTGAGAGAAAAAAGGATTAGGTCGAGGATCGCTAAAAATTGGGAGATTTATCTTTTCTTTGTCATTGGCCAAATCGGATATTATCCGCGACTTAATGAAGATATTTAAAAATTAAGATATGCTTTGAAATTCTACTTAAAAATATCTAGCATTTGTAAATCTCAAAATAAACAAATCAATACACCAGGGTTCCCTCCTATACCCAGAAGACGCAGGGTAGCCGCCACTAGTTAATGTACAAGGAGAATGACATGAATGAGAACAATAATTCTGTGTTTGGATTAGATTCTTTTTCAATGGAATCTCCGTGCAAGTTCCATGAATCAGCCAAATCAACAATGTCTCAAATCCCATTGACTCCTTCTGGCAAAACATTTGTTTATAATGTATCATCACAACACACAACTATTAAAGAGGATTTTTTTTAATGAAAAAAAGAAAAAGAAAAGCCAAAGGAGCTCCTCAAAAGATACTTTATTTATTATCTTTAGATAATACTTTAAAGCTTTTTTTTAATACTCCTTTCTCTAAAACAAATCTTCATAACATTTTCTTACTTTAGGTTACACTCTGTGAAAAGACATCTGCAGATATATAGGCATGTATATATATATATATATATATATATATATATATATATATATATATATATATATATATATATATATATATATATATATATATATATATATATATATATATATATGCGTGTGTATGTTTATTATATATATATATATATATATATATATATATGCGTGTGTATGTTTATTATATGCGTGTGTGTATTATATATATATATATATATATATGCGTGTGTGTATGTTTATTATATGTATATATGTGTGCGTGCCTGCATGTATATTATGTATATATATTTGCATATATTTATGTATATGTATATGCTTATATAAATATGTGTGTATATTTTATATTTGTTATATATAATATATCTCAATGTGTGCGTATGTTATATATATGTGTGTGTGTGTGTATATATATATGTGAAATTTTGAATGTACTTTTTGTTTGTTCATCTATTCTTTTTTTTAGTTCTCTTTTCGTTAACTTTTATTTACTTACCTTTGATATATTTTTGTCTTTCTTATGATCTTCCAAAAGGAGATTTGTATTCTAGACATTTTCAAATGGTTAATTTTATATAATTTTATATCAAAAATATTGTTTTTTATTTAAGAGATTTTTGTGAGTTATCTTGCTATTTTGTTTAATATTTGTCCTGACATATTACCCCCCCCCCCAAAAAAAAGAATATTGAACCAAGCAAGGTCACCATTCTTTTCCAAACAATATTACTATTCCTAGTATCCTGATTTCAAATCTTTGAATATGAATCAAGATTTTCTTTCACTCAATGTTTAATCCTGGCCTTCGATTTGGTTTCCATTGATAGTCAACTTTATAGCTCAGCTAGATTCAAGACAGGGCCAGACGGGTCTTCTTTCTTAGACAATTTATAATTCTCCAAATATATAGATAGTTAAAACCTGCAAATATGCCAGCAGGTTTATTTGGTTTTAACCAAAGTTTGATCCCACAAAAGATTTATCCTAATTCTGGTGAAGGAAACATGAACTCCGTGTACATCTGTATTTTCTTTATGAAATTCATTATGGCTATTTAAAGTCAATAAAATATTAAATTGAAATTCATCAAATTTGAATTCTCTTAAAATGATGTAACCTTTTCATAGTCCGCACCAAATAAGTAAATGTATTTAGATATGCTATGATTAAAAAGAAAACCTTGATTTCAAACCAGATTAAAGATCCATCAAACTGAATCCATTTTCTATTTCTCTGAATTTTTTTAGATGAATTTTTTTAGAAATTTTTTTAGATGAAATTTTTTTAGATGAAATTTGATGACTTGTATCATCTGAATTATTCGGACTATTGTCCTCATCTTTATTGTTATCTATATAAAAGTCCCGATCGGTGTGCTCTCCGTCCTTCTTCAGGTATTTCTTGTCGGGTTCGGGAGCCTTCTTGAACTCGGGAACCTTCTTTTTGAAACCGGGAAGGTTCCCGATTCTGACAAGAAATAACTGAAGAAGCCGGAGGGCACATCGACCGAAACGTTGTACAGATAACAATAAAGAAGAGGATAATAGTCCAAATAATCCAGATGATATGAATCCATTCAGATTTGCTGTAAATAAAGACTTAGTGATGCAGAATCATTCATGTCTCACACTTTATTAGAATCGGTATAATATCATTTTTTGAACATATCAGGAATTTGTTTTGGATTTCTTGAAGAAATGTTGACTAACTCATTTTCTTTCTAAAATTGTTTTGCACATTGGGAATAAAATTGGGATTGCTACTAGTACAATTTAAACTACTACTATCTGTTTCATAGTCTGGTTGTCGGCGACTAAACTGACACACTCACCTGGCACACTTACTGCTTGCTTATGGGAATCCGTCGCAGACGACGATGATCTTACTCCATGGAGTGTAACTTATGCGTAACATATTTCAAGTGTAAAGAGGGTGCACAGACCTTATTCCACTATCTTAGCAGTCTGGCAGTTAGTCCAGAGGCAAAAGGAAGTCCGAGACGACTGGACTGCTGAGCTGATGCAGGGTGCTGTCTCAGGTAGTGTTGGGTCATTTTAAGACAGGCAAGCACCCTAGCGCCAGGTTGTATTATGGATTCATGAGTAATAAGTACCCCAATCCTACTATCGGTCATCGATAGTAAACTGTATAGCTCAACCCAGGAACCGATAAAAATCATCTTACACAGGTGATGCTTTATCTATCTATTTACCCAACCCCTCCGCATGAACATGATTCGACACTAGGTGAGTTTTAAAGCAGAATTTAGCAGGTTTGAATTTAGAGTTTAACAAGGTTAAATAGCCCATTGCCCCTTACTACCCTTTGCTGGAAGTGTTATATATTATCATAGCACAATTTCGTTAGATAGCCATTACAAAATCTTGTCATTTAATGTAAAGTTTTGTAATGGCTATCTGACGAACTGGGTGCCGACCAATGATGCTTAAGGATGGATCCTTGGTGTCTGAGCAGTTCATGACATACAACACTCAACTCTGGACCTTACTTAGGCTAAACCGTCGGTCGGAGAGGACCCCTCCGTCAAGCCCTAGTACCTATATGATTGTCCCAACCCTATTGCCTTTATAGCTAACCCCCAACCCTTTGCAAATGTGCTAGAATGCGGTATCTGAGGGTCTTAATGTCCCGGGTATGACGTTAAACTGTGGAGAATTCTTAATCACCATTACTTCCAGGTCCACTCTTACCAAGAATGGTAATACCTGTTAGGGACCTATCTATGGGTTGAATAGAATAAAAAATGAGTTTACAAAAATGTATTTGAGTACCCATCTAGAATGAATAAAACAAAAAACCGTCTTCGGGATAAAATGACCCAATGGGTTTACATGCCGTATAATCCAGTCAACCAAACCAGTTCCACTCTGACCCGGATTAAACGAATCTGTTAGGTACTAGGAGCTAAATAGAAAAACATGAGTTTAAAAATGTGTTTGAAAAAGAACGTTGAATACCCACCAAGAATAAATGAATCAAAATACGTCTTCGGCATAAAATAACCCAACAAGGGTTGACATGCCGTAAAGTCCAAACCAAGCAACCATTTTGGGACAGATAATAAAATCAAAGTAATTAACTTCTTATTAGAGGAAACTCATTTATCCAACAAGCTGAATATTGACCTCATCGTGTCGTCCAAAAAAGCAGACAGAATATAAAGTCTTACGCCCCCCCCCCTGTTGCCAACTTCTACCTGTTTTTCTTAGTGATTAACTATAGAGTAATTTTATTTTTTTGCACACTTGGTCTAATACATTGTTGAAGAACACTGCCTCTCATCCTGATCAGACATTACAATGTGCTTGACTAATCAGATAGAACATTTTTTTGAATGCTTTGGCTTCCGCACAAAACGTTTTTGTTCGAAGACAATTTCTTTTTTATTCTCTTTTTTATTTATTTGTTTCTTTACTAAATTATTTTATTTTATTTCTCTGTCTTCAAATTTCTGTTTAATTGCTGCCAAACAAAATAAAACATTGATAAAGAAATATTCACGGTTTTGAACACTTATCATATTTTTATTTTTTTGCTTGATTTAATTCTAGCAAACATTTTTATTTAAGAAAAATGAATTATTATTACTAGCAAATATATGCACCCTCCGGGTGCAAGTATTTAAGTTTTAATATAATAAATATCATGTTAAATTAGAAAGGCTAATGAAACTGAATAAGAATGCAGATAAAAAGATTTGGAACAGAGGGGGTATGATTGAAAAATAGAACAACTTTGAAACTAACTCTTCCATCATTTTCCATTACTCCCGTCTTTCATTGGTAAATTTCCTAATTTAACTATTTAGTTAAAATAGGAAGTAAAGAATAAAATTACAGTATTTCTTCTTGTTAATGGTTTTATTTTAAGATTTATCACCGAGATGTTTGCTCATATTCAATAAGATAAAACCAAACAATTAGAAACCAATAATACTAAGCATATATTTATTAAAATCTAATTTTAAATATCAATATGCAAATCAGCCTTCCCATTCACACGGTAATCCACTATTTTGTTGTATATATAAATGTAATTGCATGTTTTTAGTATGTAGATATGATCAACAGTCTTAATGATGTAAAAATTTTATTAATAATTGAGGTTTAAATAAAAATAAAATCATAGAGAATGTTATGTAAACAACAAAGAGAATTGTGTCTTGTATAGTAATATAGTTTCGGTTACAGACAGAAAAACACACAATTTCCATTATAATAAGATATATACTCGTATAAAGAACGACATACTAAGACCGATATTTCTACCTAAAAAAAGGGAGTCGTTTATTACACAAGATGTTTTTGAAATATCAAAGCTTACTTTATTCCTAGGTCTAAACTTGCAGTAACTTGCCTAACAAAATAATTAAGGATGTAACTCTAGTGATTGAGCAGTCCATGGAATGCAACACTCCTCTCTGACCATTACTTAGGTTAGACGGGCGGTCGGAGAGATCCCTTCCGAACAATCACCTGATCACGTTAAGCCCTAGCACCTATATGATTGTGTCGGAATTTTTCGGTCTTTTACAAAACCCGGCGCTAGATAACAATAAAAAAAAATAGGAAAATAAAAACATAGAGAAAATTTAATGAAACTGGAGCCAAAAACAAGAGACACAATTATAATTTAAAATCTACTAAACTTTTTATTCAATAAGTCTTCTACTCTAACTGGTCTGCTAGCTGCACTAATTTGCTCGTGTGGGGTTCTTCATTAACATTAACAAAAAATTACATTCACGCAAAACAATATAGAAAAATAACATTATACAAAAATATCACTTGCCGTAGAGGCTAGAATTGATACACTGAAATAGCTTTTATGGTGGGTACTCATTTCGAGCAGCCGATACGTGAGGGCGGCGCCATTGTTTATTTTTCTTTCTTCTTTTTCCCTTCTTTTCTTCCTTCTTTCAACTGTCTCCTTTCCTTCTTTCAACTGTCTCCTTCTTTCCTTCTTCAACTGTCTCCTTTCCTTCTTTTCAACTGTCTCCTTTCTTTCTTTCAACTGTCTCCTTTCTTTATTTCAAATGTCTCCTTTCTTATTTCAAATGTCTCCTTTCCTTATTTCAACTGTCTCCTTTCCTTCTTTTTTCAACAGTCTTCCTTTCTTCTTTCAACAGTCTCCTTTCTTCTTTCAACTGTCTCCTTTCCTTCTGTCAACGGTCTCCTTTTCCTTGATTTTAATAAATTGAAGAATAAAACAATATTTGATATAAGTAACACCAAGTAATTATTTATTAAATCTGGTTTTGTTAAAATCAGTTTGCAAATATTATATAAATCA
Source organism: Doryteuthis pealeii (assembly GCA_023376005.1). Classification (NCBI taxonomy): domain Eukaryota; kingdom Metazoa; phylum Mollusca; class Cephalopoda; order Myopsida; family Loliginidae; genus Doryteuthis; species Doryteuthis pealeii. Next base: position 42,247,914 of record CM042137.1, on the reverse strand, counting down.
TTATTTCTTGATGATTTATAAAACACATTGTGGGATTTTAAATGCACTAATAACATGGGCTGTTTTGAGGCAAATCTAACACAGATTTTCATAGGGACATTATTGATAAATGAGATTTATTATATGATTTTAATAATAAATTAGATACTCATTTATAAACTTACACAATTCCTGATGGTATTGTGATTTAGCAGTGACGTAGTTTCGGTTACAAAGAGACAGACTCCCTATCTCAATTATAATAAGATATATTTATTTTTGTATAGTTTTGCATAATCTCCATTATAATAACATGTTAAAGATTCTTATCCAAATTATTGACAGTAAAACTTTGGATTTTTATCAGAAGTTTCCAATTTTAAGCCAACATATAACTTTAATGACTCTAAACTAATAAACAGGTTTGCATTGGCTTTTATTTATATCTATATTGATAAGTTTCAGCTTATTTAATTCTAGTATATCTATTTTCAAGTTTTAATAATTTATCACATCTAAACAGAATTAGTAAAGGAATCATTTTTTATTTTATAATTACAAAACTTATGTCTTATCTCTTAAATGTTAAACCATGGAGAAAATGTAATCAAAGTTTGGGTAGGGGTTGGGGGATTAGGGGGGGTAGATCTGGTTTATTTTAAAATTCTACTTTATGTCTGTTTGATGTATTGACTTTCATCACATTCAAACTTTCTTTATCCATGATGATAAAATTTTAACTTCTTTTTATTCTGTTTTTATTTTTATCTAGTTTTTTTTTTTTAATTCTTTGATAAAAACAATAAAACATGTACAAGAAACTAAAATCAGCTTCCAGGTCAAAAAGATTAAGTCAGTTTTAAAAATAACATTAAAGAAGATAACAAATAAATAAAAAACAAAAAAAGAACAGCTAATTTACCTAACACCTTGTAGTAAAATGAAAACGTCACAGCACTGTCGGGCTACAAAAGAAATGCATTGATTTCCTATGAAAAGTGAATTTGATTCAGCAGTGGGTGCACAAAAATCACATTTTGAGTAATTCACCGAATATCATGCAAGAGATGGAGCAGACAAAACAGCCAAGGAGAAAAACAAAAATATTAAAAAAAAGATAAAAAATTTAAAAAAACACAAAATGCAATAAAACAAAAGCAAAGACAACCATAGATAACCTGTCAGATATCTACAGTTGCAAAAAGCTTTATTTGCGTTTGGATAGTTCGATATTCTTTTTTTTCTTTTTTTTTTTTTTTTTTTTAAATAAAAGAAAAAATGACTGGAAATAAAAAAAAAAAAACAAAAACGTTGTAAGTATGCAAATGAGTGAATTAAGAACAAGGGGTGAAGAGAGGGAGATGGGTTGTAGGTAGGGAACCGAGCTACAAAGAAATGTTAAAACAAACACCTGCTATTTCTGGTTTTGCTTTAACCTTAAAATCAGATTATAACTATTTCTTTAAAATATTTTTTATTTCTATCTTTTTATTCTTATTTATTTCTTTTTTGCTCATCCATATCTTTGGCTTTTCTATCTTTTTTATTTATTTATTTTTCTATTTTTCCTCTTTTTTGTAGCAGAGATTTTTAAAATGACACTTTGATTCCGCGGTGTATTTCACAAGACTCTACAAATTGGAAATGGCATAATTGCAATCAAAAAACTTCTTTTTTTCTTTTTTCTTTGATTGCTTTTATCTTCTTCCTTAATTCTTCCTCATCCTCCATCATTTATTACCACTGTTTAGTTATTTCTTCTACAAAACAATAATCTTCTCGTTTTATTTTCTCAAACTTTCTTCCATCTTTTTTTTCTCCATCTAACCATCTTTTCTTTTCTCCTCCCACTCTTCCTTTCTCCTATTTTTATATTTCCCCCTCATACTCATCCTTTCTTTTATCTTCTCCCTTAATTATCCCTCATCCTCATCCTCCATCAACATTTTAGTCATTTCTGCTACAAAACAATAATCTTCTCATTTTTTTTTCCTTTATTAAGCTTTCTACCATCTTTTTTCCACAAACCCATCGTTTTTTTCTCACCCACTCTCTCTACTTTTTCCCTCCCACTCTCTCTTTCTCCTCTCTTTCTTTTCTCCTCCACTCCCTTCTTTTCTCCTCTCACTCTCCCTTTTTTTCTCCTCTCTCTCTCCCTTTTCTTTCTCCTCTCACTCTCCCTTTTCTTTTCTCCTCTCACTCTCCCTTTTCTTCTCCTCTCCTTTTCTCACTCTCCTTTCTTTTCTCCTCACTCTCCCTTTTCTTTCTCTCTCTCTCACTCTCCCTTTTCTTTCTCTCTCACTCTCCTTTATCTTTTCTCCTCTCTCTCTCCCTTTTCTTTCTCCTCTCACTCTCCCTTTCTCTCCTCTCCTCTCCCTTTTCTTTTCTCCTCTCACTCTCCCTTTCTTCTCCTCTCACTCTTTTCTTTTCTCCTCTCTTCTTTTCTCCTTCCTCACCCTTTCTTTTCCTCTCACTCTCACTCTCCCTTTCTTTTCTCCTCTCACTCTCCCTTTCTTTTCTCCTCTCACTCTCTCCTTTCTTCTTCTTTTCTCCTCTCACTCTCCCTTTTCTTTCTCCTCTCTCTCTCCCTTTTCTTTCTCCTCTCACTCTCCCTTTATCTTTTCTCCTCTCTCTCCCTCTTTCTCCTCTCACTCTCCCTTTTCTTTTCTCCTCTCACTCTCCTTTATCTCTCCTCTCTCTCTCCTTTCTTTTCTCCTCTCACTCTCCCTTTCCTTTCTCCTCTCACTACTTCCCTTTCTTTTCTCCTCTCACTCTCCTTTTTCTTTTCTCCTCTCACTCTCCCTTCTTTTTCTCCTCTCACTCTCCTTTTCTTTCTCCTCTCACTCTCCTTTTCTCTTCTCTCTCTCCCTTTTCTTTTCTCTCTCACTCTCCCTTTTCTTTCTCCTCTCGCTCTCCCTTTTCTTTTCTCCTCTCACTCTCCCTTTCTTTCTCCTCTCACTCTCCCTTTTCTTTCTCCTCTCACTCTCCCTTTCTTTCTCCTCTCGCTCACCCTTTCTTTCTCCTCTCACTCTCCTTTACTCTTTTCTCTCTCTCACTCTCCCTTTTCTTTTCTCTCTCACTCTCCTTCTCTCCTCTCACTCTCCCTTTTCTTTCTCCTCTCCACTCTCCCTTTTCTTTTCTCCTCTCTCTCTCCCTTTTCTTTCTCCTCTCTCTCACTCTCCCTTTTCTTTTCTCCTCACTCTCCCTTTCTTTTCTCTCTCTCTCCTTTCTTTTCTCCTCTCACTCTCCCTTTCTTTTCTCCTCTCATTCTCTCTTTTCTTTTCTCCTCTCACTCTCCTTTTTTCTCCTCTCACTCTCCTTTTCTTTTCTCCTCTCACTCTCCCTTTCTCTTTCTCCTCTCACTCTCCTTTTCTTTTCTCCTCTCACTCTCCCTTTTGTTTTCTCCTCTCTCTCTCCCTTCCTTCTCCTCTCACTCTCTTTTCATTCCTATTTTTCTCCTCCTACTATTCCTTTCATCTTATTCTTATGTTCTCCCCTACTCCTCCTCCTGTTTTTTCTCCTTTGTATTGCCTTTCTCTCTTCCTTTCCCCCTTTTCTATTCGTTTTCTTTTTTCTCTCTGTCTCTTCATTTGCTCATATTCTTATTCTCCTCCTCATTTCACTTATTCTCACCTCTTTACATTTTATTCATGTTTTCTCCTCCAATTTTACCGTCTTTGAATTCATATTATTCTCCTCCAACTATTCCTTTCCTCTTATTCTTATTTGTTCTCTTTTATATTGCCTTTCTCTATTCCTTTAGAATACACTTCCCCTTTTCTACTTGTCTTTCTTTTCTTTCTCTACTTCTTCCTTTCTTCATTTTTCATCCTCTTCCTTCTACTCTTCATTTCTCTTATTCACTTCCTTTTTTCTTTTTATTCTTATTTCTGTCCCCCAAATCTTCCTTTATTAATATTTTCTCCAACTTTTCCTTTTTTTAAATTTATATTTTTATCCTCCTACCATTACTTTCCTCGTATTCCCATTTTAATCCTCCTACTCTCCTTTTCCTCTTATTCCCATATTCATCCCCCAACCCTTCCTATCCTCTCATTCCCGTATTCATCCTCCCACCCTTCTTTTCTTCTTATTCCCATATTCATCCTCCAACCCTTCCTTTCCTCTCATTCTCGTATTCATCCTCCAACCCTCCCTTTCCTCTTATTCTCGTATTCATCCTCCAACCATCCCTTTCCTCTCAGTCCCGTATTCATCCTCCAACCCTCCCTTTCCTCTCATTCTTTTATACATCCTCCAATCCTCCCTTTCCTCTCATTCCCATATTACTCCTCCAACCTTTCCTTTCCTCTCATTCACGTATTCATCCTTCTATCCTTCCTTTCCTCTCATTCCCATATTCATTCTCCTACCCTTCCTTTCCTCTCATTCTCGTATTCATCCTCCAACACTTCATTTCCCCTCTTTCCCATATTTATCCTCCTACCATTTATTTCCTCTCATTCCTATATTCATCCTCCTATCCTTCCTTTCCTCTCATTCTCGTATTCATCCTCCTTACCCTTCCTTTCCTCTAATTCTCGTATTCATCCTCCTATCCTTCCTTTCCTCTCATTCCCATATTCATCCTCCAACCCTTCCTTTCCTCTCATTCTCGTATTCATCCTCCAACACTTCATTTCTCCTCTTTCCCATATTTATCCTCCTACCCTTCCTTTCCTCTCATTCCCATATTCATCCTCCAACCCTTCCTTTCCTCTCATTCTCGTATTCATCCTCCAACCCTTCCTTTCCTCACATTCTCGTATTCATTCCCCTACCCTTCCTTTCCTCTCATTCTCGTATTCATCCTCCAACACTTCATTTCCCTCTTTCCCATATTTATCCTCCTACCATTTATTTCCTCTCATTCCCATATTCATCCTCCTATCCTTCCTTTCCTCTCATTCCCATATTCATCCTCCAACCCTTCCTTTCCTCTCATTCTCGTATTCATCCTCCAACCTTTCCTTTCCTCTCATTCTCGTATTCATCCTCCAACACTTCATTTCCCCTCTTTCCCATATTTATCCTCCTACCATTTATTCCTCTCATTCCCATATTCATCCTCCTATCCTTCCTTTCCTCTCATTCTCCGTATTCATCCTCCAACCCTTCCTTTCCTCTCATTCTCGTATTCATCCTCCAACCTTTCCTTTCCTCACATTCTCGTATTCATTCTCCTACCCTTCCTTTCCTTTCATTCTCGTATTCATCCTCCAACACTTCATTTCCCCTCTTTCCCATATTTATCCTCCTACCATTTATTTCCTCCCATTCCCATATTCATCCTCCTACACTTCCTTTCCTCTCATTCCCATATTCATCCGCCTATCCTTCCTTTCCTCTCATTCCCATATTCATCCTCCAACCCTTCCTTTCCTCTCATTCTCGTATTCATCCTCCAACCTTCCTTTCTCTCATTCCATTCATCCTCCAACACTTCATTTCCCCTCTTTCCATATTATCCTCCTACCCTTCCTTTCCTCTCATTCCCTTATTCATCCTCCTATCCTTCCTTTCCTCTCATTCCCTATTCATCCTCCAACCCTTCCTTTCCTCTCATTCTCGTATTCATTCTCCTACCCTTCCTTTCCTCTCATTCTCGTATTCATCCTCCAACACTTCATTCCCCTCTTTCCCATATTTATCCTCCTACCCTTCCTTCCTCTCATTCCATATTCATCCTCCTACCCTTCCTTTCCTCTCATTCCATATTCATCCTCCTATCCTTCCTTTCCTCTCATTCTCGTATTCATCCTCCTATCCTTCCTTCCTCTCATTCCCTTATTCATCCTCCAACCCTTCCTTTCCTTCATTCTCGATTCATCCTCCAACACTTCATTTCCCTCTTTCCCTATTTATCCTCCTACCCTTCCTTTCCTCTCATTCCATATTCATCCTCCTACCCTTCCTTTCCTCTCATTCTCGTATTCATCCTCCTATCCTTCCTTTCCTCTCATTCCCATATTCATCCTCCAACCTTTCCTTTCCTCTCATTCCCATATTCATCCTCCAACCCTTAATTTCCTCCTATCCTTCATTTCTTTTCTGTTCACATTTTTCCTCCATTTCTCTTCCTCTTCCTCTGTCTTTCTTCCTCTTCACTTTTTTCTTTCTTTCTTCCTCTTCACTTTTCTTTCTTTCTTCCTCTTCACTTTTTTATTCTTACATTATTTTTCTTTCCCCTTCTCATTAACAAATTTCTCTTGTCTATATCCCTCTTTCCTTTCGTTCTAAAAACCTCTCTCTAATAACTCTTACTTTTCCTCTCTTCAACTACTTTTACAATTATTCCTGAATCTAACACATTTCTTTTTTCCAGCTCCTGGTCTCTTCTACTCTCGCTCTTTGCCTTTTGTTTCTCTTCTTCTCTCTCTCTTCTCTCTCTTTCTCTCCTTTTCTCTTTCTCTCTTTCTCTCCTTTTCTCTTTCTCTCTTCTCTCATTTTATCCTTCTCTCCTCTCCTTTTATCTTTCTCTCTCTTCTCTCTCTTTCTCTCCTCTCTCTTCTCTCTCTTTCTCTCTCCTCTCCTTCTCTCTCCTCCCTATTATAATAATTTCTCCCACTCCATCTTTTCTACCTTTTGTCTCTTCCTATCATCAAATATTCATCAGAGAATGTCCACAATGGAGCTTAACCTTTCATTCTCACTTTCTGACTTCCATTAAGATCATTTTTCTTGATGAAACAACTACTTACCTATTCTGCCGAAAACATTGGTGTGAAGTCAAAACATCCCAGTTACAAAAGATTAAAAAATGCCTTGAATTATTTAGTATTTATTTTTATACACTCACTTTATTTATTTGGAAAAAAAAAAAGGAAAAAATTACCAGAATTACTGAAAGCATTTAAAAGATCTTTTTCTGGAAAAGAAACATGGCTGACAGAAAAGTCGACAAATATTCTCATGGGATCTGCCTCATTTTGTTTTTAAAATTTGACAAATTGTATTAGCTTCTTGAGTTGAGATTTCTTCAACAATTTTATATCATATTCTCAAACAAATGAACTACAAAGAAGAAAGAAGAAGAAAATAAAAATAAAACCAATTTTCATATATTTTTAATGGGCATCTGACACTGCAGCTTACATTTTAATTATTCCAGTATGTCACCTTCTGTCTTCTCCATCCAATTTCATTTTTATTTTCAAAAGAAGAAAAAAAATTATCTTGTGAAATGTTTTAAAGAAAAATATGGCTGTAACCTTTTATGATCTTTCCTAAGAGCAGCCATTATTGTTACTGCCTCTGTGAGAATCATTTTGAAAACACTTAGAATAGTCCATCATTTTCATAATAGTATATATATATATATATATATATATATATATATATATATATTATACACACTATCACAATAATTATGGACTATGCTAAGTGAGAAAATTCTCTCTCTCTCTCTCTCTATACATATATATATATATATATATAGAGAGAGAGAGTATTTTTCTCTTTATTTATGTATATATATATATATAGTACCGTGATATAGACACACACTCACATTCACACACGTATATGTAAACACACACATACATTTATATGTATACACATATAGTCATACACACAACTCCCATGAACCCCCCCCCCTCACATATATAAGAGCATCAAAAAAATAACCTACCTCATAGAGGTTCTTCACGGAACAAATGGACATGCTACTATTAACACACTCGTCTACCCGGATTTTAATAGCATGTCAAACCCACAAAAACACTTCAACTTTTATAGTTCTTCTATAATGCTCCCTTTCTAATAATCTATCAACAATTTCTTCAAATAAGAAATTTTCTCCTGATGATGATCTAAGGTCGAAACTAGATGAGAATAAACAACATACAAGAAATATTCCTGATTGTCTTAATACTTTTTGTTCACACTATATATATATATATATATATATATATATATATATATACAGAGAGTTTTTTTTCTCTTTGTGTATATATATATATATATATATATATATACAGAGTATTTCTCTTTTTGTCCTGATATTACTTAAATGCTATCAAGAAAAGTTTTTCTTTTATGGTCATCTCCTGTTTTTTCATTATCAATACACCTTCATTTTTTCTTTGGAATATTTTTCTCTAATTATCTACAACAAACAGTCAACAGATCAATCTTGTCTTTCTCACTGTAATTTTTATAATACACATGAATTGACCATCTATACATATATAAAGGGCAGTTTGTGTGTATGTATGTCCGGAGGAAATCATGAAAATAAAACAATTAATGACAAAGTGAAATATATATACACGTTAAACATCACCAGTTCTTTCTTTTGAACATAAATAATAAAGAATTGATTTTTGTGAAGATAATTAAAAAATAAAATTTGAATGATAACAGCATGGAATTTGTTTTGTATTTAGTATTTTAAGTAGGAGACATGAATCTTTTATTTTTAGAGTGTCTGTATGAATGCATGTTCTTTTATACATAGGGAATTTAATGGGGCATCCTGCAAGGATCCAACTCACGATTCAACAATAATGGATCTGCGAGACTACCCCACCTCTACCCAGGTGACATGGGGTAGCCATTTCTCATAATATAAAATCATAGTCCATTAAAGAATTGAGTTTCAGTTAAATATTGTGCCAAAAAGAAAGTATTCAAACTTTTTGTAACAAAGTCTTTTAAAGTATTACATTGTTGGTTGTTTTTTTGTTGTTTTATTATGTTGTTTTATTCATTCTTAATGGATACTCAATTTAAAAAAACAACAATTTTTTAAAAACTCATTTTTCTATTTAACCTATAGGTGGGACCCTACAGGAACTAACACTCCAGGTCAGAGTGGACCTGGGAGTAATGGTGATGAAGAGATACTCCACATTCCACAGAGCTCTAGAATTAGAACTTCATCATCAGATAGTTTAACATACACAGGACATTAAGGGCCTCAGCCACTTCAAAAGGTTTAGGGCTTGCCATGAGGGCAATAGGGTAGGGATGATCGTATAGGTTCTAGGGCTTGATGTGAGCAGCTATTTGATTGGAGAGAGCCTATCCAACTACCCATCTTGCTAAATATGGGCTATAGTGGAGTGTTGCATGTTATGGACAGCTTAGCCACCTGGGTTCCATCCTTAAGCATCATGGGTCATCAAATATGGCCAACAGGTGTCCCTGTTAGGGGTGTCTTAATCCTCTGCAGGGGTCTAAAGCCCCATCTGACAGTGCTATTCCATTATTAGAATACAAGAGAACAAGAGTTATGTTACTTGAACATCTTGTGTAAAAATTTGGTGTGAGATAAGGAAAACAACTTTTTACTTTGAAAGTTTTAGGTTTCACAACTGAGAGGAATCAAATCTTGCAACAAGATACTAGTTATAATCTGAAACTATGCAAAGTAGACATTTTGAGTTTTCAATTTCTTAGAATTTAAAACATCTATTTCTCTGAATTTTTGAATGAGAACAAACCCCCGCCCCCCATGAGTTGAATAAAGGGTTGGGTTCATAGTTTCGTGATGGCTCCCAATTACAACGAAAATGTTTCCGAGTTCGAGAAACACCTGAAAAAGGCCAAAGTGCACATCAACCAAAACGTTGTACAGATAACAATAAAGATGAGGATAATAGTCTGAATAATCCAGATGATTAAAACTTCTAATTTTATTTATTTAAAGGGATTCTCAACAGAGGCCATATGATTCCCTTGGGTCCATGAGATTGGGGGGGGGCACAAAGTACTCTGGTATAATGTCTATTGGTATAACTTGTCTCGCGTATGTGTTTGTATATATGTTGTGTTAGTGTATATCTTTCTGTCAGTGAATTTTTAGTTCAATTTATTGAAGATTTATATTTCCTCAACACAACTCATGAGATTCTTCATCCCAACTAACCCTAACACTCAGTCAAGGATGAGTTAAAGCTCATACTTTTTTTTGATTTTCGCCGATGTGTATTGTGATTGAGTTAATTACAAAAAATGAGTTTAAAAAAATGTGTTTAGAAAAAATTGAGTACCCACTAAGAATGAATAAAATAAAAATGTCTTTGGCATAAAATAACCCAATAGGTTTGATATGCTGTAAAATCCAACCAACCAACCAACCAACTAACTTAATGTATGAATTAATTATCTTCATTAAGCTTAGAATCTCTGATTGACATTAAAAATAATTAGAGCCAAAAAACAATTCATATGTGCACATGCACAACAGTTATTTTGATGATACAGTTTTACATAATACACACACACACAGACACACACAGCACACACAGATGAAGAGACAATAAACTTTATATCAATGTGTGGTAAATTTTATTAAACACTTTGTATTATTAATCAATCTCAAAAGAAAAAAAATAGAGAAAAATTAATAAACTTCAAAATTCTCATTGAAAGAAAAACAAGCAAGCAATTTTAGTTCAATATTTCCAAAACAACATTTTCACTAAAATTGCATTTTTTTTTTTTTTTTTTGCTCACAATATCTCAAACACAGAAAGTCTGACTATATACATGTTTATTCAGTCATATGTGTATTATGTTTGAATGAACAAATAAATCTTTAAATATTTATAAAGAGTATTTAACACAAGGACTAAGTCACTACAATAACAGCATTTAAATAACGCGAGAAAAACAAAACAAAACAAAAAACAGAAAAATCTGGATAATAAAAATAATTAAAATCTGTAATAAGTGTGACCTTGTCGAGAAAGTAATATTTTGTAGATTCATTTCAATGGTTCGGATAAACATTTATTGAAAATTTTTCCTTTTTATCTTTGATAGCATGGGTCATGATTCAACCAAAGAATTTTATCACTGAGATTTGGAAGAGAACAAAAAAATAATAATAATAGTAATAATTCTAATAATAATAATAAAAATGAATAATTTTTTAAAAGATGTTTTTTTAATTGCAATATTTTCAGCTTTGTTTGCAAATTTTAAATGTTAGATGATGATGACTTCATCTGTTTACATTTTAAAAAGAAAGATTAGAAAAAAATATGAAAGCTTTATTTTTTGTTTTTTAAATTTCATCCATAATGTTTTTGTTTTGATAGCCAGTAAAAACAAATAATAATAATAATAATAATAATAATAATACACCAACTAAGAATCAATGAATTATTTTTAATTTTTTGAGTTTGAGCTGAGATTTTGAGCCAAGATTCAAATCATTGTTGACTGAATGGGAGGTTTCCGACATGTTAAGACATTGACACAACAGCTTAATGGCCACAATTAGATCAATCTTTTGTGGGTACGAAAATAATGAAAAAAAACGAATACATAAAAGAAAAAAAAACTGAAAAAAAACTCTACGACCAAAAATAAGGAAAAAAAAATGAAGAAAATACTGTGCTTGATGGGAAAGAAAAGGTTTTTAAATATTTATATCTTATAATCTCAGTAGAAGAAAAAATGTGTTTTTCATCAAAATTATTTATGTGAAATGTAAAAAAGAATGCAAAAACCAGAACGTGACGATGACAGCAGAGATATTGTTGTTGATACATATAATGTAAATATATATGCATATAATGTGATAATGAAAATACTCTCAAGGCTAAAGAAAAGTAAAAAAAAAAACAAAAAAAAAAAACAATTAAGCAAAATAAAAATATATATAGATGTCATACATGATATATACAGTTATGATTATAAATATATACAGATATACATGTAAGTATACATGTGTATGTAAACATAAGTATATATAGTGTATATGTGTGTACAGTTATACAATTTAAAATATAATAATCAGGGTAGATTTTTAATTTTTCAAAAAAATCACACATAACATTATATTTGCCAGTTGTGCTTGTTTGATGAAAAACCAAAGATTACATGGTAAATGGATTGAGATAGAGCAATAGATGGAGTAAGATAGATGGACTAAGATAGATAGATGGACTATCTCAGTTCATCTATCTGAGATAAGTAGATGACTAGATAAACAACCCCTTTAAGAGGGAATGCCAACTGATCAATTATAACCACTGCTCTCCCATTAATAACAATTTCCTGGAGATCCCCACATTAAACCAATTAGATATCATTCATCACCAAATCCTACAACAGTGAAACTCTATAACCAAAAGTTAAATTGCATAAGTATATAAAAGGGTCTACTAATTTTTAAGAGTTCTGCATATTCATAAGTTTGGTTACAAAAGTGTTCAGTGCTATAAAGTAATGTTTGTAGAGTGGCATATTGTCAGTATCAGCTAAACAAGGAGGGAGTCTATCCCCTTTTTTCTAGCATTAAACATGGGAGATTATTTTTGCTGAGGTGGAGTGCCACACCAACCATCAGCTTCCAGATGCTTTTAGCACATAAATCAGATTACCCAAGCTGTGCTACTTAGATGCTGAGTTGGTAGGGACTAGTATCTGTTAGAATTCTTGTCGCCATGTTACATAATTTATGAGCAGCTTATAATTTATGAATGTACCTGTAGTTAGAATTTTGAAAATAGATAATATAGTGTGCTGTATTTATAATAAATAGTGCTCAATATTGCTGATAGAGCATGTATATCTAAGTTAGATTAGTGTGGACATAAAGTCAACGGTGCTTGGTTACTGATAGTTTCTTGCTTATGCAATTTTCAAACAAACCTTGGTTTGAAAAGTGCATAGGCGCGAAACTGCCATTGACTTCATATCCACGCTACCCTAATTTACATACATTGCTGGACTAATCAACAGTCTGATATTAAGAAGCTGGCCAGAAAACTATAAAAATATTGATAAGAAACTTGTCAGACCTGAAATATCCATCTTTTTCTACACAGTAGACACATGTATGTATGTATGTATGTATGTATGTATATATATATATATAGTTTTAAAAGAAGTTGTTTCCCGACCGCGGTTTCAGTGTTATTCCAACACCTTCATCATGGAGATCCTCCCGCGGCCAGGAAACAACTTCTTTTACAACTATTAATGCTCTATATTCACAATATATTGAGCCTTATTGGATTAACTACTTACGCTATGTTCACATAATAGTACCCATAAATAAATATATATATATATATATATATATATATAGTATCCAATTGCCGCTTTAACTTTTCCATCACAGTGTCATCAGTAAATAATCCAAAAGTGCTCAATATATTAAAAACACAGAGCAGTAAAAATACTACTAATATTATTATTAGATGAAAAATAAAGGGTCTACCATGGTTTCAATCAAATTGAAATGATTTCTTCAGGACCCTACCCACGTTAACTAAGTTGATGTAATTCCTTAGTTATTTAATTCCTTAGATGTAATTCCTTAGTTTAATTTAACGTGGGTAGGGTCCTGAAGAAATCATTTCAATTTGATTGAAACCATGGTAGACCCTTTATTTTTCCTCTAATAATAATATTAGTAGTATTTTATATATATATATATATATATATATATATATATATATACTGGCTATTTTTCTAGCTTTTCTCTTAAAATATAAATCTCAGATTTTTTGCTGTCCCTTCTTAGTTCTTGAAAACAAATGTGAAATTATTTATCTGCATAGGGACAGTATCATAAATACATTATAATAGTTATTCTAAAAGGTTTGGATCAAACGGGCTGAACAAAGCTCATCTTGTCAAATGAACTGAGCTGTGGTTCAAAAAGCCAAGGTCAAAGCTAAAGGTTTCCTTGAACAAATCGTCCTTTTGAAGCTCAATTTCATTCTTATAAACTATTTAAATTACATAATGACCTAATTGTGCAGAAAGTGTTAAACACTTTTCAAACCCGTTGTTGGCACGTCTAACTCATGTGTGCCTTTTTGCCCTTTGCTGACAAACACTTAACACCAGGGAATCTGTGGGGTCAGTTTGTATTATTAACATTCAGATTATCTGGATATAAAAGATTATATCCAATCATTTATGTGTTACTGCATTATATTGCATTGGCCAAAAAGTTAATTCACTGTTTGTCATTAGATTGTATTAAGAGTTTTTAGTTCTGATAAAATTCATTCAGAAAGATTGCATTGAGATGCCTGTTATATCAGGAAGCACACACACACACACACACACACATATATATATATATATATATATATATATATATATATATTAAGATTTTGAAGGCAATTTACAATGCAATATGTGTTGAATTTATTTAACTTTTGTTTTTTTTTTCAAAACTAAATATTTTCGGAAGTAAAATTCCATCTTCAGAGTTGTTGAAAGTATTGAAAGTACTAGGTGATTTTTTTTATAGTACTTATCCCATGGCGATATTGTAATCCTCTGTTGTTTAAGAAGTTGATGAACGCCGTATATTTGAAAAAAATTTTTTTTCCGTGATGTTAAATCGGCTAATTCCGTGATGATAACTCGGCTCGGCTGTTCCTGCGCATGGTAAATGTTCGAAATTCTTTTAATTTTTACTATAAATATAAGCCTTGCTCGGCATATTGAAATAAAGTTTGTTTCTTTATAGTATCATTGAAGCATTGTGTGTGTGTGTAATATAAAGATTTTGAAGGCAATTTACAATGCAATATGTGTTGAATTTATTTAACTTTTGTTTTTTTTTCAAAGCTAAATATTTTCGGAATTAGCCGATTTAACATCACGGAAAAAAAAAAATTTTCAAATATACGGCGTTCATCAACTTCTTAAACAACAGATGTTTACAATATCGCCGTGGGATAAGTACTATAAAAAAATCACCTAGTACTTTCAATACTTTCAACTTTCAATAACTCTGAAGATGGAATTTTACTTCCGAAAATATTTAGTTTTGAAAAAAAAACAAAAGTTAAATAAATTCAACACATATTGCATTGTAAATTGCCTTCAAAATCTTTATATTACACACACACACAATGCTTCAATGATACTATAAAGAAACAAACTTTATATATAATATATATTATATATATATATATATATATATATGAGGTAGGTAGAAGGATGGTGAACAAGAAATAAAAACTCAAAACAAAACTAAGAGTTGAAACGTTTCGTCCGAATTCATACGGACATCCTCAGTCAAATGATTTTTTATTGAAAGCAAAATTTTGTGCAAGTACAAGTGAAATTAGTGAGGGGGGTGAGTTAGTTGCGGAAATGAGGGGAGGGAAGTTAGGGGCAGACATGAATGAAGTGAATGTAGTTTTGTTTTGAGTTTTTATTTCTTGTTCACCATCCTTCTACCTACCTCATACTGTTGGATTCTACTACATCCATCCTATCTCTCTCTCTCTCTCTCTCTCTATCTCTCTCTCATATATATATATATATATATGTATGTAGTCATCCACAGAAACTTGTTTTGATGTATCATGTCTCTTCAGTGGGGACGGAAACCCAATCAATTTATCATCAGTCAGGCTTCTTATCAACTCGGCTACAGTCACTTACAGACTGGGAGATGGATTTTAACTGATAAATACATACATATGTAAAGGCCATCAGAGACTGCTCCATCCGTTTTATAGGAGAGAATTGTCTTTAAGCTTAATTGGCAGCCATCAACAACATTCCCTCCAAGGTGCTCAACCCACTAGGAGGTGGAGAGCATATATATATATATATAGAGAGAGAGAGAGAGAGACAGACAGACAGAGGGAGTAATAAATAGACAAACAATGTGAAAGTAAGAATAGTGTCTATGTATCAGAGAGATAAAGAGAGAGGATAAATTTGGTTTCTTTGCTTAATGTCAAAGCCATACATGTAACAGAAGAGTAGTGGTACTATCTAACCCATTGCTGGGGGGTGAAGAAATTCATACCTTTTCCTTTAGAATTAGTCCAAAAATGAACATAGGGCTGGTATAGTTCAGTCGGTAGAGTGTTGGACTAGGAATCACAAGGTTCCTGGTTCAATACTGGTCCTCACCAACTCAGTGTATTAGTAGCACAGGGATCTGTGCAGTAAAGTGAGGAGCTGATGGTAGATGTGGCGCTCCATTTCAGACACCAAAACAATCTCCTTGGTCTAGCACTAGTGAAAAGGGGATAGACTCCCTCGTTGTCCGGCTGATACAGACTTTAGGCCACCTCAACGACTTTACTTTTAGAGTCACAATAGCTTACTACAATATCACAGTGCACCACATAAGCCATTATGCAATGGGGACTGTCTCGAAAGAGAGAAGGAGATTGTCCCTTGGTTTTAACAGATATAAACTGTTAAAGTCCTATGTATGGATCAATCTTTTAAAAATTTATAATTCTTTAACATACACACATATAAAGGACCTTTTGTTATATATATATATATATATATATATATATATATATATATATATATAACAAAAGGTCCTTTATATGTGTGTATGTTAAAGAATTATAAATTATATATAATCCAAAGATCAAGTGAAGAAATCTTCCTTATGACGTAGTAGTTTTTCAAATATCGTAATTTGCAGAGCTCAATGTGTGTTCTTATTGTCAGTCACAGGGCAAAATTATATCCAGAAAAAATAACAAAGAAGATTTAGATTTTTAGCATTATATATATATATATATATATATATATATATTCAGGGAACCTAGAGGAAGTATCTATTTGTTCCCATCCTCAGATGCAAAATTTATTATTCTTAAGTCAGTTGAAAACATTTTTTTTTTTTTAATATCCTGTGTTACACTGCGTGATCACTCCTGGAGTTTTTGATTTAATTGTAAATTACGTCTAATTAGAAACAATCAAAATGGAAGTTTTTTCAAACATAACTCAATCCTAGAATTAAGGAATAATTTAGTAAAAATTTTTGTGTTATAAACTAGACAGTAAAAAATCTTTTAGGACGCAAAGATTGATTTGCTCATGTTTAGTATAATAAGATACACACATACACACACACACACACACACACACATATATATATATGTATATATATATATATACACAAGGTGTGTCAAAAAAGTATTGAGATTTTTTGACACATCTTGGATTCTGAAAAAAATGAACGTTCCATTCATTGTTCATTTCTATCTTGGTTAATACAGCTTCAATCTCGATACACCTTGTATGTATATATATATATATATATATATATATTATTATATATAATGTGTGTATTATATTAAGAAAATTGAGAAAACACAGTTTAAATAAGTTGAGTGGTAAGTTTATTGGCTGACGATGCAGTGTTTCGATCTATTAATTAGATCATCTTCAGGGCATTTGTTGGTATATGGAAGGTGATAAAAAATTTTTATCACAGACTCAACTTATTTAAACCTGTGTTTTTTCAATTTTCTTAATATACTACATACTGTCGGATTCACTTCCGTTTCTTCACATACACACACATATATATATATATATATATATATATATATGTGTGTGTGTGTGTATATATATATATATATATATATATATATATATAAATATATATTCTATTAGCAATGTATTTTGCATTTGGGAAAAACATAGCATATCAAATACAATAAATTAAAAACTCTATAGAAAGCTGAAAAGCTGTGACGTGACAATGGAAGAAATCTCGTCTGATCTGAATACTAAATAGAACTGATTCAAGATTATATATTTTTTTGACAAGAAAGAACAACAAAAGATCTAATGATATATTTCCAAACTAAACTGACATGGACAATCCTCATTTTAAACATTGTTTTTTCTTTTATTTACTCAATGTCAATTACTGTTTTCTTCTGGATGACAGGTGCATAAAACAAAACCATAACCTTACCTTAGGCCACTAGATGGGCTGAATTTGGGGCAAAATTTTGACCTTTAATCTATCATAACCCCCACCACTACTAAATAAACAAACGTCGATTTAATTTAATGGTATTAAGTTCATTATTTCTGTATTTAAAAAAAAATTATTTTGATTGGTTGGTTGGTTGGTTTTTATGGCATGTCAACCCTTGTTGGGTTATTTTATGCTGAAGACCTTTTGTTTTACTCATTCTTGATGGGTACACACTTTTTTTAAACACAAAGCATCCAAAACAAAATAAATTCAGATATTTTTGTTTTTTTTTAGGATTTTACGACATGTCAACCCTTGTTGGGTTATTTTATGCTGAAGGCGTTTTATTTTATTCATTGTTGATGGCTACTCAATTTTTTTTTAAAACACATTTCTTTTAAACACGTTTTTTCTATTTAACCTATAAATAAGACCCTAACAGGTCCAACCCCTCTGGGTCAGTCAACCTGGGAATAATGGTGATGAAGGGGTACTCCTCATTCCTCAGAAATCCAGAATTTTAATTCAATTCAATGCCATTCATTATTTCTGCATTTAAAAAAAAAAATCTTATTTTGGTTGATTAGTTGGAATTTTTCAGCATGTCAAACCCTGTTAGGTTATTTTATGCGATTTTATTCATTCTTGAAGGGTAATTGGCTCATCATATCAAGCCCTTACACCTACATGATTGTCCCATCCATTATGCCTTAAAGGCCAGCCTCAATCCTTTTTACTGTATATGTGCTAGAAGGCAGTAGTTGAGGGTTTTAATGTTCTGGGTATGATGTTAAACTTTATCTGATGGGGAAGTTTCAATTCTGGAGATCTGGGGAATGTGAAGTATCCCTTCATTACCATAACTCCTAGGTCTCATATCCGCACCAATTACTATCAAGCAAGAAACCTGAGAGACATCTTTAAGAATACAAACCTTGAAAAAATTTTAAATTTTATAAAAAAAAGCAACCTTTTTAACAAAATATAACAGAACATAACCAATTATCTCCATAGAACCACTACTCTAAAGACTAAAATCCAAAATAACCTTTTTGGCATTAAATGACCCACAGCGGTTGATATGCCGTTAAACAAAACTCAAACTCAATCTCAAACTCAAACTCCTAGGTCTACTCTGACCCAGACTGGTAGCACCTTTTTCGGGTCTTATCAATGGGTTAAATAGTATAAAATGAGAAATTGAGTACCCATCAAGAATAAATAAAACAAAACATCTTCAGCATTAAATAACCCAACAAGGGTTGACAGGCGATAAAATCTAAACAACCAGTCAACCAACCAGCCAGGCTCAAAGAGACTATATCAGGTAGTACAAATGAAAGTCTTAATATAGCCACCATTCACAGTATTACTCTCAAGGGAATCATGGGATAACTTCAAATAAAGATGTCTACAATTTAGGGGAAGTTTGAGTTCGTTTTGTGTCTTTTTTTTTTTTTTTTTTTTTTTTTTTAGCTCAGGTACAGGATGTCAAGCTGGTTTAGCTCAGTCTGTAGAGCACTCACCTAGGAATTGCAAGGTTCCAAGTTTGATACCGGCCTCTCGCCAACTCAGCGCAATAATTGCACAGATTGGGTAATCAGATCTGTGCAGTAAAGTGGGGAGCTGACAGTAGGTATGGCGCTCCACCTCAGCAAAAAAACAATCTCCCTGGTCTAGCACTAGTGAAAAGAAGATAGACTCCCTTGCTGTCTGGCTTATACTGACAATAAGCCACTCTACCATCTTTACTTTTTTTTAACAGGGTGTCAAAGGGTGGAAACAAAACCAAAAAAACAGCAGTTTTTGTTGTTTTTTTCTTTTTCTTTTTCATCATCCTGACTCAAAGACAAATCCCTGAAATTCCTCAACTTCCATTCTGGAATCTTGCAATTAAAACCATCATTTATCTACATTAATTCAATTATCAACACTATCATAAAATCATGTTTCTCACTCAAAAACCAACAATACAAAAAAAAAAAAAAAACAACTTTAAAATTCTGACTGAGTAATTTTAAATGGACCATTTGTTTGTTTAAATATTTTTTCTTCTGCCCACCCTACGAGCGAATATAAAATGTCGCACACATGCAGGGAACAGTGAAATAACACAAAAATAAAAATAGTTGTTTCTTTTTTTTTTGTCAGGGGAGGGGGCTTGTTTCTTTTAAATTTTTTGTTTGTTTGTTGTTTTTCTGACTTCTTTTAGCATCCACACTTAGCAACAAAACAATAATATACAAAGTGAATTGTCTAGAACAACATTTCCCACCCAGGATGCATTTTAGAGGCAACAAAGATATTGTGACGCATCTTGTATACAATTTCAATTTCAAAGATGTATTCTAAAAAAAGTATTTTTACATTTTAACAAAATAGAGATGCAATGTCTGTCGTTCTGTAACCAAAAATACTGTTTACATCACAATACTCTCAGGAATTGCATAAGATTATCAATGAGTATTTAATTCATAATCCAATCTATTAATACATAGAATAATACATTTTATTTATCAATGATGTCTCGATGAAAATCTGAGATTTGCCTCAAAACAGTCAATTTTATTCGTATATTTAAACACCTATAATGTGTCTTATATATCCCCAAGAAATAAAAATTTATACAATATATGAGGTGGTTAATTTGTATATCTCAGTCGGTAGAGCATTCAGCTAGAAACCACAGGGATCCTGGTTTGATACTGGCTGTAGAATTAGGAGAACTCACAATTCGTCAGTTCTCCAAATTCTACAGCCGTATGAGTAGCATAGGGATCTGTGCGGTAAAGTAAGGAGCTGATGATAGGTATGGTGCTCAACCTCAGACACAAAAACAATATCCTTGGTCTAGCGCTAGTGAAAAGGGCATAGACTCCCTCGCTGTCTGGTTGATACCGACATTAGGCCACCCCGACGACTTTACTTTTTACTTTTTACTTATTGATCTCTAATATTATTGTTTTATTCTCCAACATATGAAGATCAATCCTATTAATGAGTTTAACAAGAAACACCTAAAGAAGGCCGGAAAGTACATCGGTCAAAAGGTTTTGTTTATAACAATAAAGATGTTACACTACCTAGCAGCTATACCTCATTCTAAGGGAAAGGGGTAGGGGAGTTAACCCCAAAATCAAATCTTCAGTGCTATCCAGTAATTCCTGTGACAATAGTTTAAATAATCCAAATAATTCAAATTATCAAGGCTCATCTAAAAAATTCAGAGAAAGAAAGAAAAGAAAAAAAGATTATGAAAGATTTGAGAAAGAGAAATTAACTGATTACGAAGGAAGAAGAAAGTAGGGAAAAAAGAAGAAAAGTTTAGAAGAAAAAAATAAGAGAAAAAAGAAACAAATTATAAAAAAAGAAAAACGCAAAGAAGAAAAATCCTGAAAGAAAAAGTAAGTGATTATAAAGGAAGAAGAAATTGGGAAAAGAAGAAGAAGAATGAAAGAAAGAAAAGTGGGAAAGGAAAAGAAAGAATGAAAGAAAGAAAAAGTGGGAAAGGAAATGAAAGAAAGAAAAGTGGGAAGGGAAAAGAAGAAAAAGTGGGAAAAGAAAGAAAGAAAGAAAGAAAGAAAAAGTGGGAAAAGAAAGAAAAAGTGGGAAAAGAAAAAAAAAAAAAGAAGGAAAAAGTGGTAAAGGCAAAGAAAGAAAGAAAGAAAAAGAAGTGGGAAAAGAAAGAAAGAAAGAAAAAAAGAAGTGGGAAAAAAGAAAGAAAGAAAAAGAAAAGAAAGAAAGAATGAAAGTGGGAAAGGCAAAGAAAGAAAGAAAGAATGAAAAAGTGGGAAAGGCAAAGAAAGAAAGAAAGAAAGAAAAGTGGGAAAGGCAAAGAAAAGAAAAGTGGAAAGGCAAAGAAAGAAAGAAAGAAAGAAAGAAAGAAAAAAAGAAAGAAAGAAAGAAAGAAAGAAGAAAAAGTGGGAAAGGCAAAGAAGAAAGAATGAAAGTGGGAAAGGCAAAGAAAGAAAGAAGAAAGAAAGTGGGAAAGGCAAAGAAAGAAAGAATGAAAAAGTGGGAAAGGCAAAGAAAGAAAGAAAGAAAAGTGGGAAAGGAAAAGAAAGAAAGTAAAAAAAAAAAAGAAGTTGAAAGGAAGAAAAAATAAACAAATAGAGAAAAAAAAATGGTAAGAACACACACACAGCAAAGATATTCTTTGCAACCCAAACTATCCGAATGTGAACAGATTGTTAAAACAGAATTGAAATAAAAATCTTGGGTAGGTAGGGTGGGGGTAGGTAGAGTGGATTGGTTGTTAGGAAGATACAGGGAATGTTAGGGTGGGTGGAGTGTTGAGGTATAAAAATTCTCATGTCACATTAGAGCAACCCACCACATACGCAGAGGGGTGCCGTTTTTTATGCTTAAGAGGGCAATGTTTTAAAAATGCATAGTGCATAGCACTGTCAGTGTCAGAGAATGGAATAAAAAGGAATTTTAAATCCAGATGAGGATAAATCAAAACCTAATAAGTCAGTGACATTGACTGAGATAAAAGACAGTTTAAAACAAACCCCCGATCACAGCATCTCAGCTGGTTTAAAATAGAAGAGAATTACAAAATAACTATGCCATTTTACAAGCGCTGTCAAAGGGCAGATGAGCTCCAGGGGGAGCCAACAGCCATCCACATCGATAGTAGTAGCATTGGGGTACATACTACTTGGAGAACACCGGTTCTTGTCCGATAACCGAAGTTAAGCAACGTATAGCCTGGTCAGTACTTGGATGGGTGACCGCTTGAGAATACCAGGTGCTGTAAGCGTCTTTTAATGGGGCCGGGTTAGCTCAGTCGGTAGAGCGTTCGGCTAGAAACCACAAGGTTCCTAGTTCGATACCGGTCCTCGCCAACTCAGCATCTGAGTAGCACAGGGATCTGTGCGGTAAAGTAAGGAGCTGATGGTAGGTGTGGCGCTCCACCTCAGATGCTAAAAACAATCTCCTTGGTCTAGCGCAAGTGAAAAGGGGATAGACTCCCTCGCTGACTGGCTGATACCGACTTTAGGCCGCCCCGTCGACGTTTTACTTACTACTTGCATAAATCTGCAAATGGGGCTCCTTAGCCTTGGACGGCAATCCATCTAGACAAGAAAAAATCTGTTATAAAACTTCTGCTGCCTGGAGTTCCTAAGGTGGTGTGATACTGAATTCCTGTGTCACTATCATTGCCAAACTGTGTTGTTTTTTGTTTTTGCATTTCCTTTGGACCACAACGGTAGCGTGGAGAGAGAGAGAAAACCTGCTGCTTGAGCAACAGCTCTTCCTCCATATCAACCCAGCAAGGCTACTTGGTTCCACTTTAAAACAGACCCCAATTACAGCATCTCTGCTGGTTTTAAATACAAGACAATTGCAAAACGGCTATGCTATTCTTTCTATCTCTTTTCCCCTTGTGTTGTATACCCTTCTTTCCTTACTTACTTCTATTCTTCTTCTGACGTCTTTTCTATCTTACGTCTTCTTCTAGCATCTCTTCTAGCATCTGGACTTTATCTTGGTGGTCGGTCGCACTTAACTCATTTCTTCTTCTATATCACTCTTGTTACCAAGACATTCACCAACCACAAAACCGTGTTATTTTCGTAAGCTTTTATTTACTTAACTAAACATAGCGCGCGTATGCAGTGAGTTCCAGTTAAGACAGGACATCTTCTCTGCCCGACGTCCAAACTGAAACTGAGGACCCAACCAGGTCCCACGTGACTTCACGTATTTCGCGGGCTTTCTGTAATCTTCCATGGAAAGTCCCGCCCGTGATATGAAAAGGGCCATCCCTTTAGAAATACAGGGGATTGACAATAATCTTATGCAACCGCATAGATTATGTAACACTTGGTATCCCTACCTTAGTTTTTGACTACAACACTATGCTCTATCCAGTGGTGAGGCTCCAGTTCTGGATCTCTTGGGTGTATTGATTGGTTGGTTGGTTGGTTTTTGCAGCATGTCCACCCTTGTTGAGTTATTTCATGCCAAATAGGATTTGTTTTATTTATTCTTGATGGGTATTGAATTTTTTAAAACTATTTTTAAAATTAATTTTTGGCATTTAACCCATAGATAGGATCCAAAATATTCTTTCTTTCTTTCTTTTATGGATTTTACGGCATGTCAACACTTGTTGGGCTATTTTATGCCCAAGACATTTTGTTTTATTCATTTTTGATGGGTATACAAAATATTTCATTAAAACTCAATTTAAAAAAAAAATTTTAAACTCATTTTTTTCTCTTTAACACATAGATGGGACCCTAACAGGTCCTGTCTCTCTGGATCAGAGTTGACCTGAGAGTAATGACAATGAAGGGATACACCATACTACTCAGAGCTCCAGAATTGGAACCTCACCATTAGATGCAGTTTAATGTCATACCCATGACATAGGGTGTATTGAGTAACATCTTAAGTGGCGTAACTTCCAGGTCCTCTCTGACCTGGAGTGGTAATACATATTAGAGTCCTGTCTATGGGTCAAATAGAACTGTTTGAAAATCAAAAGCTAATAAGTCAGTGACATTGACTGAGATAAATGACAGTTTAAAACAAACCCGCCAATCCTGGCAACTCAGCTGGTTTAGAATATAATACAAAATAACTATACCATTCTACAAGAGCTGTCAAAAGGTGGATGAGCTTCAGGGGACCCAACAACCATCCATATTGATAATAGTAGGATTGGGGTCTTACTACTCACATAAATGGGGCTCCTTAGCCTTGGTCGGCAATCCATCTAGACTAGGAAAAATCTATTATAAATTTTCCGCTACCTGGAGTTCCTAAAGTGAAGTATTTATCACGTACCCCATGTGTACACATTGGGCACAAGGCCTTACTAATGTGGGGCCACCCACAAGCCGAGACACATGGGTGGTGGGTGCAATAAATGAGCTGATCCCGTCGGCATTCCCCCTCAGGCACTGGGCAATAAACCCAGCCCTGCCTCTTTAAATCTAGGGGGGCATGTGTTGCCTGGGGGGATAGCCCCCTGGGATCACCGCTTTTAATTACTTTATCAGTCCAGCGACCAAAGCTCACTGGATCCCTGGCTGGGCCAGGGAAAAGTGATGCTGAATTGCTATGTCACTATCATTGCCAGGCTGAGTTGGGGTGGGGGTTCACTCATTTTTTGTCTATCTAACCCAGAGATAATATTCTAATAGGTACTACCACTCTGGTTAGAGTCAACCTGGAAGTAATGTTGATGAAGATGTATTTCACATTCTTCAGAGCTCCAAAATTGGAACTTTACCACTTGATGCAGTTTAACGTCATACCCAGAACACTGGTTCAGATCAGTCAGTAGAGCATTTGCCTAGGAATCACAAGGTTCTGTGTTCAATACTAGTCCTCACCAACTCAAGCATAATTAGAACACCTGCATCGTTGACCATGACTTATTGTACAAT
Organism: Doryteuthis pealeii; assembly: GCA_023376005.1. Lineage (NCBI taxonomy): Eukaryota > Metazoa > Mollusca > Cephalopoda > Myopsida > Loliginidae > Doryteuthis > Doryteuthis pealeii. The sequence continues at coordinate 42,222,846 of CM042137.1, read as the reverse complement.
GAAAATAACATAATGCAAATAAGAGTTTTTCTTTTATTGTTTCTTTACAAAACTACTGATAAGATAAGCTATATCTTTAGGTGCATAATACCTACTGTACTGCCCATAAATAAGTATACCTCTACAGCTATTATTAGATATTATTTATTACCAAACTCTACTTCCCCAGTTGGGAGAGCATTTACCTAAGAATCACAATGTTCCTAGTTTGATACCAGGGCATTTCAGCAGTGGAATGTTAGTTATTCTGGTCCAAATTGAGAGCTTGATGTTCAATACTATTGGACTGAGCAAAAGAAAAATCAGCTATTTTAAGCCTTATTCTTTACCAAAATATATATATATATATATGTATATTATATAGAGATACATGGTGTAATGGTTAGAGTCATAGGAAATGGACTCGTTGACCAGAGTTCAAATCCTCGACAAGGCTGTTTGCATTTCACATAGTGCTAATAACCCTAGGAAAGGTATGAATCCATATATTCTCCCTTCAGCTATGGGTAAATAGTAGGGCAGACAGAGCTCTTTAACCTTAGATAGGTAACCAGTCTAGGAGAAGGACAACTGAATTTGTAAAGTCTGAGGTCAGTTATTGATTGGGTTTGTGGCATTCCTTGCACAAATTCTTTCCTATCGACTGTGCCAAAAAGTGCGGATGGTCCAACACAAGCCTTTGCCACTATAAACAACAAAGACTGTGTCGGTTGTGTATTGGATCAGCTCAGGTTATCTTATGAACACTCTGCATCAAAATCGACAAGAGAATTTGAAAAAAATATTACATATATATATATATTTATTTATTTCCATGCTCAGCATGGGTGTGGGCACATGGATGCGTGCTGTCATGCCGGGAAGATGTGACTCTGAGAGGTAACGAAATGATGCTGCTAAAATCTCACATCATGTTATACTGGTTGCACACTTATGATTGACAAGTAGATTTGGCGAGTTTCATGTGTGGCATGTCCAGTTGCCCTAGGGGTAGAGTCTCTGACTCTGCGTCCTGGGTTCTCCGGTTCAATCTCTGTCGGGGGGAGTTCGTAGGTATACACTGCTGATGAGACCAAATTAGGTCGAAACAGCTGTACAGTGTTCCTCACGTCGTACTTGGAATTCACTGAGTTTGCTTGTCATGATTAATCGAATTATATAAATAAAAATATTTCTCTCTGTAAAAATTTAAAAAATTTCCTATATATATATATATATATATATATATATATATATATTGTTTTTATTTACTAATGCTTTGTCTTTTTCATAAAGGCCTGGGTCCTTATCACAATCAATCAATAACATTCAAATAATGTGAAAATTACCATCAATAAGTACCATTATTTAAGTAGCTCTTCAATAAAAGGAGATAAAACAGGTCATTGGATATATTAAATAAATTAATCTTATTTCTTTTTCTTTTGTTTAGATTTCAATAATCTCTTCAAATTGTTTTTCCTATTTTGTTGAGGTTTATCTTTCGAGGCCAATAATAAGAAGATGATTCAATTAGAATGGATTTTTTTCTCCCTTTGTCCTCCTATTTCCGCCATATTTTTTTTTGCTTCAATTTGAAAACAAAAGAGACGAAGCATAGACAAACAAATAAATATATTTTTCTTAGGGGTAATTCAAGGTACATTAATTGGCTGTGTTTTTTTATTGTTTTTTCTATACTTTGTTTTTCACTGTGATTTCTTGCGAAGACAACAATTAATTTACTGAAATATTTTCATGGCTCATTTAGGTCAAATAAATTGTTTAAGAAATTATTTCTTCATCAGTGACTTTAAATGAGAACATTCCACTTTTTAATCAATTTTGATTTGATAAAGATATATGCTTATATATGAATGCATTAGTGCTTTGAGATATATATATATATATATATATATATATATAATTTAATATACCAAGCGTGTTGGTAGATCCTTGCGGAGAGAAAAAACCCGGCAGAGAGTTTGATTGTAAAAATATACTACCAAACATCAACCAGGAAGAAAAAAATTTTTGAAAAAAAGAAAAGACCAAGATATTCGTACCAACAAAAAATAATCTATTGGTATAGTATTTGGCCAAAAGAAAAAACAATTTATATGCATATATATGTATATAAGATATATATATATTCATATAACCGCTAGGAGAAGCTAATTTGTAAAAAGTGCTCGATACCTAAGTAGAGCCAAGTAATAAGGATATCTACTGAGTCAGACGAACCTACTGTTAGTTTCGCATAAAGCTCTTCAGGGCTAAAATCTGACTGAAGAAGAAAAAGGAGCAATGTGGTTAGTAGTATTTATTGGTCTTGCTCCTTTTTCTTCTTCAGTCAGATTTTAGCCCTGAAGAGCTTTATGCGAAACTAACAGTAGGTTCGTCTGACTCAGTAGATATCCTTATTATATATATATATATATATGATAAAAAGAAGGTCAACAAAATTAATTTTGTTTTTCAGAAAGCTTTTTTTATTTCACTTCAGCTACACATGTTTCAGATTTTCTATCATCTTCTTCAGATTCTTTTAACTACTTCCTGATTATATATATATATATATATTATATATATATATATATATATATATATATATATATATATGATATATATAAGATAAATATATAAATATAGACATTTGAAACATCTTCACCTGATGATTGCATCGCATGAAACCAATATGGTTGTGAATGTTCCTTTGTCACCTAATAAATAGATATGTAAAACCTTTATATATTCATCTTATTATATTATATAACAGCTCTATTTTATATTGAGCACTCTACCAATAATACTGCCTTTGGTACACTATTCCAGCAAAAGCTGAAACAGTGACCCTCTCACACTATAGTGTATGTATATATATATATATATATATATTATATAAAAAAAAGTCTGCAAAATTTTATATATATATGTGTGTGTATATATATATATATATATATACTCATCCACAGACAGTCCTGTTTCGACATATCCCATCTCCTCAGTGCAGCTAGACTTTGTAAGCTGCTTCAAGCCAGGATTGAAACTTGACCATTTTTTCATCAGTCAGAGCCTCTAACCATCAAGTTCTCAGCTAGAGAATCTGATTTGGAACCACAAGGTTTTGGGTTCAATACCAGCCCTCACCAACTCAGCATATGAGTAGCACAGGAATCTGTGCAGTAAAATGAGTAGCTGATGATAGGTGTGGTGCTTTGTCTTAGATGCCAAAAACAATTTCCTTTGTCTAGTGCTAGTGAAAAGGGGATAGGCCTCCTCTCTGTCTGACTTTAGGCTACCCCAATAACTTTACTTTATATATATATATATGAGTAAGAAAAGGTGGAATGAAAACATCACACAATGCTGTTAAAGAAGAAAACAATTTATAATATAATCATAGCTGATATTGATCAATATTTCGATTTTACAAAAAATCATCATCAGAGCTCATTCACTCCCGTAGTTGTTTGGGTCGGAGAGGAAAGTTAAAATGAGTTTACAAAACAAAAACCTTAATACTGCAAAAAACGAAAGACGTTACAATATTCACCAACGTGGGCATTTCGCGCCATATATATGTCGGTCATGTTCCATGTATATCTTTTGACAATAAATGTAGCGAATTTTTGAGATGTTGGCAACAAAGCGAAAACAATTTAAACGGAAGGGGATGGGTGTTAAGAAATGTGACGGTTGGAATTCAAAAGACTTTTATTAAAGGAATTTTTTTTTTTTTTTTTTTTTTTTTTTTTTTTTTTTTTTACGATTAAATGTTTTATTATTTAAATTTTATTTTTAAGTTCTGTGATTCATAAATGATTAGATATTTACTGTAATTAGTTTTTATATATAAAGTGAAAAAGTTATGAGCGGAATATGTTAATATTTTAGAAAAGGAGTTTTTTATATATTTTATTTAACGATTAATTATTTTTAAATTTCTATTATTATTATTATTAAGTTATTATTATTATTATTCTTATTATTATTATTATTTTATTATTATTATTAAGTTATTAATAATACCTTACATTAGATCCAAATCGCTTAACATTATCTAAAATAATAACCAATTCCGCCCATAACCTTTTTTACTTTATATATAAAAACAAACACAATAAATATTTAATCATTTATTAATACAGAACTTAATAATAATAATAATTAGAAATTTAAAAATAATTAATCGTTAAATAAAATATATAAAAAACTCCTTTTCTAAAATATTAACATATTCCGCTCATAACTTTTTCACTTTATATATAAAAACTAATTACAGTAAATATCTAATCATTTATGAATCACAGAACTTAAAATAAAATTTAAATAATAAAACATTTAATCGTAAAAAAAAAAAAAAAAAAAAAAAAAAAAAAAAAATTCCTTTAATAAAAGTCTTTTGAATTCCAACCGTCACATTTCTTAACACCCATCCCCTTCCGTTTAAATTGTTTTCGCTTTGTTGCCAACATCTCAAAAATTCGCTACATTTATTGTCAAAAGATATACATGGAACATGACCGACATATATATGGCGCGAAATGCCCACGTTGTGAATATTGTAACGTCTTTCGTTTTTTTGCAGTATTAAGGTTTTTGTTTTGTAAACTCATTTTAACTTTCCTCTCCGACCCAAACAACTACGGGAGAATGAGCTCTGATGATGATTTTTGTAAAATCGAAATATTGATCAATATCAGCTATGATTATATTATAAATTGTTTTCTTCTTTAACAGCATTGTGTGATGTTTTCATTCCACCTTTTCTTACTCATATTGTCGGATTAATTTCCTTTCTTTTTACTTATATATATATATATATATATATATATATATATATAAACACAACAAATTGTACTCATGAGAATTCCACTGTGTATATGCATAAATGCACACATACATAAAACCTTTAGATAGAATAAATCATTGTCAATTTCTGTTTCTATTTTAGAATATTCTTCTGTGAAAAATATCTGTCAAGTTTTGTAGATAACTATTTTTTTATGTGAATGCACCGTTAAGAGATTTATGTTTACATTTTTGTTTTGTTCCGGGTTGTTCAGCCAAAGTCATACTATCCAGTTTATGAACATCAGGGAGGACCATCTAAAAAGTCATATGAGTAAGTACTGATAGTATTACCTAACACACCATCACAAAATTTAAATCTTATCCATACATTCACTAAAAATGATATCAATCCATCTCTTGTCCTTCTTCCAGCCATGGGTAAAATAATAGGTGGGAGTAGTATCTCAGTTCTTGGTGGCCAACTAGTCTTGGTAAAAAAAACAACTTAAATTTTATTCTTTCTTTTTTAGATTTTACGGCATGTCAATCCTTGTTGGGTTATTTTATGCTGAAGACATTTTGTTCAATTCATTCTTGATGGATATTGAAAATTCTTTTTTTGAACTCAATTCAAAAAAAAAAATTTCTTAACATCTTTTCTTCTATTTAATCCATATATGGGACCCTAACAGGTACTACCACATTGAGTCAGGGTGGACCTGAGAGGGGTATTTCACACTCCCCAGAGTTCCAGAATTTGAATTTCATCATTTGATGCAGTTTAATGTTATACTCAGGACACAACAACCCTCAAAGACTGCATTCTATTACATATATGATAAAAAGTGTTGGGGCTTGCCATTAAGGCTATAGGGTTGGGACAATAATATAGGTGCTAGGGCTTGACATGGACAGCTGATTGATTGGATGGGTTCTCTCTAACTGTCTAGCCTAAATAATGGCCAATTTGAAGTGTTGCATGTCATGGACTCCTCAGCCACCAGAATTCCAGCCTTAAGCATTACGAATCACCACCTTCAGCCAACAGGTAGCCTCATTGGGGAGATTTTACCCCTCTATAGGGTGCAATGGGCCGGGTTAGCTCAGTCTGTAGAGCGTTCGGCTAGAAACCACAAGGTTCCTAGTTCGATACCAGTCCTCGCCGACTCAGCGTATGAGTAGCACAGGGATCTGTGCGGTAAAGTAAGGAGCTGATGGTAGGTGTGGCGCTCCACCTCAGATGCTAAAACAATCTCCTTGGTCTAGCGCAAGTGAAAAGGGGATAGAATCCCTCACTGATTGGATGATACTGACTTTAGGCTGCCCCGATGACTTTTTTTACTTTTATAGAGGTGCAGTCGGTGTTTTCTACAGACAAGTATTTTATCATAATATTCATATCATTTTGATATTTTTGCGTTATTTTCATGTAATCTCTGCCTGTCTAGCACTAACTACCTTATAGTCTAAGTTTTAAATCTTCAGACTAACACTGCCTCATTATGCTTATATTATCCTGTTATTTTTTTATTCTTTTATTTTCAAAGTGGTAATCTGGGATTAACTGTGAATGTCATTAATCACCTTTGTGTTGATTAATTAAGAGACTGAACTAATTAACCTTTAATCAATTGTCTAGTCATAATGTTTATATCGTCTTAATATTTTTGTGTAATCTCTGTCTATTGTGGAGATCTAGAGGGTGTGGAGTACCGCTTCATTTGAATTACTCCCAAGTCCTCTTGAACCCAGAGTGGTAGTACCTGTTAGGGTCCCTACTATATAATACTTAATAGTATATATAATACATAATAGAATATACTAATGTATCATGTAATAGAATATACTTTTATTTGCTTTGTCCGCCCTGTCAGTTGGGGCGTTAGAATGCACCAACTGCACCTCTGCAGAGGGGTAAGACTCCCCCAATGGGGCCACCTGTTTGCTGTGGGTGGCGATCTGTGATGCTTAGGGACAGAGCCCAGGTGGATGAGCAGTTCATGACATGCAATACTCCACTTTGGCCCTATCTTGGGCTAGACGGGTGGTCGGAGAGGTTCCCTCCGATCAATCGGCTGGCCATGTCAAGCCCTAGCACCTATATGATTTTCCCAACCCTATTGCCCTTATAGCAAGCCCCAATCCCTTTTTATCATATGGGTGCTAGAAGGCAGTGGCTGCAGGTTTACATTTCTTGGGAATGATATTAAACTCTATCTGATGGTGAGGTTCCAGTTTTGGAGGTTTGGGGAATATGGAGCTCCCTGGTCCACTCTGAGTGGTAGTACCTGTTAGTGTCCCATTTATGGGTTAAATAGAAAACATGAGTTTATAAACGAAATTGTATTATCCACTAAAAATGAAATTATTTCAAAACTTGTGGGCATTAAACATTTTTGATTACCAATAGAAGTATTCGGCATAAAATAACCCAAGGGGTTGACATGCCGTAAAACCCAACCAAACAAACAAACAATATTTTCTTTGTTTAATGGCATATGAATCCTGTGAATTATTTAATGGCAAAACTGTTAGTGTGAGACAAAAGTTGTAGTCTGAATCTCAAATCTTAAACACTGCATCATAATGCTTATATTGTCTTGATATTTTTTGTTTTTGTGTGGATACTGGATGCTGCACAGAGGAGGTCCTGAGGGCAATGAATGAAAGAGATGGTTGGTGAGAGATTGTCAATTGGTTTGGTTTGTTTTGTTTTGTTTTGTTTTAAGGCATATTAACCTCAGTGGGTCATTTAATGCTGATACAGTTTTTAAATAAATCAATACTTAATGGATAATACAATTTTTTTATAAATACATTTTTCTATTTAACCCATAGATGGGACCCTAACAGGTACTACCACTCCGGGTCAGAGTGGACCAGAGAGCAATGGTGATGAAGGGGTGCTCCACATTCCCCAAACCTCCAAAACTGGAACCTCACCATCAGATAGAGTTTAACGTCATTCCCAGGACATGTAGACCCGCAGCCACCACCTTCTAGCACCCATGTGATAAAAAGGGGTTGGGGCTTGCCATAAGGGCAATAGGGTTGGGAAAAGAGATTGTCAAGGAATCCATGTACTAAATACAACTTGATGGTAATGATGGTCTCCATAGATCTAGTTCTAAATTCATTGTAGTCTGAGTTTCAAATCTTCAGACAAACACTGCCTCATTATGCTTATATTGTCATGATATTTTTATTCTTTTATTTTCAATGTTGTAATCTGCGATTATCTTCACATGTCATTAATCAAGTTGTGTTGGTTAATTAGGAGACTGATGTAATTAACCTTTAATCAATTGTCTAGTCAATGGGAAGCTGACAAATGACAATTAAAGATGATGAGATGTGAGGAAAGCATGTTAGAAGAAGAGAAAGCATTGTCTTTGGCTTTTTCCTTTCTTTTTTGTTTTGTTTGTCTTTTTGTTCTTTAGTTTTGTGGCTTTTTCCTTACAAAGACAAGAAAATGCTATCAATATCAGAAAACAATGACACATCATTTTTAGAAATACAAACATAATTTTTTTGTAATTCTTTTTGTCAGAAAACAAAAATCAAGATTTTGAAATTAAAAAACAAGACAGATATTTATTCGCTGCGGACATTTTAATTAAGTTAATCAAATTAACAAGACATTGGGAAATTTGACGTGGAAACCAGAAATGCCTGAAAGAAGAAAAAAATGTTTAGTTGTTTGAAAAGAAATGTCACAGTTTTTGAGAGGTGATAAAAAAAAACTCGTTCAAATGTAGCAAAATTAAAATTTATTTGTTAAAACTATAATCATTATTATTAGCAATAAATGACAAAAGTCGCTATGAAATGATTATTTCTTGTTAAAAGAATCTGGAATTCTTATTTAGTTTTTGTTTCTAAGTAACATATTTTTAAAAAAGATCAAAGAATTCAGGCTTTTGTGGTGAACTGGGATGCTTAAGGATGGAATCCTGGTAACTTAGCAGTTAGTGAGGAGCGGTATCAAACCCGGAACCTTGCGATTCCTTGTCAAATGTCCTAAACTGAGCTATACTAATAGATTTATCTGTGTGTGTGTGGTGTGTGTGTGTATATATATATATATATGTGTGTGTGTGTGTACTTATTTATACAGCATAAACCTTAGTCTTTCCCCAAGATAAAAAAAATTAGACAAGAAAGAAAAAAAACAAACTTGAAGAGTATCTAATTTTGTTGTCATTCATTATAGTTTATTTCATTTAGATTATTTTTACTAAGGTAGAGTGCCACACCTACTGTCAGTTCCTAGATAATATTTTATCACAGATCAGATTATTTAAGCTGTGTGGCTCATGTGTAGAGTTGGCAAGGACCGGAATCGAATCAGGAAGCTTGCGATTCCTTGTTAGATGCCCTACTGACTGAGCTAAATGGATATCTATAGATAATCTATCTATAAATTTAGCGAAGTGACCTATTGTCGATATAATCCCCGACAGCAAGGAAGTCTATCTCCTTTTTTAAGCACTAGAGAGATTGTTTTTACGGAGGAGGAGTGCCGTCATCTCCATACTTTACCAACCCATCCTTCGAGACGGGGGTCCGGTGTGCTTCGGCCACTGGACCGGTGTGTTTAATTAATAGCGTCGGTCCCAGGGGGCTATCCCCCCAGGCAATACCTGTCTCCTTGGGGGCAGGGCTGGGTTTATTGCCCAGCGCCTGAGGCCCCCCTTGAGGGGGAATGCCGAAGGGATCAACGCAATTTTTGTTCTTTCCCACCCATGAGCTTCGGCTTGTGGTGGGCCCATGTTAAAACGAGGCCTTGTGCCCAGCCCATACAAGTGGGGTATGAGGCAAATACCCATCTCCATACTTTACCACCCATATCAAATTACCCAATCTGTGCTACTTATGTGCTGAGTTGATGGGAACTTCTATCAAACCAGGAACCTTGTGATTCCTAGATGAGTACTCTTCTGAATGAGTTAAACTATCTCATACATGTATCTATATATATATATATATATATATATATATATATATATATATGGTAGAAATGTGAGGAGGTTAATCCGACAGTATGTGGAGAAAAGTAGACAAACACGGGATGTTGTGGAAACTTGATGTTTATTGTCGACGGTGCAACGTTTCGGTCTCTTATTAGACCATCTCCAGGACTTGAATATAGTTCTTACTCCAATGATGGAAATTCTCAAAATGCTGAAAACACCTGTGGTACCACCATTCACCATTTCGGCACTCCCCATTCCAGAGAGAAAAAGAATCCACTAACCACCCCCAACTACACCTCCCCCTACTGACGACCTTCCGTTTTCAGCATTTTGAGAATAAATAATAACAACAATGTTTCCACAACATCCCGTGTTTGTCTACTTTTCTCCACATATATATATATATATATATATATATATATGTACTTATTTTATAAAGCATAAACATTAGTCATTCTCCAAGACAAAAAATAATTTAACAAGAAAAAAACTTGGAGAGGATCTAATCTTTTATTTTAGTTAAAGAAAAAAAGGGACAACATCTTTACCAACTGAGCCAGAGCTGAACTCTTTGTCTATTTGTAGGATGTTTAATGTGCTAAGTTGGTAAGGACAGGTATCGAACTCAGAAACTTGCATTTCCTTGTCAGATACCCAACCGACTGAACTAAACCAATATATATGTGTGTGTGTGTGTGTACTAGCAAAAAAAGTGCACTCTGGGCACAAGTAGTTAATTTTTAATATAATTAAATATTATAGTGAATAGACAAATGAAATCAAATTCGAACACAAAAAAGATTACACTTATTTTTACTTTATTCTAATTGATTTCAATATAAAATTATACATGGGATTGCTTTTTAATATGTTTGAGAATAAAATAATAATACAAATTATTTACATCGAATAATTATTTATTAAACATGATTTTGTTAATACCGATACGGAAATTATTCCCACCATATATTATGTAAACATTTATTTCTTAATGATATATAACACACATTGCAGGGTTTTAAACACATTAATAATATGGGCTGTTTTGAGACAAATTTATCTCAGCTTGACCTTTATAGAGACATTGTTAATAAATGATTTGTGGATTAAGATTAAATAATGGTTATCTAATAACCATTGAGAATATAATGTAAATAACTAAGGGAATTGTGACGTTGGTGGTGACATAGTTTTGGTTAGACAGAGAGACACACACAATCTCCATTATCATAAGAGATAGATACATCTCTCTCTCTCTCTCTCTCTCTCTATATATATATATATATATATATATATATATATATATATTGAAAAAGATTGTGAAAAATAACGTAGCGTTCAACCGTTATCACACAACCATTATAATAAAAAAGTAAGTTGCAAAAACACACACTACCTATCACATATCGGACATATTCTGTCAAAATAATAATAAAATGCTTGAAGAAGATAACAGATCTGAAACACGTGTCGCATATGTAAGTTAATAAAATTTTTAAAAAAAGACATAATCCTTTTTGCAAACCTACTTTTTTATAATATATATATATATATATAGAGAGAGAGAGAGAAATATATATATATATATGTATATATGGAGGCATGTGGTGTAATGGTTAGTCATAGAAAATGTATTCGTCAACCCGAGTTCAAATCCTGGTTGAGGCTGTTTGTATTTCTGATAGCACTAATAGCCATGGAAAAGGTGTGAATCCAACTACTTACCCTCCAGCTATAGGTAATAGTAGGGTGGATTTGGCTCTTTAACCTTAGCTAGGTAACCAGTCTAGGAGAAGGAAAACTCTGATTTCAAACATGGTAAACTCCGCTTAAAAATTGATTTTGTGTCACATCCTACTTGTGCAGAAGAGTTGGTATATATATATATATATATATATATATATATATATATATATATATATATATACTTATTCTATAAAGTATAAACCTTGGTCCATCTCCAGGATTTTAAACATTAATAATATGAGTTGTTTTGAGGCAAATCTATCTCAGCTAGGCCTTTATAGAGACATTATTAATAAATAATATATTGATTAGGATTAAATAATTATTATTTCATAACCAGTGAGAATATAATGTAAATAACTAAGGGAATTGTGACGTTGGTGGTCACATAGTTCCGGTTACATACAGACGCACAATCTCCATTATGATAAGAAGATACATCTATATATATCTATATCTATATATATATATATATCAGAGATAGATAGACACACACACACACAATATATATATATATATATATATATATATATATATATATATATATATGTACTTGTTTTATAAAGCGTAAACCTTAGTCCATCCCCAAGACAATTAATATAGATAAGAAGAAAAAAAAACTCGGAGATGATCTAATCTTGTTATCATTCCTTTTAGTTTAAAAATAAGAAAAAGGCCAACATGTTTACCAACTGAGCCAAAGTCAAATTCTTTGTCTATTTGATGGATGTTTAAGCCAGTGACTCAATAAGGATATGTGAATTGTTTTCGTCTTTTCTTCTCGTTGACATCTCCTTGGCATTTAGTGTTGTGCTGTCGAAACGACTGACACCTGACGCTTCTCATCATGTCCTGAGACAATGCACGGCTATTCTGCCTTTGTCATTGAGTGGGTCATATCAACAATAGAGGTATGAATTTAATGCATACCTAATGCACGCTGGCCTGTAGACTGTCAGACACTTGCTATGAATAGTAATAGTCTGCTCATTGTGTGCAAATAAAGCAAATGGTTGATTTGAGTTTGAAAAAAGTGGTAAATAATACCTGTGTCACTGCTGGTATAAGCAGGTACAGCTCAGGTGTTAGGAATTAGTGTCCTGGGTATGTCCGCATGAGGGATAAGATCCCTGCCAATCAGACCACCTGTTGGCCATGGGTGACCAGTGATACTCAAGGATAGAATACTGGTGGTTGAGCACTCCATCACATGCAACACTCCACTTTGGCACTTACTTAGGCTAGACAGGTCAGTCAGAGAGGCCCCTTCTGATAAATTGGCTGGTCACATCAAGCCGTAGCACCTATATGATTGTCTCAAATATATTGCCCTTATGGAAAACCCCAACACCTTCTATAATATATGTGCTAGAAGGGAGTGTTCTGGGTATGACGTTAAACTATCTTATGGAGAGGTTCCAATTTTGGAGCTCTGGGGAATGTGGAGTACCCTTGATCACCATCATTCAAAGGTCCACTCTGATCCGGAATGGTAGTACCTGTTAAGGTTTCATCTATAGGTTAAATAGAAAAAATGAGTTTAAAACAAAAATTGAGTACACATCAAGAATGAATAAAACAAAATGTTTTCAGCATAAAATAATTTAACAAGGCTTGATATGCCATAAAACTCAGGCAGGCAGCCAGCCAACTGCTCAGGTGTCAGAAAAGGACACTGAGGTCAGAATAATTGAAATTCAGGAGGTTGGTTTAATGTGGAGTGCCCTGTAAGGTCTTCAACACGGCATCCAGAATCCACACAGAGCTGATTGATGTAAGTTTTTGCTGGTCAGCCATCATTGGTTTGTCGATTTGTGGGTGTCCATAGGAGATTGTTGTTTATGGGGTTTGTCCTTATTTCACCCACAGTGCCCAGCAAGACTTGTTCATATTTCTTAGATGGTTTGCATAATAGAAGGTAATTGGCTGTACAGCTGCATCTTTGTTGGTTGTTGATTGTGTGGCATGCAGCATCCTTGTGTGGTTACTATCTAGCATTTCCGCCCTGTCGTCTGGGGTGTTAGAATGCACCTCTGCAGAGAGGTAAGACTCCCCCAATAGGGCCACCTGTTGGCCGTGGGTGGCGACCCGTGATGCTTAAGGATAGAACCCTGGTGGATGAGCACTTCATGACTTGCAATACTCCACTTTGGCCCTATCTTGGGCTAGCCCGTAAGAGAGGCCCCCTCCGATCAATCGGCTGGTCACGTCAAGCCCCAATCCCTTTTTATCATATGAGTGCTAGAAGGCAGTGGCTGCAGGTCTACATGTCCTGGGAATGACATTAAACTCTATCTGATGGTGAGGTTCCAGTTTTGGAGGTTTGGGGAATGTGGAGCACCCCTTCATCACCATTGCTCCCTGGACCACTCTGACCAGGAGTGGCAGTACCTGGTAGGGTCCCATCTATGGGTTAAATAGAAAACATGAGTTTATAAACGAAATTGTATTATCCATTAAAAATGAAATTATTTCAAAACTTGTGGGCATTAAACATTTTTGAATACCAAATTACCAATAGAAGTATTCGGCATAAAATAACCCAAGGGGTTGACATGCCGTAAAACCCAAATAAACAAACAAACAATACTTGCTTTGTTTAATGGCATATGAATCCTGTGAATTATTTAATGGCAAAACTGTTAGTGTAAGACAAAAGTTGTAGTCTGAGTCTCAAATCTTAAACACTGCATCATAATGCTTATATTGTCTTGATATTTTTTGTTTTTGTGTGGATACTGGATGCTGCACAGAGGAAGGTCCTGAGGGCAATGAATGAAAGGGATGGTTGGTGAGAGATTGTCAAGGAATCCATGCTACTAAATGCAACTTGATGGTTTATCATATGGGTGCTAGAAGGCAGTGACTGAGGGTCTACATGTCCTGGGAATGACGTTAAACTCTATCTGATGGTGAGGTTCCAGTTCTGGAGGTTTGGGGAATGTGGAGCACCCCTTCATCACCATTGCTCCGTGGTCCACTCTGACCCAGAGTGGTAGTACCTGTTAGGGTTCCATGTATGGGTTAAATAGAAATATGTATTTATAAAAAAAATTGTATTATGCATTAAGAATTGATTTATTTGAAAACGTTATCAACATTAAATGACCCACTTAGGTTGATATGCCATAAAACAAAACAAAACCAAACTATCTAGCTTTTTCTCTAAGCATTTCCTTAAAGTCCAAGTGTTGCACTGGAACATTTATATATACATCAAATATGATATGAAAGAAAATCTAGACTATCACTTGTTCAGAGAAGGCAAAGATAATGAAACATAATATAAGTACAAGTGTATGTATATACAGGGTGTCCATAAAGTCCCGTTACCTTGTTCACCAGATCTCAATTCCCTGGACTTCTTTCTGTTGGGTTTATACTCAACATATTGTGTATCAAACAAAGAAACGGTACATCGCTGATCTAAAGCAAAAGATCACTGATACCATTACAATCATTGTTTAGGCAATAGTGAACATTGCAAGAAATCGAGTACCATCTTAAATTTCTTCGTGCAAATAATGATGCCCATGTAGAGGTGAACTAAATGAAGCAAATAAACTACAATATTGACTCATCATTTTGCAATAATTTTCACATATTTACTGATAATTTGCTTTTGTAGTACTTTAAGTTGTAAGGAAACTTTATAGATACCTTCTCTCTCTCTCTCTCTCTCTCTATATATATATATATATATATATATATATATATATATTGTGATTATTTTTGGTATATGTAACCGTTTCTGAGAGGTATATATATCAGGTTTGGGCATTTGTATGAAGCATTAAAGAAATAAATATCAGAAACTCGGTTGGTTTTGACACACACACACACACACACACACACACACACACACACATATATATATAATATATATATATATATATATATATAATGTAATAGAGTAAACTATAGTCACGTGTTTCGAGGTATCACCTCTCATCAGTATAGTTATACGATTTTTAGCAGCTGCCTCTGGCTGAGTTCCGACTGTATGTGGAGAAATGTGGACACACACAGGATGTTACACTGGATGGAAATTTATTATTGATTGTAGTGTCGATGTTCGAACATTTTGGTTTATATATAAACCTTCTTCAGGACAATATGAAACAAGTAAATGAAAAAAAAAAACTTTTAAAGTACCAATCACGTCATTAACATTCAACTGTGAATCAACGAAAAGTTATGAAACTTTTCTTCATATTTTCCAAACTCAACTCATTCAAAATATCCATCTTCTTTTCAACAACAAAAATCTTTTCTCCTTTTCTTGTTTTATATTGTCCTGAAGTAGGTTTCTATATAAACCAAAATGTTCGAACATCGACACTACAACCAATAATAAATTTCCATCCAGTGCAACATCCCGTGTGTGTCCACATTTCTCCACATACAGTCGGATTAATTTCCTCATTTTACTCCCATATATATATATATAAAGGCACCATGATTCAAGTGTATATATATATATATATATATATATATATATATATATATATATATATATATATATATTGGAGGATATGTGCTTAATTGAAGTCATACCTAATTTTGAAAATGAATTATTTAATAATTAATGAATTTAGGCAGGCATATATGTTCAAATGTAAGGCTAAACAAATCGAGAAAATGTCAATCCCTGAATGTACATTTCGACCTATTAGGTCTCATCAGCAAGGTTAAAGACATGGAAGACTGCTCCGTGTGTCTCGAAACCTCGACTGTCAAGCTGACAGGCGAAGTCTCTAACCGTTACACTAGCTTGCCATTTCCACATTCTTCGTTTGTTTTGAAACTTACTGTCGTGTAGCAAGTCAATAAAAAGTGGAATATAAATAAGTTTCAAAACAAACGAAGAATGTGGAAATGGCAAGCTAATGTAATGGTTAGAGACTTCGCCTGTCAGGTTGACAGTTGAGGTTTCGAGTCACACACGCAGCAGACTCCCATGTCTATAACCTTGCTGATGAGACCTAATAGGTCAAAATGTACATTCAGGGATTGACATTTTCTCGATTTGTTTAGCCTTATATTTGAACATATATGCCCGCCTAAATTCATTAATTATTAACTAATTAATATATATATATATATATATATATATATATATATATACACACTTGAATCATGGTGTCTTTTCATGCCTTCTCTTCACAATAGATGGATGATATTTGTATATATTTATAAGTGTATATCAATCAGAATTATTAGTCCTATACATATTTATATTGATAATGTTTCAGCAGAATTTCCAAATTTTTCACTGATATTTATGGCTTCTTAGCGAATCTAAATCATTTTAGAAAGGAAGTTAAGAGTCCAATTTAGTCTTATAAAACTCGTTCTTTTATGTCCTCTGCTAATCTTCACAAATACGTATCATCTGTTGTTTTCTTTTAGGCTGTTTTTTTCTGTTTAAATCTGTAACTGCCTTTTGGCTTACAAACACACACACATACACATAGACAGGTTTGCACAAGCAGATAGAAAACATACACACTCAAAGATCCGTTCACAAACACACTCACACACATGCAAAGAAATAGAACATGCACACGAAAATGCTCTCTACAAACACATACACACACACAAGGAAATAGAATATACGCACAAACAGGCTCCCAACAAACGCATAGAAAATACACACACACACACACGCATATATATATATACATACAAAGAGAAAATATACACAAATGTACACCCAACAAACAAACAAACACACAAATAGAAAATACACAAAAACACTCTCTCACACACACGCTCATTAGCTCAGTCGGTAGACCGTTCGGCTAGAAACCACAAGGTTCCTAGTTCGATACCGGTCCTCGCCAACTCAGTGTATGAGTAGCACAGGGATCTGTGCGGTAAAGTAAGGAGCTGATGGTAGGTGTGGTGCTCCACCTCAGATGCTAACATAATCTCCTTGGTGTAGCGCTATTGAAAAGGGGATAGACTCCCTCGCTGACTGGCTGATACCGACTTTAAGCCACCCGTCGACTTTACTTTAATATATATATATATATATATATATATATATATATATATATATATATAACAAACAAATGGAGCATGCACACGGCATATGTCCCAACAAACACATACACACACATAAACAATTAGAATATGCACACAAATATACATCGAATAAGTACGTACACACAAACACAAACCAATAGAAAATACAGACTCACATTCACACAAACAAATAGAAAATACACGAAAACACTCACACACACACACACACACACACACATATATATATATATATATATATGTGTGTGTATATATACATATAAACAAATGGAATATGCGCACATGCATGTCAATTACTAACACGCACTCCCACATATATATTTATATACACAAACAAACAAACAAACAAATAGAAAATACACACACATACATCCACAAATACACACACACACACACACACATATATATATATAACCAAATAAAAAATACACACGGACATACCCACAAATACAAATGCGCACATACGCAAGGACACACTCATGTATATATATATATATATATATATATATATATAATATAAACATAGAAAATACTCACAGAAATACCCTCACAAATACAAATGCATGCACACACACACAAATATATATATATATATATATATATAAAATAGAAAATACATACAAATATGCCCCCACGTACACACATATGAGCACACACATGCATATATAACTATATATATAAACAATCACAAATCCAAACTGATTTAACGTGTGTAGTCACAGTTACAAGCAATTTCTCATGAATAATTATACTTAATGAAAAGCGACAGGTGCAAAGAAATGTCTTTGTAAATGTCAATAATCTTCTACTTTCAATTATCTATTGTAGACGAGATTACAACAAAATGCATCAAAATGAACCCCCCCCCCTCCAACCTTTCAAAAATAATCCATACAAAAAAAAAAGTGATTTAACAGCACAAACTGAAAAAGACACAATCAGACCCAATTTGATTTAGTTAGATTTCTTTCTTTGAATTCTGTACATTGTGTGAATTTTCTATTTTTTGGGGGTGGGTGGGGTGGAGGGGAAGGGAGATTTCATTTTTGAATTGGAAATTAATTAAGGATACAATGATTTCATGTCACTGAAAATTATATTTTGTAGGTAGCATGTTTTGTTAATAAATAATTATATTTTTTCTACTTTCTAAAGGTGTTTTGTGTTTGAAAAGTTCAAATAATCAAAATTACAATTGATAAGTCTGTTTCTCATTTACAAAAGAAACTAAGATTTATGGTTGGTTGGTTTTTACGATATGTCAACCCTTGTTGGGTTATTTTATGCCAAAGACATTTTGTTTTATTCATTCTTCATGAGTTCTCAATTCTTTTTTAAACTCATCTTTTTCTATTTAATCCATAGATGGGACCCTAACAATTACTACAACTCCTGGTTAGAGTGGACCTGGGAGTAATGATGATGAATGGGTACTCTACATTTCCCAGAACTCCAGAATTGGAACTTCAGCATCAGTTAGAATTTAGCATCATACCCAGGAAATCAAGCCCTAGCACCTATATGATGGTCGACTTTATTGCCTTTATAGCAAGCATGGACCCTTTTTATCATACATGTGCTAAAAGACAGTGGCTAAGGGTCCTATTGTTCTGGATATGACGTTAAACTCTATCTGATGGGGAAGTTCCAATTCTGGAGCTTTGGGAAATATGGAGTACACCTTAATCGCATTACTCGCAGGTCTATTCTGACCCGGAGTGGTAGTACTTGTTAGGGTCTCATCTATGGGGTAAATACAAAAAATCAGTCTAAAAATGTGCTTAAAAGAATGAGTTTAAAAAGAAAAAATTAAGTACCTATCAAGAATTAACAAAACATATTTGGCATAAAATAACCCAACAAGGGTTGACATGCCGTAAGATCCTACTAAACCACCAAAGCCGGCCCACGACAGATTCAATATATAGGTTAGATTGAAAAAAAAAGAGTTAAAAAAATGTTTACCAAGATTGAGTTTAAAAAGAAAATATTGAGTATCTATCAAGAATGAATAAATAAACGTCTTCGGCATAAAATGACCCAATACGGGTTGACATGCCGAAAAAGAAAGAAAAGAACTACTACTACTACGATGACGACGACTACTATCAATTACTCCCAGGTCCACTCTGACCCTGAGTGATAGTATCTCTTAGGGTCGACATGCTGTAAGATCCATCCATCCTTGTTTTCTTCAAGCTGGTCATATGACTAGTAACAGCCAATGAGGATGCTTTTCCTCCAATTAAAAAACTTGTTCTTCAAAGCCAGCTTCAGATAGAACATGACAAACTTTGTTGGTGATTGCAAAAGGAAATTATTAAAAAAAGAAAAGCAAATAGATGAAACCAAATGAAGCTGAAATAGAGTGTCGTCGTCGTCGTCGTTCATTGCGGTGATGGGCATGGGACATTCCGTTTCCTCCGGAACTATTTCTTTTTTTCTTTTTTTCTTTGATCACTTGATAATTCTGTGGCTTATCAAAAGATACAAAAAATGCATATTGAAAGCTTTTAGTAAAAAAAGAAGAGCAGAAATATCACCTCCCCAAATTTGGCCTCTTTCATATATGATTATTCTAATGGCCTCACATAAAAGGAAGGAGAAAAAAAAATTGTTCCTGTAATGTAAAAAGCCCCGAATAAACTGCCTTACTAATATACACAGGATGTATCTGATGCAGCAGTTGAAGTATTACAGATATAAACAATAAAAAAGAAACCAAAGAGAATATTTCTTTTATTACTTACCTAATGTTTTTAAAGGCTTTGGTGTGGGTGGTTGTGTGGGAGGTGCGGGACATAGTAGCTAACATGCTGGACTGCGATATTTTTGTGAGTTCGAACTTCAGTTAAAGTTAATACATTTCATTTCGGACTCGGTGAGGCCCTGCGGTGTAATAGCTAATGTGCTGGACTATGATATTGTAGTGAGTTCGAACCCCAGTCACACTATTACAATCCCTTTCACACAAAGGCGAGTCACCATGGCGTAATGGCTAACATGCTGTACTGCGACATCGTAGTCCTAGACATGGGTTAAATAGTACCACGACTGTTCTCCTATAAGGATGGCTTTGGCATTAAATAACTCACGAGGGTTGATATGCCATTAAACATAAAAAAATATATATATATATATATGTATATATATATATATAAAGATAAACCTAATGAGTCAGATATGCCTACAAAAAGTTTCGCTTAGTGCTCTTCAGGGCTAAGATCTTAGCCCTGAAGAGCACTAAGCGAAACTTTTAGTAGGTATATCTGACTCATTAGGTTTATCTTTATTATTTGCTCTTCTTAGGTATTGAGCACTCTTTACTTATTAGCTTTAGTATATCCTGGCGGTTTTTATATGAATATATTTTCATATATATATATATATATATATATATATATATATATATGTGGTGAAACAACCCTACAACCAAATAAATAAACCACGTACTGCTGGGGACCTGTCATAAAAAAGGGATTGCCCAAATCTGAATGATACTAAGACATTGTTGGATAGACACACACACACACACACACACGCTTACACACGCAAAGAATTCGGAGGAAGATATCACCAAACATACAACAGTATTTACAGACCCTAGCCACAAACTAAAAACTTAACTTTCAGAAATCTTCTTTATTTCAGAAATTTCTTTATTCCGAAATAAAAAAATAAATTAAATAAATCAAAGGGAGACTAACAACATCATAGTTACCTAATTTTTCTTTACACTTGCATTGGTAGCCTTCAAAACAAACCACCAAACAATATATATATATATATATATATATATATATATATATATATACTTAGGCAGTAACATCTCCTCCACAGAAAACGACCTTAATGCACGTATAGGAAAGGCGTGGGCCACTATAAATAAATTATCGGTCATATGGAAATCCAATCTCACAGACAAGTTAAAGAGACAGTTCTTCCAGGCCGTTGTCGTATCAGTGCTGCTGTATGCCTGCACCCCCTGGACCTAACTAAGCGACTAGAGAATAAACTAGATTGGAGCTGCACAAGAATGCTGCTGGTGATCATGAACAAGACGTGGAAACAACACCCTACGTGAAAACAGTTGTACGGTCACCTGCCACATATCACCCAAACCATCCGAGTAAGACGGACAAGACACGCGGGACACTGCTGGAGAAGCAAGGACGAACTCATAAGTGACGTCCTTCTGTGGAAGCCAGAACATGGACACGCTAGTGTGGGCGACCAGCAAAGACGTACATTGATCAGCTCTGTACGGATCAGGATGCTGCATAGAGGACCTCCCTAGAATGATGAGCGATAGGGACGGATGGAGAGAGATTGCATGGATATCCGCGCAGAGCGACATGATGATGATGATATATATATATATATATATATATATATATATATATATCATCCACAGACACGTGTTTCGACTTATCAAGTCACTTTAGTGTGGCTAGACGTTTGTGAGCTACTACAGCCGGGATAGAACTCCGATCGTTTCAGCAGCAGTCGGACTGCATAACATCACCCACAGAATGCGAAGGGGATTTTAGCTTTAATACACTCATCTGTATGTATGTAAAGGCTGCCATAGAGTGCCCCATCCCTTTTATAGGAGAGCGTTGAAGGATCATTTAGTTTTTTCTGTTGTGCTGGATGAATTACCCTGGTTTATTACAAGGCCTAAACACAACAGTCTATTGTTTACGGCAGTTTTTACCATTCCAGCTTCATTTAGTCGATGCCACCGATAAGAAGTAATAAGTTTAGTCTGTATTAATCAATCAATTGTTTTTACTCATACACATCTCAGTTAGATAAATGATTTCCCTGCTTGCATATATGGGTCGAATGATGAACAGGTGGGTTGGGATTTTCGGTAGGTGGATATGATGGACTCTTTCATCTTTCATGCATGTAATCAATTACCTAATCAGTCAGCTGATACATACTTATGTCTGAATAATAATATATGTATTCATGGAGAATCAGAAATAATGTTTACAAAACAATGAAGCCAGTTTCGTATTTACTTAGTATACAAAAGAACGCAGATATATTTGTGTATGTAGTAAGGAACGTATATTTAAAGTATATACATACCAAATACTAATCCACCAACTGCACCTCTGCAGACGGGTAAACTCCTTCCCCGTCGTGGGTGGTGACCTGTGATGTTTAAGGACGAAATTCTGGTGGCTAAGCAGTCCATGACATGCATCACCCCACTTTGGCCCCTACTTAGGCTAGACGGGTGGTTGGAGAGGCACCCTCTGATCAATTGGCTAATCAGGTCAGACTCTAGCACCTACGTGATTGTACCCACCCTATTGCCTTATGCAAAACCCCCAACCCCTTTTATCATATACGTGCTAGAGGGCTTTGGTGTTTTTGTTTTTCTTTCTTTGTGTAGTATTGTGTGTTTTCAGTAAGAAATACACGAATAGGAAAAGCATGGTCGGCCACAAACAAATTATCAGTCATATGGAAGTCCGATCTCGCTGACAAGTTAAAGCGACAATTCTTCCAGGCTGTAGTTATATCAGTACTGCTGTATGGCTGCACCACCTGGACCCTAACGAGGCGCCTTGAGAATAAGCTAGAAGGAATCTGCACAAGAATGCTGCGTGCGGTCTTGAATAAATCGTGGAAACAGCACCCCACGAGGAAACAGTTGTATGGCCACCTGCTCCCCATATCACAAACCATTCGAGTTAGACGGACAAGGCATGCTGGACACTGCTGGAGAAGCAAGGACGAGTTCATAAGCGACGTTCTCCTGTGGAAGCCAACACACGGACATGCTAGTGTGGGCCGCCCAGCAAGGACCTACATTGACCAGCTATGGAAG
Organism: Doryteuthis pealeii; assembly: GCA_023376005.1. Classification (NCBI taxonomy): domain Eukaryota; kingdom Metazoa; phylum Mollusca; class Cephalopoda; order Myopsida; family Loliginidae; genus Doryteuthis; species Doryteuthis pealeii. The sequence continues at coordinate 42,199,452 of CM042137.1, read as the reverse complement.
ATGCTGGATGCTGCGCAGAGGACCCCCTATGACAATGAATGATAGGGAAGGTTGGCGTGAGATTGTCATGGATATCCGTGCTTATTGCGTGACATGGTGATGATGTTCATAATGTGCTAGAAAGCAGTGGCTGACGGTCTTAGTGTCCTGGCTATGGCGTTAAACAGGTGAAGTTTTTATACTGGAACTCTGGGAAATGTGGAGTATCCCTTTTTCACCATTACTCCCAGGTTTACACTTACACAGAGTATTAGTACCTGTTAGGGTTCCATCTATGGGTTAAATAGATAAAAAAATTAATATTATATGAAATGTGTTAAAAAATAATTTAACATTGGTTGACATGCCGTAAAATCTAACTAGCCAACAAAGAAAAAACATCTTTCTCTATATAATATATTCACATAAAAGCGCGTGGTGTAATGGTTAAAATAATGGGAAAGGGACTCGTCGCCCCGAGTTCAAATCCTGGACGTGGTAATTACATTTCACTTAGCGCTAATACCCTTGGGAAAGGTATGAATCCTACTCTCCCTCCAGCTATGGGTAAATAGCAGGGCAGACTGGGCCCTTTAACCATGGCTAGGTAACCAGTCTGGGAGAAGGAAAACTCTGAATTCAAACCTGTTAAATTGACCTTGTGTCACATCCTGCTCGTGCGGAGGGGTTGGTAAATATGTATATTCACATAAAATCTTGTACGCACATTCATACACAGGTACACAGTCATTTATTTGGATGTATTTCATTTACATGAATGGATAAGTATTTGATTATGAAGATGGGTCAGTTTATTTGTACGTCAATTGACATGCGCCATTAGCTACATTGATTAAAGATATATTTACAAAACAATCACTGCAAGGTCGAAAGACTTTTGTCTCGATATAAACAGTGCATACAAATTTATACACATGTTCTTCATCTCTACTGTTTTTTGTTTGTTTTTCTGTAGCAAGAGCATTCATCAGCGAAGCTAAACAAATCAACCTGCCTTTTCGGGGAACAATTTATGGTAGCCAATCAGTTGAACTCTTTCTCTACCAAAAACAAAAAACAACAAAGGAAAACCAGGGTTTATTATTATCTTTTGTTTTGTTTTTTCATGTGTGTACCTTAAATAAGTCTGCTGACGGGTTTATAACAATGGCTGCCCTACTATGGACAAACACTTAATCCATCCCATAATACTTTGTTGGTCAGTTGATCAAAGAAGATCATTCCAAAGTTTTCATTTATTATTTCTAATATGAATTTATTTATTGTGCTAATATTCTCTCTCTCTCTCTCTCTCTCTCTCTCTCTCTCTCTCTCTCTCTCTCTCTCTTCTGATAATAAGCTATATTAAATATATATTACATACCACATCTCTCTCACACATACACGCACACACACTCTCTCTCTCTCACTAGATAATAAGCTTTCTTTCTTTCTTTCTCCCTCCCCCCTCTCTCTCTCTAGATAATAAGCTCTCTCTCTCTCCCTAGATGAATAAGCTATATCAAATATATATTACATTACTGGAGGCACGTGGTGTATGGTTGTTGGAAATGGAAACGGTGTAACACGTTCAAATCCTGGATACGGCTAGTTACATTTCACATAGCGCTAATACCCTTGGGAAAGTAATCGCTAAACGGTAGTGCAAACTGTGTATCTTTAATATTGATATGCCAACCAGCCTAAGATCAGGAAAAACTCGGAAATCAAACCAAAGGCTTTCTCTTCTTGTTACTCAGAACTTTTTTGAGATCTTTGCTCTCTTTCCTCCTTCACCTCTTCTTTTCTCCTATTATACGTACAAGTATATATATATATATATATATATATATATATATATATATATATTCGATTTTCCTTACATTTGAAACATCTTCACCTGATGATTGCATCGCATGAAACCAATATGGTTGTGATTGTTCCTTTGTCACCTAATAAATATATATGTAAAACCTTTATATATTTATCTTATTATATTATATATATATATGTGTGCGTGTGTGTGTGTGTTAGAACTGTTTAGCTCAATCTGTAGCTATGTCCAGGATATGACGTTAAACTATCTGATGATGCAGTTCCAATTCTGGAGCTCTGGGGAATGTGGGGTACCCCTTCATCACCATTACTCCCATGTCCACCCTGATCCGGAGTGGTAGATACGCTGGACTTGTCGAGAGTTTAATAATAGCGTCGATCCCAGGGGGCTATCCTCCCAGGCAACGACGCAATTTTTGTTCTTTCCCACCCATGAGCTTCGGCTTGTGGGTGGGCCCACAATAAAACGAGGCCTTGTGCCCAGCCCATACAAGTGGGGTATGAGGCAAATACCCAAATACCCCCCTGATCCGAAGTGATAGTACCTGTTAGGGTCGCATCTATGGGCTATATAGAAAAAATGAGTTTAAAAGAAATTGAGTACCCATCAAGAATGAGTAAAACAAAACGTTTTCGGCATAGAATAACCCAGCAAGGGTTGACATACCGTAAACGCAACGCAATCTGCAAAGCATTCGCCCAGGAACCACACAGTTCCAGGTTATATACTTGCTATTGTCAACTGAACTAATATATATATATATATATATATATAGGGGGGGAGTATATTTTGGCAGCATTTCTTTCCTTTATACATATTTGGTTGAATGCAACAGACATATCCTGTCTGACTAGTTTCTTTCCGATGTTTTCCAATTGTCTGACAAGCTTTTTTCTATATATCTGGGTGAAATTGGTGAATGAATCCACCGTAGTTTCTTTCCCGAGTACTTTCGGCACTACTTAGTGCCATCGTCAGGTGTAGAGTAGTGAGATGTTTCTGTGGTTCTTTTTAAACAAATAGAGTAGAAGTAGGTGTAAGTAAGAGGAGGTACTCACATATTTAAATAGACATCTCCCTACTCTACACATGACGATGGCACTGAGTAATGCCGAAAGTACTCGTGAAAGAACCTTCGGTGGATTCATTCACCAATTCCACCCAGACATAAAAAAATGGCCAGACAATTTGAAAAGATCGAAAAGAAAGTGGTAGCTTTAGGTAGATAGTATCTGACCCATGTAGGTCCTTATAATTATGCTCTACTTAGCGTATTGAGCACTCTTTACATATATAACTTTTTCTTTTGGTCAGTACATACGATATTGATGATTATTTTCAGAAAGTACGGGTGTGCTGGTCTTTTTTTTTCTCCAGATATTAGTTTGAATTTAAAAAAAAAAATTTTGAAAACTGAATTATCGGTTTTTTTCACATCGGTAGGGTTTAGAAAAAAATAAAAAATATATATATATATATATATATATATATATATATATATACTTTTTCTTAGAAATGAAAGATTATAAAATGTTTCTTTTATCAGAATCCAGTGCTTCCTGTCAAAATTCTTCCATTTATTAGTGTAATTTATCTGTTGTCTCTCCTCGGTTTTCCATTTTTTCTTTTCTTCATAACTTTGTAGAGAAAATAGTGAGTCATTGAAAAATACAAGGAGATGTGAATTAAAAGTAATTGCTTTAAACAAAACCAATGCAAATCACCGAGAGTCATCTTTAATGGACATTCTCCCCCGACCCACACCACACGCACACTGTCTCCCGTTTTGGTATTAATGGAGAAATTCTTTGACAAATTCTACGTTTATCATAATCTTATAACCTTCTTCACAATTCCAAACGCAAAAGAGAGAGAAAAAAGAAGAAAGAGAAATATTTTGTCCTTAATTTGTTTGTTTCTTTTTTTTTGCGGGGGAGGTTTGGAAAGCGAAATTCTTAACATTGTTCTGACAATAGAAGGTGTTTTGTACAAGTGATGACAGCTGTCATTTTTAAGTGTCTCCAAGATCGAATTCATTTCTTCGTTTTGCGACCAGCCTTACTTAACTCTTTGCTTCCAACTTAAGAAGTTGGTTTCTTATTCTACTGAAACAAGTGTAGCGTTGCGGGCACTATTGAAAGGAATTTTGGCTGTAATAATTCTTTACTTATCTTCTCACTATTCAACATTTCTCTTGGCTGGACCGGAGTTGCTGGTAATTCTTGATCGGTTGTTGGGCTGGAATCTTCGGCTAAAAGTGCCATGCGGACATATATATGGTCCGGTTTAGGTCAGTCGGTAGAGGACCCGCCTATGAATCGCAGGGTTTCTGGTTTTATATTAGTCCTCGCCAACTCAGCGCATGAGTCGCACAGATTTTGATAATCTGATCTGTGCGGTAAAGTGGGTAACTGACGCCAGTTGGGGCACTTCACCTCAGACGCAAAAACAATCTCCCTGGTCTAGCGCTATTAAATAGGGGATATAACCTCGCTAACCGGCTGATGCCGACAATAGGCCACTCCGTCAACTTTATTTTTACTTATATCCTCATGTCTCCAGGACTCTTCTATTTCAGCCGATCTTAACAGTGTTGTCTTCTGGATGGTCTCTATTCTTACGCTCATCACCGACTGATACCAAGAATAGGCCACTCCACCGACTTTAATTTACTTAGGATTGACACACTGACAATCGTGATAATAATAATAATTAATAATAATAAAAATTATTATTATTATTGACACACTGACAATCTTAATAATATAGTAATAATATTTAATAATATTTTAAAATAATATTAAAATAATTTTAATAATATTTTAATAATATAGTAATTAATAATAATCTTAATGATATTTTATTGACACACTGACAATCTTAATAAATAATAATAATAATAATAATAATAACAATTGGCCACTCCACCGACTTTACTTAGGATTGACACACTGACATTAATTTTGGGATTCAATTTTTATTTGACAATGAGTAATGAAAGAAATATTTCTGTTGTTTAAAAAATTCCATCATACATTTCCTCTTCCCCTATTTCTAGTCATTTCCTCTTTTCATTAAAGTAATTAGGTTACGTGTCCTGTTTTTCTTTTAATTTACATTGTTATATATATATATATATATATATTATATATATATATTAAATAAAGAAGATATTTGTGTAGGAATTAAAAATAAAATGGAGGAATTTACATGTATTTTTTTCAACTCTGATTTTCTTTGTTTTCTGACAGCTGCACATCCGGACAAACCACTCGTATAGAATAAAACCCCAAAACAAACAAACGAAATTGGTCATTTTGTTTGTGTTTGATTATTATCATATCGCGCTAGTAGCACAGATATCCATGACAATTTCTCACCAACAATCCCTATCATTCCTTGCCATCCTCTGTGCAAGTTTCTATTTTAGTGGCATTGGTAATTCATCTAAGAGTGCTAAATACTTCTTAAATATAGAGCTATAATAACTGTGGAAAAGATTATGGGTCGACCAATGTTGATGAGATCCGGAAGTATCGAAACCATGGAAGACTCATAATTATATAATAACTACACAAAGATGATGTGAGCTGTTATGAATAAATCCTGGAAGCAGCACCCTAAAAACAGCAGCTGTACAGCCACTTCCCTCCCATCTCGCACACTATCCAAATAAGATGAGCAAGAAATACTGGACTACTGTAACATCGTCAAGTCTTGCTGACAGCATAGATTCTTATGACTTTCTCTCGGCACATCGGTGCTCCTGGAAATTCCTCTGTACGGCATCCAGTATCCATACAGAGTTACTGTTTCATAGTCGGATTATCTGTGATTAACCAGTTACCCCACATATTTTGGCGAGGAGGTTGGCTAGACACGCTGAAGAATGAAAAATAGGACCTGTAAAAGACTGGAGAAAGTTCTTTGTTCAATGACCATCTAGCAAATTATTTCCAGCCTCTCCTAATCGCGACAGGGCAGTGTAAACTTGGTTGTGTCAGAGCCATGCCGTTGGGAACTTAATTTCCTGGTAGGGTCCCCCAAGGCGGACAGGTCTGGCACCCAGTAGTATTAGGGCCACAACCCGGTCAAAGGGGCTCTGGCGAAAATTTAAAGGACGTTTCCATCATCGTCAGGAAACAACAGCTTTTGGCATACTTGTCACTGCGTATGTGGAAAATTATCGGGAATCAATGGTATCTCAATCCCCGGACCGGGATATGCATGCAGGGTTTAGGGACAACTTGTGAATTTCATATTACCTTCTTACGCCTTCCATGAATTCACCACAGGTGAATTCTTTGGTTGGAGTCGGCTCAACTGATTCAGGGTGAATGCCGTCACAGAAGACAGAAGAAAACTGAACATGAAAACGTTTAGATGTCAAAAGAATCATAAGGTCTAAATATCTTAGGCTTCCAAATTATCACATGTGAATTATTTCGGAAGTTCTTGAAAAACTATTTGTTATCATCAAAGCAGAAATTGATGCAAAGTCATGTTCTTGAATATTGCTAAAGAATATTACAAAGACAACGTTTCAAAAAGATGTTTCTTCATCATTGGAATTTGTCTACAGGGCATCAAACCATTACATATAATTACACCTACTATTATAAATGTATAAGTATGCATATATATATATATATATATATATATATATATATATATATATATATATATATATGTGTGTGTGTGTGTGTGTGTGCATATATCCATTTACATATAAAGAGGAGAAGACTGAAAGAGAAGAAATATAATCAGAGCGGAAGGATAGAAAATCAATTGCATTTGTATTTATTCTTGTATAGTTTTCAGTTTAAAAACATTTTTCCTTGCATTTTATCTGTCGTTTAAATACATTCAGAAAAGAGGTACTAGATATGGTAACACAAATTCAAATCTTAGATGCGGCTGTTTGCATTTGACATGATACTAATACTTCTGGGAAAGGTATGTATCCAGCTATGCTCTCTCCATCTTGGGTAGAGCTCTTTAACCTTAGTATGTCAACCGGAAAATCCAACCAACCTAGCCACCAATCAGCCAGTATATATTTTTTTTTAGATATACCACAGATGTATACGTACAATATTTAAAACAGTTGACAAATAATGTCAATAAAATGGCTGTGTTTTATATATTTTTTTCTTCTTCAAATATTGATGTTAGCACTAATTTTGTTGGTATTATTGTTATCATTATTCTTTACAACTGCTGAAAGTGGTTTCCTATCTCAAAAGGCATGTGTGCATTTTATATGAATGTTCAATTGAATTTGCAAGGAAAAATGAGTTAGAATTGATTTTTGTTCTATCTTAGATAATTTTATTTTGCACAACTGTAGACTTTAGTTTAAAATATTTTTTTCCTATAAAGATCGTAATCAGTGTCACAGTTTTATAATCACCGAATCAGTTTCACCTCTAAACGAAGCATAAAAAGCAGCCGTTAGATTTGAAAAAATCCATCCAAATGAAAAAAAAAAAATCCATCCAAATGAAAAAAAACCCAAACAACAAGTGTGCCATCAAGACTTTAGCATTACAGGCCTCCATACACAAATACATGTAAAGTCATTGTGTTGAGGTTAATGGGTTGGTTGGGTGTATTTTACGGCATTTCAAACATTGTTGGGTTATTTTATGCCGAACATGTTTTCTTTCATTCATTCTTGATGGGTACTCAATATTTATTTCAAACACAGTTTTTTAAAAACATATTTTATACACATTTTTTTTCTATTTAACTCATAGATAGGACCCTAACAGGTACTACCACTGAGTGGACCAGGGAGTAATGGTGACGAAGGCATACTTCACGTTCACCAGAACTCCAGAATTGGAACTTCATCATTTCATAGAGTTTAACGTCATACCCAGGAGACTAAGACACTCAGCCACCGCCTTCTAGCACATATGTGATAAAAGGGTTGTGGGGATTCCATAAGAGCAATAGGGACGGAACAATCATAAAGGTGATAAGGTGTGATGTGATCAGCTGATTGATCGGAGTGGATCGATCGCCCGTCTAGTCTAAGTAAGGGCCAAAGGGGAGTGTTACATGTAATAGACTGCACAGCCACAGGGTTCAATTTTTAAACATCATGGGTCACCTACCACGGCCAACAGAAGGTTCTATTAAAGATGGGGGTCTTATGCCTCTGCAGAGGTGCAGTCGGTATATTGTAAAGCCTCAATCGACTGGTCTTGTTGACGTTAATAGTTGAAGGAATAAAATAAAAGCCATGTATAAGTAACACACCACTTAATAAGTCCCTAGCCTAACTAATAAAACAACAACCTTTATGCATGATTCGAATTTATTCATAAACATAGTCTCCTTCTAAGGTGATATGCTCATTCCAACGCTTTCATATTTGAAGGAATAAAATAAAAGCCATGTACGAGTATAAGTAACAGACCACTTAATAAGTCCCTAGCCTAACTAATAAAACAACAACCTTTATGTATAATTCGACTTTATTCATCAACATAGTCTCCTTCTAAGGTGATATACTCATTCCAACGCTTCTCTAACAATTCGATGCCTTTTTTTAGAACGATTCGTCTTTGGCTTCAAAATACGCCTCAGTATTCGATATCACTTCTTCATTGGAGCCAAATCTCTTTCCCTTGAGCATTCTTTTGCGATCTACAAACAGCCAGTAGTCGCTGGGTCAGATCTGGAGAATAGGGTGGGTGCCGAAGCAAATCGAAGTGCAATTTATGTAATTTTGTCATCGTTGCGATCGACTTGTGACACGGTGCATTGACTTGGTGAAAGGGCACTTTTTTATTTTTCATTTGTAGCCGGTTTCTTCTTCCATTCAAACACCAATAATGCTCTATAATATTCGCTATTGATGGTTTTTCCTTTCTCAATGTAATCTATGAACGAAATAGCTTGCGCATCCCAAAATACGGAGGCCAAAACATTGCCTGCTCATGTTTGCATCTTTAGTCGCTTTGAACGGCTTTCACCTACTGCTGTCCACTGCTGACCGCTGATTTGATTTCAGAGTGAAGTGGTGGATCCATGTTTCAAGAGGGTCGAAATAACGTAATTGCCACGAGAGATACTATGAAAGAGAATGACTTGATATGGTCTCACAACAACCTAATGGGTTATGGGAATACTATGAAAATATTCATTGAGCAAGTAAAGTCTAAAGCCTCTTTCCAATGCGAATTGGTCTGGTACACAGTGGTATTAGACTGTTCAGCCACCAGGGTTCCATCCTAACGCCTCACAGGTTGCAACCCACAGCCAACAGGTGGTCCCATGTGATAGGGGTGTTACCCCACTACAGAGGTGCTGTCAGCTTATTCTACAGTCCCAGCTGACATAGCTTGTAAATAGGGAAAATGTTTAAGATAACTAAATGAAAATAAAGAAACAGATATTTTTCATGAGTTTAAAAATCTCAAATCATAACATTGTAAGATTCAAAGTTATAACAAAGTCATAACTAGTTGAAACATAACAAAATCCGACACGTTTGTGAGACAAAACATTTTATATAGATAACAGCACATGGAAACGATACATAAAATACAAGATAGTGTACATAAACATACATACATCAAAGGACTGGAACGTTCGTACATAGAGATCACATACTAAGAGGGGGCCGAAGCCCCACCGAGAAAGGGTAGACAGTAGTTAACCCGTGTGCTCATTCCGGAGATGTAGCTAAAAGAGGAGGCTGCGTTTGAATGAACGCGCTTAACTACCAGAGGTCCCCCTAGTGGGAACAAACAGCAACGCAGCGAGGAGATAACTCTTTTGGCAAAAGGAAGATAATTCCCTACAACATTATTCATGTAGATTTATTTTTGTTTTTACTTCCAAAAATTCTAAATTTATTTCATTTTTGACGCTTTCTCTTCAAAGGTTTTGGTTTCTTCAGTAATTAAATATTGAAAAACTACAAAATCTCTTACAGAGGAAATGGATAGATTTTGGTTTATTTGTTTAATGATAAATGAACTTTTTAATAGGTTATTTAATGCCAAACCATCCTTGTAGAAGAATAGTAGTGTTACTATTTAATAGAGACAGTTTATACCTTACCTAAGGATATTAACTGAAAGTGAACATAACATTTCAAACTCGCTTACAACGATGTCACAGTACAATATCTTAGCTATTATGCTACGAGACATTTAATGCCAAACCCATCCTTGTAGAAGAACAGTAGTGTTACTATTTAATAGAGACAGTTTATACCTTACCTAAGGATATTAGCCTGAAAGTGAACATAACATTTCAAACTCGCTTACAACGATGTCAGTACAGTATCTTAGCTATTATGCTACGAGACTCCATAGAAATTTAATGCCAAACATCCTTGTAGAAGAACAGTAGTGTTACTATTTAACTCATAACCTGGAAGATGAGAGGGTGCATACCTTTCCTAAGGGTATTAGCGTGAAAGTGAATAATAGCACGACTGGAGTTTGAACCTGCTTACTATGATGTTACAGGCTAGCACGTTAGCCACGGGGACTCCTTGGAAATGGATAGAGAATTAACTTTGCATTGATGTTGGATGAGGCAATTTATATTAGAATATTGGGCAAATTTAGGCATAAAAAAGTTAAACAGAAACTGCATCTGTTTTGCTGTCTTCACATTTTGTGCCATTACAAATACAAATTAGAAAATCCAACTAAAAACATCTGGTCGTTTCCCAAGATCTTGCTGGCGGACAATTCATTTCTGGTCATTTATTTTACATTCCAAATCATAATTAAACTCGGAACAATTGTTTAAAAGTGAATATAAAGTAGGGGACCACATTTAACTTCTGACCAAGGCATAAACAGATCCCCACTTTTTCTTTAGTAAATTCTATACATTTCCCTGTTGTTATATGGTTATTATTTTAGAACTAGCAGAGCTACCCGGCGTTGCTTGGGATTTAAAATGTTAAAATAAATCTTTTATATATATTTACATATGGGTTAGTTCAGTCGCTAGAGCGTTCGGCTAGAAACCATAAGGTTCCTAGTTCGATACCGGTCCTCGCCAACTCAGCGTATGAGTAGCACAAGGATCTGTGCGGTAAAGTAAGAAGCTGATGGTAGGTGGCGCTCCACCTCAGATGCTAAAACAATTTCCTTGGTCTAGCGCTATTGAAAAGGGGATACACTACCTCGCTGACGGCTGATAGCGACTTTAGGCTGCCCCAACAACTTTACTTACTACTACATATAGGTTGATAAAAATTTTTTTCTATATATTTGTTTTATTACCTTTTATTCTTTACATATTCTTTTTTAAGGTGTTTATTTTGTTCTTTATGTTTATATTTTTTTCTTTTATTTGTCTGGTTGGGATTATCTTTCCTTACCTGCTACAGATTGCCATTTGGTGTGGGTTTATTTTCCTTACTTGCTGCGGTTTGCCTTTAGGTGGCGTTGAACTAGAGTACATCAGGACAGTCCTCTCTTTCTCCTAGACTCTCCAGCCGGTCAGAACTAGATAAGTTGTGTGTCCGTCCATTAGGACTTGAACGGGCTTAGCACCCACTCCAAGCTACAGGCGTAAAACTGATACAGTACATTACAAAATGAATAGGCTGCTCCATTCATTATCTATCATCAATAAGAAGCATGTGTCGGTCTTCATAGAAGTTTGGCTCACCAGCGCCGACTTTTCCGTGTCATACATTAAAAATACTCAATGCCTTCATAGATATTTAGCCTGTGGCATTCATTATAGATTGATCAACAGATCACAATCTGTATTCTTCATTTTATTGACTCAAGCTATCTTCACTGACTCTTTTCTTTAGAACATTTATCTATCCTGTTTTGTATTCTTTCTGTTTGACTTTGCTTAGACAATAAAGTCTATTTGTTATAACTCTTTGTCGGAATTTGTTCCATGTGTATGTTCTGTGCTGGGTTACTCTCTTGTAGATAACCCAATGCATACGAGTGTTAGCTACCAGTTGACACCTCACTAATTCTTATGGTCTTTTATTTGCAATTTGTTTTATTTTTAAATATTTAAAAATTAATTCTTTTAATTAATTCCTTAACGGAGCAAAAATATTTAAGCCCCCTCTGATAAAAACTGAATTTCAGCAATTAAAACATGGGTTGTGATCAGAAAGTATCGAGACTGAAACTTTAAATATCATTTTTTTTTTAAATTTCAAATTTAACTTTTTTCCTATCTAATATTCCTCGTCTGTACCAAATTCTCTACGTACTTTTACCTGTGTAATGAGATATTTCAAAGTTCACAATCTATTAATCTCAAAACTCATTCTATTAAAATAAAATCATATTATTATTGTAATCTTAGTTCTATAATGAACTAACCATCAGTTAGCAGTGGTGGGAGAGCCGTTGTGAGTGACTTAAAGTAAGTAAAGAGTTGAATGAAGGTGTGTGCACAGCTGAAAAACTTATACAGTACATTACAAAATGAATAGGCTGCCCCATTCATTATCTATCATCAATAAGAAGCTTGTTTTGGTCAGTTAAGATTATGTCAAACATATCCAGTTCGATATATATATATATATGCTGGCGACAGAATGGCGAATGGTTAATTCCATGTCAAATCATCCAGAAAAAGTAAAATTGTCACTCACCCGCTTTAAGTTTTCTAAAATTTTGTCCAGGTGTGGATTACATTAAAGTTAGACAATCCCCAAAAATTGACCTTCCAATTCCAAAAATTGGCGGAGTTGTCGATTTTTAGCTCGACATTTTTTGGCGATAGAAATGGCGATTTTTGTAATGTTTTTGTATGTAAAATGAGTTCTAGAGCTTCCCTACAACTAAAAATTAGTTATCAAACGCATTTTTGCCGAGAAATTCAGAAATGTTATGAAAAATTGTAAAGTCAACCAATTTTAAGTTATTGATGATTTCTGATTTTTTCATAGCAAGATCAATATCTCGATGTGTCACTGCATCTATGACAATTTTTTTCTATTATTATTTCACATATATTGAACATTATTTGTACCAAAAAGATAGTTTCATTTTTGCTCAGAACCGAAGCTACAACATCAGTTAGAATTTTGTGAATCAGAAAAATTGAAGGGGGTGGGTGACATGGCCTGGACGATTTGACATGGAATTATCCGAAAGGGTTCTTTGTGACTTAAGGAATGACTAGTGTTGGACTCGATCTTTGACACCACCTCATTGAAGTTTCTAGTTTTTACACTTTGTTTGACAATTTTATAATAAACAATAAATATCGCCTATCTAAATTTCTATCATCTAAATAGGAAGTAGATGTCAAAACTGAAAATAAAATAACATTGTCTTTAATTGCTACTGACTGCCAAACAAGGAAAATAAGTGCTTATTTTATTAAAAACAAAATGAACTTAGATTTATATTAGAGACAGATGCAAACACATGCATAGAAAACATTCTATTTTTGTATTAGATTAAATAGATAGGCAACAAAATAATTTGACGGCAATGGAAAATTTATAACTGAATTTTAAAAAGAAAAAAAAATGATTGTTTAAAATCAACGCCACTTGAAAGGAACAAATAAAGATGTGTGAGTCATTATATTTTGTTGTTGTTGGTTTTT
>CM042137.1:42166056-42183556 GCA_023376005.1 Doryteuthis pealeii | reverse complement strand
GTTTTAGTTTTATAAGCAAAAAGTCTGGGCACCTGACGTATGTAATGGTCAGATTCAGCATTAAAATACTTATATTTTTATTGTATATAAATTTCTATACATACTGTATACGTATACATATATACATTTTATATATTTTTCTATACATACATCTATAAATATTGTATACATATTTCTATATTAAATATTATATGGTTAGATTCGCAGACCATTGTTTGTGAGTTTGATTCTCATTGGACGCCCCATACTTCTGGCCTTGTGCCACATCCAAGCTAAGCTTAATAAATATCTATAAGCAACAAGTCTCATTAATAGCTTTTTTTTTGTTTTTGTTGGTTGGTTGGATTTTACGGCATATTAACCCTTGTTGGGTTATTTCATGCCAAAGACTTTTTGTTTTATTCATTCTTGATGGATATTCAATTTTTAAAACACATTTTTTAAACTCATTTTGTTCTATTTAACCCATAGATGGGACCCTAACAGGTACTACCTCTCTGGGGTAGAGTAGACCAGGGAGCAATTTTGATGAAGGGGTATTCCACTCTCCCCAGACCTCCAGAATGGGAACTTCATCATCAAATGCAGTTTAACGTCATACCCAGGACACCAAGACCTTCAGTCACCACCTTGTAGCACATATATGATAAAAAGGGTTGAGGAATGCCATAAAGGCAATAGGGTGGGGACAATCATATAGGTGCTAGGGCTTGATGTGACCAACTAGTCTAGCATAAGTACAGTGGAATGTTGCATATTATGGACTGCTCAGCCACTAGGTTTCCATCATTGAGCATCGCGGGTCGCCACCCACGACCAACAGGTAACCCCATTGTTTTTTGTGGAGTACGCCTCTGCAGAGGGGCAGTCGTTGTATTCCACAGCCTCTGCCGACAGGGCAGTTTTTGTTTTTGATTAGCCAAGTAGTTATTAAAGAATACTTTATAAATATAAATAAATTATTTAATTTATCATTCATGCTTTTCTTTTTACTCTTTTATTTGATAAACACTGTGACATGCTAGTGATGAGCCTTTTCTCAAGATAACTGGTGTGCAGAGAGAAGTAGAATCGTGCCAATTCTTTGGCCATACATAAGAAATAAACACAAGTTGCCTCAGCTAGGATTTGAACTCAGTTTGCCGATTATGTCATTTTGCATTCACCCCCATTGTTGTGTATTTTCTTTCTCACAAAGCCGTTATGATTACGTTTTTATAGAAGTGGGAACAGACATTAGCTATATGTAAAGATATTTACATACAATTCTATACGTTAATGTATTGACGTGCTAGACACGGATGTTATTTGCACACATTTATTCATTGTATTTAAACAAAGATAAAAATGAATAAATCTAAGTATGAAGATATTGCATAACTTCGGTCATCAATTCAAGCACATATTGAACATACACACAGACATACTCCCACACTTACGCTCACAGAGACACGTACACATGCACACACAAATACACACACACAGACAGACACACATAGGGACAGGTACATAGACACACAAATACACACAGGCGCATAGACACACACAAACTCAGGCATATAGACACATACACATATAGAAATATAAGTGTACATAAAAACCCCAGCAGTCCTTCCCAACCAGGGTCCATATGGACGCCCAGGGCTCATATAACATTTTTCGTATGACCATGTTATACCAGCTTTCATCCATGATGTTGAGGAAGAATTGAGCCTTTTTTCGTCGCTGTAAACACTTTACAATACTTGCGGACGTTTTGACATCCATGCATGATTCATCATACACATCTATTGATGAATTTCAATCGGTTTAATGCCTTTTGTGTTCAAAAACTAAACACACACACACACAGACACACACACATATTCTTATTGTGAGAGCTCGATGTGCATTGTCTCAGGTGTGTAAACGGTCAGAGCAATTTAATTAATAAATGATCTTTTTTTTTATTGGGAGTGTCTTTTTTTTTAATCTTTAATAAGCAAAAATAGAAACAGCTATATATCCTCAAAAATTCTGGAAAAAAAATCATTAATAGCCATGTTTCTACTCTGTTTGAAGATGCTGTTATGAGCTAAGCTTGTTGTTAAAAAAAGTAAAGTCGTCGGGGCGGCCTAAAGTCTGTATCAGACAGTCAGCGAGGGAGTCTATCCCCTTTTCAATAGCGCTAGACCAAGGAGATTGTTTTAGCATCTGAGGTGGAGCGCCACACCTACCATCAGCTCCTTACTTTACCGGACATATCCCTGTGCTACTCATACGCTGAGTTGGCGAGGACCGGTATCGAACTAGGAACCTTGTGGTTTCTAGCCGAACGCTCTTGTTGTAGTTGAAATGAATTATTACATGAAGCAAAACGTTTTTTTCTTCATTTATTCATTATATATATATATATATATATATATATATAGTATGAACAAAAGGTGACAAGACAAATATTTTGATATTATTTATTTTATAATAGTTCTCTACTAGTTTTGACGTGAGTTCATCTTCAGGAGAAAAAAAATCTTTGAGAAAAAAATTGACAAGTCACAAAAATCTTTCTTTTAGAAAGATATACATTCAAATATGACCAGTCCGTTGGTTTTCTTGTTAAATACATCTGGATTGTTTTATTAATGCATGTAAAAATGTATGAGTAATGTTTTGGTTCTTTATAAACACATGGGCAAATAAATTATTGAAGAGATTATTAACTAAGATTACCTGTTTGATTTCTTTTAAAGGATTTGCATGTTATCAATAGTTACTAATTGTCGGCAAGGCTACACTAAACAACGCCAACGTAAGATACAAAGTACATATCTTTTTAACCTGTCAAACCGTGCAGGCTAACGAGATTTAGAACCAAAACTGTTCCATTTACATTAAGCAATTGGAATGTCTACATTAAGTATTTATGTTATTAATCTAAATATTAAAATAATCTAGTATTTCTATATGCATAAACACACACACACATACACACACATATATATATATATATATATATATATATATATATATTCTATTTTTGCTTGAAGGCAATTACAATGCATGTATCGCATAAAATTCGATACTTTTTTTTATAGAAAATGAACTTGACAAGTGTACTCCCGGCAAAGGATCGCTCGGTGTGTAGAACATCGTACAGACTGTTTCGACTTTATTAAGTTTATTTAGGGATTGTTTGCTGTGTACTGTGGCCGAGGCGATATGGTCTTTGACTATGCCTGCTGAGGTCCCGGTTTCGATTTCTATCGGAGGGAAGTCGTTATTATACATCGCTGATGAGACTTAATAAAGTCGAAATATCCTGTACGATGTTCTACACACCGAGTGATCCTTTGCCGGGATTACACTTGTCAAGTTCATTTTCTATTAAAAAAAAGTATCGAATTTTATGCGATACATGCATTGTAATTGCCTTCAAGCAAAAATATAATATATACTTTATCCAACAATGCTTCTAAAAAACAAACATCCAAAAATCTTATATATATATATATATATATATATATATATATTATATGTTACCAGGTAAATTGGTATTAGGATGATTCTAAGTTGGACCTTTCTTCCGACAGCGGAAACTTAGAGGCGTTCAGGTCCAAGTTAAGAGCTCGATATACTATATTAGAATACAATTGGTAAAAAAAGAAGGCTAAAAAATTGGCTACTTTGCGGTTATAAATCTATTTCTACCTGTGCGTAGAAATAGATCTATAACCACGATCTTTAAGCATTTCCCTTTAGCTATTATATATACTTTAGAGCAATATATATGTATATTAGGGTAACATAGACATAGTCGATTACTATATATATATATATATATATATATATATATATATATATGTATAATGTCTTAAATGGGGTGTACATATATACCCATTCTCAAACCCGGATACATTCATGTGCAAAGGTTTTGTAATAATGTTGAGTTGCTCTCTACATTAAGAAGTTACCCAATGACAATGAAGAAGCCATTCACTGAGCGGCTTTTGTTATTCCTGTAGCTACTCTTATATTGATTGTTCATTATTGGCCCGCAATGGACAATAGCGCTCTATACAAATGCTTCTATTTTGGTATTTCCAGCACTGTTCACCTCATCACTTATTAAGAGCAGGTTCCATGGAATTCTCTATTCATCAAACTTCCAAGCGATGGACAATGCTATTTGCCTGTTTCAAAATCATATTTGTTAACAATAAATTAGCTGGAGTATATGTGTGCGGCTATGTACAATTGATTGATTGTCTTCATCATTCACTAATTCCCGTTTGTATATCTCGACCCCTTTTGAGATTTTTATGTGCTAAAGAGATCGTTTTATTGTAGTTTTATAAACAAGGTTTTCTCCCATCTTTTGTCATGCAATTTCAGATGTTTGTGTTCGGTTTGGTAATGTTCAGGGGAAGCTGATATTTCGAGTGTTTCTGGATATTCTGAATAAAAATGCTTCACTTGAAATTCCAGGGGAGCTGAACCTCTTTAGCAGAAGTTAACTTTGATGCTTGGTTGGCTGGTTGGTTGGTTTTACTGCATATCAACCTTATTAGATTATTTAATGCAACATTTTGTAAGCAGTTATATAGTTTCAAGAAAGTATATATATATATTATATATTATATATTATATATATTATGTATATATATATCTATATGTATATATATATATATGTATATTATATATATATATATATATTATGTATATATATATATGTATATTATATATACTAGCAAATATATGCACCCTCCGGGTGCAAGTATTTAAATTTTAATGTAATAAAATATGTTAACTTAAAAAGGCTAATGAAACTAAATATGATGCCGATAAAAAGATTTGAAACAGAGAGGGAACAACTAAAACTTAGAATTAGTAATAAAGTAAAGAATAGAATTACAGTTAATATTGTTAATGGATTTCTTTTAGGATTTATTCCCAAGACTTTTTATAATATTCATTAAGATAAAACCAAACAATTAAAAATCAATAATACTTAGCACATATTTATTAAAATCAAATTTTTAATATTAATATGTAAATTAGCCTTCCCATTCACACTGCAAACCGCCATTTTGTTGTATATATAAATACAATTGCATGTTATTAGAATGTAGATATGGTCAACAGTATTAATAATGTAATATAATTTTATTAATGATTGAGGTTTAAATCAAATCATGGAGAATGTGATGTAAATAACTATGTGAATTGTGATTCGATTAGTAATATAGTTTCGGTTACAGACAGAATAACACACAATCTCCATTATAATAAGATGTATATATATATATATATATATATATATATTATGTATATTATATATATGTATATTATATATACTAGCAAATATATGCACCCTCCGGGTGCAAGTATTTTAGTTAAATTTTATAATAAAATATTATATTAAATTAGAAAGGCTAATGAAACTGAATAAGAATGTAGATAAAAAGATTTTGAACAGAGGGGTATGATTGAAAAATAGAACAACTTTGAAACTAACTCTTCCATCATTTTCCGTTACTCCCGTCTTTCATTGGTAAATTTTCCTAATTAAACTGTTTAGTTAAAATAGGAAGTAAAGAATAATATTACAGTTATTTCTTCTTGTTAAGGGATTTCTTTTAAGATTTATTGAAGAGATTTTTGCTCATATTCAATAAGATAAAACCAAACAATTAGAAATCAATAATATTAAGCATATATTTATTAAAATCAATTTTTTAAGATCAATATGCAAATTAGCCTTCCCATTCATACTTTAAACCTCTATTTTGTTGTATATATAAATACAATTGCATGTTATTAGTATGTAGATATGGTCAACAGTGTAAGTAATGTAAAACAATTTTATTAATAATTGAGTTTTAAATAAAAATAAAATCATGGAGAATATGATGTAAATAACGAAAGGAATTGTGACTTGTATAGTAATATAGTTTCGGTTACAGACAGACAAACCCACAATCTCCATTATAATAAGATATTATGTATATTATATAAATATTATGTATATATATATATATGTGTGTGTATATATATATAGTATATATGTGTGTATTATATATATAGTATATATATGTATATTATATATATAGTATATATATATATATATATCATATACTCCAGCTATGGGTACATAGCAGGGCAGACTGGGCTCTTTAACCATGGCTAGGTAACCAGTCTAGGAGAAGGAAAACTCCGAATTCAAACCTGTTAAACTCCGCGGAAGAAATTGACCTTGTGTCGCATCCTGCTCGTGCAGAGGGGTTGGTATATATATATATATATATATATATATATATACTTACTTTCATTCTCGTTTTCTCTCTTAAAGAATCCGGTAGAAAACAATCACACCATAAAATGGTCACAATTGTATTCCTATCAATATGCTCTGAAGACGATTTTTTTAAATAAAATAGAAATATTGCAATATCGGCAATGCAAAGTTGTAGAAATAAAATCAACGTCTGTGCTTTTTCATATCATATATGTGTGTGTGTGTGTGTGCACGCACGCCAGCTTAGCTCAGTTGGTAGAGTGTCTGACAAAGCACTACAAGGTTCCAGGTTCGATACTGGCCCTCGCCAACTCAGCGTATGAGTAACACAGGGATCTGTGCGGTAAGGTGAGGAGCTGGTGGTAGGTGTGGCGCTCCGCCTCAGATGCCAAAACAATCTCCTTAGTCTAGCACTAGTGAAAAGTAGATAGACTCCCTCGCTGTCTGGCTGATACCAACTTTAGGCCAACTCGATGACTTATATATACATATATATATATTTAAAATATAAATTAGAAGGCAATTGACAATGCAATGGAATAGGTGTTGAAAATGATGTTTATTTACCTGTTTCCTAAATATTTTCGGGATAAATCCCATCTTCAAAGGTTTTAGAAGTACTTGTGGGTTTTTTTAGTACTTATCTTATGGCGCTGGCGTTAACGTTTGTTGTTTATTAAGTTAAATAAAGGAACGCCGGATGTTTGAAAATGTTCGGGTTTTTCCGTGGTGAACATTTTCAAACATCCGGCGTTATATATATATATATATATATATATATATAGTGTGTGTGTGTGTGTGTATGACAAAAATACTTCCTGAAATATTCATCATAAATGCAAACTTTACAAAAAATATTATTCTGTTGCAAACTGGACTTGGAATTTCTTTATTCTATTTGTTAGAATGTTTTAAGTCTTAAAATTATGTTTTTGTATATTGTCCTATTGAATACAGATACTTTTCTCAACAGATCTATTTATCCAATGTCTACCAAAAAAAGACAATAATGTGATGTTGATATGATTCTCTATCGACAATTTCTGATTGACCCCAAGTTATTGTCACATTGACCCCTAGGGGTCAATATCAACCGCTTTGGCGATTCTTGTTCCACAAGAATGGTTTATTGCTTTTCATCTGAAACCTTCTTGTCAAACTTGTGAGTCTCCATGTTATATTCAGGAGCCCTCATGGAACTTTGAGCCAAACCCTTTATTTAATCCACCGGGTAGACTGTTCTCATTCTGCTAACCAAGACTGGGTATAAGTATTAAGCTATGTTAAGAAACACCTAAAGAAGGCTGGAGGACACATCGGTTGCATCGTTGTGAATATAACAATAAAGATGAGGAGAACAGTCCAAACAATCCAAATAATGCATTTTTTTTGTTTGTCTTAACTCAACCTTTTGACCTTTGAATAACTATAATATTTTTTCATTGATGTTTTTTTTTTTTTTTTTTTTTTTTTGGTGGCATTGAAAATTTTTATTTGAAATTCCAGGTTAGTTATTCGAGGCTTTTCAAAGTCAGATCTTTCATGTTTTAAATGTTTTAAATGTTAGAAAAAGAAAAAGAAGAAAAAAAAATCGAACAGAAAAAAGAATTTGAAGCAAACTGATTTCGATTTTTTGATTGATGTTTTATACATTGCTCCAATTATTTTAAAATTATTCTGTTTTTAAGATTCAACCGCAGGTATAAAAATCCTTTGTGATATCACCATGACTTTGATTGCCTCAAAACACACAGTTTTCTTTGCTCAATGATCCCTCCGTGTGGATCGCTATTCAAACATTATTTGAGATTTTATTATGTTTTCAATAATTCTTTAATGTTTGATACATCATATTTTATTGATTTTATTTTTTTAAATGGTGAAAATGCCTAGTCAGGGAATATCTCATTCAATAAAGTCTTGTTCAAGGAATAATTGTCTTGCCAACTCATTTCACAATTCGATGCAAAATTTCTTGAACCGTCCAGTTACAGTACTGTGATCATCTCTCCCTTCACTTTTCTTACAACAAATATTTTGGTTGCTTCAGTGGCATTATGGCCCAGTTCAAACTCTGTTATATATCCTACCTATGAACATTAATGGGTATGTCCCAATCCCCATTAATACGGGAGTATTATAGTGAAAGAGTAGTCTTAGGCCACAAGCAGTGGTTTACCTTTCTTCACGACACTGGCGAGTATTGTATTTTCTTAATGTTATAAAGTTTCCATTCAATTTCCAACCTCCATTTGGCTATTTCTCATTTAATAACCTTTGTTAGGTTACAAAAAATCTTAAAGCCTAGATTCATGAATTAGACTACATTGTTCATTTCAAATCACACGTGGCTATTGCCATATCAAATCATCCAGGCAAAGAAAAAAGTTAAATTGTCACCCATTCCCTTCAATTTTTCTGAAATGTTGTCCAGGGGTTGATTATGTTGAAGTTTAAACTGCAACATTTTAAATTTTTGAAAAATGTTGTAGCTTCGGATCTGGGCAAAAATTAAACTTTTTGGTGCAAATGTTCAATATATTTGAAATAATAATATAATTTCTTTGTCATAGATGCAGTGCCACATCGGGATATTGATCTTGCTATGAAAAAATCAAATCATCAATAACTTAAAATTGGTTGACTTTAAAATTTTAATGAGAGCATTTTTGGATTTCTTGGGTAAAAATGCTTTTACGAACCAATTTCTAGTAGTAGGGAATCTCTAGAACTCATTTTAGAGACAAGAATAGATTACAAAAAGTCGCCATTTTTCGCGAACCCCACCAAATTTGGAGAACTAAAAATCGACATAACTCCGCCAATTCTTGGAATTGGAAGCTCAAATTTTGGGTATTGTCTAACGATAATATAGACCATACATGGAAAAAAATTCTAAAAAATTGAAGGGGTGGGTGACACTTTTTCTGGGTGATTTGACATGGATTTACCCACATGGAGTATGTCAGTGCACCAAGTAGCATGATACTATCAATCACAGCAGGTACCTACCACTGTTTGAACGGTTTCAGTCATGTGATATGCATAATGCAAACTAGCGTGTACCAAAATATTGCAAAACTTTAGTCTTCTGTATCTAATAATGACAATAATAAAGTTTTTGTTAGTTGGTGGGATTTTACGGCATGTCAACCTTTGTTGGGTCATTTTATGCCGAACACGTTTTTATTCATTCTTGATGGGTACTCATTTTTTAGAACTCGTTTTGTTCTATTTAACGGATAGATGGGACCCTCATAGGTACTACCACTCCGGGTAAGAGTGGATCTAGGAGTAATGGTGATGAAGAGATACTCCACATACCCCGGAGCTCCAGAACTGAAACTTCGCCATCAGATAGAGTTTAACGTCATACCCAGGTTATTAAGACCCATAGCTACCACCTTCTAGCACATATATGATAGGTTGCAATAAGGGCAATTGGGTTGGGACAATCATATAGGAGCTAGGGTTTGGAACTTTACCATCAGATAGAATTTAACGTCATACCCAGCAGAATAAGACCCTCAGTCACCGCGTTCTAGCACATATGATAAAAAGAGTTGGACTTGCCATAAAGGCAATAGGGTTGGGACAATCATATAAGTTCTAGGGCTTGAAATGACCAGCTGATTGATTAGAGGGGGCCTCTTCTACCGCCCGTCTAGCTGAAATATAGGCTAAAGTGTTGCGTTGCATGTCATGGACTGTTCATCCACTAGGGTTCCATCTATAAGCATCACGGGTTGCCACCTACGGCCAACCGGTAGCCCAATCGGGGGAGTCTTACCCCTCTGTAGAGGTGCAGTCGGTGTATTTTAAAGTTGTAAAGTTTGTAAAATTGTTTAATGCTGATAGAGATATTTTGATCCTTGCAAATTGAGTGATGACCGGTAGATTCAAATTTAAGTTAAAGCCATATTTGGGTTTTATTTGAAACAAGGACGTCAAATTAAGTTTTTCAGGTTTAATTTATCAACTTACTCAGCAAGTTCACTAGCACAGAGGTCTCCATCCACAGGGCCAAGGATCAGTACCAATCCATGGATCATTGGGTACTAAGCTACAAGAAAGAATACACTTGAATTGTTTTGATTTTTCGTACTGTTGTCCTCATCTTTAATGTGGTATGTATAAACACAACGTTTCAGCCGTTGTATTCTCCAGCCTAATCCTGGTGTTCCCTGTGTATCTGTGTATAATAAATCCTCCTGGTGCTATCTAATGTCAAAAACAGAACAGTAGCCAGAGGCTAATTCCAGTATAAACATTTGTACAAATTAATAACATAAAATTATTACATTAATCACTTTTAGTAAGTTATTGTAACGCCGAACAATAACTGTCATTCATAATTATTTCTTGTCTAATAAGCATCGTTTTAAGTCACTGTTCATGTCCGCTGTTTTCAACTGCATAAAACAAAATATCTGCCGTATTTTTAAAAAAATTCTATTTTATATCCTGTTCAAAAAATCCAATTACAGTCAGCTTTTCACATCCACAGGGGTTAGAGATGCTCCCCCCCCCATGAACGTGTGAAAACTACCTCTAACCTTTACTCTCGTTAGTGTAAACAATATTTTACTTACAAAAAAGGTTTTTAAAAACATGAGAGTAGCATTTTTAAGATTTAAAAATATAGCATTTAAATGAAGATATATCTAGTAAGTTGGTGGAGTGGCCTATTGTCAGTACCAGACGGACGGCGAGGGAGTCTATCCACTTGCCTAATGATGGGATAGATTCCCAAATATGACCCATATAACAAATATAACTATTCTGTTAAAAAAGGCCATAAAAAGTAATATTTTCCTGTATTAATGGTGAGGATTTTGTGTGAAGTCGATAAAAATTATGTAATAAATTATATAACTCATGAAACTAACCGTGAAGTGAGTTTGTAGAAATATGGCTTCGTTTATGTCTAAATCTATTTGGATATGCATCGAGTTTATTGAATCAAAATAAGGGCTTTAAAATAAAACTGATGAAAATAAAAGAATTATCAAAGGTTATGGCATTGGATGAAAACCAGTCAGAAGGTGGGGAATTTATGAGAATGTAGAAACGTCAGAATGGCAGATATGATCATAAAAATGGGGATGTGAATTAAGGAAATCTAAGGAGCTGATGGTAGGTGTGGCGCTCCACCCCAGACGCTAAAATAATCTCCTTGTCTAGCGCTAGTGAAAAGGGGATAGACTCCCTCGCTGCATGGCTGATACCGACATTAGGCCGCCCCGACGACGATATATTAATACTTGTGTTCCTTAATTGCACAATCTTTTCCCCGCAATGCCCCCTGGTTAAAAATGAGACCGTCTAAGATGAAATGCAAAAATTTAAATTCTGATGTTGTTTATCTGATGAATTCTTATTTCTTATGTGTGTCGTCACCTCAGCTAAATAATGGACCATTCCGTTTTTATTATAAGAAGGAAAGGGAAGAAAAGGACATGCAACACAGAAATATAAGAAGAAAAGAACGAAAAGTAGGGGAAAGATTGAGAGTGGAGGTGAGCGCACGGAAGCAATAATGCTAATTTGTTTCAATCGAACATAATAAAAGAAGGAAAGAAAGAAAAGGAATGAGAGAGTTAAATCAAGATTATTATAGTCTTTTTCAAATTGAAGTATTTTGCATTAGCTCTTAAATAAACATACCAAACGTTATAATGAAATTATCATACTGTTGCATATCCAAAGGTCCTGCCAGTAAGATATAATTATCATAAAAGCATCTGTAAATTATTGTTATATTTCTTCCTGTGATACAGATTTTTCAGACTGTTATTCTCATCTTTATTGTTATAAGCAAAATGTTTTGGCTGTTTAGCCCTCCGGCCTTCTTCAGATATTTCTTGTTGAACTCAGGAATCTTCTTGCCAAACTGGGGAACCTTCATGGAACTTCAAACTGAACACTTCATTTAATCCATTCGAGTAGATATTTCTCATTCTGTTAACTATGACCAGGTACAAGTGTTAAATATTCTATGTTATTTTTGCCCGTTGTCAGGGTTGAACCGCTCTAACTGGTGGTTTTTCACGGGATCCTGAGCTACATATGCAAGTACATGTTCCACCCTTAAGTGTCATCATCATTATAAGCAACAACAATAACAATGGTGAGGGTAATGCCGTGGCTCATCTGGTTTCATTTTTTTAACCAGCTGGCTACGGGATCAAACTTTTATGCGAGCATTTAGACCAAGTTTAAATCATTATCAATTTGTATTGTTCACTGCTAGTTTTAAGGTTTTAAAAAATCGAATCGCTTAATTGAAACTAGAAAAAATATTATTCGGAAACTCTGGTGTAGTAACTCAGCAGTACTTTTTTGTACATGTCATCTCTATTCTGTTGTTTATGGGGGGAAACAAATTAATATATATTTGAAAATTTATTTTGTGCTTTTCATTATTTGATTTTATTATTAATTCAATTAATTCATTATCGTTTTAGTCGAGAAGCAAGGCCATGTACGACAAGTTGAAAAACTATTTGAGGAAGCCGCAGAGTTGGTAAGTTACAAACAGAAGAGACTTTTTTTTTTTTTTTTTTTTTTTAGATCATCAGCAAGTGACAAGTGTCATTCTCAGCTGACAGTAAATTACATATTGATTACTTGTATATATTTCTCCAGGACTCTTCTAAGTATCCTGGCCGAATTTTAAATAATGAAATCGAATATAATGAATTATGTTTCTGTAATATGTTTTAATGCTTATTTTTTTAATGAATAAAATTCTTCTTTGGGGGAATGAATTTGGAAACTTAAATATTTTTAGTGAACTTATTAACAAAAACGTATCTGGAACTCACTCTTACCTCAAAGTTTAGCTCTCAGCTAAAGTAAAAAATCCGCTGAGTAACAGCTTGTCGGAAAACTCGTAAGTTGAGGCACTCGTTAGTCAAGGTAGCACTGTATATTATAGTTGTAACTATCTTTCCATGGCTGTGTTATAAAGACAATGACTCAGTTGATGCATTTGAATTGATACAATAATTCTGGGTTCATGCAAGGGTACAAAGAATTGACGAGTGACAACTCGTAACTTGAAAATCTCGTAAGACAAGGTAGCAATGTAGGTTGTAGATAGTTGTAACTATCTGTTCAGGATTTTGTTAAGACGATTATTTAGTTGCTGTATTTGAGTTGATACGATAAGTCTGGGTTCATGCAAGGGTTTGGTTTGGTTTGTTTTACGGCATATCAACCTCAGTGGGGCATTTAATGCCGATAAAGTTTTGAAATAAATCAATTCTTAATGGATAATACAATTTTTTTATAAATATATTTTTCTATTTAACCCATAGATGGGACCCTAACAGGTACTACCACTCCGGGTCATAGTGGACCAGGGAGCAATGGTGATGGAGGGGTGCTCCACATTTCCCAAACCTCCAAAACTGGAACCTCACCATCAGATAGAGTTTAACGTCATTCCCATGCAAGGGTTTAAGCGTAGGTCAAGATGCATATTGAGTAAGAGTCGGGGTACTCAGATGTAACTACTTGTAGAGGAAATCAACCCGATTGTCTTTGGCGCTGTGTTAAGCCGTTTGTATTTTTTTGGAGGGGGGGGCTAGCGATTCTGCTTTTATATTGTTTGACCGAATCCTAAGACCATCGAAGTCATGTGAATACTGATTGGCCGATTTTTTTCTTCTATACAAACATCTGAAGCGCGTGGTGTAATGGTTAAAGTCATGGGAAATGGACTCGCCCCGAGTTCAAATCCTGGACGTGGTAATTGCATTTCATTTAGCGCTAATATCCTTGGAAGGTATGAATTTTACTCTCCTCTCTAGCTATGGGTAAATAGTAGGGCAGACTGGGCTCTTTAACCTTGGTTAGGCAACCGGTCTAGGAGAAGGAAAACTCTGAATTCAAAACCTGCTGAACTCCGCTTAAGAAATTGACCTTGTGTCGCATCCTGCTCGTGCGGAGGGGTTGTAAATATATATACAAACATCTGATTAGCCAGAATGATGGTTCATTTCGTTGGTTGTTGAGTTTTACGGCATGCCACCTTGTTGGTTTATTTTATGCCGAAGACGTTTTGTTCCGTTCATTCCCTTTGGGTACTCAATTTTTTTTTAAAACTCAATTTTTAAACATATTTTTTAGAACTCATTTTGTTCTATTTAACCCATAGCTGGGACCACAACAGTTATTACCACTCCGGGTCAGAGTGGACCTGGGAGTAATGGTGATGAAGGGGGTATCCGGGTAATTCCATGTCAAATCATCCAGGCCCTGTCACCCACCCCCTTCAATTTTTCTGAAATTTTGTATAAGTGTGGATTATGTTAAAGTTGGACCATCTCCAAAATTTAAGCTTCCAATTCTAAAGATTGGCGGAATTATGTCATTTTTAGTTATCCAAATTTGGGGAGGGGGTCGCGAAAAATGGCGACATATTTGTAATCTATTTTTCTCTGTAAAAATGAATTCAAGAGATTCCCTACTCCTAAGAATTGGTTTATAAAAGCATTTTGGCCCAAGGAATACAGAAAATGCAATCAAAAATTTCTTAAAGTTAACCCCTTTTAATTTATTAATTGTTTTCTGATTTGCAAAATTTTAACTGATGTTGTAGCTTCGATTCTGAGCAAAAATCAAACTATCTTTTTAGTACAAATAATTTTCAATGTATGTGAAATATAATAGAAATTTTTTTTATCATAGATGCAGTGCCACATCGGGGATTATATATATATATATATATATATTATATATATAAGAGAGAGAAGAGAGAGAGAGAGAAAATATAGATAGATATTCATCCTGAACATCGTGTTTCGACGTATCTCTCTTCAGTGTGGCTAGACTTAGCAGACTACCTCTAGCCGAAAAAGCATCAGATAGAGTTTAACGTCATACTCAAGACATTAAGACCTTCAATAAACCTTCTAGCACATATGTGATAAAGGTTTGGGGCTTGCTTGGAGGGGCAATAGGATTGGGAAAATCATTATGTGCTAGGGCTTAATGTGAAAGCTGATTGATCGAGGGGCTCTCCGACTGCCCGTTCTAGCGTAAGTAAGGGCTAAAGTGGAGTGTTGCAATGTCATGGACTGTTTCAGGTCATAAAGATTCCACCTTATAAGCATTACGTGTTACCACCCCGCATACAGGTGGCTCCATTGAGGACGGGGTCTTACCCCTCTGCAGTCGGTGTATTGTAAAGCCCATCCGATAGGGTTAAAAAGGACTGTAGGCGGTATTGCTCTAGGTAGTTTTTTTGTTTGTTTGGGGTTTTTGTGAATATCAAATGGCTACTTCATTTCCGGACAGCCCCCTACTATATATATATATATATATATATATAATATATATATATATATATATGTATGTATATTGTGTGTGTGTGTGTGGCTCTATTTTCCACATTATTTTTTTGACATCCTCTTCCGCATACAACCGTTTTATTTAAGTAATTATTTGTTTTTAAGCATTTTGCAAAGCAACAAAAAAAGATTGTTTTGTTAGTTTCACATCCGTTACTACTTTCTATTCAGGAACAACCAGGTCTTTAGATAAAGCAGCACCAAACGGCTACAGACACAAGCGCAGGAATAACGATGCCTAAAAAAAGAGTCTTGGCATTAGGGTGGGTACCTTTTGAGCCATTATTACCATTCCCAACCCAACCCCCAGAACCAATACCACCTTGTGTCACTAGCTCCAACCCGTTCTCTGCATCTCCCCCAGTGCCTGTAACTAAAAGGAAGAGGTCCAAACTGCATATATATACATATATTGGAGAAAAGGGGTGATATTTACAACAGAGGTTATTGGAAGTGGCTATGATGAATTATATAAGTAATGCATTTCAGTCCATTCAGGCCACCCACGCTGTTTTCTGATTTCCTGGTGTCTTTGTACTTCTATACTTCCAGCCATTGATATGTACTCTAAACTTTACCTTCCAATGCCTCACCAAAAGAGAAAAACGGTTCTTTTCATTATTTTCTTCCTTGTTTTTGCTCCTTTAATGACTTGTTTTATTTTTCATCTATCTTTAAGAGATCGTGTTCTTTACTGAGAGTGAATGTTTTGGATAATCTACTAATCTTCTCTTTTCAGATTCACCTTCGTTTCGTTCGTGTGGGCGGTCTATATATATATAATTATATATATATATATTATATAAATATAAATGTGGCTCTTTCTCTCTCTCTCCGATATATAATATGGTCCTCTCTCTCTCTCTCCCTCTCTCCTCTTCTCTCTATATATATATATATATATATATATATATTATATATATATTGTGCCTCTCTCTCTCATCTCTATATACTAATATATTATATATATATTTCTAATTTACTCGTCTCGGTCTCTCTCGTCCTCTCTCTTATATATATATATATAGTATATATATATATATATATAATGTGACCTCTCCTCTCTCTCTCCTCATCTATCTCTATATATATATATATAATCTAATATATATATATATAAATGTGACCTCTTCTCTCTCATCTTCTTAAATTATATCTATATATATATATATATAATAATATATATATAATGTGGCCCCTCTCTTCTCCGTCTATATATATATGTATATATATATATATATATAATTATAATATTATGTGGCCCTCTCTCACTCTCTCTCTCTCTCTCTATATATAATATATATATATATATCTATATATATATATATATATATATATTATATTATGTTTTGTGGCCTCTCTCTCTCTCCGTCTCTCTCTATTATATATATATTATATAATATATATATGATAGTATATTATTTTGGGGGGAAGTTGCGCCTCTCTTTCCACCCCCCGTTCGTTCCTTCTCTCTCCTATCATATATATATATACTGTATATATATTATATGTATACGAATAATATATATATTTAGTATATATATATTAGAGGGGTGTTGTGTGTTGTGAGGTAAGGAAAAGTGAATCAAAACAATAATGGACTTCAAGTTAACAAGTCCAAGTAGGAGATAAATTTTCGTTCCTAGCTGGGAACTTGTTTTGAGGTCATTATTTTTGGTGTCCACTTTTCCTTTTACCTCACTCATTCTCTGACGCGGTCGGAAATTTTTATAATGGGAAACCATGCGCCTGCTTTAATCCTTTCAATAAATGGATGTGTAGTTTCTTTTCCTATATTATATGTTGTTGTTGTGGTCCCTTTCTCTCTCACCAAATATATATATCCCTTCTATCCTTTTCTCCACCC
>CM042137.1:42162433-42165956 GCA_023376005.1 Doryteuthis pealeii | reverse complement strand
CAAAGAAGAGAGATAAAGCTATTACAAGAAAGAATAAACTTTAAACTTAAAAAATTGTTTTGATTTTTCGTACTGTTGTCCCCATCTTTAATGTGGTATGTATAAACACAACGTTTCAGCCGCTGTATTCTCCAGCCTAATCCTGGTGTTCCCTGTGTATCTGTGTATAATAAATCCTCCTGGTGCTATCTAATGTCAAAAACAGAACAGTATTTTTGGTTAGCCAGAGGCTAATTCCAGTATAAACATTTGTACAACTTAATAACATAAAATTATTACATTACTCACTTTTAGTAAGTTATTGTAACGCCGAACAATAACTGTCATTCATAATTATTTCTTGTCTAATAAGCATCGTTTTAAGTCACTGTTCATGTCCGCTGTTTTCAACTGCATAAAACAAAATATCTGCCGTATTTTTTAAAAAATTCTATTTTATATCCTGTTCAAAAAATCCAATTACAGTCAGCTTTTCACATCCACAGGGGTTAGAGATGCTGCCCCCACCCCCATCAACGTGTGAAAACTACCTCTAACCTTTACTCTCGTTAGTGTAAACAATATTTTACTTACAAAAAAGGTTTTTAAAACATGAGAGTAGCATTTTTAAGATTTAAAAATATAGCATTTAAATGAAGATATATCTAGTAAGTTGGTGGAGTGGCCTATTGTCAGTACCAGACGGACGGCGAGGGAGTCTATCCACTTGCCTAATGATGGGATAGATTCCCAAATATGACCCATATAACAAATATAACTATTCTGTTAAAAAAAGGCCATAAAAAGTAATATTTTCCTGTATTAATGGTGAGGATTTTGTGTGAAGTCGATAAAATTATGTAATAAATTATATAACTCATGAAACTAACCGTGAAGTGAGTTTGTAGAAATATGGCTTCGTTTATGTCTAAATCTATTTGGATATGCATCGAGTTTATTGAATCAAAATAAGGGCTTTAAAATAAAACTGATGAAAATAAAAGAATTATCAAAGGTTATGGCATTGGATGAAAACCAGTCAGAAGGTGGGGAATTTATGAGAATGTAGAAACGTCAGAATGGCAGATATGATCATAAAAATGGGGATGTGAATTAAGGAAATCTAAGGAGCTGATGGTAGGTGTGGCGCTCCACCTCAGACGCTAAAATAATCTCCTTGTCTAGCGCTAGTGAAAAGGGGATAGACTCCCTCGCTGCATGGCTGATACCGACATTAGGCCGCCCCGACGACGATATATTAATACTTGTGTTCCTTAATTGCACAATCTTTTCCCCGCAATGCCCCCTGGTTAAAAATGAGACCGTCTAAGATGAAATGCAAAAATTTAAATTCTGATGTTGTTTATCTGATGAATTCTTATTTATTATGTGTGTCGTCACCTCAGCTAAATAATTATTATAAAGAAGGAAAGGGAAGAAAAGGACATGCAACACAGAAAAATATAAGAACGAAAGTAGGGGAAAGATTGAGAGTGGAGGTGAGCGCACGGAAGCAATAATGCTAATTTGTTTCAATCGAACATAATAAAAAGAAGGAAAGAAAGAAAAGGGAATGAGAGAGTTAAATCAAGATTATTATAGTCTTTTTCAAATTGAAGTATTTTGCATTAGCTCTTAAATAAACATACCAAACGTTATAATGAAATTATCATACTGTTGCATATCCAAAGGTCCTGCCAGTAAGATATAATTATCATAAAAGCATCTGTAAATTATTGTTATATTTCTTCCTGTGATACAGATTTTTCAGACTGTTATTCTCATCTTTATTGTTATAAGCAAAATGTTTCGGCTGTATAGCCCTCCGGCCTTCTTCAGATGTTTATCGTTGAACTCAGGAATCTTCTTGCCAAACTGGGGAACCTTCATGGAACTTCAAACTGAACCCTTCATTTAATCCATTCGAGTAGATAGTTCTCATTCTGTTAACTATGACCAGGTACAAGTGTTAAGCTATGTTAAGTATTCTATGTTATTTTTGCCCGTTGTCAGGGTTGAACCGCTCTAACTGGTGGTTTTTCACAGGAACCTGAGCTACATATGCAAGTACATGTTCCACCCTTAAGTGTCATCATCATCATAAACAACAACAATAACAATGGTGAGGGTAATGCCGTGGCTCATCTGGTTTCATTTTTTTTAACCAGCTGGCTACGGGATCAAACTTTGATGCGAGCATTTAGACCGAGTTTAAATCATTATTAATTTGTATTGTTCACTGCTAGTTTTAAGGTTTTAAAAAAATCGAATCGCTTAATTGAAACTAGAAAAATTATTATTCGGAAACTCTGGTGTAGTAACCCAGCAGTACTTTTTTGTACATGTCATCTCTATTCTGTTGTTTATAGGGGAAAACAAATTAATATATATTTGAAAATGTATTGTTTGTGCTTTTCATTATTTGATTTTATTATTAATTCAATTAATTCATTATCGTTTTAGTCGAGAAGCAAGGCCATGTACGACAAGTTAAAAAAAACTATTTGAGGAAGCCGCAGAGTTGGTAAGTTACAAACAGAAGAGACTTTTTCTCTTTTTTTTTTTTTTTTTTTTAGATCATCAGCAAGTGACAAGTGTCATTCTCAGCCGACAGTAAATTACATATTGATTACTTGTATATATTTCTCCAGGACTCTTCTAAGTATCCTGGACTAATTTTAAATAATGAAATCGAATATAATGAATTATGTTCTGGAATATGTTTTAATGCTTATTTTTGTTTTTATGAATAAAATTCTTCTTTGGGGGAATGAATTTGGAAACTTAAATATTTTTAGTGAACTTATTAACAAAAACGTATCTGAAACTCACTCTTACCTCAAAGTTTAGCTCTCAACACAAAGTAAAAAATCCGCTGAGTGACAGCTTGTCGGAAAACTCTTCAGTTTGGACACTCGTTAGTCAAGGTCGCACTGTATGTTATAGTTGTAACTATCTTTCCATGGCTGTGTTATAAAGACAATGACTCAGTTGATGCATTTGAATTGATACAATAATTCTGGGTTCATGCAAGGGTACGAAGAATTGACGAGTGACAACTCGTAACTTGAAAAACTCGTAAGTCAAGGTAGCAATGTAGGTTATAGATAATTGTAACTATCTGTTCATGATTTTGTTAAGACGATTATTTAGTTGCTGTATTTGAGTTGATACGATAAGTCAGGGTTCATGCAAGGGTTTAAGCGTAGGTCAAGATGCATATTGAGTAAGAGTCGGGGTACTCAGATGTAACTACTTGTAAAGGAAAGCAACCCGATTGTCTTTGGCGCTGTGTTCAGCCGTTTGTAATTCTTTTTTTGGGGGGTAGCGATTCTGCTTTTATATTGTTTGACCGAATCCTAAGACCATCGAAGTCATGTGAATACTGATTGGCTGATTTTTTTCTTCTATACAAACATCTGAAGCGCGTGGTGTAATGGTTAAAGTCATAGGAAATGGATTCGTCGCCCCGAGTTCAAATTCTGGACGTGGTAATTGCATTTCATTTAGCGCTAATATCCTTGGGAAAGGTATGAATTTTACT
>CM042137.1:41844933-42157433 GCA_023376005.1 Doryteuthis pealeii | reverse complement strand
AATGCCGATAACGTTTTGAAATAAATCAATTCTTAATGGATAATACAATTTTTTTATAAATACATTTTTCTATTTAACCCATAGATGGGACCCTAACAGGTACTACCACTCCGGGTCAGAGTGGACCAGGGAGCAATGGTGATGAAGGGGTGCACCACATTCCCCAAACCTCCAAAACTGGAACGTCACCATCAGATAGAGTTTAACGTCATTCCCAGGACATGTAGACAATATGATGGAGACTATAAAAGGCTAGTTAGAACCATTCTCCTTTTCTCTGGATAGAAGCACCAGTTTCATAAAAGAATAGTTGACACTCACTCATGTTCTTTTCTGTTGATAAAGACAAACTAATTCCCAATCTAAATTGCCGCTGAATAATTAATTTGTGGGGTCTGCATTCGCACTGAACGTCATTTTGTAATCATCTAAATTCTGGATATGACGGAGACAACTATAAAATTGTCAGTTAGAATCATTCACCTTTTGTTCTGGATAAAAGCAGCAGTATCATCGTGGATAAACATTAAAACTGTGATCCAAGGGGCTTGTGGGTCGTTTTGTCCACTTAAAGAAAGAAAGGGAAGAAAAAGGACATGCTACACAGACAAAATATATGAAAGAAAGTTTCAATCGAACATAATGAAAAGGTGAAAAGAAAGAAAAAAGTGTGAGTGAGTGTGTGTGTGTGTGTGAGAGAGAGAGAGAGAGAGAGAGAAGAGAGAGAGAGAGAGAGAGAGAGAGAGAGAGAGAGCTAAATCAAGATTATCATACTTTTTACATATTGAACTATTTGCAATAGCTATTAAGTAAACATATCAAATGTTGTAATAATTAAATTGTCATACTGCGGTATAATGATTAAATTATCATACCGTGGTATATCCACAGGTCCTGCCTGTCATAGATAGTTATTATAATGAATGAAATGAAAAGGGTTCACGGGGCGTTTTGTACACATATACATTTCCTCAAAGAATCGTTGACACCCACTCATGTTTTTTTTTCTTTTTTTTCTGGAGACAAAGACAAAACTGTGAGAGTTCCGGTGAAATGAAAGACGTCTTCCTCGTCGTTTCTCATAGTGGGAGTAATTGTCAAATGTAGACAATGATGAATAGAATATTAAAATGTTGGCTGTTTACTGAACTTTGGTATCAGAACGGTTGTTCAGGAAGACAGATCAAAGATAGATAAGAATTCTAGTGGAATGGAAAGCCAGTTGGTGTGTCAAAAAAAAAAAAAAAAAAAAAAAAAACGAACGAAAGAAAGAAAAAATCCCAAACACAAAGAGATCCATTTATGGGGCAGTTGGGTACACTGGGTTGGGTGGATGGGTGAGTCTTGCACCAGAACTCTCTTTGAGAGTCGTTCATTGTTCGGAACCCATTTTTACCATTTTCCGTTCGGTTCCTTTATTCATTATTAATTTTGTTCTTTCTTTTGCTTTTTTTGTTGTTCTTTCTTTTCTCTCCCCCATTCCGACTAAAGTCTTTTAGTAAAGAAAGGTTACTATCAGTAGTAATTTTTTTTTAGGATGGTAAACTCGGGCAAATGTTAATGGAGTTTACTAGCTGTGATAACTATTTCCTATTATAACAATAGCACGAGGGCTGAATGAATATATATATATATATATATATATATATATATATATATGGTGGATAATACGGGTTTTATAATTCTAAGTAGATAGTACTCAATATCATTGATAGAGCACATATTTGAGTTAAGGCAGCGTGGACATGGAGTCAACAGCTGGATACTGACAGTTTCTCACCAATGCTGTCTTCAGACCAATGCGCCTGGAGATCACACAGGCGAGAAACTGCCTGTAACCAGGTGTTGACTCCATGTCCATGCTACCTTATCTCATATATATATATATATATATATATATATATATATATTATATATATATATATTCATCAAGACATGCCAACTGCACGAATTCCCGGGACTCTTTCTCCAGATACATCCTTATCGGATATGGTTCTTGGTAAGTCATCTTGACGGTGCCCAGTGTCCGTACATAGCTTGGAAATCATTTTTACCATTTCTACTTGGTTCTTTTATTGTTTATTAATATTTTTTTCTTGTCCACCCCCCCCCCTTAAAATCTTTATTGTCAAGAAAACTTACTATCAACAGTAGTTTTTTTAGGATGACAAACTGGGGCAAATATTTATGGAGTTTACTAGCTTTGATAAGTATTTCCTAGTATAATAATAGTCGAATGTTCCTGAAAAGTTATCGGCCCAACCAAGAATGTAAGGATCGACAGTCATTAAACGTACATGAGATTCCACATATCCATGACATAATTCAGAACACCTGGCATATCATTTCTTAATTCTCTTGAAGCCTTCCCAAAAATCCATAAACAGAGTTGATAAAAGAAATCTATACATCTATAAAGGTTGGATTTTATGGCATGTCAATCCTTATTGGGTTGTTTTATGCCGAAGACATTTTGTTTTATTCATTTTTGATGGGTAATCAAATTCTTAAAACTCAATTTTTTGTTTAAACACTTTTTAAAAACTCATTTTGTTCTATTTAACCCATAGATTAAACCCTAACAGGTACTACCACTCCGGGTCAGAGTGGACCTGGAAGTATTGGTGATGAAGGGGTACTCCACATTTCTCGAAGTTCCAGAACTGGAACTTTCCAATCAGATATAGTTTAACGTCATACCCAGGACAATAAGACCCTCAGCTACTGCCTCCTAGCACATATATGATAAAAAATGGTCGGGGTTGCCATAAGGGCAATAGGTTTGAGACAATCATATAGATACTAGGGCGACGTCACCACTCGATTGATATGGGGGGGGGTCTCTCCAACCGCTCGTCTATCCCAAGTAAGGGTTAAAATGGAGTTGCATGTCATGGACTGCTCAGATACCAGGGTTCATTTCTTAAGCATCATGGGTCGTCCCCCACGGCCAACAGATGGTCCCATTGGTGGGGTGACTTATCCTTTGCAGAGAGGCAGACAGTGTATTCTGGTCCAGCCGACAGGGCTAGGAACACGAAGGCGACGGTGATACTAATTGTAGTTGGTGGTCTTTGGAACAGTCCCGAAGAATCTGGTAGAGAGACAGGGTTAACTGGAGATTATAGAAGAAGAATTGAAACTATCTAGACCACAGCATTGATAAAAGAGACTTGCTGTTACTCAAATTCCAGTGAAAAAGCTAGTTAGTATGTTGGATTTTACGGCATGTTAATTCTTAAGCATGATGCCACCTACGGCCAACAGGTGGCCCCATTTGTGGGGCGGGGGGTCTTACCCTTCTGCAGAGATGCAGTCATTGTATTCTAAAGGCACAGCCGACAGGGTTGTTAGAACTGTTGTGAAAAGCTCGCATACGTATTATTATTAGGTTATCAGCTCCATTTATAGTTATGATTGTTACTTCCGTTGCATATTAGAATAATAGGGTTGTATTAGAAATCACGTTTGGTCCTCTTTCATTCATTGTTTGGTCTCGAACCAGGTAGTGAGTAGTTCATTGTTCCAGGCGAAAATTAGGAAAGCGCGAAGCTGATTGTTCCGCTTTTTTTCCCTTCACCCCTGGTAAGTAGCTTTATGGAATCGAGCCAAAGGTATTGTTGAATAATATTAGTTGGGACTTGTGCCCTGCAGAGCGCACCTTTGTCCCTCCTTTAATTTATCTCTTTAATGGTGGGGGAGAGGTACCCAGATATGTTTAGAACATTGGCATTGGATCTCTACAAAAGAAATTTTCCTCTCGCACTTTACATTCTACACAGAAATACATATTAAAAAAAAGAAAGACTTAAATCAAGATTATTATACTTTTTACATATTGAATCATTGCAATAGCTCTTAAGTAAACATACGAAACATTGTAATAATAAAATTATCATACTGTGGTATATCCACAGGTCCTGCTAGTATCATAATATTATCTCTGGAATTTTTTCCCTGAATGTTTTAATTTATCAAAATAAGCACAAAGAGTGGTGGTGGTATTATTATCTATATACTAATATTCGTGTTCCTTAATTGGACGATTATTATCATCTTGCAACACCCTCTGGTTAAAAATGACACCGACCAAATCGTCCAACATGAAATGCAAGAATGTAAATCCTAATCATCTGTTGTTGCTTATCCGCCGAATTCTTATTTCTTATGCGTGCCGTCACCTCAGCTAAATAATGGACCATTACGATTTTATTATAGGGAAAGAAAGGGAAGAAAAATGGACATGCTACAGAGAAAAATATAATAAGAAAGAAAGATATAGAGTAGAGGAACGATAGAGAGAAAAGGTGTGAGCCCGCGGAAGCGATAACGTTAACCTCTTTCAATCGAACATGATGAAAAGAAGGAAAGAAAGAAAAAGAAAGAGTGTGAGAGAGAGTTAAATCAAGAATATTACACATTTTACCTATTGAACTATTTACACAATAGCTCAATTAAACATATGAAACGATGTAATGATTAAATTATCATAATGTAGTATATCCACAGGTTATGCTAATTTAGAAAATTGCTCAAGTAGTTATTATTATTAGTAGTATTAATAGTAGTAGTAGTAGTAAAATTTTCACGCCAGTAGTCTTTCGCAGGAGTTTGAACAAATGTTCTCATGTCTCCAGGACTCTTCTAAGTATTCTAGCCAATCTTAACAATACTGTTGTCTTGTTTCCACCTCGGATTTTCTAAGTCTCTTTTGTAAGCACTCTGGGACTGTTTCAAGGAGAAGAACTACATTTAGTACCCACTTTTCACTCATATTCCACAGCTTTTTCAGTTCTCTGACAAGGTTTAAGTATTTATCTATTTTTTGTTTTCTTTCACTCCCACTCTGTAGTCCATCGGGACGCCAAAATGAAAAGTTGATGTTGTTATTAGTGGTAGTATTTGTAGTAGTACCACCAGTAGCATAGTTTCTGTCAAAATTATGAGCTTATTTGCATATGAATCGCACTTTGGTTTACGATCCGAATATAGTATATGTAGGTTCAATGTAGAACCTAAACGTAGGTCGCTAGACTTTAGGCTAGAATCCAAAAATAGTGTACGTTCCTTCTTAGGTTATATATATATATATATATATATATATATATATATATTATAATATATATATTGCCTGTTATCGTCGTAGAAAATGGGCACGTTGAATATAGAAAGTTGAAAATAAAGTTATGCCAAGAAACTTCGGCATTGAATAACACATAAGGTGTTGATATGCCAATAAAAAATAAACCAAACCAAACTAAAATAACCAGGAATTCTTCATTAAAAATCTATTCTATTTCCAATTTCATGGAGAAGAGAAATAAATGGATTTATATTGTATTAGAATATTTTTTCAAGGCAAAAATCTATTCATTTTCAGTAGCGTTAAACACTCAACGCCATTACTTCAGTACACGGGTGATCCCAATCTCCCCCTCCCGTTTACAGATTGGAATCGCCCAAGTGTGTAGGTAGCTGTTTAGAACACCTAACTATGCTCAATGGATTGATCGGCTTAGTATATTAATGATTACTTTTTACCAGACGCCATTTTGTTTTTAAGAAAGTTAAAATGTCACGTTGATAACAACGTAAAGTATACGAAGGAGCTGTTCTGTTGTCCGAACAATATTTGGAATAGCAATGGACCTTCACAAAGTTCTAAACGGTATGTAGAAATTTAACTGGAATCCTGTAGTTATGATACTGAAGACTTGTTTTAGTTTGAAATTTGTTTTATTATATGGAGAAAAACTAAGCTATTACAAACTTCCCTCAAACATCTTATTATAATGGAGATTGTGTGCTTATCTGTCTGTAGCCGAAACTATATTACTACTCAAGTCACAATTCCTTCAGTTATTTACGTCACATTCTCCAAGATTTTATTCTATTCCAATCTCAATCATTAATAAAAATTGTTTTATATTATAAATACCGTTGACCATATCTCCATACTAACAACATGCAATTGTATTTAAATATACAACAAAAATAGCAGTTTACAGTGTGGGCTTGTAGGTTAATTTGCATATTGATATAAAAAGATTGATTTTAATAAATATGTACTTGGTATTATTGATTTTTAATTGTTTGGTTTTATCTTAATGAATATTAGCAAATACCTCGAGGATAAATCTTAAAAGAAATTCATTAACAAGAAGAAATAACTGTAATTTTATTCTTTACTGCCTATTTTAACTAAATAGATAAATCATGAAAATTTAGCCATGAAAGACGGGAGTGAAGGAAGAGTAATTTCAGTTGTTTTATTTTTCGATTATACCCACCTCTGTTTCAAATCTTTTTATCTGCATTCTTATTTAGTTTTATTAGCCTTTCTAATTTGATATATTTTATTACATTAAAACTTAATTACTTGCACCCAGAGGGTGCATATATTTGCTAGTTTAAATAATGACATAGGAAAAATCCCATATCCAGTAATATAGTTACAGTTAGTTTATAGTGACCAGCTAGAGTTAAGTATTTGTAGAGAAATATTTTTTTTCAAATTTGAGTGGAAAGG
Organism: Doryteuthis pealeii; assembly: GCA_023376005.1. Taxonomy (NCBI): domain Eukaryota; kingdom Metazoa; phylum Mollusca; class Cephalopoda; order Myopsida; family Loliginidae; genus Doryteuthis; species Doryteuthis pealeii. Next base: position 42,150,904 of record CM042137.1, on the reverse strand, counting down.
GGTTTAAGGTTTTATTTATTGTTCTTTTATACTAATGTACAATAGTATGTAAGAGATAATATAATTAGATTCCGTTTAAAAAGCATTACATTTCACGGAAATTCACAAAACTTTTGACATGTTAGGGTTAGTTTTAAAGTTGAAGTTTGTGTTAGGCAACTTCGGGAGTTTTGGTAATCTAATGTCACTTATACGTAAAATGCAATTCTAATATTATCTCTTGCGCGCTATTCTGTATTTATACCAACTAAACTTTTCCCAAACAATTAGATACTTTAAATAATGTAATAACCTCATAGGGAAAATCCCGTGACCGGTAGTATAGTTACAATTAGCGCGTTACCTCGAAAATAAGACCTGGCGTGATTTTTCAGAAGGATTTTAATATAAGACCTTTAATATACACTTTAAGCTACTACTTTTTGACTAAAACTAGAATTTAACCTTAAATGATCGATTTAATTTTAATTCGTATTTTTAAGTGAAAAAGAGCGTCTTTTTGGTAGTGCCTGAATTGTACCACTACTATTCTTCTAAAAGGATTGCTTTAGCATTAAATAACCCATAAAGGTGGACATACCATTATGCAAAGAAACTAAGCCAGACCATGGCAATTCCTGTCTCCTAATAGCTATACACAGGCTTGCAAAATATGTAACTGATTTGTTACATAAAACTCATATTATTTAAGGAATTTAATTTATTTATCATTATATAAAACTTTATCCGTCTTAGTTTTCTAACCGATTCGTGCTTTTCAAATCTGGAGCTTTGGGTAATATAGGAGTACCCCTTTATCACCATTACTCCCTGGTCCACTCTGACTTGAAGTGGTAGTACCTGTGATGGTCCCATCTATGGGATAAATAGAAAAATGAGTTGAAACAATGTGTTTAAAACAAAATTGAATACTCATCAACAATGAATAAAACAAAACGTTTTCGGCATAAAATAACCCAACAAGGGTTGATATGCCGTAAAAACCAACCAATATTTTTCTTACCGATCCTTTCCGACCTCACATAAAAATTAACATTGTTTCACACCTTTTCCGTTACGGAGGGGTTGAGTAAATAGTTTCCACCATTGCATTCGTAATTCTTTGATTTGGTTTTAGTATTCATCCCGCACTATAGTTGATTTATTTTGATTTTAAAGTTTCTTTCTATTCCAGGAAACTTTGGCTGGTCACCTCAAGCCCAAGTACCTATATGATTGTCCCAACCCTATGCCTCTTATGCCAGCACCCTATCCTTTTTATCATATATGTGCTACAAGGCGGTGGCTGTAGGTCTTGTTGTCCTGCGTATGACTGTAAACTCTACCTGATGGTGAAGTTCTAATTTTGGAGCTCTGGGGAACGTGGAATATCCCTTCATCCCCAGGTCTACTCTAACTTGGAGTCGTAGTACCTGTGAGGGTTCCATCTATGGTAGAATAAAAAAAAACGGGAATTTAAAAAGATTGAGTACCCATCAAGAATGAATAAACGTGTTTGGCATGAAATAACCCAACAAGGATTGACATGCCGTAAAATCCAAGTGATCATTGCTTGCTCCCCATAAAATTAACCTTGTGTCCACCGTTTCCGTTGTGGAGGAGTCGAGTAAATACAGTTTAACCATTGAATTCGTAATTCTTAGTTTTTTTTAAAGTTAGTATTCTCCACTATTTTGATTTATTCTAATTTTGATATTTCTTTCTATTCCAGGACACTTTAAAAAAAGATCTAAACAAAGCAAGAAATTAGAATCTTTATTTATTGATTCGATTCTTCCTAGAATCGAAACCATTCAGTGGCTTCATTGCAGGTTGACATTCCTGCTCTCCATTCAAGATTAAAGAATCTTACGATAAAAGAATAAAACCAATCGGAGAAGGTAAGTAAACATTGTTATGTGTTTATAGTCAAATAATAATTGAATCTATAAAATACCATTTTATTTTGGACAATTATTTTTTCTTTTTTAAAAATGGAACGCCAACCAGGCTACAGCAAAATTAACACGAGTAAAACAATTTTTAAAAAAATTAAACAAATACTGAAAATGTTGCTTTGGAGAATAATGTCGTTCGTTGCTTTAAAATGGCGAGTATTTTTATATAGGGAAAATAACAATTGATTTAATTTTTAAATCAAAATTTTCATGATAAAATTTTTTTTATTTTTTTAAATTAAATATCGAAATCGATTCCTGTTAATACTTTTCTCTTATGATTTCGCTCAGATTCAAGAAATTTTGTGTCGTGGGGGGGGGGGTCAAAGTTCAGGTACTGGATGTGTATGCAGAATGGTCCTCTTAAAAATCTGATATTGTAAAAAATTATCTGGTACCTCTACAGGAGGCAGCTTCATTGCTGAAATGAGGTAACCAAGCGAGTGCATAGTACTATTTGTATTTTTGTAATTTAACCACTGTAGTTCTTTTTTTATAAGAAAATAAATACAAATGTTCTAATCAATTATTATTCTGATAACTCTTATTCTCTTGCTTTCTCTGTTACCTTCTACTTCCTTGTTACTGAGGATACACCTTCGTAGAATTACTTTGCGAGTTATTCGCTACAATACAATAAATGGCTGAAATTTGATTTTTATTTTCAATTTTTAATTTAACAACTAAAATAATCGGTGAAAACAAAACCATTAACTAAGTGATTAGAGCAAAAATTGCGCTATAAAAACTCCTAGGTGATTCTTTTCATACAAAATGTTGCATGTAAGTGCATTCCGAAGCAGTAAGTTTATGTGGTTAAAGTAAAAGTAAATGTACTTCCTAGCAAAGGGATTGAACTCACAACCTCCTGGTTATGAGTAATATTTTTCTTAGATCTACAACTCCTGTGAATTAGAATGTCTCGGCCAGTGGGGAAATATAAAAGCCAAGTTAGTCTCTCCAGTAACGATTTTTTTGTTATATCCTGGAGAACCTTAGATACTTTAGATTTACCCCCCCCCCCTTTATAATTTTTGCCATTTACTGAGAAAGTCAAGCCGATTGTAGTAGAGGAAAAGAGAATACTAAAAAGTCAAAGTGTGCAGTGACTGGAATAGACAAAAACTATTCATTAACTTAAACTAAAAATTCATCTTAGATTTTTCGACTTACAAAATAAACTTCTATTATTTGGATTTTTCGGACTATTGTGCTCATCTTTATTGTTATATATACGACGTTTCGGCCGATGTGTCCTCCAGCCTTCATCAAGCGTTGACACATGGCAAAACGGATTATAAGGGTTAATACAGTTCTAAGTGACGATCATCTATAGGTGGTAGGTTCAATCCTGGCCAAGGGTGATAATAACATAGAATACTTAACATAGCTTAACACCTTGTAGCCGGTCATGGTTAACGAAAATTTGCCACGTGGATTGAATAAAAGGGCTCGGTTTGAAGTTCCGAGAAGGCTCCCGATTATGACGTGAAGGTTTCTGAGTTCAAAGAGAAGGTTCTCGAGTTCGACACGAAACACCTGAAGAAGCCGGAGGGCACATCGGCCGAAACGCTGTGTATATAATAATAAAGATGAGGACAATAGTCCTAAAATTCCAAATCATACAAACTACAAAATAAAGCTAGGAAAATCGCGTTTTCTTTTCATGTGTATGTGTGTGGGGGGGGCCGAATTCGTGTAGAAAAAAATAGGAAGATATGGTATTTTATTTGGGGGGGGGGAATCTGACAATTTAAATCGGGTACGTTTACATTGTGGAATATTTAGCAATTTAGGCTATCAGATCATCATCAATATTAATTAGTACTAGTAGGACCTGTGGATATACAACGGTACGATAATTTACTTATTACAACGTTTGATATGTTTAAGAGCTATTGCCAAATAGTTCAATATGTAAAAAGTATAATAATCTAGATTTAACTCTCCCACTCTTTTTTATTTCTTTCCTTCTTTTCATTATGTTCGATTGAAACAGATTAGCAATATCACTTCCGCACTCTCACCCCTCTCTATATATTTACCTACTCTCTTTCTTTCTCATATTATGTGGCGTTCTTTCTATTCTCTTTCTTTCTTTATGATAAAAATGGAATGGTCCATTATTTAGCTGAAGTAACGACACTCATTAGAAATAAGAATTCGACAGATAAGCAACACCAGATAATCAGGATTTACATTTTTGCATTTCAACTTGGATGATTTGGACAGCCTCGTTTTTAATCAGTGTTGAAAGATGATAACGGTCGTACTTTTAAGGAACATGATTATTGAGATAGATAGTTTCCAATGCACGATGTTCATTACTGTCAAAGAAATAAGGACTCGAATGAAATTAACGATAATTAATTCACTGTCTCGTAACCTGGTTTGGTCGTCGTTACGCTTCTCAGTGTGTCGTAAATCCTGGTGGAACCTATTATTCTCCAGGTAAACAACTAGTTTGAATTTCCTTCTCCAATGTCGGTTGTCATACCAAGATTATAGAGACCAGTCTGTCATACTATTTATCTTACCTGTATTTTCGGAACCTTGTGTTCAGTGGCTTCGACCACTGGACCGGTAAGATATTTAACATCAGCTTGATCCTGGGGCGGGGGTCTATCCCCTCAAGTAATACTTGCCCCCTCGTCTAAAAGGGGAAGGGCTGGGTTGATTTCCTAGTGCCACGGGCGCCTCAAAAGAGGAATGCCGAAGGGATCCACAGAATGTTTAAACACGAGCCACATATGAGCTTCCGAACAGTGTCCGGGGTATCTGGAGACGGGTCCAAGTGGTAAACAAACGAAATCTCTGCTGAAATTGATGAAGATATCTCCGTCACGTTATTTAGAGGCTTTTTTCTTTCGTGGTCCTTGTCTTTGACTGACATGGTGGGATATCAGTAAATACTTATTCACCCAAGCGACCCTACCGAAACAATTATTCTTGCAAGCGAACCTGAAGTAAATGTCCTAAATACTTAGTATTTACTCATAACTTGGGATTCCCCTAACGTAGTGGCTAATTGTGACATCTTAGTAAACGAGTTTGAACTCCAGTCACGCTATTGCGTTCATTTTTTGTTTATTAATATCCTCGATAGGGCTATCGGTTAAATAGTATCATTACTGTTCTTTGTGGTTTTGGTATTAACTAACTCCCGAAAGTTGATATGCCATCAAAGAAAGAAACCATAGCTTGGGCGGAGTAGTTGAATCCATACATTTCCCAAGAGCATTAGCCCTATGTGAAATACAAACAGCAGCATCCAGAAATAATTAAAATGACAGTATTGTTTGATGTGCGAGTAAGTTTGCTCTTGAAAGACTGAACCGTTTCTGATTGGTTGGTTGGGTTTTATGACATGTCAACTCTTGTTGGGTTATTTTAAGCCGAATATATTTTGTTTTACTCATTCTTTCTTTGTTAAACTCATTTTTTCACTTTAATCCATAGATCGTACCCAAACAGGTATCATTACTACGGGTCAGAGTGGACCGGAGAGTAATGATGATGAAGGGTACTCCACATTCCACAGAGCTCCAGAACCTCACCATCAGATAGTTTAACGTCATATCCAGCCATCGCTTTCTAGCTCATATATGATAAAAGGGTTGGGGGTTGCCATAGGGGCAATATTATTGGGGCAATGATATAGCTGCTAGGGCCTGACGTGACTAGCAGATTGAATCGGAAGTGGGTCTCTCCGACCGCCCGTCTAGCCTAAGTAAGGGAAAAAGTGGAGTGTTGCACGTCATGGACTGTTCATTCCACCAGGATTATGTGGTTAAGCATCACGGGTCGCCACCCACGGCAAACTTTGGGTAGGGGGGGGGGCTTACCTCTCTGCAGAGGTACAGTCGGTGTATTCTGAAGCCCCATCCGATAGGGCTGGACAAGTTTCTGATTGATGTAGGTTACCGGAATGACCTCGTTAATTTACTAAGGTCATAATAATCCTCAATACGAGGCGCCCTTTCCCGGTGATAATACCGAATATTTTATTCTTCGAAAGAAAACTGGTAGAACAGTGCCATAAAAAAAGACATTGTCACAATGTTGGTTGATTTATCAGATTCTGAGGGTTAAGTAATCGCAAGCTGTTGTTCGGTTTGTAAGTTGCACTGATATTTGAAACTGATCTCGTCACAAACAAATTGGATTCAAAAACTGAACACTATTTTGTTTTTATTCTTGATCATTGAACCATGAAAGAAAAATGAAATGTTTGACATCTATAATTATTGGATATGGAACAATATTAAAAGAAAAAAAAACAACAAACAAACTTAATGCTTTGTTGTCAATATCTTTTGTGTCTGAAATATTTTTGTACAATTTAAAGACAACAATTGTCTCCTTTGTTTGTACTTATTTTACACTTGATGCAATTCTAGTCAATTTGGTATCCATATAAAAAAATTCGTCAATAAATTTACACTTGAGGAAATGACGTCGTTGTATTTCTCCTTTTTTGCCCACTTATTCACATTGGGTCATAATAGCATTTTTTTATAGAAACAAACAACTACACAAAAAATATAAATATAAAAATACAATGAACGCAATTCTCTAACTCTGACATGCGTCTTAGGGACACGAAATTTATTCAGATCTACAGGACTCTTCTAAGTATTTTAGCTGATTTTAACCGTGCTGTGGTCTTGATGTCTCGATTTTTCCTCTGATCTTTAGTTCCCCAAGTCTTTTTTCAAGCCCTTGGGAATTGTTCCAATGGCATCAGCAACAGTTTCATGTTCCACAGCCTTTTTATGTATAGAGTTGTATGTATATAGAAAGATAGTGTGCATGAATGTGTGTGTGTGTGTGTATGTATATATATATATATATATATATATATAGTTATTTACTAAGCGTAGCTTCGATGCGGCACAAGGCCAGAAGTATGGGGGCACCAAGTGAAAATCGAACTCACTAAGTTTTGCTTTGCTAATCTAGCTTGCTAACCATTACACCACACACACACACACACACACACACACACACATATATATATATATATATATATATATATATATATAGAGAGAGAGAGAGAGATGTGTGTATATATATGTATAGCTCAGCTGATGAGGCCTAATGGGCTGAAATGTACATACAGAGATGACTTTCGATTTGTTTACGCTTTACATTTAAAACGATATGCACGCCTAATTCATTTAGTTATAATTAATTAATTAACAAAAATTAGGTATGACTTTAATTAAGCACATAACCTCCCACAAATTGTCAGCCTTCGCCATTTTCAAACACACTGTTTGACTACTTCATATATTATATATATATATATAGAGAGAGAGAGAGATTTGTGTATGTATATAATATATAAAGAGAGATGTGTGTGTCTCTCTATATATACACAGATCTCTATATACACACACACACACACACATACATATATATATATTTGGCAAGATGCAAGTATTTCGTTTTAAATTTTTATTTTCATTCTGTGGTCCATCGGAATGACACAATCTACGAGATGACAAGTTTAGTGTAGGTCTAGTCTTCTGTAATCTTATTATGATGGAGATTCGTTGTCTGTCTGTAAACCAAACTGTCACTGTTTACCTTTAAATACCCACAGGAATTGCATTAGTTTATTAATGAGTATTTAATCTATAGTTAAAATCATTAATACATAGAATAATTTTTATCTATTAACAATGTCTCCGTGAAAATTGAGTTAGACTTGTCTTAAAACAGCCCATGTTATTAGTGCGTTTAAAATCCTGTAATGTGTCTATATATTTCTAAGAAGTAAAGGTTTACAGAATATTTGATGTGGTTATTTTGCATTCTGGTTTTAACAAAACCGGTTTAATAAATATTTTCTTGTAGTTACTGATCACTTATGTCATTGTTTTATTCGCCGAGATACTAAAATCAATACTATGAATGATTTTATATAGAAACCAATTAAAATATAATCAAAATAAGTGTAATCTTTTTATATGCTTTCTTATTTCATTTCGTTAGTTTTTGTAATATATTTCATTACATTATATATATATATATATATATATATATATATATATATAGTGTCGTCGGGGTGGCCTAAAGTCGGTATCAGCCAGACAGCGAGAGTCTATCCCCTTTTCACTAGCACTAGACCAAGGAGATTATTTCAGCGTCTGGGGTGAAGCACCACACCTACCACCAACTCCTTACTTTACCACACATATTCCTGTGCTATTCATGCACTGGGTTTATGAGGACCGGTATCGAACCCGGAACCTTGTGGTTCCTAGTCGAAATTCTACCGACTTAGCTAAACCGGATACACACACACACACACACACACAATGTGTGTGTGTGGCTTACCAGGAACGTTAACGGGTATTCGGTGATGTTTGATTTTTTAAAATCAAAAAATGTTATCTATCCTCAGTTTAATGCCGCAGATGACTAAAGTTCGAACAAAATTCCGCGCATGCGTAATCATAATGGTTAAACTGGAGAATCCGTCTACTTATATTGTGAGTTCAATATATGTCTCTTTCTTTTCAGTTATTGGACACAAAGGAAAAAATAAAGTGAAGAATTTAGACCTATTTATGGCCGACCAATCAATTTCATTTCTTATCTACGGAAATTGTCACATTCATATGGGATAATCTTGGGCATTGACAATGACAAACTGCTGACATATAGACATATATATGTATATATATGTATGTATATATGTATGTATATATATATGTATGTATATATATATATATATATATATTATATATAATGAGCACTTGAATTTATGTGCATATCTGTCAGTTGATATATATGAGTACACCATACAATTGACGAGTCTCTGTTAAGTAGGTATATATATATATATATATATATATATATATATATATAAGGCACGTGGAGGGCGTTGTATTATTTATGTTACTACTCCATCTCTCTGTTCACTCCTACACTTACCATTATCTTTATCTTTTGTGGTAAGAGCGAATTAGATGGGATGACCGTAGGAGGAACAGTGTCCGGGGGTATCGGGAGACGGGTCCAAGTGGTAAACAAACGAAATCTCTGCTGAAATTGATGAAGATATCTCCGTCAAGTGATTTAGAGGCTTTTTTTTCTTTCGTTTTCTGACAGTACAAAGTTTTTATTATCTATATCTCGACACAAGAGAATCTTTTCAAAATTTGACACATAAAACAACATAATAGAAAGACAGAATTAAAAGAAAAATTGTTGAGAGGAATAACTGAAAGAAGCGGTGGGTAGAGGAAAGGAAAAGGTAGAAAAGGGTGGGTTGAATGGGAAGATAATATGAGTAAAATGGACGGAGGAAGGTTGAAATAAAACAAAAATAAAAAAACGGGTTGAGTACGGGGTATAAAAATCCCCGGTTCAAAGATCTTTGACGGTCAAACATATATTTCCATTCTTTTCAGTCTAGTCACAGACTCTTTGTAAATTTGTATATTGTGGGTGACGGTATTATTCAGATGGGTTGAGATGAGATTTGGTTGAAGGATGGAAAAAAATCTGTATCTCTCTCTCTCTCTCTCTCTCTCTCTCTCTCTCTCTCTCTCTCTCATATATATATGTATGTTTGTGTGTGAATATGTTTGTGTGTATATTCAATGTATGCATATGTTATGCATGTATATGTTTGTCTCATGTTATGTATGTTTGTGTGTGTCTCTGTTATGCATGTATGTTTGTGTGTGTCTCTATGTTATGTATATATGCATGTATGTTTCTCTATGTTATGTATGTATGCATGTATGTATGTGTGTGTGTCTATGTTATGTATGTATGTATGTATGTGTATGTGTGTGTGTCTCTATGTTATGTATGTATGCATGTATGTTTGTGTGTGTCTCTATGTTATGTATGCATGTATGTTTGTGTGTGTCTCTATGTTATGTATGTATGCATGTATGTTTGTGTGTGTCTCTATGTTATGTATGTATGTATGTTGTTTGTGTGTGTCTCTATGTTATGTATGTATGCATGTATGTTTGTGTGTGTCTCTATGTTATGTATGGATGTATGCATGTATGTTTGTGTGTGTCTCTATGTTATGTATGCATGTATGTGTGTGTCTGTATGTTATGTATGTATGCATGTTATTGTTGTGTGGGTCTCTATGTTATGTATGGATGTATGCATGTATGTGTTGTGTCTGTGTATGTATGTATGCATATATGTTTGTGTGGTCTCTATGTATATGTTTGTGTATGTTATTATGTATGCATGTATGTTATGTTATGTTATGTATGTTTATGTATGTATGTATGTATATGCATGCACGTATGTTTGTGTGTGTTCTATGTTATGCATGCACGTATGTTTGTGTGTGTCTCTATGTTATGTATGTTTTGTGTGTCTCTATGTATGCACGTGTGTTGTGTGTCTCTGTGTTATGTATGTACGTATGTTTGTGTGTGTCTCTGTGTTATGTTATGTTTGTGTGTCTCTGTGTTATGTATGCACGTATGTTTGTGTGTGTCTCTATGTTATGTATATATGTTTATGCGTGTATATGTTATATATATGTTTGTGTGTGTGTATATATGTTATATATGTTGTGTCTGTGTGTATATATGTTATATATGTTTGTGTCTGTGTGTATATATGTTATATATATATGTGTGTGTGTTATATGTTATATATATATATGTGTGTGCGTATATATGTTATGTATATATATATATATATATAATATATATATATATATATGTGTGTGTGTGTGATATAAGATTTTTATCAGTGCGAATTAACTCGCCTCATATCCCTCAATCCGTTTTTCCGTCTCCGATACTCTTCAATGGAAAGTATTTTATGCACTATTCATGGATTTCCTGTCCAAAAAGAAGACATTATCATGGATAACCGTGAGCTGAGACCCACCCACCGCCACACTCCGAAAAACTATGGCAGAAACGTTATATATTGTGAACGGTACCTCCCAATGTCATTCGTTGGAAATCTTATCAGATAAAAACTATAAAAACCTATGACAAGTTTTTCCAGAATTTGCTAATGATTATCGAGTGGGGTGCTGTTTTCCAAACCCCACAGACAATTTCTCATGTCCGTACCGAGGCTTGGTCGAAGAATCCAGCGCGTTTGATGAGTTTCAACTCTTTTCAAAACGTTTTGATGTTGCCTCCTTATCTGAGCCAATCTTATCGACCAATGTTTTTAATACTGACAGAAAGCATGTTGTATAAGCTATTAATGGACACTGGGCAACGGTCTGACCGGGCATAGAAGAGTCGAACAGAGGAGGAGTGAGGTAAAAAAAAAAAAAAAAAGAAGGTTATAGGCTCTAAAGTAAAATGGTTATCAATAATGGGTCTTGTCCATCGTTGAAGCTCAACTATTGGTTGGTTGGGAGATGGGTGTGATAATTATAACAGAAAGAAGGGCGTGTGCAAGAGAAAGCATTGTTTTTGTTTTGTTCCTTTTTTTTTGTCAAGGTTATGTGCCATGGAAGATGTAGGTCTTTGGTTGCAATTAATAGCAATGAATTATCTGTGCTTTGCGTACAAAACTGTTAGATGTCTATTCTGTTTTTCGCTCGAACTGAAACCTTTGACTTTCATTTTTCTCATTTTGTATCGTCATTTCGTTCGTATTTTATTTGCCTTTTGTTGATTGCTTCTTTTTAACTGTATGTCTCTTAATTCTTTTTTTTTTTTATTTATCTCACTTTTATATATACAGGGTGTCCATAAAATCAGTGTACACTTTAAAATTTTAAAGTGCACACGGACTTTGTGGGCAACCTATATATATATGTATATATATATATATATATATATATATATATATATAAATTTCACAACTAGAGTTGAAGATCGCATAGGTGAGAAACTGTCAGTAACTAGGTGGTAACTGCATGTCCACGCTACCTTAACTCAAATATGAACGTTCTATCAGTGGTATTGAGTATTATTTGCTTAGAAATATAGTATTTATATTATCCACTATTTATCTATGTATGTATGTATGTATGTATATATATATATATATATATATATATATATATATTTGGTACATGAAAACTTATAAACTACTAAAAGTAGAGGAATCAATGTAAATTGGGGAGGTGATATTTTATTATGAAATAAAAGCATATATATATATATATATATATATAAAATTAGTGATGTTATAGGTCCAACGGTAGAAAATTAAATGTTTTATAAGAAAGAACGTCCGCAAAATAATTTGAACTTTTTTCAAAAATACTTATTTTCACGACACTTGTTTCATATTTTAGTATCTTCAGGCTTGTTTAATTACTTTCTGATTATATATATATATATATATAGGTTCCTCGCTGCTTTATATAAAGTTAAGGTAGTGTATACATGGAGTCAATGGAACCTGGTTACTGACAGTTTCTCACCTATACAAATGGTAATTTGATTCAGCGTTTGAGTTATATACGCTGTGATTGGTTTTGATATTGAGCACTGTTTACTTATAAATATAGCATCCATATTATCTACATATTATGTATATGTGCGTGTGTGTGAATGCAGGAGGTCACCTCGGCCGAACGTTGTGTTATATAATATGAGTCTGAAAAATCTAAATAATTCAAATCTTTATTTCTGTTCTATTTTACTATATTCTCTTTTTTTTTTTTTTTTTTTTGTTGCTTTTTCAATTTCTTTCATTATTCTTACTCACCTTAATTCGCTCTGTCGACTGGCCTAAAATACATCGCTGTTACCTCCTGCAGTGGGTTAAATAAAAAGAAGGGGATATCTTCTGTATGGTTGGAAGGTTCTAGATTTCGATCTTTGCAGGAATGTGAAGTAACTCGTCGTTGTCATTACACCCAGATTCACTCTGATCTGAAGTGGTAGTACCTGTTAGGGTCCTATCTATTGATTGTCCTGGGTATGACATTAAACTGCATCTTATTGTGAAGTTCGACCTTTTGAGCTCGGGTGAGAGTGGAGTACCCTTCATCGCCATTACTCCCAGGTCCACTCTGGCTCGGAGTGGTATTACCTGTTACTAGGGTCCCATTGAGGTTTTTAAAAAATTGAATACCCATGAAGAATGAATAAAACAAAACGTCTTCGGGATAAGATAACCCAACAAGTGATGACATGCCATAAAATCCAACAAATGAACCAACTATCTATTCGTCAAATAGATATTTTTTTAAATTATTAGCGTTAGATAGGAATACTTTAAACAATATAACTGTGTGCAAATTATTTGCAATTAGAATAATTGCTCGAATTTACAAAATAATTACTTGATAATCACTTACTTGAACCCATATGATTATGTCCATATCTTAGAATTGGATATGAATACTTGAAACATATGAATGTGTATTATTAAGTAGAAATCGTTACTTGAGTGTTTATAAAGCATTAGTATTTAGTATATTTAAGTGAGGGGGTCCTGTGGCGTAATGGCTAACGTGCTGGACAGTGACATTGTTATAAGCGTGTTCGAACTCCAGTTGAGCTATTATGTTCACTTTCGGAGTAATACCAATGGGAAAGGTTTGAAATCCTTCATATGCCCAACTATGGTTTAAAGAATGTCACTGCTGTTTTTCCACGATAATGGCATTGGCATTAAATAACCCACGAAGATTGATATGCCATTAAGGAAAGAATCCAAATAAAAAACAACTTTAAGTGATCTAACAAGGAGTGACATGGCGTGAAACTAAACTCTTTAACCATTAAGCGACAGCAGGTACTGTAAACTACCAGATAATGAGTTAATTTAGCATTAAATGACTCGATTAGGGTTGATATGCCGTAAAACAATCACACAAATCTTTAAATTTTGGGGGGTTTCTTCTCATTTCCCTTTATTTTGTCTTTTTCCTTCTCTCTCTTCTCTTTACGCATGTGCCTCCGTAGATTCATTCACCCCCCCCTCTCTCTCTCTCTTTTTCATCGATCCCCTTTATTTTTTATTTCTCTTTTCTTTATCCCCCCTCTCTCTCCTTTTAATCTTATACCTCAACTTCTCTCTTCTGTCATTCTCTTTCGTCGCCCTGCTTATTACTCCTCCTCCTCCTCCTCCTCCTCCCCTCTATTTTCCTATTTCTCTCTTTCTCGTTTTTTGCCTTCTCTCTCTTTCTCGTTTTGTCTTTCTCTCTCTCTCTCTCTCTCTACAAATTCATATTTTATCTTTACTCCTCTCTCCCTGTTTCTTACTGTTTTAATTCTGGTCGTATCTCGTTTTTTCTCTCTATGTCTCTATCTCTCTCTCTCTCTGATCATATTTTTATCTTTTACTCTGTCTCTGTCCTGGCTTAAGTCCTGGCGTATCTCGTTTTGTCTCCCCCCTCTCTCTCCCACAAAGGGAATAGCAACATCCTTTTATCCTTCTGTCTTTTCTACTCTCTCTCTCTCTCTCTTCTCTCTCGGTTAAGTCCTGGTCGTATCTCGTTTTGTTTCTCTCTCTCTCTCTATCTCTATCTATCTATCTCTCCACAAAGGGGACAGCAACATCCTTTTCCCTTCTGTCTTTTCTACTCTCTCTCTGGCCGTATCTCGTTTTCTCTCTCTCTCTCTCTCCTCTCTCTCTCTCTCTCTCTCTCTCTCTCTACCCAAAGGGGGCAGCAACATTTTTTTTATCATTTTATCCGCTCGCCTCTCCAAGGCCACTCAGTTATTTTATGACCCTCGGTGATTTATAACTCCTTTTTATTGCTTGTCTATAAGCTTTGAATGTTTTTCTCTGCATATGACATCGACTGAATGTTATCTTTATTGTATCAATACTCAATGCCATCAAACACTATTATCCACCCATTTAACTCTTTTCAATCTCACTCAACTATAATACGTGCATCATTTCCTTGAATGCTTAAGCCTTAAAGACTTGCTGTCACTTGTCACGCCAGTAACAAAAAAAAACGCTAGTTAAAATTTGTGTGTAAGACTCGCATAGAATGAAAATAATAATGAGGTTGTGCTGGCAGCACGGATATCTATGACTCACTCTGTCGATCATAACCACTAGGGGGTCCTCTTCGCAGCATCCAGAATCCGTACAGGAAAATAATCATCAAGTTGTGATGACAGCACGGATATCCATGATTCAATCTCTCTCTTACCAACTATGACTATCAGTCATCACCCCTGGGAAGGTACTCCATGACTCTATATTTATATCTGTGTCTCTGTCTGTCTCTCTCTTACCAACCGTCTCTATCGGTCATCACTTCTGGCAGGTCCTCTTTGCAGCATCCATAACTCGCACAAGAAAATAACCATCATACTCAGGTTATGCTGGCAGCACGGATATCCATGATTCTATCTCTCTCTCTCTCTCTCTCTCTCTCTCTCTCTCTCTCTCTCTCTCTCTCTCTTCTACGCCCCTGAAAGATCCTCCGTGCAGCATCCAGAATCCGCACAAAACTGATTGATGTAGGTTTTTGCTGGTTAGTCTACATTAGTGTGTCCACAGGAGAACGTCTATTATGAGTTTGTCCTTGCTTCTCCAGCAGTGTCTATCAGGTCTTGTTCGTCTCAGTCGGGTGGTTTATGGGATAAGGGTTAAGTGGTCGTGCAGTTGTTTTCTTGTGAGGTGCGGCTTCCAAGATTTAAGAGAGCACGCGCATCCTTGCGTAGCTCCCATTTATCTTATTCTCTAAGTGCTTTGTTAGAGTCCCAGTGGTGCAGCCGTACAGTAGCACTGCTACGACTATGGCTCAGAAGAATTTTCGCTTTAGTATTTATATGAACAAGCACCAGAGAGATGTAGGGTGAAGAATTGGAAGAATTCAGATTAATAAGAATTGGGATACGGTTATCGTCGGAGGAAATGGACTCGGCGACCCGAGATCAAATCCTGGTCGAGGTTGTGTGCATTTTACATTTCGCTAATACACTTAAAAGTTATGAATCCAACTATTTTTCTTCTTGCTATGTGTAAATTGTAGGGCAATCTGTTGGGGTTTTTTAACCTTTGTATGGCAACTGGTCAAGGAAAAGGAAATATCTGAATTTAAAGCAGTTGTATACCTGGAGAGGGATGGGCTCCGCCAGGTTATTCCTATCTACATGATTTGAGTCCCCTTACAACCAAAACCAGGTTATGTGACCAGTGATGAAGAATAAGAATGCAGGGAAGTGTGATAATATTGGTTGCCAGCTGATAGGGAAGATTTTTGTTAAGCCCCACTTACCATTGATCAATATTAGAATTGGTATATCCATTATATGTCATTTTGTTGTGGTTCTTCCTCCTATGCCTTGAGGGTGAACCTGTGTCTGTTTTCAAACGAGGAGATAACATGGTTAGACTAGTAAACCAACCCAATTAAGAGCGTGGGGTAACTTCACATTGGTCTGGAAGAGTTATCTTCCCGCTGTGTTGCAAAGTGTTGTCACCAGGGGCTATAGTATTTAAGCGCCTGATTTAAACTTCTCTTCCTCTGTTAGCTACATCTTCTTAACGAGCACATGGGTTAGACTAATGTCTACCCTTTTTCTCGGTGGGGCTTCGCCCCCCCTAGTAAGTCATCTCTATGTACGGACGCTCCAGTCCTTTTATATATGCATATGTTTATATATAAAATGTTTTGTCCCACGAATGTGAGTTGTATGTATATACTTGAACCTTTATTCACAAAACTGTCTTTGGACTCGCATTATCCACCACAGGAATCATATTTGTTCTATTGACCAAACTTAATGGCAACGATATGACTGGGTCATATTGATATCTTTATAACAGATTCTATTAGTTCTGTTACCTTTGATTGTTTACTCATTTCCTTCTATGTCTTGGGCGTTAGAATACACCGACTGCACTTCTGCAGAGGGGTAAGACTCCCCTAATAAGGCTACCTGTTGGCTGTGGTTTGCGACTCGTGATGTTTAAGGATGGAAACCAGGTGGCTGAGTAGTCCATGACATGCAACACTTCACTTTGGCCCTTACTTGGGTTTGACGAGCGGTCAGATAGGCCCCATCCGATCAATCAGCTGGTCACGTCAAGCCCAAGCACCTATATAATTGTCCCGACCCTATTGCTCTTATGGCAAGCCCTAAACCTTTTTATCATATGGGTGGCTGAGGGTGTTCATATCCTGGGAATGACGTTAAACTCTATCTGATGCTGAAGTTCCAGTTTTGGAGGTTTTGACAATGTGGAGAACCCCTTCGTCACTATTGCTCCTTTGTCCACTTTGACCTGTATGTTAAATAGAAGAACATGAGTTTATAATAAAAATTGAGTATCCATTAAGAATCAATTTATTTCAAAACTTTATCAGCATTACATGACCCACTGAGGTTGATATGCCGTAAAACAAACCAAACCTCTTCATGTGAATAAAGGTACAAAAAATTCGCAGAAAACGTCACTTTCATAGAAAATATTCTAAGTGTTGAATTGCGTGTATTAGTTCACTGTTAAATTGAAAACTGAGCACAATTAAATTTGTCCATGAAGCAGTTGGTATTTATAGCACTTCAGAATATTCCATAATTGCATCAGGATGATCCCATTCCTTGAGTCCTGATTATCTTTGATATCTTATAATCGCGTCCAAAGAACTCTTAAGAATCAACTACACAAAGATAGGAATGTACAATTAATGCAACTATCTAACCTCCAGACATGAAATAACTCAAGACACCCTAAAGTCCAACCCTTCCTCACTGTGGCAGGGTGGTGACAATGTGGTAGTGTCAGACGAATTGGTTTGTCACCTAGTGATATTAGGGGCACAACCCGGCTAAAGGGGCTCTTGTGAAAATCCAAAAGGCGTCTCCATTATCATCAGGAATCCCGCCCTGTCGGCTGGGGCATTAGAATGCACCGACTGCACCTCTGCAGATGGGTGAGACTCCCCCAATGGGGCCACCTGTTGGCTGTAGGTGGTGACCCGTGATGGTTAAGGATATAACCAGGTGTATGAGCAGTTCATGACATGCAATACTCCACTTTGGCCCTATCTTGGGCTAGACGGATGGTCGGAGAGGCCCCCTCCGATCAATCGGCTGGTCACATCAAGCCCTAGCACCTATATGATTGTCCCAACCCTATTGCCCTTATGGCAAGCCCCAATCCTTTTTATCATATGGGTGCTAGAAGGCGGTAGCTGCGGGTCTACATGTCCTGGGAATGGCGTTAAACTCTATCTGATGGTGAGGTTCCAGTTTTGGAGGCTTGGGAACTGTGGATCACCCCTTTATCACCATTGCTCCCTGGTCCACTCTGACCCGGAGTGGTAGTACCTGTTAGGGTCCCATTTATGGGTTAAATAGAAAACATGAGTTTATAAGCAAAATAGTATTATCCATTAAAAATGAAATTATTTCAAAACTTTGTCAGCATTAAACATTTTTTTACCAATAGAAGTATTCGGCATAAAATGACCCAAGGGTTGACATGCCGTAAAACCCAACCAACCAAACCATCATCAGGAACCAATGGCTTTTGGTATACTTGTCACTGTCTGTGGCAAACAAGGGTATCTTCTTCTCCTGACCCGGATATGCATGCAGGGTTTGGGGACCGCTTGTGAAATTGCGATTCTCTTGTTACTCTTATCAAGAATTCCTTCATTCGGGGTACGGTGAATTCCTTTGATGGAACCGGCTCAACCGACCCAGGGTGAATGCCGTCAAAACAACAGATCTTATTATATAATAGAATTATGTGTATGATTGTAAGGAAACTACGTTACCCCGACGGCAAAATTTCCTTAGTTATTTACGTCATATTCTCCATTATTATATTTCTATCTAAATCTCAATCATTAATAAAGATCTCTAATATTAAAACTGTTGGCCTTATCTACATACCAATAACCTTCAATTGCATTCATATATACAGCCAAATAGCGTATTATAGTGTGAACGGGGGTGATAATTTGCATATTGATCTGAAAAAATTATTTTAATAAATATTTGTTTAGTTTTATTAATTTCTGATTATTTGGTTTGATTTTATTAAAAAAATCCATTGCTAAAAAGAAATAATGTAATTTAATGTTTGATTGAGTTAAATAGTTGGCTTAAGAAAATGTTGCAACAAAAGCCGAAACTGATGGAAAGAGCTAGCGTTCAAATTGTTTTATTGTTCAAATATACTCAATCTGTTTCAAATAAGTTTAAAGTAATAATTCATACTTAATGATTTATATAAAAATCAATAAAAATAAGTGTAATCTTTTTATGTGTTCTTATTTTATTTCTATTTTTCTTGTTTAATATAATATTTTATTACATTAAAACTTAAATACTTGCGCTTGGCGGGCACATATTTTTAATAGTAATGTTAAAATTCAATGATTAAAGCAGAAAATTTTTTTTTGTAACCCCCTCAAGAATAATTTGTTCTTTACATACAAAATCTACAATAGCCGTCGAAATGAGCCATGGCATTCAAACTTTTTTTTTTATCTTGTATCCAGGTTGAGAGAAAAAAAGGGGATAAAAATTATGGCTAATCTCGTTTTGATTTTTTTTATTCAGCTTACAGAGAATTTTTTTTTTCTTTTTTTTTTTTTTAAACTACAATAAAGAAGAATAAGTCTCGAGCTTTTATCTTGAATGATTTGTGTAGAATGTTTTTTGAAAAGAATATCACTTTTGTTTTATGCTTCTTGTTTTATTGATTTCAGAAAAAAAAAGTTTTTTTTTAAAGATAATTGATAAGTGTTTATTTATTACCCCTAGTCATTCATATATTATTGCCTGAATAGGGGATTTGCCTTATCTGTCACTCTATTATATACATATACGTACATAATTTATATATATATAATAATGTGTCTTCATGTTTTATCTATTTCTTTTTATCTGCCAAATAAAAAATGTCCCTTTTTATATATAAATATATTTTGAAATGATTGTTCATGCTGAAAGTATAAAAATGAAATTCTCTTCGTAAGATTCAAAAAATCCGTCTGTTCTAAGTGCAATAGGAAATACACATTATAGGAAAGGCACCCTATTAATACCTCACCATGTCAGTTTAGTTAAGATATATACCAAATGCATTTTCGACAGAAGATTAAGACCCTTCGAAAAAGGCTGTCCTAAACTACAATCGATTATGATGTTGGGGCTCTAAAGTATGTGGAGTCACATTGCCATTACTCTCAGGTCAACTTTGATTATGGTTAAGTCACCCTAAAAGCACTGGTTCCCACTAGATCCCGAGGTTAAGCAGTGATGAGCCTGTTCAATACTCAATTTGATGACCCCGTCAGTAGCAGGTACTGTAAGCAACATATGTCATTTGTTCATCAAAATGACTTGATTCGGCATTAAAAGTCGTCGGGGTGGCCTAAAGTCGGTATCAGCCAATCAGTGGGGGAGTCTATCCCTTTTTCACTAGCGCTAGACCAAGGAGATTGTTTTCGCATCTTAGGTGGAGCGCCACACCTACCATCAGCTCCTTACTTTACCGCACAGATCCCTGTGCTACTCATACGCTGAAATGACCCGAATAGGGTTGATTTGCCATAGAACAACCAACTAGGTTCATTTTGACCCATATTGGTATAGTCTTGAGAGCGAGGTTTAGAATATGCTGGCTATTTACCCGGCAAACGTGTATGCTTGGTATGAGATTAACTGCACATGGTGAGGAAATTCCAGTTCTGGAGATGTGGGGAGTCACTCCATTGCTGTTACACCTAGGTCCACTCCGACCCGAATGGTAGTATTTGTTAGGGTCTCATTTATGGGTTAATTAGAAGTTGGAATATTGTTAGTATTAGACAGGAATACAAGAAACCACATAACTGTATGAACCCTAATGTTTATCATTATTATTAAATAGAAAGTGTCACTTTAAACATTAGTTATTAACAAATTAACATTGAAGCCTATTTTCTTAGTCAGTAAGTTTTAATACCGATATAAACCCATTATATTGTTGAATAGAGCTCATTTTTTTTTGTTTTTTTTACGACATATCAAACTTGGTGGGTCATTTAATGCCGGCAAAGTTTTGAAATAAATACATTCTTAATGGATTTTTTTATGAACACATTTTTCTATTTAACCTATAGATGGGACCCTAACAGGTACTACTACTCCGGGTCAGAGAGGACTAAGGAGCAATGGTGATGAAGGGGTGATCCACACTCCCCAAACCTCCAGAACTGAAACCCACCAACAGATAGTTTGTCATACCCAAGACGTGAACAGAGCTCGTTGAAATCTTTTATTAACATAAGACATATCTTTCTCTCAATTCACTCATCAAAGCTACATTTATCACCCAATGACATCAAAGGCTTTAATGTTGTCGTGGGCTGTAAATCGGAATACTTAAAACCATATAATTGTCTACAAATGATTAGTAAAAACAAGCAAGTAAAGTTAACGGAGTAGCATATTGTAGGCATCAGCCGGACAGCGAGGGATTCTATCCCCTTTTCGCTGTGCTAGTCCAGGGAGTTTGTTTGTGCTGAGGAGTAGCACCACACCTACCCTCAGC
Organism: Doryteuthis pealeii; assembly: GCA_023376005.1. Classification (NCBI taxonomy): domain Eukaryota; kingdom Metazoa; phylum Mollusca; class Cephalopoda; order Myopsida; family Loliginidae; genus Doryteuthis; species Doryteuthis pealeii. The sequence continues at coordinate 42,129,521 of CM042137.1, read as the reverse complement.
TCCCTACTTTACTGCACAGATCCGTTTACTCAAGCTCATATGCTGAGTTGATGGGAACAGGTATCGAACCCGAAACCTTGTGGTTCCCAGGTAGATGCTCTACCTACTGAGCTAAACCAGCTCCTTTATTAGAAATAGTTGGTTGAAATTATATATATTTTTTAAATCCTTATTACTTGAAACCCTAATAATAACCTTTCAAAAGTAAAGGCTAACTACAGCATTAAAGGACTCAATCGATTGATTAGGATTACTGTTAGTTATGGGGAAGTAAAATTCACCGCTTGCAAAGGAGAAAGACCAACCCCTAATTGCGACACGCGTTAGCCGCGAGTAGCGACCAGTGATGCTTAAGGACGAAATCCAAGGTGGCTGAGCAGTCTATGGCTTACAACACTCAACTTTGGTGCTTGGACTCTACGGGCAGTTGGAGAAACCCCCTCCGATCAGTCGGCTGGTCATTTCAAGCCCTAGCACCTATATGATTGTTCTGAAGCGCGTGGTGTGATGGTTAAAGTCATGGGAAATGGACTCGTCACCCCGAGTTTAAATCCTGAACATGGTAATTGAATTTTCACTTAGCGCTAATACCCTTGGGAATCCTAATCTCCCTCCAGCTATGGATAAATAGTAGGGCAGACTGGACTCTTTAACCGTGGTTTGGCAACCGGTCTAGGAGAAGGAAAACTCTGAATTCAAACCTGTTGAACTTCGCTTAAGAAATTGACCTTGTGTCACATCCAGCTCGTGTGGTGGGGTTGGTAAATATATATATGATTGTTCTGATCTTATTGTTTTTTGTGGCAAACCCAACACTTTTTATCATATATTTACTAGAAGGTGGTGTCCTGGATATGGCATTACTTTATCTAGTAGTGAGGTTCCAGTTCTGGAATTATGGAGTACCCCTTCATTGCTATTACTCCAGAAACTTGGCTATTTACAGTAAAAGTATTAAAATTTGAACTCATTCTCTACAGAGTTCATTAAAAGAAGTGATTAAGAAAGAAAATAGTTTAATCGGACAATTAATTACATAACTGATAATAAAAAATGTTAGGTTAATAACATATAGTATGGGTTAGCAAAGATCTTTATTTTGAATTACATAGTAGAGAGACAAGTAGCATAATTTTGATATAAATCATTAGATTTTTCGTGTAAGAATCAGCAATTCTATACACTCATCTAGATACTGATCAGGCTCCTCATTGCTTAACTTTGTGATCTGGTTGAGACCGATGCTTTTAATGTGACTGTAGAACTTATCCTCCAGATATAAAACAATATGATACTCACCGTCGCAGTGGGGTTTTAACTACCGTCGAGTTAGTAGACAAAAACAAACAGGCAAGCTGTAACTTAAATACAGTCCTTGCATGCTGCTGGCATAATGCAAAGTAATGGCTGAAGAGTGGGTACTTATCCATGTTCTTACTCACCCTGAAATCCAATAGCCAATCAGAACTCAGGAAATGAACTTGCCTGAGTTCATAATGGAACAATCCAAAGCTCCATATAAGCCACCTACCAAACTCTAGTTTGAGTCTTGCATTCATCTTGTAACAGAGTTGAATACTTTACACAAAATCCAACAGTGACGAGCTTAATCTACACATCTAACTAGAATAGCCAATACACAATACACGACTGCTAAATCATAATTCACTATTATAAAAAGAAAAGTAAATTATGATATCAGTATTTATAAGTGTGTGGAAAGTGTTATAGGTTAATATCCACTTTAACTTGAAAGTATTATTTACCAACCTTTTCATTTTTGAAACGATACTGCAATTACGGTTGAAATATTACAAATTGAAAATTTTCTCCAACAATTTAACTAGAAATAATTGTCACCCCATTGTTGTGAAAAATTGGTCTAAAATATTAAGAAAACATTTTTTTCGTTACAAACCTTCATATGGAATAATACGAATGTTGAGAAATAAATTTGTGTATAGCAATTTAAAGTCCGATGTTTTGTTCAGAAAAAAAAAACATAAATAGCCAAATAAATTCCAGTGTAAAAAGAATCTTTGTTATCGTAGTAATCATTTTTTCATAGTTGAATTTATTCAGGTATTAATGAAATGCTTAAAGAAAAAGGGGTTGCCAATGTCAGAAAAAAAATTATATAGATATATTTAATTTGTGTAAATGTTTGTTCAAACAATGGTTTCATTTTCTTTTCTTTCTTTTCTGTTTTTCTTTCCTTTTTCTAATCGTTCATCTTTGTGTTTTTTTCTCCTTTTCCTTTGTTTTCCTTTCCTCTTTCTTTTACTTGTCTCCCCTCTCTCGCTCTGTTGTCCGTATCTACCGTCTTTCTATGTTGCCCTATCTCTCTCACTCTTCCCTTTCTTTCTCTATCTCTCCTCTATTGCCCGTGTCTCAGCTTTCTTTCTTTCTAGCGTTTATATCTCCCCCCCTCTCTCTCTCTCCCGTCCTGTTTTTCTCTCCCTTTTCCTCCTAGTCTGTCCGTTTCTTTCCCGTCTCTCCTCTTTCTTTCGTATTTCAACCATTCTGTTTCATTTCTTTTACACCATTTTCTTCTTGACTCTCTCTCTCTCTCTCTCTTTGCTTAATTTCAATTTAACCTTTTCCAATTTCATACTTACTATTTTTGTAACTATTTCGTTTTCATTATTCAATGATTTTTTTCTTCTGTTTTTCTTTCTTCTCTTTATTTCTTTGTCCCATCATTTTGATTTTCTCATTTTATTCCCAATACCTGTTTCAAGATTAATTTTGTTGCTCTCTCTCTCTCTCTCTCTCTCTCTCTCTCTCTCTCTCTCTCTCTCTCTCTCTCTCTCTCTCATATTAGGTTCCTTTAAATACTTTCAATTTTCTCATCATACCATATTGTTATCAATTGAATTTTTACCAAAGTTCTTTAGGTATGGATTTTAATATCCCAGAAGAATTAAAGAAGAATGCTACAAATCAGGGAGTGGTCATATCTTTGAAAATGGCTTGTCGTTGAAATTCTTTGGAAAGGAATAAAAGATGAAAAAAGAATTGTAGCTTGAATCCCAATTCAAAAATCCTATCCCAGAATTCCCTTGAAGCTATGTAACCTATTCTATTGATAATCTCTTACTCTTTGTTTGTTTCTCCTCCCACAAGGTTCACCTTTTAAGAATCTTTTAATTTGTCAAGAATATTGAATTATTGAAAACTAACCTATTATTGGACTATTGTTTTCATTGTTAAGGATTAAAATTTCAAAGACAAAGGAAAATCCTTTGACTCTGTTATATTAAAATCAATTTATTGAATGATTTTTAACATTGATCACAATTGATGAAAAAAAAACCTTAATTTTTTTTTCTTAATGAACAATCAAGAAGTGTTCATCACCATTACTACTGTAGTGTTTCTCATCGAAAACAACAACGCAGGTGTTAGTTAAAGCCTTTATTCCCTTTTTCCAAGGTACACATTGCCTCAGTCTCCAGGTCGGAAGTGTCCGGTGAACCGGGAGGTGTTGTACCCTGTGATGATACATACATTACATCTCCCCCTTCAAGATTCGTTTAGGGGTAGAATGGTCTGGGTAGACTACCGTTATGACCATTTTATATGGCCGAGGATTATTCTGCCTCTATTTGGCCCATGTGTAAAAGAAAAAGCTTCTTTTTTTCCTTTCTTTTTTACTTATATTATATATATATTTTAATCAGGACTAAACCGATTAGGAGTTTTATTGTCCGTCCAGTTTTTCGTGGAAGTGCTGGTGCCAATGCCGTGGCGGGCTGTTCACTATCAGGTGAACTTTCTCTTGTTACCTCTAGGGGTACTGCATTTGAGGGCATGCTTAGTTCCACGACTTCGCGATCTAAGTTGTCTTCCACTTGGGGTTGAGTTGTTATAGTGGTGCAGGGACGAGATCTGATTTGATCCTGGTGACGACGGACAATCCGGCCATCTTCCAGTTTGATTAGGAAGGATAAAGGTGATATCTCATCCTCGTCGCCATGTAGTGTTTCTCATAGAAAATAACAACACAGGTGTTAGTCAAAACCTTTATTCCCTTTTTCCAAGGTACACATTGCCTCAGTCCCCAGGCCGGAAGTGTCCGGTGAACCGGGAGGTGTTGTACCCTGTGATGATACATACATTACAACTACCAGGTCCACTCTGACCCGGAGTGGCATTTCCTGCTAGGGTCCAATCTATAGTTAAATAGACAAAACGAGTTCTTAAAAATGTGTTTGAAAAAGAATTGAGTTTACAGAAAAAATGGAGTACCCATCAAGAATAAATAAAACAAAACCTCTTCGGCAAAAAATAACCCAGTGAATTGACATGCCTTAAAAACCAACCCACCAACCAACCATATCCTGGTAACTTTGTACTTAGATTCAAAATATATCTAAAAAGGTATTTATATATTTTAGCTTATAAAAAGAATCTGAACAGAACATAATTAGAAACTACTTTTTTTCTCTAAACAAATGTTTTGTTGGTTGTTTTTACGGTATCTTTTCATATCATTTAATGTCGAATCAGTTCGTTTTGATAAATAAAAATGGCTTAAAATACCTGCTTAAGTGGTCACCCACTGAATTATCAAACAGGATCATCGCTTTTTAACGTCAGTGATCTTACAGGAACCAGTAGTTTCAGCGGGACTTGACCGTAATATAAGAATAGATATTAGTGATAAGGTTTCTTTGTGAAGACGTTCACCTCTCTCTCTCTCTCTCTCTCTCTCTCTCTCTCTCTCTCTCTGCATGTTAATGTAATAAAGAGAAGAAAATCACAAGAATTTGAAAACTGGATTAAAACAGTAAAATCATTTTTAGCTATTGAAGGATTTAAATTTAAAAGACTGAAAAAAAAAGAGAAAATACCGTAGAACAATTCTTTGACTCTGTTATATTGAAATCAATTTATTGAATGATTTTTAACATTGATTAACCAACACTCAAGAAGACCTTATCAATAATAATATTCCTTTTCTCTTTATATTTTCAATTTATTTTTCTAACAATTATAAAAGGATTTTAGAATAAACTTATTGACTCTTATACAAAGTGTATCAAAAAGTATGGAGATTCTTTTGTACTTTTTGACATACCTTATATTCTGAAAAAAAATAACGTTCCATTCATTCTTCATTTCTATCTTGGAAAATACAGCTTTAAACTTGGTACTTTTTTGAGACACCTTGTATCTGAAAAAAAAAATGAATGGAACATTACTTTTTTCAGAATACAAGGTGTGTCAAAAATACAAAATATCTTGATACTTTTTTGACACAATTGTATTTACCAACCCCTCTACATGAGCAGGATGCAACACAAGGTCAATTTATTAAGCAGAGTTTTGAATTCAGTTTTTCCTTCTCCTAGACTGGTTGCCTAACCAAGCTTGAAGAGCCCAGTCTGCCCTACTATTTATTTATAGCTAGAGGGAGATTAGTTGGATTCATAACTTTTCCAAGGGTATTAATGCTATGTGAAATGCAAACAGCCTCGTCCAGGAATTTTTAAATTCCTAATGTGTTAATTTGCTAAGTATATTTAGTTGGGACTGCTATTGACAGGTTATCAATCATATGATCTCTCTGATAAGATAAACCAGGAATTCTTCCAGGCTCTAGTTGTGTCAGTACTACTGTATGCTGCCCTTGGAGATGTAGGGATTCTTCTTAGTCCTCATCTTATTATAATGGAGATTGTGTGTTTGTTTGTCTGTAACCGAAACTATATCAGTACTCAAGTTACAATCCCCTTAGTTATGTTCATCACATTCTCCATGATTTTATTTTTATTTAAACCCAATTACTAATAAAAATGTTGTTTTTTTGCATTATTAATACTGTTGGCACTATCCATATTCTAATAACATGCAATTGTATTTATATATACAACAAAGTAGAGGTTTATAGTGTAAACGGGAAGGCTAATTTGCATATTCATATTAAAAATTTGATTTTAATAAATATGTGCTTGGTATTATTGATTTCGAATTGTTTGATTTTATTTTAAGAAATATGAGCAAAATCACAGAGATAAATCTTAAAAGAAATCCATTAACAAGAAGGAATAAGTCATTTTATTCTTTACTTCCTAATTTAACTAAATAGTTTTTTTTAGTAATGTTTATCATATATTGCTAGAAGGCAGTAGGTGAGGGTTATTGTCCTGGTATGGCATCAAACTGCATCTAATATGTAAATTCCAGTTCTAGAACCCTGAGAGTGGGGAGTACCCCTTCATTGCCATTAATCCCAGGGCCTGATCTATGGGTTAATAAACAAAATTGAGCTTGAAAAAAATATTTGAGTACCATCAAGTATGAATAAAACAAAATGTCTTCGGCATAAAATAACCCAACAAGGGTTGACATGCCTTTTTTTTTTTTTTTTTTTTTTTTTTTTTTTTGCTTTTAGTTTTTAGTTTTGAAAATTTAAATTCTGTTCATTGTTACATCTTGCAGCAATATGGATTTCTAAAATTTTCCATGCTGTTACCGTAGTTCCATATTGTGTTAGATTCGGCCAATGGTAAATTCCATGATTTTTAAGAATATTATTAAAGAATAAATTAGGCTTTGTATTATTTACATATTTCGGACTATTGTCCTCATCTATATTGTTATATAGTTAAAATCCTGTATGAGGCTGTTTGCATTTTCAAATAGTGCTAATACCCTTGGGAAAGGCATGCATCCAACTACTCTCTCTAGCTATAGGTAAATAGTAGGGCAGACTTGGCTCTTAACCTTGGCTAGGTAACCAGTCTAGGAGAAGGAAAATTCTGAATTCAAACCTGTTCAACTCCTCATAATAAATTGACCTTGTATCATATCCTGCTCGTACAGAGGGTTTGGTAAATATATATATATATATATTTACCAACCACTCTGCACAAGCAGGTTGTGACACAAAGTCAATTACTTAAGCAGAGTTTAACAGGTTTGAATTCAGGGTTTTCCTTCTCTGGTTACCTATTCAAGGTTAAAGAACCCAGTCTGCCCTACTATTTACCCATAGCTGGGCTATGTGAAATGCAATCAACCTTTCCTGGATTTGAGCTTGGGTCGATGAGTCCGTTTCCTTACAACTCTAACCATTACATCATGCACCATATAGCTGATAGGAATGTTTTTCTTGTTTTTTTTAAACACCTAAAAGAGTATTTTGTGAAAGTGAGACAAATCCATGATTCCTGAGAATTTAACCAATCCTGAGGAATTTCCATGAATAGAAGTTTAGCCAGAATCTGATTGTAAATGGAATCTGATTGGAAAGCCATGACTTCAATGAATTTCTTAATTATACAATCAGGATCTCTGAACATCTCCACCCGATTATTGCAACCATGTTATTATTTATTCAAAGATTTTAACTTCTATCAGTCTGATCATTGCTTTCATTCAATCCTAAGACCTGCATCTTCAAAGAATTCTTCTTCCATTCTGTCTGGTTTGATTCTGAAGATGGTCATTCTGTCCAAACATTTTCATTAAATAGTAAGTATTCACAGAAATTCATTGTTATATGTAACAAATGCATATTCAATCTCACAATTATAATTGGAATGGGCTATATATATATATATATATATATATATATATATATATATTTGTTTTTGTTTTCGGTTTTAAAATAATACCTTACATTAGATCCAAATCACTTAACATTATCTAAAATAATAACCAATTCCGCCCATAACCTTTTTTACTTTATATATAAAAACAAAACACAATAAATATTTAATCATTTATTAAATACAGAACTTAATAATAATAATAATTAGAATTTAAAATAATTAATCGTAAAATAAAAAATATAAAACTCCTTTTCTAAAATATTAACATATTCCGCTCATAACTTTTTCACTTTATATATAAAAACTAATCACAGTAAATATCTAATCATTTATGAATTACAGAACTTAAAAATAAAATTTAAATAATAAAAACATTTAATCGTAAAAAATTCCTTTACTAAAAGTCTTTTGAATTCCAACCGTCACATTTCTTAACACCATCCCCTTCCGTTTAAATTGTTTTCGCCTTGTTGCCAACATCAAAAATTCCCTACATTTGTTGTCAAAAGATATACATGGATCATGACCGACATATATATGGCGCGAAATGCCCACGTTGGTGAATATTGTAACGTCTTTCGTTTTTTGCAGTATTAAGGTTTTTTGTTTTGTAAACTCATTTTGACTTTCCTCTCCGACCCAAACAACTACGGGAGTGAATGAGCTCTGATGATGATTTTTGTAAAATCAAAATATTGATCAATATCAGCTATGATTATATTATAAATTGTTTTCTTCTTTAACAGCATTGTGTGATGTTTTCATTCCACCTTTTCTTACACATATATATATATATATATAATCCTCATCATCATGTCGCACAAGCAGCACGGGTATCCATGACTATCTTTCGCCAACCTTCCCTATTACTCATTGCCCCTGGGAGTTCCTCCGTGCAGCATCCCGAATCCTCGCATAGTTGGTCAATGTAGGTCTTTAGTGGGCGTCCTATGTTAGCATGTCCATGTGTTGGCCTCCACAGGAGAACGTTGCTTGTGTGCTCGTCCTCGCTTTTCCAGCAGTGTCCTGCATTCCTAGTCTGTCTCATCCATATGGTTTGTGAGATGGGGGCGCAGGTGGCCATACAGTTGCTTCTTTGTGGGGTGCTGCTTCCACGACTTGTTCAGGACTGCTCACAACATTCTTGTGCAGGTCCCATCTAGCTTATTCTCAAGGCGCTTTGTTAGGGTCCAGGTGGTGCAGCCATACAGCAGTACTGATATATATATATATATATATATATATATATATATATATATATATATATATATAAGTAAAGTAAAGTTGACTGGGCAGCCTAGAGTCCGTATCAGCCAGTCAGCAAGGGAGTCTATCCCCTTTTCAATAGCATTAGATCAAGGAGATTATTTTAGCATCTGAGGTGGAGCGCCATACCTACCATCAGCTCCTTATTTTACCGCACAGATCCCTGTGCTACTCATACGCTGAGTTGGAAAGGACAGGTATCGAACTAGGAACCTTGTGGTTTCTAGCCAAACGCTCTACCAACTGAGCTAACCCGGCCCATATATATATATATATAATATATATATATATATATATATATATATTTGTTGTTGGCATCCTTTCCATCTGCTATATACGATGTAGTAGTGTCCATTTAAAAAAAAAAGTTGTATTACCTTCATCTGTGCGAGTGGCTGAACAGGCCAATTTTTGAATGGCAATATCAAGTGCAGTGCCTGCAAAGAGGGACACTTGCTGGACTTTTTGTCTCTCCTTCCTTCTGTCTTTAATTTCTGTGGCAGCTTTTTTCTTCTCTTTTTCACTCCTTTTCGGGCCTTGTTAGACAAGGAGGTGCCAGGCCGCTTGGTTTTCTGCACGAACCTCTCGTGTTGGTGTAGCATGTCTTCATTTCCTTCTTGCAGACTTCTTTGGGCTGAACAACACCAAATCCTTTCTCATTAATTTTTTCGCATCTATTTCATTTAATTTTTCTATTAAGTTATAGTCGGACACACTAACTGCCCTTTATATCTGTCTAGATAGATATAGATATATTTGTTGTATTTTAACTTTAAAGTAAAATTCGAAATAACATTTGAGAATTCGATATTAGAAAATTAATGAAGGCATCGTTGTTTTTTGTTTTGTTAATGTTCTACACACACATGTAGATAAGCACACGCACGCGCACACAAAGAATGAAAAAAAAAAAACCTTCAATATATGGATGAGTATTATCTTTCTGTTAAATAACATTTGTGTAAAGCTTTGTTCAGTTTTAAAAGATAAATAAAATTAAAGGAGCAAAAAAAAAAATTATTTTACATTATCAAGTTTTTGTTCTTTAAAAATTCTTCTTTGATCTAATGAATCATTTCTCCATTGTCTTTATTTATTTTTGAAAAAAAAAATCTTTGTTCTCTCTAAGCGATTTTATCCTTATGTTCTTTATCTTTTTTTTTTTTTTTTTTTTTTTTTTTTTTTTTTTAGGCCTTCATATAATTCATACGAAGACTTTTTTTTATTGGCCTAATTTATTGTTTGAATTTTTGAGATGAGTCTTCATAATTTGTACTATTTAAATTTTTGGGACTGTTACCTTCCACTTTATTGTTATATTTACCAACCATGCGTAGTGTAATGGTTAAAGTCATGGGAAATAGATTTGTCGCTTGAGTGTTCAAATCCAACGTAGCATTAATACCCTTAGGAAATATATGAATCCCATTCTCCCTCCAGCTATGGGTAAATAGTAGGGCAGACTTGGCTAGGTGACCAGTCTAAGAGAGGGAAAACTCTGAATTCAAACCTCTTTAATTTCACATAATAAATTGACCTTGTGTCACAACCTGCTCATGCAGAGGGTTTGGTAAATATATATATATATATTTACCAACCATTCTGCACGAGAAGGATATTATACAAGGTCAATTTCTTATGCGGAGTTTAACAAGTTTGAATTCAGAATTTTCCTTCTCCTAGACTGGTTACCTAGCCATGGTTAAAGAGCCAAGTCTGCCCTACTATTTACCTATAGCTAGAGAGAGTAGTTGGATGCATGCCTTTCCCAAGGGTATTAGCACTATTTGAAAATGCAAACAGCCTCATACAGGATTTGAACTATATAACAATAAAGATGAGGACAATAGTCCGAAAAATGTAAATAATACAAAGCCTAATTTATTTTTTAATATACTTCTTTATACTTACCCACAGTAAGTTGACGAGTACATTTTCTATGACTCTAACCAATATACTACACACTGCTACAGTGTTATATATATAATATATATATATATATATATATATATATTTCAGTCGATGTGTTCTCTGTCCTTCTTTTTGCTGAACTCTGTAATCTTCACATCATAATTGGAAGCCTTCATGGAACTTCAAACTATAGAAGTTATCCTCCAGATATAGAAACAATATGATACTCATCATCGCAGTGGGGTTCTAACTACCGTCAAGTTAGTAGACGAGAACAACAGGCAAGCTGTAACTTAAATACAGTCCTTGCATGCTGCTGGCATAATGCAAAGTGATGGCTGAAGAGTGGGTACTTATCCATGTTCTTACTCACCCTGAAATCCAACACAAACAAAACCCTTTATTTTATCCTATGGTCTAAATTGTTCTCATTCCATTAACCATGACCAGGTACATGTGGTAAGCTATGTTAAGTATTATTATTTTTACTCTTAGTAAGGACTGAACCTGCAACCAACAGATGATGGTCACTTAAAACTGTATTAACTCAACCCTCAAATCAACTGCACCACGTGTCATGAATGCTCCTTAGATTGACAAGAAACATCTGAAGAAGGCTGGAGAGAACATTAGCTGAAATATTGCTGATATAACAATAAAGATGAGGACAATAGTCTGAAAAATGTAAATAATACAAAGCCTAATATATTTTTTCATGTACTTCCTTATACTTACCCACAGTAAGTGTAATGCTTCCAATATTCCTAAAAAGAAATACATTCTTTTAGTAAAACCTGTCTCAACTGAAAGGAAATAAAAACTCAGCTCTTTCGTATTCAGTTATAAGATTTATTTCAATTTATAAGAGTAAATGAGATTTCATTTTTATTTATATGAGAGTCCCTGAGATTGACCCTTGAATATAAAGGAGTCCCGTTTTAATATATGTAAGTTTTTCACACCACCAAGTGACAGCAAGTCTGCTCATGTCTCCAGGACTCTTCTAAGTATTCTAGCTGATTTTAACAGTGCTGTGGTCTAGATGCTTCCTTTATTCTCCACTTCACCCAGTCTCTTTACCAGGTTCTTTGGGATTGGCATCACCTTCAGGTTCCACAGCTTTTTTTTTTTTTTTTTAAATCTATCTAGATAACAACTGAGGCAAAACATCCTACCCTACTCTCATTTTTTTTAAACTAATTTTTTTCTATTTAACCCACAGAAATGGAACTTCACCATTAGATGCAGTTTAACTTGATACCTAGGACATTAAGACCTTCAACCACTACCTTCTAGCACATATATGATAAAAAGGGTTGGGGCCTGCCATAAGGGCTAATATGTGCTAGTGTTATAGTATTATAGTGGAAGTGCGTGGTGTAATGGTTGAAGTCATGGGAAATGGTCTCGTCACCCCGAGTTCAAATCCTGGACGTGGTAATTGCATTTCACTTAGTGCTAATACCCTTGGGAAAGGTATGAATCCTACTCTCCCTCTAGCTATGGATAAATAGTAGTGCAGACTGGACTCTTTATCCTTGGTTAGGCAACCGGTCTAGTAGAAGGAAAACTCTGAATTCAAACCTGTTGAACTCCGCTTAAGAAATTGACCTTGTGTCACATCCTGATCATGGAGAGGGGTTGGTAAATATATATATGTGCTAGTGTTTGATATGACCAACTGATTGAAAGAGTCTTCTCCAACTGCCTATCCATCCTAAGTTAAGGCCAGAGTGCTGTAAGTCATGAACTTCTCAGCCAACAGGGTTCCATCCTTAAGCATCACGGGTCCCCACTCACTGCCAACAGGTCTTACTCTTCTGCAGAGGTGCAATCAGTGTATTCTAAAGCCCCAGCTGTTGATTGAATATTCCAAATGTATTTGTTAAAATGATATTTCTTGTCACCCAATGTTATTGTCAGACACTGTAATCAAGTTTACAAAGTTTTTAAAAAAATGCAAGGTCCATAACTTTGATAAACTTTTACACAAAAAGAATTGTATCTTTTTATTTTTGATTCATTCAAGAATTTTTGAAAGGATTAATATTTTCGAAAATAACAAAGAATTGGAATTTCATTTAATTCCTTACTTTTGTCTAAGTCTATTGTTTGTTTGTTTGTTTGTTTTTTTCCATTGAAATTTGGAATTTTTCTCCACTGTATTATCCTTAAGAATTTTCTAATAATGAAAAGAAAGATTTAAGTTATTTCATTTTGTCTAACATCGACACAGACACACTCACTTACCTATCAACTTAAATCTATAAGTACTTAGATTATGAGAAAAGTTTTCTTTCAAAAAAAAAAAAAAAAGAAATTAGAAAAAGCAAATGGTTAAATGTTTTACATTGGAAAATTTCTCAAAATGAAATATATTTCTGTTTTTTTTTTTTCTTTTTTTCTTTTTAACCCCTTTTCCAAATTTAAATTCTAATTTTTTTTTTCTTAATTTTGATCTTAAAATGGCTGCTCTAAACATTGTTCTGTGTTGAGTCACTGTTGTGTGAGCAAGAATATATAGAGAATATAAAGAAGAAAAAGAATGACAAACAGAAAAGGCAGAGAATTAATGAAGGATTTTGATTGGCTGAAGACAAGGCAGAGGGCCTACCCTTTCCAAAGTATTTCAAAAATAAAATGGTATCTATCTCAAAGGAAAGAGACAAAAATCACACATAAATGAATAAGAAATCTTATATGTATGTTCATATGAATGTATATATTATAGTAAGCATCAAAATAAATGTGGCGTTTGAAGCTCTTTTTAGTTTTGTATTTGTGTCTTTTGACTGATCTGGTGAGACACAATCAAAAGGCATATCAGCTCACAGATATAGGATGGTGAGAAATGGAAAAAGTTCTGCCCTCGTTTAACTTAAGTTTGTTTCTCTTAACCCAGGTGTTCATAGGCCAAGAAGGAGACTGGCAGGGTGGAGAGGTCTGCCTTTTAAAAAAAGAAAAAAGGGAATATATCAAAAAAGAAGGGTGGGGCAAAATGAAGTTAATGATAATCATTATGATAAGTGAGAATATTGTTCCAACTTTTAATTTCTTTTTTTTTTTTGAGCTGGGAAATTTACTTTTACACAATAAAAGAAAAAGTATGTTCTCTGAGAAAATATATCTTTAATTTGCAAACATTATTTTCTTTACAACTATCCAATCAAAGACAATAACTGAGTAAAGATTGATTTATTTTAACAGTATATCAACCCATCTAGGGTTATTATTATGCTAAGAGGTTAGGGAATCACATTCATTGTACATTAATATTTACTAGTGGGACCTGTGGAATTTCCACAAAACGAAACAAAAATCAAGGGGAGCTATTTAAGCCAGAAATGATGATTTGCGATTTCATTACATATAAGTCCTACCAAAATATCTTCCGTAATTCACAATTTTGATATTACAAATGAAACAAACCCGTAACTTTTTTAATTCATTTTAATTTTACGTTGGGCATTTAAGTGACGCAAAACCATTTTGAAAGTTTCATTTTTAGAATTGGGTGAAATAAAATATTGTATGATTGCATACAATTCTTAATCTGGTAGTGGACTTTTCTGTTCGGTATTTCTCAAGATATTCTTCTGTTTCCGGCTGGTATATCTATCTTGTCTTCTTATTTTTTCAGGCCGATTCTGGGACTCTTCTGTTATTCTGGTTTCTGGCATCCTGCATTGTTGTTTGTTCATAGTAACAACATAAGACATTACTTTGTGGTGAATTCATATGTATTTTATTTCTCTTAGTCCCAGATCACAACCACACATGTGAGAATTGGCTATTGGGATGAGAGATGTCATTTCGAGCCTTCTCATTCCATGGCCATGCCAGAACTAAATCTAAAACTCTCTCTCTCCTACAGTTCATAGGAAGAGAAATTCAATAAAGGATGTCAATCCCAATCTGTAGATGTTATCCTGAATCCAAAATAATTCCCTACACTGTGAATAATTAATAGGATACTTATCAATTATGAAACAAATTTACAACTTAGATGGTTTCAAGTATTTCATCAAATGATAGACATTTGTTTGCAGTTATATGGTTTCAAGTAACCAATAAAAATAATCCTTGGTAAACAATCCCAGCTTCAAGTAACTAATCGTAATTCAAATAGTTTAAGGTTATATCTCGTATTCCAATCAAATACTAATAATTTTCAAATTGATCGATTTGACTCCTAGGTAGAACAGGTACACCAACTCTTGGTCAAATTAGAATTGAAATTTATGCCAATGAATGTGTATTCTACACTGTAGCTCTAGACAGGAGCCTCACCATCATATTCAGAACACTCGTATTTGGGGTGGTGGTGGAGAGAAAGTATTACCCTCCTGCAGGTGATACAGTGAGCACATTGTAAAGGGTGGAATCTGATTTGAGTGATTCTATATGAAAATGAAAACCATTACAAGATATTTGTGATATGTTTGTGTAGATGTTTAGTCATCACAAAACAATTTGTTCCAAATTTCTCATTTACTGTGAGTAGGAGGTGTGTGTTTTTATTTTTTTTTTTTTTAAGGCAATGACAAAGACAAACGAACATTAAAAATTGCACATTTGGATGTCATATCTTAGGCAATTTGTCTGATGATAAGCATCTAATGCTTTGAAACCAGCAGTAACAAAATGCCATTAAATGTATACAATATATGTATATATATATATATATATATATAGAGCAAAAGTTTTGTAAATAGCTTTTTCTTATAAGAAAGCGAAAATGTTATTTAAATTTCATTAAGTTTTAAACTTAATGAAATTTAAATAACATTTTGGCTTTCTTATAAAAGCTATTTACAAAACTTTTACTCTTATATATATATATATATATATATATATATATATATTATACATTTAATGGCATTTTGTTACTGTTGGTTTCAAAGCATTAGATGCTTATCAACAGACAAATTGCCTAAGAAATGACATCCAAATGAAAGTGGTGTTCTTGGTAGGTCACAAAACTGAATCTAGTTCTAAAGATCTGGGGAGTATGGAGCCACCTTTTATTGCTATTACTCCCAGCTCCACTCTGCCCAGAAGCAGTAGCATCTGTTAGGGTCCTATCTCTGGATCTAATAGACATGTTTAAAAATCATTTGTGTTTGATAGGAATACTTGATGCTATATAACTGTAAATTATTTGTATCAAGAATAGTTACTTGAAGTTATAATTGTTTACTAAGGAGTATTATCATTAGTTACTTAAAACTATTTAATTGTGTGCAAACAAATGACTATTGTTGAATAGAAATGGTGACTTGAAATCATATAATCATTTTAAACAATGTAAATATGTAATGAATACGATTCTCTAACCTCTTGGCATAAAATAACCCTAGACAAGTTAATAAGTTGTTAAAATCAATCTAACATTGCCTGACTCAAAAGTTCACTGCATCCAAGTTAAATAATCAAAAATCAATTCTCACTTCTGAATCCCTGTAAAATAAAACATAGGAAACAAAAAAAATCAAATGCTGTTGAGTAGTAAAAACTACTTCAAGAAAAGAAGAAACAATTTTCTTACTATGAATACTATGATACTAAACTCTCTTCTTAATAAGTGCCAGAGAGTGCACACATACCACTCTCTGATCTTAGTTATGAGTGCCAGTGACTCTTTGATTTTAGGCAGTGTGCACATATACTGCACTCTGATCCTAAGCAGTGCGTACAGATACCACTCTCTGATCATAGGTGGGTTGCACAGATATGACACTTTAATTCCAAGCAGTGTGCACTGATACCACACTCTGTGTACGCAGATACTGCATTCTGACCCTAAGCAAAAATGCCAGAGAGTGACACTTTGATCCTAGGCAGTGTGCAGTGCTACCCCCTTTGATCCTATGGAGTGTGCAGTGATACCTCACCTTGACCCTAGGCAGTGTGCTGTGATACCTCACTTTGATCCTAGATTGTGGGCACAGGTACCACACTCTGATCCTAGATTGTGTGCACAGGTACCACACTCTGATCCTAGATTGTGTGCATAGGTACCGCACTCTGATCCTAGATTGTGTGCACACATACCACACTCTGATCCTAGATTGTGTGCACACGTACCACACTGATCCTAGATTGTGTGCACACGTACCACACTCTGATCCTAGATTGTGTGCACAGGTACCACACTCTGATCCTAGATTGTGTGCACAGGTACCATACTCTGATCCTAGATTGTGTGCTCAGATACTACACTCTGATTCTAAGTATGACACTTTGATCCTAGGTTGTGTGCCCCTATACTTCACTCTCATCCAAGCAAAAGGTGTTTGTTTTTAAAGAGACGTATACACTATTGAATCATTCCAAACATCAAACATAATGGCTTCTACATTGCAGCAATGTATTTTGAAATTTGTGATTTATTTTTCAATTTATCATTAGTCAGTGATTGAATTACAATACCATGACAACCAGACATAGATTTATGGATGTGCAAGAGGTTTTTCAGGCCATTCTTGATTCTTATAAATGAATTTAAAGTGAGGGAAATAGGTGAATCTAGTTCCAATGGTGACTCAATATTTGATAGAACTCACAGTAGGCCAAGGGCATGAACTTCAATATTAATATTAATGGGTACTTTTCTTCATTTTAATATTCGTTGCCTTTTCAATCACAAATCATTTATTGAGTGTCATGTATATTTTTTGACATCACTGCTGAATACCTACACCTATTTTAGAAGCTCATATATTAGAAAATTCTGTTGTATTTTATATCACAAGAGGATAGATTAACACCTACAGGGACAATTAACCTATTAAGCTTTTATTTGGTTACCTTTGTTAAACACATTGATCTAAAAAGTAAAAAAAATGGCATAACTCCACTGTGTCAACAAGGGCTGTAGAATACACCGACTGCACCTCTGTAGAGGGGTAAGACACACCCTCCCATAATGGGACCACTGGTTGGCTGTGGGTGGTGACTATGATGCTTTGGTGGCTGAGCAGTCCATGACCTGCAACACTCCACTTTCGTCTTTACTTAGGTTGATGTGCATAATAATAAATCCATTGGATTTATTACAAACTTTGGGTTCATCTCATTCTACTTATGATCAATTTTTATGACTCTTTATATCTGCTTTAAAGATGTTCTGAACAGACACTTGAACAGTCCATGACATGCAACACTCCACTTTGGCTCCATCTTGGGCTAGATGGGCGGTCGGAGAGGCCCCCTCCGATCAATCGGCTGGTCACGTCAAGCCCTAGCACCTATATGATTACCCCAACCCTTTTTATCATATGGGTGCTAGAAGGCAGTGGCTGCGGGTCTACATGTCCTGGGAATGACATTAAACTCTATCTGATGGTGAGGTTCCAGTTTTGGAGGTTTGGGGAATGTGGAGCATCCCTTCACCATTGCTCCCTGGTCCACTCTGACCCGGAGTGGTAGTACCTGTTAGGGTCCCATCTATGGGTTAAATAGAAAACATGAGTTTATAAACAAAATTGTATTATCCATTAAGAATTGATTTATTTCAAAACTTTATCGGCATTAAATGACCCACCGAGGTTGATATGCCGTAAACCAAACCAAACCAAACCATTCTACTTATGATCAATTTTTATGACTCTTTATATCTGCTTTGTCATATGGAAATCCTATTTCCCCGACAAGCTAAAGAGACGATTCTTCCAGGCTGTGGTTGTGTCGGTACTGCTGTATGGCTGTACCACCTAGACTCTAACGAAGCGCCTTGAGAATAAGCTAGATGGGAGCTGCACAAGAATGCTCCGAGCAGTCCTGAATAAGTCGTTGAACCAGCACCCCACAAAAAAGCAACTGTATGGCCACCTGTGCCCCCTCTCACAAACCATATGAGTAAGACGGGCTAGACATGCAGAACACTGCTGGAGAAGCAAGGACGAACTCGTAAGCGACATACTACTGTGGAAGCAAGCACATGGGCATGCTAATGTGGGCCGCCGAGCCAGGACCTACATTGACCAACTATGTAGGGATGCTGGCTGCTGCGTGGAGAAGCTCTCAGTCGATGAATGATAGGGAAGGTTGGCAAGAGATCGTCATGGATATCCGTGCAAATTGCGCGACATGATGATGATGATATCTGCTTTAAAGATGTTCTGAACAGACACTTGAGCAGTCCATGACATGGAACACTCCATTCGTCTTTACTTAGGCTAGACGGGCAGTTGGATCAATCAGCTGGTCATGTCAAGCCCTAGCACCTTCATAATTGTCCCAATCCTATCGCCTTATAGCAAGCCCCAACCCTTAATATATATATATATATATATATATATATATATATATATATATGCTAGAAGGCAATGACTGAGCGTCTTATTGTCTTGGGTATGATGTTAAACTATCTGCTGGTGAATTTCCAACTCTGGGAATGTGGAGTACCCCTTCATCACCATACTCCCAGGTCTACTCTGACCCAGAGTGTTAATACCTGTTCAGATCCCATCTCTGGGTTAAATAGATCAAAAATGTGTTTCAAAAAAATTCAGTACCTATCAAGAATGAATATAACAAAAACGTCTTTGGCATAAAATAACCCAACAAGGGTTAACATGCTGTAAAACCCAACCAACCAATGTTGTATATGCAAAAGTCGAAATCTCCCGATTCACTAATACAAACTACATACACTCGTCAACAGGACGGATAAAGTCGGAAGTGCCCTCGGTCGTTACCTAAAACGGAATGACCATTTTAACATATATCTGCGCATGGGCTCCAAATCAGAGTTCCGGCTTGATAGTCAATTCCCAAAATTAAATAAAAATAAAAAAATTGGTAAATAAAATTCGAATATCATCCAATGAAAGCGATTCCCGGGTAAAGTGAAAACAACTCCAATTGATCCAACTTGGGACCGCCGATCTCTATAAAACGAACAGCTTTGAAGGGCACCGACAGTCAGAGCTGAAGGCACCATCACGAACGCAGGCTACCACGAGCGCTACCTCACAGAAGGACACATCAAAGAGCGGCGGGTCACACCCCCAACTCACCCAAACCTGACCTCACCAGGCAGTCAAATCAACAAGTCAACTACCGAACATTTCTACATCATTCGTTGATAAAAAAAAAAAGCGCTACTACCAGTACACAATATTCTGCCTAGAACAAGACAAGAAAGAAGCGAACATTTCTACAAGATTCGACGATACAAAAATATACTAGCTATCATAACTCGATACGACCAGCGATCGACTTCAAAATAACCGAAACTACAAGATTCTGTCTACAACAGCTAACGACTCTAAAATACAAGACTCGACTCACCTACCAACACCCATCACTACTCACTGACGTTTATTCAAGACACAGTGCCTACCACTACACACACAATATTCTGCCTACGACAACAACAACAACAACAGACATACCGACTGATACAAACCCCATTCGGGCTACCACAAGTGAACAAACTTATCTACCTCCCAACCCCCAATTCTCTACGATCATCAACTTAAGGGGCGAACTTCAGTCCGCGCCTACCTCCACATACACAATATTCTGCCTACGTCACCACCCCAATACCACAGTCAAGCCGGACATTTTACGGACTCGATATCCACCCATAACTATAACCAAATTTATCCTGTAATTCTCTTTCTATCCTTTCACTGTTCATGTTGTTTTTCGTAATACAATTTTAAAACTCAAAATCTGTGTTTGTTTTTTCCTTGCCACCATACGCTTGCATGCAAATACGGTTTATAACACCAACAAACCATTGTAGAGTACCTGCCCCTATTTTAGAAGATTTAGATATTAAAAAATCATGTTGTATTTTATATCACAAGAGGATAGATTAACACCTACAGGGATAATTAGCCTATTACATTTTTTATTTGGTAACACATTGATCTAATAAGTAAAATACTTTAATTACCTGGAACATGTTGGGTAGTGTAAATCGGCCCAAATCTAGGAAGTTTGCCTTTCACCCAGGCAGCAACTGACTTTATGGGCTGTCCTGTGTTATGGTTATGGCTTTATGTTCCTTAAAAGTACGACCGTTATCATCTTGCAACACCCTCTGGTTAAAAATGAGAACGTCCAAATCATCAGCTAAGCAATTATCTTTTATTAAATAGAAATAATTTCTTGAAACCATATAACTGTGTATCTATATATTAATACTCTTGTTCCTTAATCTTCTGACCGTTATTATCTTGCAACACCCTCTGGTTAAAAATAAGACCGTCCAAGATGAAATTAAAAAATGTAAATCTTGATTATCTGGTGTTGATTATCCGCTGAATTCATATTTCTTAGAGTGTCATCACCTCAGCTAAATAATGGACCATTCTGTTTTTATTATAAAGAAAGGGAAGAAAAAGGACATGCTACACAAAAAAAAAACAGAATGAAAGAGGTTGAGTGCGCAGAAGCGATAACACTAATCTGTTTCAATCAAACAATGAAAGGAAGAAAAAAAGAGTGAGAGAGTTAAATCAAGACTATCATATGTTTTACATAGTGAACTATATTGCAGACATATCAAACATTGTTATATTTAAATTATCATTCTGTGGTATATTCACAGGTCCTGCTAGTATATGTACTTAATAATGGTCAAATTTTATATGTTCATTTGTTTTATGGATCAGAAAATAATGCATTTAATGTGAATCCATTTTCTTCAGTGCATAGAATATTTCCAGAATATTTATTGATTCAAAATAAATCCAATCCACAAAAGGATTAAGGATCCAATCACCCAAACCAAGCTGGAGGGCATTCCCGAAAAACAAGTTGATAATGGCGCTTGTTATCTGTTAATATGTATAATAAATCCATTGGATTTATTACAAACTCTAGGTTCATCTCATTCTACTTAAGATCAATTCTTATGACTCTTTATTATCTGCTTTAAGGATGTTCTGAACAGATACTTGAGCAGTCCATGACATGCAACACTCCACTTTTGCCTTTACTTAGGCTGGACGGACAGTTGGAGAGGCCTCCTTCAATCAATCAGCTGGTCACATCAAGCCCTTGGACGTATTGTCCCAACCCTATTGCCTTTATGACAAGCCCTAACCCTTTTTATCATATATGTGCTAGAAGGCCATGGTAGAGGGTTTAATATCCTGGGTATGATGTTAAACTCTATCTGATGGTGAATGTCCAATTCTGAAGCTCTGATGAGTGTGGAGTACCCTTTCATCACCATTACCCAAAGATCCACTCTGACCCAGAGTAGTAGTAACTGTTATGATCCCTTCTGAGCAGTCCATGACCTGCAAAACTCCACTTTGTAAATAGATAAAAAATGTGTTTAAAAAAATTAAGTCCATAATAAGTCTTTAAAAAAAAATTGGTTCCTGAGGGAACTGGGCTATTTTTGACACCACCTGCTGTCATTTCTTCTTGTGGGGTATCCTGTTTAAACAACATTTGTGTTATATTCCAACACCATGGGAAGTTGGATAAATACCATATTTATAGATATACCATTGTATGATAATTTAATTATTACAACGTTTGATATCTTTACTTAAGAGCTATTGCTATTTGTGCAATATGTAAAAAATATAATAATCTTAATTTAACTTGCTCTCTCACTCTTTTTCTTTTTCTGTCCTTCTTTGCATCTTTTTATTGTGTTTGATTTAAACAGATTAGCATTATCGCTTCCACATGCTCACCCCTCTTGCTATCTTTCCTTCTTTCTTGTTATATTTTTTTGTGTAGCATGGCCTTTTTCTTCCCTTTCTTTATAATAAAGATGGTATGGTACATTATTTAGCTGAGGTGGTATCACTCATAAGAAATAATATGGCAGATAAGCAACACCAGATAATCATGATTTCAATTTTTGTATTTAATCTTGGATGGTCTCATTTTTAACCAGAGGGTATTGCAAGATGATAATGCTCACACATTTAAGGAATATGAGTATTATATATTTACCAACTGCTCCACATGAATAGGATCAGTTTCTTAAGTGAAGTTTTACAGGTTTGAATTCAGAATTTTCTAGACTGATTGCTTAATCAAGGTTAAAGAGCCCAGTCTGCCCTACTATTTACCCATAGCTGGAGGGAGGATGCATGGAGATATACCTTCCTCAAGGGTATTAGTGCTATGTCAAATGCAAACAGTCTCCACCAGGATTTGTTTATGAGTGTGTGTGTGTGTATATATATATATATATATATATATATATATATAAGTTAAAGTAGTGTGGACATTGAGTCTGTTACCTTAATCCATATATAAATACTATATACTATCTGCTTAGAAATATAGCACCCATATTATCTACAATATATATATATATATAATAATAAATAAATAATCCACAGACACATGTTTCAAGGTTTCACCTCTCATCAATGTGGTTATACCTTAACAGCTACCCCTGGCCGGGTTTGAGACCTGAATGAATTTTCGTCCGCCAAGTCTCTTACCCATGCGGACTTTTATTTATCTAAATCAGAAACTAAACCAAATTGTTTTGCAATCCACAAAAGGATTAAGGATCCAATCACCCAAACCAAGCTGGAGGGCATTCTGAAAAACAAGTTGATAATGGCACTTGTTATCTGCTGATGTGTATGATAATACATCCATTGGATTTATTACAAACTTTAGGTTCATCTCATTATAATCAAGATTAAATTTTATGACTCTTTCTATCTGTTTGCAGGACGTTCCAAACCCACACTCTATACTTGAGGTTATTTAGTCAACTTAATGTTTCTTGTTAAACAGAACCATGTAATTTTGTTTTGCTAAATCGAGAGCACTTAAACATGCATCCGTTGTTTTTTAATAAAGATTATCTATAAGGAATTTGAATTAGTTTATTCATATCTATCTATTTAACTATCTATATCAGTTTATTCATATCTAAGTTTCTATCTATCTATATCAGTTTATTTCTATCTATCTATCTATCTATCTCTATCTATCTATATCATTTCTATCTATCTATCTATCTATCGGTTTATTTCTATCTATCTATCTATCTATCTTTATTTCTATCTATCTATCTATCTATCTCGGTTTATTTCTATCTATCTATCTATCTATCTCGGTTATTTCTATCTATCTATCTATCTATCTATCTATCTATATATCTATCTATCTATCTATCTATCTCGGTTTATTTCTATCTATCTATATCTATCTCGGTTTATTTCTATCTATCTATCTATCTATCTCGGTTTATTCTATCTATCTATCTATCTATCTATCTATCTATCTATCTATATCTATCTATCTATCTATCTATCTATATCTATATCTATCTATATCGGTTTATTTCTATCTATCTATCTATCTATATCGTTTATTTCTATCTATCTATCTATCTATATCGGTTATTTCTATCTATCTATCTATCTATATCGGTTTATTTCTATCTATCTATCTATCTATATCTATCTATCTATCTATCTATATCGGTTTATTTCTATCTATCTATCTATCTATCGGTTTATTTCTATCTATCTATCTATCTATATCGGTTTATTTCTATCTATCTATCTATATTTCTATCTATCTATCTATATCGGTTTATTTCTATCTATCTATATCTATTTCTATCTATCTATCTATCTATCTATATCGGTTTATTTCTATCTATCTATCTATCTATATCGTTTATTCTTTCTATCTATCTATCTATATCGGTTTATTCTTCTATCTATCTATCTATCTATATCGGTTATTTTCTTTCTATCTATCTATCTATCTATATCGGTTTATTTCTTTCTATCTAATCTATCTATATCGGTTTTTTTATCTATCTATCTATCTATATCGGTTTAGTTCTATCTAACTATCTATCTATATCGGTTTAGTTCTATCTAACTATCTATCTATATCGGTTTATTCCTATCTATCACAATACTTGAGGTTAATTAGTCATCTTAGTGTTTGCTTTTTAACAGAACCATATAATATTGCTTTGCTAA
This sequence comes from Doryteuthis pealeii, assembly GCA_023376005.1. NCBI lineage: Eukaryota > Metazoa > Mollusca > Cephalopoda > Myopsida > Loliginidae > Doryteuthis > Doryteuthis pealeii. The sequence goes on along the minus strand of CM042137.1, from coordinate 42,104,833 downwards.
ATCCAGAGCACTGAAAAAAAACGAATCCCTTGCTTTTTAATGAAGATTATCTATAAGGAATCTGAATTAATTTTGAAAAGGGAGATGCCCAAGCCCCTTTTTATTTGGCTTATCATAGGTCTTTCTCTATGAGGCTTTATAAATTCTTATGATCATACTTTGTGATTGTCAATCCATGCAAGCAGGTCATAGGAAGAAGGAGGAACAATATGGTTAACTGAGAACAGAAACAGGGAAGACTTGAAGAGTATCTGTTTTAGCCAAACTTGTCTGCTTCCAGCTGCTTCTTGTTAGTTCAAGAACCACTAGAATGGAAGTTTTGCTTCATTACCTGAAGAGAAAGAAAAGTAAAATGTTATGTATTGAATCAGTCCTAAGATTGAATAAAAAAAATCAAAACCTTTTCCACTGGATGTAGATATGAAACACTTTATTAAAGGAAAGAACTAAGAAAAACCAAAAAAAAAAAAAGAAAATTATTTCGGAAATTGAATAGAAAGAAATAAAAGATTGAATTTTAAAAGGAAATGAAATACAAGACATTTGTTCTCTTGGGATTATTGTCCACACTCATCCGCAGCAACAGTCTGGTTCTTTTTGGAGATTTAAGTTTGAGAAAACAGTGAAAAGTTCTTGGCCCAACCAAGAATTATTTAATTAAAATGAGTATGCTGAATTACATATATGTATTTACCTAATGGAGGCACATGGTGTAATGGTTACCGTCATAAGAAATGGACACAGTGAGATGAGTTCAAATACTGGATGAGGCTGTTTGCATTTCATATAGTGCTAATACACTTGTCAAAGGTATGAATCCAACAACTCTCCCTCCAGATATGGGCAAATAGTAGGGCACACTAGGCTCTTTGACCTTGGTTAGGGAACCAGTCTCGAAGAAGGAAAACTCTGAATTCAAATCTGTTAAACTTCACTTAAAAATGACCTCATGTTACATTCTGCTCACGCGGAGGGGGTTTGGTAATATATATATATATGCATTTAACCAACCCCTCCTCACAAGTAAAGAACCACACCAGATGAATTTTTAAGTAGTTTAACAGGTTTAAATTCAGAATTTTCTTTCTCATAGACTGGTTGCCCAATCTGCCCTACTACTTACCCATAGCTGGTAGGAGAAGAGTTGGATTCATACATTTTCCACTAGTATCAGCAATGTGTAAAATGCAAACAGCCTCATCCAGAATTTGAACTCTGGTCGCCATGCCTATTTCCTTGATACAATATCCATTACACCATGAGTGCTTCCATTTTATAAATCTATAGATAAGGAAGAGTTTGTTTAGATGTTTACAATTCTTTTTGATGACTAGGAAATATATTTACTTTTTTTTTTTCGTATTGGATTTTTCAGACTATTGTCCTTATCTTTATTGTTATACACACAATATTTCAGCCAATGTGCCACCCCATCCTCCTTCAGGTGTATCTTGTGGAATTCAGGAACCTTGTCTTTGGACTCAGGAATTTTCTTACTCAGTAGCCTTCATGTAGTTATTGGGAGCCTTCAGGGAACTTTGAACCAAACCATTAATTAAATCCACTGTTCTCATTCCATTAACCATGTGTTTCAAGTGTTAAACTATGTTATTGTTGCCCTTGGCAAGGATTGAACCTGCAATATACTAATGATTGTCACTTAGGACTGTGTTAACTTTACAACAAATGTCCAATGTGTCCAACTGATGGGAACAATAGTCTGAAAAATCCAAAGTAATACTCAGGAACCTTCTTGGACTCGGGAACCTTCTTTCAAACTCGGAACTTTCTTGTCGTAATCGGGAGCTGTCACGGAACTCTGAACTTTTAAACTAAATAAAGGGTTAGGTTCAAAGTTCTGTGACGACTCCCCAATTACGACAAGAAAGTTCCCGAGTTCGAAAAGAAGGTTCCCGAGTCTGAGAAGGTTCCCGAGTCCAACAAGAAATACCTGAAGAAGGCCAGAGGGCATATCGGCTGAAACGTTGTACAAATAACAATGAAGATGGGGACAATAGTCCAAATAACACAGATAATACTAGTTTTTATCTTGTTTTTTTTTTGGGGGGGTATTTTTTACATGTGAAAAATATCTCATTTTATTCCTCCTACAAATAAATCTGTACTTTCTTTTATGTGTGATCAACACTTTTTCTAGGTATCTGTTCAATTGGTTTCCATGATGTCACCAAGTATAATGGACCTAATCTTCACTTAATTTAATCTTCAGTTCTCTATATTTTCTTACATTCTGATTAGACATTAATTGAGCCCCCCCCCCATTTACCATGAGAAATGGATGTCAAAAGAGATTAGTAGAATCAAAGATAAGGATTAAATGATATTATTACATCACACATAAACACATTCATTATAATATATATATATATCGTGTGTGTGTGTGTGTGTGTGTGTATATTTATGTGTGTGTATATATATATATATATATATATATATAATATATATATCGTGTGTGTGTATATATATGTGTGTATAAACAAGAAATGGTCTTACTCGAACACTAGTTGACAGCCATTACTTACATATTATCATAAGTGTGTGTATGTAATTTATATACATTGTGTGTGTACATTTTATATATATATATATATATATAGTCATATGCAGATACTAAAACAATATTATTACATCACACATAACATACTCATTATAAATATATGTGTATGTATGTATGTGTGTATATAGATATATCGTGTGTATGATGTATTGTGTATATATCGTGTGTGTGTATATATATATAGATATATCATGTATGTGTATATATGTATATATAGATATATCGTGTGTATGTATATATGTATGTGTATATAGTGTGTATATATATGTGTGTGATATAGATATATTGTGTATATATGTATGTGTATATACATTGTGTATACATATATATATGTATATACTAGCAAAAGTACCCGGTCTATGACTGGCCAAATCATTTTTTTAAAAGCTATGACATTAAAGTGCATCTACTGGTGAAGTTCTAATTCTGGAGCTCTGGAAGTGTGGAATACTCCTTCATTGCCATTTTGATCCAGAGTTGTAGTACCTGTTAGGAACCCATTTATGGGTTGAATAGATTAATAAAAAATGAGTTTTCATTAGAACAAAAATTATTTGTTTATTGGATATTTAATGTTAAACAAAGCTAACAGTTTGTGTATTATAATATTAGTTTATTTTAGGAATAGTCTCTTTTTGATGTTTACATTTTTTAAAAATATTAATAGCATCCCATTGTGATGTAAGGGTTTGCAAGTTAGACTCACATTATTACTGAATAGCGATTTTAATACTCGCTAGATGCCCTTTGCTTTCAACCTTATACCATATCCTACCTGTGATGAACAGGTTGGGTAAAGAAAATGAGGTCCCATCATTGTGTAATGGTTAGTAAGGTAGTTTTGTAAATCCATTACTACTGAATAGTGAGTTCAATCTTGCTGGATGTATCATATTTACAGAATTGTCTAATGATATAGACATTTTTAGCAGAATTTAGAATTTGTTTTTTTTGTTTTTTACTAAAAAAAGTCCCATACAGAAACTTATAAAAATTTTTGGATATAATTATTCAGACTCTTATCTTTATAGAAAAAAATAGTTTTTTTATCTGTTCATTTTTTTCAGATTTCATAAAATAAAATAGAGGTGGGGGGAGCTCGTAAAAATATTTCCCCAAATATATTTTAAGAAAAAACCTATTTCAAACATATTTTCATCAACAGATTAATAATTACCAAAAATTTCATGAAAATTTGACTATTAGTTGATTTTTTTATATGATTTTTAAAAAGTCTATAGTCATAACTTGTTTTTGGCTACTGTAAATTTCAATTGATTTAACGGTTCACAAAGGAAAACATTGTTTTCATTCATGATATTCATTATTTCCGTGAGCTGAATTTGTTTTAATGTTTCTTCTTTTGAATGGTTCAAAAATTTTAAAGATAATATTAACCTTTATTCAAGTTTCATTGTGTTAAATATAAATCCAGTTAGCAATTATCCCCTTTTTTTAATCACTAAGATTTGCGATTTTTTTTGTTTACAACATTGAGAATAATATTTAAAAAGTAACTTGTGAATGTATTAAACGATTTTTTCTAAAACTTTTGTTTACATAAGACAATTTTAAATTCAGTTTTTAAATGCTTGTTGAGTTAGAAATAAAATGTAATATTGTAATTTCTTTCTTTTTTGAGCCCTAAAACAAAGTAACAAAGCTAATAAATATACTTTAGTTTATTTGTAGGTGGATTTTATGAATAGTTTTTGAGTTTCACTGATTAAAAATGGATGTATTTTATTCTAAGAAATATGAAAGTATTCGTGTAAAAAAAAAAAAACATTGATAAAAATGTTTTCATTAATTTTTGTTTGTTTGTATATGTAATTTTTTTATATTACAATTTCGTTTTTTTTTTTTTTTACATTTAAAAAGATCCACTTGTTTGAAAAGATTTTTTTTTCGTTAGTTCTCCAAAAAAAAAAAAATTAACAGTTCATACTAAATTACAAAACAATTGCACTCAAAATAATGTTGGCTTTTTAGTAGAAATAGAACAACTTCTATTAAGAAGGTCAAACTCAAAGTCATGATTGTAGCAAAATCAAACGTTTTTTGGAAAGCATCATATAGCTGCTGCTGCTATTGTATCAGCAGGAGCTTGCTTGCTGGTTATATAAGCTAGTAGCTGATATAGGCAGCAGGCAAGCTCCTACTGATACAACAGTAGCAGCAGCAGCTATACAATGCTTTCCAAAAATCGTTTGATTTTTGTTTAATTAATTATATCACTTAATTAGAAAAATCAATAACCAAACTTGGTGTTTCTTAGTTAGATGGATATTAAGATGTATGCAAGATTTCGAATCTGAGTGATGTCTCTTTTTCGAGTTATAATTCGACACGTACACATCAAACTTTCTTTTTTATATATATATATATATATATATATATATATATATATTATCATAAGTATGTATATAAATATATATATATATATATTATCATAAGTATGTGTATGTAATTTAAATACATTGTGTGTGTACATATATATATATATAATATATCATTAAGTATGTGTATGTAATTTAAATACATTGTGTGTACATATATATATATATATATAATATATATATATATATATTATCATAAGTATGTATGTAATTTAAATACATTGTGTGTGTACATATATATATATAATATATATATATATATAAAGTATGTGATGTAATTTAAATACATTGTGTGTACATATATATATATATATATATATATATATATCATAAGTATTGTATGTAATTTAAATACATTGTGTGTGTACAATATATATAATATATATATATTATCATAAGTATGTGTATGTAATTTAAATAACATTGTGTGTGTAACACATATATATATATATATATATTATCATAAGTATGTGTATGTAATTTAAATACATACACATATATATATATATATATATGTATGCGTGCGTACATATATTATATATATTATCATAAGTATGTGTGTATGTAATTTAAATACATTGTGTGTGTGTATATGTATATATATATATATATAATATATATATATATATATATCCGATATTAAACAATATTTATTACATCACACATAAACACACTCCTTATAATATATATATACTGTGTGTGTATGTATGTATGTTTGTGTATATATATATATATGTGTGTGTGTGTGTGCATGCATATAGATATATTATAAGTATATGTATATAGATATTATCAGTGTGTAAGTAATTTATATACATTGTGTGTATACATATATGTATTTATATATATAGTCATCCGCAGATATAAACACACTCATTATTACACACACACATATATATATATATCATAGTGTGTTTATATCTGGGGATAACTAAATATACATGTGTGTATATATATATATATATATATATATATATATATATATATATATATATATATATATAAAGAAGAGATTATTAGATACGACGTGATATATAAATGTTGTCATTGAAAGTAATTGTACCGCACAAATGTATTTGTTAAGACTTAATGATTTAGGTGAGAAATGTTGGAGGTGAGAAAATGAGAGAAGAAAAATTGTTAGATTTATTAGAGAAATGATTATTTACCTTTTTGGATCCTAAATCAATAAACAAAATGTCCAAATGCAAAAAAAGAAAGCGAAATTGAAAGAAGGAATTTTTCAATACTGATTGATTAGGTTATAACGATATTTGCTTTGACATTCTATAATCAATCAGTTTCATTTAATGTGATAGATTTTCTGGAAGAATTAGCAAATTGCATAAGAATAACTCAAATGCCATATCTACTTAACAAGTTGATAGTAATGAAATTCATGCGGATTGTAATAGGTAATATGGGAAAACAAGGAAAGGGAAAAAGAGATGGAAAGGGAAAAGAGATTGGAAGGAAGAAAATAGAATGAAAGGAGGAAAAGAAGAATGTAAAGGAGAGGAGAAGAAAAGGAAAGACAAAAGAGGAAAAAAGACTTTCAAAGGATAGAGAACAAAAGAAAAGGAAGAAAAGGGAAAAAGACTATGGAAGGAAGGAGAATGAATTGAAAGGAATAAAAGGAAAAAGAAGGGAAAGGGGAGGGTGAAGAAGAAGAAAGGGAGGGTGAAAATAAAGAAGGGAAAGAGGGGTGAAAAAGAAAGGGAAAGAGAGGGTGAAAAGAAAGAAGGGAAAGAGGGGAGGGGAAAAAAAAAGGGAAAGGGAGGGTGAAAAAAAAAGGAAAGGAAAAAAGAAAAGGGGGGAGGGTGAAAAAAAAAAGGGAAAGGGAGGGTGAAAAAAAAGGGAAAGAGGAGGTGAAAAAGAAAAGGAAAAGGAGGGTGAAAAAGAAGGAAAGGAGGGTGAAAAAGAAGTGAAAAAGAAGAAGGAAAAGAGGAGGGTGAAAAAAGAAAAGAAAGGGAAGAGGGGAGGGTGAAAAGAAGGGAAAGAGGTGAAAAAGAAGAAGGGAAAGGGGAGGTGAAAAAGAAGAAGGGAAAGAGACAAGGAAAAGTAGAGAATTAAAGAAAAGAGAAAGAAAAGGTAATTAGAAAGTAGGGAAAGAGAATGAAGAGAAAGAGATAAAAAGGGAAAGAAAAAAAGAATAAAAAGACAAAGAAAGTAACAAATGAAAGGAAAGAAAAGAAAAAAATATAGGAAGGAATGGACAAAAAGAAAATAGGATGGTGAGGAAGAGGAATGAAAGAATGAAAAAATATAAAAGGAGGAAGGAATAAAGGAAGAAAATAATGACAGAAGACAAAAAGGAATGAAAAGGAAGAAAAGAAGGGAAAGAAAAAAGAAAACAAGTGGAAGAAACAACAAGAAATAAAGGAGAGGAAATGAGATAGAAAAGAAAATAGAAAGAAAAGAAAAGAATAGAGAAGAAAAAGAAAGATGAACGAAGGCTGTGGGGAAAATAAGAAATAAAAAGAAAAATGGAAAAGCCAAGCCAATTTGTCAAACAAATGAAGAGACAGAAATTACATGAAATGAGAAATGGTAATGACAGATTATTTGCAGAAAATGATTGCTGTTTATAAGTGAATATCTTTTTGAATGGATGTGAACATGGGAATAATAGACTTTGTGCATATGTAACTGAGATTAATGCACTGCGGTTGTGCATTTTCTGCTACATGCATAAACTGATAATCACTATCTATGCACTTCTATCTTAATATCACTACGACAAATCTTGAGCTTATAGCCAAGACAGATTGAAAGCACCGGTTCCCACCAAAGGTAAGCAACAATGATCCTGTTTAATACTTAGATGGGTGACCATTTAAGAAACAGCAGGTAATGTAAAGCAACTTTGATATCAAAATGACTTGATTTGGCATGAAATGACTTGAAAAGGGTTGATATACTGTAAAACAACCAACCAACCAAATTTCTCCCATGGCTGTACCAAATTTTTTGGCATTTTTTACTGTATGATGGGATATTTAAGAGTTCCCAATCTATTCACCTCCGGACTTATTCTATTATTGTAATCTGTGTCCTTCAACTCAATTACAATGAACAAACCATCAGTTTTTGGACTTTGCTTACCGTGTAATATCCTTAGAATTGGAGAACTGCCGTGAGCGGCTAAAGTAAGCAAAGAGTTAAAATATCCTGGGTATTGTGTTAAACTGTATCTAATGGTGAAGTTGCAATTATGGAGCTCTGGAGGGTATAGAGTACCTCTTCATTACCATCACTCCCAGGTCTACTCTGATACGGAGTGGTAATAGTACCTTTTAGGGTCCCATCTATGGGTTAAATAGAAAAAATGAGTTTCAAAAATGTGTTTTAAAAAAATTGAGTACCCATCAAGAATGAATAAAACAATGTTTTCAGTTTTTGTACTTTGCTTGGGTGTGCTTAGAATTGGAGAACTGCCGTGAGCGGCTAAAGTAGGCAAAGAGTTAAAAAGCCCAATCTGCCCTACTATTTACCCATAGCTGGGGGAAGAATTGTTGAATGTGTATCTTTCTCAAGGGTATTAGTGATATCTGACATGCAAACAATCTTGTCCAAGATATGAACTTGTCTCATTATGTCCATTTCTGTCAACAATAACCATAACACCACAGGCACCTCCACATGTATAATTATTACAAGATATAAAGATATTGTAATTTTTGAAGTGGGGGGGGAATTTGCAATGTACAATAATTTTTTCATTGCCTTTGAAAAATAAGCTACCTGCACAGGTGCAAACATGAGTAAAAAGTATTATTTGGATTATTCGGACAATTGTCCTCATCTTTATTGTTATCTATGCAATGTTTTGATTGATCTGCCCTCTGGTCTTCTTCAGGTATTTGGACACATGGTGTAGTGGATATAGGCGTTGTGTTAATACAGTTCTAAGTGACAGTTATCTTTAGACTGGAGGTTCAATCCTGGTCATGGGTGACAGTAACATAGAATAATTAACACAGCTTAACATTTGTACCCAGTCATGGTTAATGGAATGAGAACAGTCTACCCCTGTAGATTGAATAAAGTGTTAGGTTGAAGTTCCGTTAAGGCTCCTGAGTTAGACAAGAGGGTTTCTAAGTTCAACAAGAAACACCTGAAGAAATCCGGAGGCACATCAGCCGAAACGTTGTGTAGATAACAATAAAGATGAGGACAATATTCTGAATAATCCAAATAATCCAGCCTCATCTAAAAGATTCAGAGAAAGGTGTAAAAAGACATTAAATGAGAAATTAAGAACATATTGATAACGCTTATGGTGACCTATACCAATGATAGGTAGATATAAACATTGATCTTTTTAATATTTAATGTCCATTTCTAAAAATGATAACCATAACACCAACCGGCACCTCCACATGTATAATTATTACAAGATATAAAGATATGTAATTTTTGAAGGGGGGGAGAAATTTGCAATGAATAAAACAATGTTTTCAGCTTAAAATAACCCAACAAGGGTTGACATGCCATAAAATCCAACCAACTAACTGCAGTGTTTTGGCTGATGCTTCTACAGCATATGAAATAGCTTGAAAAATAAACCAGTCCAAATTAGAAGAAATTTTACGAAGCTTAAAAGTTCTATGTGAGTAGATAAAGCAATACACAAAATTATGGATGAATACACATTTAGAGGCGGTTATTAACGTATTCCTTTAGAACTCATCAAAAAGACGCAGGTGGGAGGGTGGGAGAGAGAGAGTGACAATCAAATGTGTCCGTGTACAAAACAACAGTAAATAAAAATGATATTCAAAGATGCGAAGAGGGAATGAATAGTTTTCTGAATTGTCAGACCTTATTTCGTGATAATATAGTTGTATATTTTGTAAATGAGATCTGTAATCTTGCAGAATGAGGCCAGGATAAGAAATGATCTAACGCTAATCGAAATAGACACATATGTCTTGACTTGTTCTCTTTCATCCATCTGGCCATTCTCACATCATCATCATTTAACTTAGACATTATATATACTAGCAAATATATGCACCCTCCGGGTGCAAGTATTCAAGTTTTAATATAATAAAATATCATGTTAAATTAGAAAGGCTAATGAAACTGAATAAAAATGCAGATAAAAACTTTTCGAACAGAGGTGGTATGATTGAAAAATAGAACAACTTTGAAACTAACTCTTCCATCATTCCCCATTACTCCTGTCTTTCATTGGTAAATTTCCTAATTTAACTGTTTATTTAAAATAGGAAGTAAAGAATAATATTACAGTTATTTCTTCTTGTTAATGGATTTCTTTTAAGATTTATCCCCGAGATTTTTGCTCATATTCATTAAGATAAACCAAACAATTAGAAATCAATAATACTAAGTATATATTTATTAAAATCAAATTTTTTATAACAATATGCAAATTAGCCTTCCCATTCATACTGTGATCCGCTATTTTGTTGTATATATAAATACAATTGCATGTTCTGTGTATGTAGATATGGTCAACAGTCTTAATGATGTAAAATAATTTTATTAATAATTGAGGTTTAAATAAAAATAAAATCATGGCGAATGGGATGTAAATAACAAAGGGAATTGTGACTTGTATAGTAATATAGTTTCGGTTACAGACAGAAAAACACACAATCTCTATTATAATATATATATATATATATATATATATGAGAGTAAAATAGGGAATTAAATCTGATGGTATGAAGAAAAAATAGATAAACACTAATTCTTCCAAAAGATGAGTTTATTCTTGTTGGTGAAGTTGACATTATAACGTTTTGGTTCATGCAACCTTCCTCAGGACATGTGGTGAAATATTGTTTGAAGTTGGTGGATTTACAAGTCATCCACCATCTTTAGCAAGTATGAAACCAACAAAAAACAAAATCCTTAATAATAAACTTATAATTTACTTAATTTATATAGGCACAAAGTAATGTTTAGCTTGTGTATTAACATGAATTATATTATATATATATATATATATATATATATATATATATATATATATATGGTGACTGAAGGTCTTTGTGTCCTGGGTATGATGTTAAACTGCATCTATTTGTAAAGTTCCAATTCTGGAACCTGTGGAATGTGGAATACTCCTTTATCATTATTACTCCCAGGTCCACCTTGATCCAGAGAGATTGTACTGTTAGGATCCCATCTATGGGTTAAATAGATAAAAAATGAGTATTAAAAAAAATTGTATTTGAAAAAAAATTGAATACCCAACAAGAATGAATAAATCAAAATGTCTTTGGCATTAAATAACCAACAATGGTTGACATGCTGTAAAATCCAACCAACCAACCATTATTTACTTTTTTATTTTTCAAATTGATTTTTCTGCTTTTCCTTAATCTATTTCTCAAAACCATAAGAAATAAGAATTATGTGGATAAGCAACACCAGATAATCAGAATTTACATTTTTGCATTTTATCTTGGATGATTTGGATAGTCTCATTTTTAACCAGAGGGTGTCACAAGATGATAATGGTCATACAATTAAAGAACATGAGTATTATTATATTACTATTACTAGCAAAAAAATGCACTCTCTGGGCAGAAATATTTAAGTTTTGATATAATCAAGTATTATATTGAATAAAAAAGACTAATGAAATTAGATACAAACACAAAGGAGATAACACTTATTTCATATTATTCTAATTGATTTCAATATAAAAATTATACATAGGATTGCTTTTAATGTTTAAGAATAAAACAATAGTATTAGAAATGAATAACACCAAGTAATTATTAAACACATTTTATTAAAACCAGTATGCAAATTATTCACATTATAAACTATGTAAACATTTAAAAAAAAAAAAATTTTAGTGATGTATAAAACACATTGTAGCATTTTAAACACATTAATAACATGGGCAGTTTTGGGGCCAATCTATCTCAGCTAGACTTTAATAGAGGCATTGTTTGTAAATAAGATACTAATTAAGATTGAATAATGATAAATTAATAAACATGGAGGATATAATGTGAATAAATAAGGGAATTTTGACGTTGGTGGTGATGCAATTTCGGTACAGACATACAATCTCCATTATACCTTTTTTAGTTTTCAAATTATTTTTCCACTTTTTCTTAATTTCTTTCTCAAAATCAACATTTCAGCCATTTTCTGTGGGTGCATGGCCTACCCCTGACACATGACAAGAATATCAAGAGTAAAAGAAAAGATTTAAAAGAAAAAACAAAGAACTTTCTTTCTATTCAATCCAATCTGATTTTTTTTAAAAACCCTGACATCCTCCATTCCCCGCCCCCTGACTTGTCTGGTCATGCCACGAAAGAGGGCAGTTCCAAAAATTAGCTTTCAGGGATTTTTATTTTATATTGATTTTTTTTTTTTTTTTTTTTTGTCTTGGCTGACAATATTTTTTATGTCAGCAGCCTAAAAGAGAAATATTGTTTTTGTTGTCCTCAACACATGCCGAAGCTAATTTCTAAAATATAAAGGTCTTAGATTAAAGCTTTTTGCATTGTTGATGCTAAACTAAAGAAATATTTTCTTTCATTTCTTTATTCATTCATTTATAATTGTATTTGTTTTGGTTTTATTTATTTTTTTTTATTTCTTGCCGTTTGACAATGAATCATTTTTTAACATTATTTTTATTTTTACTTTTTTTACAATCTCTGCTAGAAATTTTCATTTTTTTTTTTGTTTAACAATATATATGTATATACATATATATATGTGTATATGTTTGTGTGTGTGTGTATGTGTGTGTGTGTGTGTGTGTATGTGTAGATATATGTAATTTTTTTAATGCAATGATATTGTTTCTGTCTAATTTTTATATTTCTTAAACTCTTACCTTTTTTCTTTTGTTCAATTTTTTTTTCTATTATCTCAAAAATTTATTTTCCAAAATTCTTAAAAAGACATTGATACTTTTTTTTTTTACTCAATATTTCCTCCATTCTTTATTTTAAGTCTCTTTCTCAGGTTCCTTTTCCTACTTTCCTTTCAAATGGTTTTAAGAATATATTTTCTTTTCTTCCAGTCCTCTTTATTTTTGTTTGTCTTCATTTGTAAAAATTTAATTTTCTTCATTTAACTTTCAGTTAAAAAACTTTATTCTATCTTTATTTTCATCTGTTTTAAAATTTTCTTGTACACAATCTCTTTCTCTTTTTAAAAGTTCTATTGTCTTTACTATCCTTCTACTTTCAAAGATCTTATAATTTCTCTTTTTCTTCTACTTTCAAAAATCTTTTTATAGTTTTATATTTTTTGTCACATCTTTTCTTGAATTTTCGCCACATCTTTTCGTCCTCTATTTTTCTCCACATCTTTTCGTCCTCTATTTTTCTCCACATTTTCTTTTTCTCCACATCTTTTCGTCCTCTATTTTTCTCCACATCTTTTCGTCCTCTATTTTTCTCCACATCTTTTCGTCCTCTATTTTTCTCCACATCTTTATTTTTATCTATTTTTCAAATTTTTTTGTACACATTTTCTCTTTATTTTTTAACAAATCTATTTTATATCTTTACCTTCTTTCTTCTTTTCTAACATCTTATAATTTGTCTTATTTTTATTTACTTCACATCTTTTTATTCTAATTTTTTTTGGATACTTTCTTGAATTTAAAATTTTTTTTAACTTTCCCACCTCACTTTTGAAATTAAAAAGAATATTTTTTGGCCTACTTTATCTTACATCTTTTCTTGATTTTTAAAATATTTTTACTTTCTTTCAATTTGTTACTTCTTCTATTTTCCCCACATGTTTTCGCCCATGTTCCCCTCACATGTTCCCCTCCCCACATGTTTTCGCCCATGTTCCCCTCCCCCCACATGTTTTCGCCCATGTTCCCCTCCCCCACATGTTTTCGCCCATGTTCCCCTCCCCACATGTTTTCGCCCATGTTCCCCTCCCCACATGTTTTCGCCCATGTTCCCCCACCCCTCCCCACATGTTTTCGCCTCCCCCCACATGGTTTTTCAGTTTTTTGCTCAGCTTTTCCATTTCTTTTTTTTTTCTTTTTCTATTTTCCACTCATATTCTATTTTTACCACATCTTTTCTCCTACCATTTTTTACCCATCTTTTCTACGTCAATTTTTTCTTCATATTTTCCTGTTTCAATTTTTTCGTCAAATCTTTCCTTTGACTTTTTTTTTTTTTAAATCTTTTTTTTTTTTTTTTTTTTTTTACATTTTCTGCATCTTTGTTATTCTCATACTCTGCTAAAGTGAAAATTCAACAAAGCAACAACAACAACAATAAAACCCAAAGCTAAACCAAAAAAATAATACTTAAAAAAACCTAAAAAGGCTAAAAACTGAACAATACACTCAATAAGTTTTCTCTTTGCTTTATCAACTTTGTCTGAAGAAATTCATGTGTCAGAAATTCTATTATCAAACCCTGATTGCTGACTGGCAAAATTATGGGAAATCTTTAGGCCTTCCTGCCATTTTCGTGTTCTGCAAATGATTATCTCAAAAAAAAAGGACAAATGGTTAAAGTGACTATTGATTAATGATTGATACTGAGCAAAGTAATCTTCTTTTTTTTTCTTTTAATTGATTCTTATCACCATTCTGTCAACATTGTCCTGAGATTCCCACATATCTTCTAACCCACCCACCCCCATGCTTTGCCTGCGTCCACAACAGTCAGACTTACCCCCATCCAGACATCTTCAGCCTTCCAGGACAAACACTTTCTACTGTTCACCTGATAGAATGTCTTTTTTTTTCTCTCTCTTCCTTCTTGTGTCACGATCTTTAAAATAGAGATAAAAATGTTATGGGATAGGTGTGATTAGTGGCTATAATTTTTAATTATTTTTTCTTTTGTCTCTTTTTTTTTTTCTTTTTTTTGTCTTTTTTTTGTCTTTTTTTAAAAAACTTTTACTTCAGTTAAAAAGGCATTTTTTAAAGATATTTTAGGTTTTTCTTTTTTTTGTTAAGAAAGTATATTTGTTGATATTTTTTTATTTATTAGTTCATTTTTGCTAATTTTTGAGAAGTAAATGAAAATAGAGAAAACAACAAGTTTCACCAAAACATTTAGTTTACCTACTTACCTAATTAAATAAAACATTACTTTTATTTTATTTTTTTTTTTTAATACCTGAAAACCTTTTTGACACAAGGTTAATCTTAAGTGGAGTTTAACAGGTTTGAATTCAGAGTTTTCCTTTCTCCTAGTCTGGTTGCCGTACCAATGTTGAATAATTCTGGTAATACTTGCCTATCTATCTCTGTTTAAATAACTTGGAGATCATTATGCATTTATCATCATGCTGTTTGCACATATTCCCATGATGACACTCTCACCACATGTACCTATCAGACATTGCTCATGGCAAGTCCTCCACACAGCATCCATTATCTGCCAATAGCTGATAAATGTAAGTTTTTGTTGATCAGCTTACACTTTTAAAAGTGAAATTAACAATATTCCTTGACTTGTTGGCTGTGGGTGGTGACCCATGATGCTTAAGAATGGAATCTTGATGGCTGAGCAGTCCATGACATGCAACACTCCACTTGGCTGTTTACATCTAGCCCTAGCACTTATATGATTGTCCCAACCCTATTGCCCTTATGGAAAACCTCCAATCCTTTTATCATATATGTGCTAGAAAGCAGTGGCTGAGGATCTTAATGACCTGAGTATGATGTTAAACTCTATCTGATGGTTAAGTTTCAATTCTGGAGCTCTGGGGAATATAGAGTACCCCTTCATCCCCATTACGCCCAGGTCCATTCGGACCCAGAGTCATAGTACCTGTTAGAGTCCCATCTATGGGTTAAATAGAAAAGAAATTGAATTTTAAAAAAAAAATGTTGAATACCCATCAAGAATGAATAAAACAAAACATCTTCAGCATATAATAACCCAACAAGTTTGACATGCTGTAAAATCCAACCAACCAACCATCAATCTAAATAACTTGATGGAGTGTGTTATGCATTTGTCAACTCTTCAACTCCTTAAACTCCTTGAACCCAAAACCTATTCTTGACATCTTTTCACTAATTTTAAACAGAGTACAGCTGGTTAGAATTAAGTTTTCCTTCTTCTAGATAGATTGCATAACCAAAGCTAAAAAAAATGCCCATTTTGCACTACTATTTACCTGGAGAAAGAATAGATTCATTCCTTTCCAATGGCATCAGTGTGAAGTAAAATGCAAACAACCTTGACAAGGATTTGAACTCTGGCTGCTGGTTCTCATTCCTAGGACAATAACCATTATATTAGATGTACAATTGTTGGCAATGTTACCAGGTGTAAAGAGCATTGGCAACGTTGTAGGTGTAAAGAGCATTGCTAATGAATTTACTTTTAGAAAAATATTCCAAATAGTTTTATTGTAAATTATTATAGATGTTTACTGAGGATTTTTCTTTTTTAGAAAGATATGTCATTGAAACAGTGTATGTGTATATAATATATATTTTTTTTCACTTAGTTTTGAAAATTGTATAGGTGAGAAACTGACAGTTACCAAGTGCTGTTGACTTTGTTTTTGCTACCCTAACTTGGATGTATATGCTCTATTAATCATATTGAACACTCTTTACCTAGATAATATAGTCTACTATATTTATATCTGCATACGTATTTGAATTAAGATACCATGGACATGGAGTCAACACCTGATTACAACAGTTTCTCACCTATCCGATCTTGGTCTGAAGATTATATAAGCAGCAGTTAGTAACCAGGCGTTGACTCCGTCCACTCTACCTTAACTCAAATATAACCACTCTAACACTGATATTGAGTACTGTCTGCTTAGAAATATAGCACCCATATTATCTAAAAAATATATGTATATACATATATATGTGTATATCACTTTGTTGTGCTATTTTTTTCTGTGTTACTTATATATATATATGTATATTATGAAGAAACATGGATATATATATTTACCAACCCCTCCGCATGAGCAGGATGCGACACAATGTCAATTTCTTAAGCGGAGTTTAACAGGTTTGAATTCAGAGTTTTTCGTCTCCTAGACTGGTTACCTAGCCATGGTTAAAGAGCCCCGTCTGCCCTGCTATTTACCCATAGCTGGAGGGAGAATTGGATTCATACCTTTCCCAAAGGTATTAGCGCTATGTGAAATGCAGACAGCTTTGTCTAGGAATTGAACTCGGGTTGATGAGTCTATCTCCTACGACTCTAACCATAAACAGAAACATGGATATAAAATCTGACAGTATAATTAAGTATAAAATTATTGAAAAAACAAAAATAAGTCAAAGATTGGCTTACAGACGCTAAATTTCACATTTATAATTATTAACCAAGTTGAGCCCTGTTGATGGTTTGATTAAAACCAAAACACTTTATCTCTGAATGTTTGAGATGAGGCTTGAAGATTAGTATTATTAGTGTTATTCGGACTATTGTCCCGATCTTCATTGTTATTTGTACAGCGTTTCGGCCGATATACCCTTGGGCCTTCTTCATTCATAAGTAAAATAGGTAGATATTCTAGCCAAATCAAGACATTAGGTTTATAAGTTCCCAAAATTCACACTCAATTGTCCAATTGGACACATGGCCGAGTGGATTAGGCAGTTGGGTTAAAAGACAGTTCTAAGTGACAGTTATCTCTGATTCCCGAGTTCAATCCTGTGTGAAAGCAGTTAGAAAAATAATTAATTAGAACAACTACCTATGGTTAGCGGAATGAGAACAGGATACCCCCGTGGAATAAATAAAGGGTTAGGTTCAAAGTTCCGTGATGGCTCCCGAATACGACAAGAAAGTTCCCGAGTTCGAAAAGAAGGTTCCCGAGTCCGACAAGAAATACCTGAAGAAGGCCGAAGGGTATATCGGCCGAAACATTGTACAAATAACAATGAAGATGGGGACAATAGTCTGAATAACACTAATAATACCAAAACACTTTAGTGTCGGCTTTCTGTAAGTCAATCATTGACTTATTTTTGTATTTCAATAACTTATATATATATATATATACACACACACACACACACACACACAAGTTTTAGTAATATATAGATTGTTGATACTATTATTTCTGATTGGTATAGTAATAATTACATAGCTATCATCATCATCATTGTAATAACAGTAGAGATTAATATGATAAATAAGTTGTTGATGATGATGATGTTGAAAAAGTAATGAATAAAATTGAGGGAAGATTAAATAAAATAAGCATCAATGCAGAATAAAAGTAAATTGAGTTGAAAACAAATTTTATTTCCATTTCCCCCAATTTGTCTAAAATGTCAATACAATTAATGAAAGGAGAGTAAGAAAAAAGATATATATATATATATATACATAATTGTTGCTGTCATTGTCCAATTATTTATTGTGGACCAGACAAGAAAATAATCTCTGTAGATTTTTCTGATATTTTGATAGCATAAACTTTACACCAACAAGCAACAGTAATTATCAAGAATTGAAAACTCTCAACGAAATATTACTGACGCACCTATCGTCAAAAAATCAATGACGCTTTGTGTATCGTGAACACCAGGGCACATACAAACACGCACACACACACACACACGTATATATAATACTAAAGCCTAAAGAGTCAGAAATTATCTATCTAGCTGCGTTAGGTGAAACCTAGGTAGGTAGTTCTGACTCTTAAGGCTTTATTATTGTTACTTGGCTCTACATAGCGTATTGAGCACTTTAGCATATTTAACTTATGCAACTCTTTCGGTGTTTTTTCTTTTGGGCATTACACTAGCGTCAATTGATTATTTTTGGGTAGTGCGTATGTTTTGGTCTTTTCTTTCTTTTATGTATTTTTCTCCAGGCATAGATTTGTATTTTCCACTTACAAATTGTAGTGTCAGGAGTTTTTTTCAAGGCGTCAAAGTTTAAAAACAAATCTATATATATATATATTTTTGGGGAGAACATGTGCTTAATTGACGTCATACCTAATTTTGAAAGTTGTTTAATAAATAATTAATTAATTAGGCGGGCATACCTATTTAAATGTATGGCTAAACAAATCGAGAAAAGCTTACATTTAAATAGGTATGCCCGCCTAATTAATTAATTATTTATTAATTAACTTTCAAAATTAGGTATGAATTCAATTAAGCACATATTCTCCAAAAATTGTCGGCTAAAAAAAGTCATATCAAAATACATCGCTTGTGTATTTACTTCTCATATATATATATATATTTTGTAGATAATGAGTTATGTTTCTAAGCAGACAGTTCTCAATATCATTGATAGAGCATTTATATTTGAGTTGAGGTAGAGTGGACATGGAATCAACACCTGGTTACTGACAGTTTCTTGCCCTTGAAATCTTCAGACCAGGTTTGGTCTGAAGATCGCATAGGCAAGAAACTGTCAGTAACCAGGTGTTCACTCACTACACTACCTTAACTCAATAACATATATTTACCAACCCCTCTGAATGAGTAGGATTTGACACAAGATCAATTTCTTAAGTGAAATTGAACAGTTTTGAATTAAGAGATTTCCTTCTCCAAGACTGGTTACCTAAAGAGTCCAGTCTGCCTTACTATTTACCCATAGCTGGAGGGAGAATAGAAATCCATAAATGTAAAAGCTATACAAATTTGAGAATTTCTAAATTAATCTTTTAATATATCATCGATTTATACTCTTATATTTTTATTTAACTTATGAAAACTGAGGGGTAAAAATTTTTTTTAACCCCCTATTGGAAAAAAATAGGGTGTGTATTTTATTGAACTTGGGTTTTTGCTGGTCTCTACCAATTTTACTTTATAAAACAATGAGTGTTCAGTCATTGTACAAACACACAGACATACAGAATCTTTCTTTATATATATATATATATATATATATATATATATAAACTGGCTTATTTATATTTGAGTTACGGTCAAAATAAATTCATTATAGCCAAATGTTTAAGTTTTGCTTTCTTATTGAAAATGTAAATATTGCTCTATTGCTAAGTCGGTAGATTCCACCAAGGAATCACAAGGTTCCTGGTTTGATGCTGGCCCTTGCCAATTTGGTGTATGAGTAACACAAGGATCTGTGTGGTAAAGTGAAGAACTGATGGTAGGTGTGGTGCTTCACCTCAGATTCTAAAATAATCTCTTGGTCTAGCACTTGTGAAAAGGGGATAGACTCCCTCGCTGTCTGACTGATACCGACATTAGGCCGCCCTATTGACAACTATAATTAATTCATTATTATACATTGAGCTCTCTTAGAGATTTGAAATAATCCTTGAATATATATCTATTGATGCACAACAACATGGGTATGCATTGTAGATGTATAGAGGATATTGATTATCACAAATAGAATCATTCTTCTCATACCAGTCAATTGGATACTTCTATCTATCTATCTCTCTCTCTCTCTCTCTCTCTATATATATATATATATATATATATATATATATATATATAGGGCCGGTTTAGTTCAGTTGGTTGAGTGTCCGGTGGGAACCTCAAGGTTCCTGGTTCGATACTGGCCCTCGCCAACTCTGCGTATGAGTAACACAGGGATCTGTGCGGTAAAGTGAGGAGCTGATGGTAGGTGTGGTGCTCTACCTCAGATGCTAAAAACAAAAAGAATCTCCTTGGTATAGTGCTAGTGAAAAGGGTATAGACTCCCTCACTGTCTGACTGATACTGACTTTAGGCCACCCCATGGCTTTTTATATATATATATATATATATATATATATAATATATAATTACATAGCAAGAAACTGTCAATAACCAAGTGCCATTGACTTCATGTCCACACTGCCCTAAATTATATATATATACATATATATATAGACACACACACACACACACACACACATACACTTTAAAGTATATACAAGCTTTTGTTCATTAATTTACTAAAAACAAAGTGATAAAATAGATGATTTGAAGAAATCCATAAAAATAGAAGCTATAGAAATTTGAGAATTTCTAGGCAAGAGTGGCCCATATATTTCTGGTGACAAGATAAAAAGATCTTCATTAATCAAAGTACAATTTTCTTCAATTTTTCTTCTGCAGTGATTCTAGCACTTTTGGATTCTTGTTTTTTAATCTTAGAGAATTCTTTTCTTTTTTCTTCTTTTCTTGCCTCAAAGTTTATCTTCCTATTTTTTATTTATTTATTTTTTTGTCCCTTTTTTCTTTTTTTTTTTTTATAAAAGCAAGTCATGTAAACAAGTCTGCCAACATGAACATTTATCTACATCAAATAAAAAACATGTCTTCTTCTGAGATGACTTTGACAGAAGTTCTTTTTGTTTCATCTAATAAGTATCTTTGAGAATAAGGTATTCAGCATTCTTAGCACCAGGTTCCAATCATATTTTTCTATCATTCTTTTGTTATTCTTTTCTTTTTTTTTCTTTTTTTTTTTGTCATTCAATAATATTTCTTTTTCTGATCTTCTTCCTCATTTTTCTTTTTTTATTGTTGATACTTTCTTTGGAATATCAAAATCAAACATGGCTACCGAAACAAAAAATAAACATGGCCGACAAACAAGCAAAGAGACAAAACAAACAACTTCTGTTAAAGTTTGTTTTCCAATTGAAAACCCAAAGACAAAATAAAAAAAAAAAATTAAAAATGTTGAGGTATTTGAATTGATGATATTTCCTTGAAAGAAAAGATTCTATTTATTGCTCTATGTACTTTTTAAAAATATTTTTTATATACTTTTACCATTGAATTCAGTTGGCTGAACAAGGCATTCTTGATAGTTGTTTGTAAGTCTATTTTCCGATATCACAAAACAGCAGATCATGTCTAATTGCTTTTTATACCGAGCCAAATCTGGAAAGTCGAGTGATGGGTTGGGGCTGGCATCAAGAATGGAATGAAAGCCACAGAAAAAGAACTGAAAGCTTTTAAGATTGGTAACTTTTATTTGAATAATCAAGTATATAAAAATGGCACAGGTTCCAACTTTTAAGCAAATACTAGTTTTTAAAAAAATCTTTAAATGGTGTCATAGTCTTGCTTAAAAGTCTATATGATATTATACATTCATATACCTTTGAAATATAAATGTATGTATGTATGGGTTTACAGGATGTCCACAAAATCTGTGTGCACTTAAAAAAATTTCTTACTCTATTTGGATTTCTGATGGAGAGAATCTGCACACAGACTTTACGGACACACATATATATATATATATATATATATATATATATTTGTTGGGGTACCAAGTTTCTTGGTAAAAGGTGATTCTAGGCTGGTCCTATTCTCTACCAGTAGTTTGTTGTAGAGTTCAGGTTCTGTATGAGAGCTCAATGCTTAATTTTTATAAACAGAGCAAATTTATTTGTGAATAAAAAGGCCTTAAATACAATGGGTATCGTGATTATGGACCATTTCCACTCATGGGTATCTGGGGCCCACTGAGCTTCGTCAGACCACGTTTATATTTTATTCAGACATGAAAAAATATATGAATTCTGTCTGAATAAAATATAAACGTGGTCTGATGAAGCTCAGTGGGCACCAGATACCCACGAGTGGAAATGGTCCATAATCACGATACCCATGGTATTTAAGGCCTTTTTATTCACAAATGTATATATATACCCTTAATTTATATAAAATGTTAATTTTCTTGTAAACCAAATATATCAGGAAACTCAAAAAAAAGAAACTCAAAAATGAGATTTGACACAAATGCATCTATTGTTGAAGTTCCAATTCTGGAGCTCTGGGGAGTGTGGAGTTATCTTCATTGCCGTTAGTCTCAGGTCCACCCTGACCCAGAGTGGTAGTATCTGCTAGGATTCCATCTATGGGTTAATAGATAAAAAAAAAGTGTTCTACAAAAAAATGTTTAAAAAAATATTGAATGGCCAACAAGAATGAATAAAACAAATGCCTTTGGCATAAAATAACCCAGGGGTTGCCATAAAATCCACCCATCAAAATGGGTAATCTGTTGACCTTCATAAGTAAATGTAAAGGCAGAATTTCTGCTACCTTAAGATCAGTGATAAACATGACTTATAACAGTATCCATGGCACATATATATTGAGGTTGAAAAACAGGAAAATTAGGCCTATCTAAATTATACAGAAAATTGGAGTGATTAAGTTATAAATGAATTGGAAATCTTTTAGTTTTAATAGTAAATGATTCAATTTTAATTAGGATAGGTAATGGCTACCTTGTTGATCCAGACATGTTCCATCTAATTGGGTGTGTATGTATGTATGTATGTATATATATATATATATATATATATATATATATATATATATATTGTCAAGATTATTTTCTATAATTATCGAATTTTATGCAATACATGCATTATAATTGCCTTCAAGCAAAATATAAATATATATATATTTTTTTTTGTCTTATTTATTTTGTAATTTCTTATTTGTTTTGTAATGGCTATCTGATGAAACCAGGCTCATTTATAGAGTTACTGGCTGAAATAAATTTATAATAGCCAAATGACAGTTTGTTGAATTTTTCTTTCTTATTGAAAGTGTAAATATTGCTCTGTATAGAATTAATTGATTAATTCTTACATTAAGCTCTCTTAAGGATTTGAAATAATCCTTGCATAAATCTATAGATGTGCATCTTCATGGGAATGCATTGTGGATATACGGAGGATATAGATGATCCCAAATAGAATCATCGCCAAATTACCAGTTGCTTGGATATTTTCATCTTTTATATATATATATATATATATATATATATATATATACATACACAAATCAAATCCTGGATGAGATTGTGTTTTACTTTGGGCTAATACCCTAGGGGAAATGCATAAATCCATCACTTCTCTCCCATCACCCAGCCATTGGTAAATAATAGGGCAGAGGTATTTAGCCTTGATTGAACAACCAATTTACCTAAAGAATTCTAAATTCAAACCAGCTGTACTCTGTTTAAAAATGTACCTTTTGTTACATCCTGCCCATGGCAGAGGTTATATATATATATATATATATTTAGTAAAAAAAATGGCTTAAATATCAGTCATATTACCACTGCTAGTATGACTGATATTTAAACCTTATTTCTTTACCAATAATTTGCTTTGTGTATAATTCCTGAATTATGGAACGTTGAGTTCTCTATAGGGATCAAATCAAATTTAACATTTTGTTGTTAAAAAAAGGCCCAGCTTATAATCATTCCTAACACCAACTAATCTGGTGATTTCCCTATTGATATATATATATATATATATATATATATATATATAGAGAGAGAGAAATGTACTGATGCACACCTGAATACACTTATATATATATACTAGAAAAAATGTATTGATAGATGTGTACATGAATAATATATATATATATATATATATATATATATATATATATATAATTCATGTACACATCTATCAGTACATTTTTCTTATATATAATTCATGTACACATCTATCAGTACATTTTTCTAATATATATATATATATATAATTCATGTACACATCTATCAGTACATTTTTCTAATATATATATGTATATATATATAATTCATGTACACATCTATCAGTACATTTTTCTAATATATATATGTATATATATATTATTCATGTACGCATCTATCAGTACATTTTCTAAAATATATATATATATATATATATATATTATTCATGTACACATCTATCAGTACATTTTTCTAAAATATATATAATATATATATTATATATATATATATGATATAAATTCTTTGTTTACATAGATATATAAACAAATATGGCATATACATACATGCAATTTTAGAAAAAAGAAAATTGTGTCTTTCCATGTACACATACATACACACAGACATATAAGGTGTTAGTATAAATATTGTTTCTTTTCAATGAATTAATTTACAGAAATTGAGATCAGTTAAGAAAAGGTCCTTGTAAAGTTTTGAAAGTGCACTTTCTCTCTTCTTCTTCTTCTTCTCTTCTGGGCAACACATGTGTTTTCAATAACTGAGACCATTTTCTCACTGAAAATGAACGCATACATCCTGTAAACCAAAGTCTACGGTGCATTTCCATCCATCAACTGTGAGAAGAGAATTGAAATAAAAACTTCCTCTCTCTCTCTTTAAGATGGCTGGGTTAGTCAGGAAGAGATTTCACGAGGGTAGAGAGCTATTGGGGCACAAGGACTTCAATGCTATTTTAACATGCTCTTCCCCCCTCCTCGGCCAAAGCCCCCAGACCAAAGCATCAACTCCTTCCACTAACTCAAAACTCCCAAGCAGATTTGCTATAACTCCTTCTGTTCAACTTCAAACTTGTGTGTGTGTATATGTATATATATATATATATATATATGTGTGTGTGTGTGCGTGCTTGTGTTTATAACTATATGTATGCATACTATATACTCACACACACACACATATATATATATATATATATATATATATAATTTGCAGCCATAGATATATTTTTGTTTAATGTAGAAATATATGCCTTTCTCTCTTATATATATATATATATATAGTGTGTGTGTATTTGCTTAGCTTAGTCTGGCATCAGATCATCTCTACATATATAAAGGGCAGTTGGTGTGTATGTATGTATGTTTGAATAAAATTAAGAAAATACAAAAATTAACAAAGTAAATATATATACATATTAAATATCACTGGTTCTTGCTTTTTGTGTAATATTCTGGTCCAATCTCCATGCAGGTGATGCTGGGTAGCCCCTTCTAGTAAGAATCTATGGTTATCATTGTAAGACATGGACTTAGTGACCCGAGTTCAAATCCTGTACCGCCCTGTTGGCTGGGGTGTTAGAATGCACCGACTGCATCTCTGCAGAGGGGTAAGACTTCCCCAATGTGGCCACCTATTGGCCGTGGTGGAGACCATGATGCTTAAGGATAGAACCCAGGTGGTTGAGCACTTCATGACTTGCAATACTCCACTTTGGCCCTTTCTTGGGCTAGACGGGCAGTCAGACAGACCTCCTATGATCAATCAGCAGGTCATGTCAAGCCCTAGCACCAATACGATTGTTGCAACACTATTGACCTTATGGCAATCCCCAACCCTTTTTATCATATGGGTGTTAGAATGTGGTGGCTGAGGCTCTACATGTCCTGGGAATAATGTTAAACTCTATCTGATGGTGAGGTTCCAGTTTTGGAGGTTTTGGGAATGTGGAGCACCCTTTCATCACCATTGCTCTCTGGTCCACTCTGACCAGGAGTAGTAGTATCTGTTAGGGTCCCTTCTATGGGTTTAATAGAAAAATGTGTTTATAAAAAACATTGAGTATCCATTAAGAATTACTTTATTTCAAAACTTTATCAGTATTAAATGACCCACTGAGGTTGATATGCTGTAAAACAAACCAAACCAAACCAAATCAAATCCTGTATGCAGCTGTTTGCATTTCACATAGTGCTTATACCATTGAGAAAAATATAAATCCAACTATGGGTAAATAGTATGGCAAACTAGGCTTTTTAACCTTGGTATGGTGGCTGTTCTCCGGGAAGGAAAACTGAATTTAAGACATCTATATTCTGCCTAAAAATTGAACTTGTGTCCCATCCTGCTCATATGGCAAACAATCTAGAAGAAAAATACTTAATTCAAAACCAATTGTAGAACTGGATAGTCTACATCATTGGTCAAGGAATTGGAGTAAATTATACCAGATCGAAATTGTTTCTTTTCAATTTCATATTTAATTCCATAATAATAAAACATTTCAAACTTTTTTTGACATCTCTGAATTAATAGTCACAAAATTATTAGTTTATGGAATTCATTTTTAAGTATTGGGTTATTTTAAGTCCTTTCCATTACATTTGAATTTTAAATTAACAAAATTATTATTCACTAGCAGGACCTTTGGATATACCACATTATGATAATTTATTTATTACATTTGATATGTTTACTTAAGAACTATTGCTAAATAGTTCAATATGGAAAAAAGTATAATAATCTTGATTTAACTCTCTCTCTCATTCTTTTTTTCTTTCTTTCTTTTTCATCATGTTTGATTGAAACAGATTATCATTATCTCTTTCATGTGCTTACCCCCTCTATCTTTCCCCTTACTCTTTCTTTATTTCTTATGTTTCCTGTGTAGCGTGTTCTTTTTCATCCCTTTATGTCTAATAAAAATGGAATGGTCCATTATTTAGCTGAGGTGACAACACTCATAAGAAATTTGACGGATAAGCAATACCAGATAATCAGGATTACATTTTTTCATTTAATCTTGTTAAATGGGGATGTTGCAAGATGATAACGGTCATACTTTTAAGGAACAAGAATAATAATAGAAGATAGGTCAATAAAAGTTTTGATCTATATACCAGTATCGATGCTGTGAGTGTTTGTATGTATTTAAACACCCACCCACCTTTGCAACGGGTAGGATGCCAGACAAGGTTAATTTTTTAAATGGAGTTTAACAGGTTTGCAATTCAGTTTTCGTTTATCCAATCAAGATTAGAGACCAGTTTTCTCTACTTTTTACCCATATCCGGGGGGAGAATAGTTGAATTCATAACTTTCTCAGGTGTATTAGTGCTATGTGAAATGCCAACAGCCTCATTCAGAATTTGAAATCTGGTCACAGTATCCATATCATTCGATGATGACCATCAAACAATGTATGTTTTATATATATATATATATCTGTAAACCAGGCACCACTGACTCCATCTCCATACTACTATATATATATACATTATTATGGACTCTCTCGTCGATTTTCGACGCATGAGGGTTCACACACACAATGAACTCCCACACAGGGATTTGTTTATAGTGGTGAAGGCTTGTGTTGGACCATCCACACTTTTTTGCACAGTCGATAGGAAAGAATTGGTGCATCAAGGGTTGCCACAAACCCAATCAACGACCGACCTCAGGAATTTTGAATTCAGAGTTATCCCTCTCCTAGACTGGTTACCTACCCAAGGCTGAAGAGCCCAGTCTGCCCTACTATTTAACCCATAGCTGGAGGGAATTTTGAATTCCGAGTTATCCCTCTCCTAGACTGGTTACCTACCCAAGGCTGAAGGGCTGTCTGCCATACTATTTAACCCATAGCTGGAGGGAGAATATATGGATTCATACCTTTCCCATGGGTATTAGCGCTATGCGAATGCCAACAGCTTCGTCTAGGAATTGAACTCAAATGATGAGTCCATTTCCCACAACTCTAGCCACTAGCCCACACGCCTCCATAAAAATATATATATTTATATATATATACATATATATATATATATATATATATATATATATATATATGTGTGTGTTAGAATATCAAAAGCTATTTCTGCCTATGCCAAGACTTGTTTGAAAATCGCATAAGCAAGAAACTGATAGTTACCAAGTGGCGTTGACTTTAAGTCTATGCTTCCCTAACATATATATATCTCACTGATATTGAGCACTCTTTATCTATCTATTTTATACATGTATAAAGGACAATTGGAGTGTATGTATGTCCGGAGGAAACTACAAGAATCAAACAATTAATAACAAAGTAAATATATATATATACACATTCATTATCACTAGAGCTTGGTTTTTTTGCAAAAGTAATGAATATTTTACTTATATTTGTGAAGATATTTAAAAATTAGGATTTGCATAATAAGAGAAGGGAAAGTCATTGGTGGCGTTCAAGATTAAAACATAATCAAATCAATTATGGAAGACCCAAAACAATTAATGGATCTGCCAGACTACGTTTTTTATACGTCCCCCTCTACCCGGGCAATGCCGGGTAGTCGCTTCTAGTTTATGAATGTAGTAAAATATATTATCAATTTTAATAATGCAACAATTCATATTTATCTACATTTTTACTGGTATACATTTTCTCTTTTTGTCTCTGTCTATATATAATATCCTAGTTCGATACCGGTCCTCGCCAACTCAGTGTATGAGTAGCACAGGGATCTGTGCGGTAAAGTAAGGAGCTGACGGTAGGTGTGGCGCTCCACCTTAGACGCTAAATTAATCTCCTTGGTCTAGCACAAGTGAAAAGGGGATAGACTCCTTCGCTGATTGGCTGATACCGACTTTAGGCCGCCCCGACGACTTTTTACTTATATATAATATGGGTGCTATATTTATTAGTAAACTGTGCTCAATATTATTGATAGACCATTTATATTTAAGTTAATGCAGCATGGTGTGTTTATATATATATATATATATATGTAAAAATGGAAAAAGAATTGAATCCAACACTATGTGAGTTAAATGAATAGTTTGCTATATGTGTAAGTAAAATTGCATAGGTGAGAAACTGTCAGTTACCAAGCACTTTTGACTTCAAGTCTTAGCTACACTAACTTAATATGTGTATGTGTTTGTGCATATATGTATATATTTACGTCTCTGTATATGTGTGTGTGTGTATATATATATATATATATATATATATATATATATATATAAGCTGGACATTAAGAAGTAAATATAAGGAAGGGCATTTAGTCAGTATTATATTTAAGTACCACTCAACTTTCATCCTCATCCCCCATCAGATCCACTTACATCTTTTTCCCTACCCCCAACCAAAAGAACCCTACCCCCTAAACACAAAGACCCTACCCAATTCTTACCTTCATCTCAGCTCTCTCTACTTTGAATTATTATTACTTTTCTTCAAAGTTTTAGGCACCTATATTATTTCTACCCTCCTCCTTCTCCTCTATTCCTTTTACTCCTCCCTTCTTTTTAACTTTACTTTTGAAGATATTATTGTTTCATTAGGGTACATTTCACAGAGTTCATCCAGGCCATTACTTTTCACATGTCTATTGCTTTCTTCTCTAGTCATTATAATTATTATTGATTCTAGCATGAATATGAGCCCTCTGCTGGGTGTAAGTCTTTAAGTTTTAATGTAATGAAATATGTTAAATTAGAAAGGTTAAAAAATTAAATAAGAATGCATATTAAAAAGATTACTTATTTTAGTTATATTTTGATTGGTTTCTATTTAGATTAATTCATAAGATTGATTTTAATGCATTGGTGAATAAAAATCTAAGTTAGATTTGCCTCAAAACAACCCATGTTATTAGTGCATTTAGAATCCTAAATGCACTAATAACATGGGTTGTTTTGAGGCATTGTTTTACAATAATATTAGAGATTAATAACACCTATTAATGTGTTATATATCACTAATAAATAAAGGTTTACATAATATATGGTATGATTAATTTGCATACTGGTTTTAACAGAAAATTACTAGGTGTTATTAATCTCTAATATTATTGTAAAACAATGCCTCAAAACAACCCATGTTATTAGTGCATTTAGGATTCTAAATGCACTAATAACATGGATTGTTTTGAGGCAAATCTAACTTAGATTTTCATAGACCTCATTAATAAATAATATCTATTCTATATTAATGATTTTGACTATGAATTAAATACTCATTGATAAACTTATGCAATTCCTGAGGGTATTGTGGCATAAGCAGTGACATAGTTTCAGATACAGAGACGAGCAGTTGGAGAGGCTCTCTGATCTATTGGCTGGTCATGTCAAGCCCTAGCACCTATATGATTGTTCTAACCCTATTGCCCTTATAGCAAACCCCAACCCTTTTTATCATACGGGTGCTAGAAGGTTGTGTCTGAGGGTCTTCATGTCCTGGGTATGACATTAAACTATCTGATGGTGAGGTTCCAGTTCTGGAGAATCCTTCATTCCCATTGCTCCCAGGCCCACTCTGACCCAGAGTGGTGGTACTTGTTAGCATCCCATCTATGGGTTAAATAGAAAATTTGTTTACAATAAAAGAATTGAGTCTAAAAATTTTCTTCAAAACTGTTGCTACGAATCTTTCAAGACATTGCAGGCATTAAATGACTCACCATAGTTGTTTGTTTAATCAATTATATCCCTTAATCAGTAAAAATCAATAACCAAATTTGGAGTATTTCTTAGTTAGAATGATATCAATGTGTATGCAAGATTTTGAATCTGAGTGACCTCCCGTTTTGTAGTTATACATCGACACGTACATACCAAAATCTCTCCTTTATATATTTAGATAAGTGTGTGTGTGTGGATGGATATGTTTCTGTGTGGGGGGAGGAGAAAGAGAGAGAGAGAGCAGATTATAATTTTCTAGCCCAATGTTTTCTAGTAATATTAGATGGACTTTGTTGATTACCCTGAGGTTCATAATCTACTCTAGACAAACACGTTACGTTTAATATCGAATACTTATACACAATGATTAAAGCGCTCATAATTTAACTGCTATCTTCATAGGGAATCAAATCCTGGGTGTGGCTGCTTGCATTTCACCACTCCAATACCCTTTGGAAAGGTACGAATCCAACAGATCGGACCAAAAAACAAACAAAAACACCAAATCTCCATTATAAAATTTGTTTGTTTCTATTATTTCATCTTCTTTTTCCTATGTATTTTAATTGTTTTGTTATGAACATATTGTTAAGTTAGGGTTCATTTTGATTATTCTACTTTTGAACAGATTGTTTCATTAGGGTAAATATCCCAGAGTTTACCCAGGCCATTGCCTTTCACATGCCTATTGCTTTCTTCTCTTGTCATTATAATTATTATTGATATTTATTTCTTGTTATTTTGTTATCTTTTTCCTCTGTCTTTTACTTGTTTTATTATAAGCATATTATTGTCAAGTTAGGGTTCCTTTTTGATAGTTCTGGTTTTAGTTGTCTCCATTTGAAGACTAAGCATTAACACTAAGTGCATGATGCGTGGGTTTCAATGTTCGCAGGGAAATATTATGTCTTATTTGATTAGTAAAGGATTTATATCTGATGTACATCCTGGCCAGTGAGTACACTTTACTTTTTTGTGAGGGACGGGCCTCATCCGGGTTAGATACTAGTTAACCGGCATCAGAATAAAAATAAAATAGATTATTTTTAATCATTGTAGAAAAAGGAAAAGATAAATAGGGAAAATCTTTTAGAAATTGTATATGTCGACCATAATGTGTGTTCAAAAAGTCATGAGACTCAAGCTGTATTTGCCAGCACAGAAAGGGTTGGGCATTTTGTTTTACAATATATCAACCCTCTTTCAGGTCTTTTAATGCTAAATAAAGTCATTGGTAATAGATAAAGAGTTCAGGTTGCTTATAGTACCTGCTGTTGCTAAAGTGGTCACCCAATTAAATATTGAATAGGCTCATCACTGCTTAACTTTGGTGATTTAGCAGGAACCGGTGCTTTCAGCATGACATGACCATGAATGGATTGATATGAACGGACTGAGATAGACAGACAGATATGAACGGACTGAGATAGACAGACAGAGAGATAGACAGACAGATATGAACGGACTGAGATAGACAGACAGATATGAACGGACTGAGATAGACTGAGACAGACAGATAGAAGATAGACAGACAGATGAACGGACTGAGATAGACAGACAGATATGAACGGACTGAGATAGACAGACAGATATGAACGGACTGAGATAGACAGACAGATATGAACGGACTGAGATAGACAGACAGACAGATATGATGAACGGACTGAGATAGACAGACAGACAGACAGATATGAACGGACTGAGATAGACAGACAGACAGATATGAACGGACTGAGATAGACAGACAGACAGATATGAACGGACTGAAATCACCTGTCAAACTATTAAAAATGATTTCCCAGGTGGATCATTACTATACCCAGATACACAGGGAACGTCTGAGGAAGGCTGAAGTATACAGCAGCAAAAACATTGTTTTATACATACAACTATGAAGATGAGAACAACAGTATAAAAAATCAGAATTATTTGCATCAAGCATCATCTCAAAAATACTAATAAAATAAGTTTTAAGAACTTTTATTCATAGATCTCTCTGGCTGAGAATTATATGGAGCCTCAAAATTTAATGAATATTCTTTTCTCATTAGTGAAAGGTGCAGAGGAATGAGAACAAGATACATCCATAAATCAAATAAAGGGGTTTTTGTTTGACATTCTTGGAACGATCCGGGGATCCAACAGTGGATGAAATCCGATAAAGAGAACAGCGATAAGGAAAATGAGTTGGAAAGTATTAATGGGTGATATATTTTGAGTGGAATACTCGACCTGAGGGCGTTGAATATTATCCAAGAGAGGAGGAGGAGGAGATGGGTGTCAACAGCTTAATTGACAACTCATTATGTACAATCAACTTGGTTGATGGATCTTGTGAAATGCTTCAATGCACTCCTGAGAACTTCAGTGCTTATTTGAAAAAATTTTTTTTTTTTTTTTTTTTTTTTTTTTACTGACGAGTTTAGGCCAAGAATAGAACAATGGGCAATATCTATAGAGTTGATAGTATTGTTGGAAATGAGTTATTAGTCATAAGAGGGCTGAGGACAATACGAGGACAAGGCACCAATTTCAAATAGCGGGATGTTTCATAATTAACAGGTAAAGTACTTTTTGGTTGGTTGTTTGGTTTAATGGCATATCAACCTTTTTGAGTTATTTAATGGCAAATCCTTTTAAGTATACTAGCAAATATATGCACCCTCCGGATGCAAGTATTTAAGTTTTAATGTGATAGAATATTATATTAAATTAGAAAGGCTAATAAAACTAAATAAGAATGCAGGTAAAAAGATTTGAAACAGAGGGGGGTATAACCGAAAAATAGAACAACTGAAACTTACTCTTTCATTGTTATTTTTTTCTAATTTAAGTATTTAGTTAAAAGAGGAATAAAGAATAAAATGACATTTATTTTTTCTTGTTAATGGATTTCATTTAAGGTTTATTGAAGAGATGTTTGCTTATATTCATTAAAATAAAAAATAAAACAGTTAGAAATCAATAATACTAAGCACACATTTATTAAAATCACATTTTTAATATCAATATGCAAAATAGCCTTCTCGTTCACACTGTAAACCGCTATTTTGTTGTATATATAAATATAATTGCATGTTGTTAGTATGTAGATATACTTAACAGTATTAATATTGTAAAACAATTTTATCAATAATTGAGGTTTAAATAAAAATAAATTCATGGTCAATATCAAAGGGAATTGTGACTTGAGTAGGAATTTAGTTTCGGTTACAGACAGAAAAGCACACAATCTCCATTATAATAAGATATATATATATATATATATATATATATATAAGAAATAACAAAAGACTTAGAGATTTAGAATTATAGTCTACTTCAGGGAGCTTAGACAAATAGTCTCTCCTGACTCATCATTCACATCTGATGAGTGGGGAGAGTTAAACACTTTGTCTAAGCTCCCTGAAATAGACTATAAGCGAAATCTCTAAGTCTTTTGTTATTTCTTTACTTATATATTTGCTCTGTGACTCTAACATTAAGAGCGCACATTGAGCTCTCAAACTGCGACGTGTTTTTTTAAATAAAACTCTTGTGTCGTAAGGAAGATTTCTTCTCTGGACTTTTGGATTATATTCATACGTTTTGTTGAACATTGACATTTCATGTCTGATAAGTTTTTGTCCAATCTTTTCATTTTATCTGTCTAATTTTTTAATGTCAGGGTGGCATTGGTTAATTCCACCAAAGGTTTCATCACTAGTACTTTTGGTACTTTGTAGTGCCATCCTCAGGT
Organism: Doryteuthis pealeii; assembly: GCA_023376005.1. Taxonomy (NCBI): domain Eukaryota; kingdom Metazoa; phylum Mollusca; class Cephalopoda; order Myopsida; family Loliginidae; genus Doryteuthis; species Doryteuthis pealeii. The sequence continues at coordinate 42,070,258 of CM042137.1, read as the reverse complement.
GTAGATATAGTCAAGTTAGTTCCTGGTTCTTTTTGACATGCAAGGTGGTAGGACAAAACATGTAGCAGTAGGAGTAATTGGAAGGAGGAACTCACAGAATTATATGAAGGGTTGAGGGGAATGAGTTAAGGCATTTAAGAAGTGACTGCTGTATTCAAAGTTGATCTTATTTAAAGTTTTTTAAATCTTTATTTTGAAGTTTTTGTTTGTATCTTTCTTTGTGCAGTACATGTGTATTTGTGGTAAGAATTTTCTGGTAATAAGATGGGGGTATGAATGTGATTTTAAGTGTTGCATGATTGAACTGGTATCAGATAAATGTTGTGTCAAATGGCGCAACAAGTTTGTGGTAGCAGGACCAATGTAAGTGCTTTCAATTTTGGAGAAACAATCTCCTACGGAACATTTGAATTTATTCACTGAATTACCGAAAAATTCTAACCAAAAACACAAATAGAATTCAGCAGATAAGCAACACCAGATAATCAGGATTTATATTTTTGCATTTCATCTTGAACAATTTGGATAGTCTCATTTTCAACCAGAGGGTGTTACAAGATGATAACGGTCATACAAATAAGTACACAAGTATTTATATATAGATATTTTGTGGCTTATAGTCGGAACTAACAAATGCTTGTATCAATAAATAGAATTATGATAATTATAAAGATGAAGCAATATAAATGATAAGAATAATATAAAATTATAATATTCAAAAACATAATAAATAAAAATTGTTAATAATGATCGTGCTAATTATAATTGTGGCATTAGATTTTTATTTTTTTAAATCCTTTTATTTATTTATTTTTGGACTGGTATTGAATGGCAACATATTTTCTATTTTGGCCGAACAAGCTTCAACTGTCTTCACACTAAAAATCTCTTTTTAAAAGGCATTGTACTCAATATAACAAGATTTATTTTTATTCTGACTTTTAAAATTTCCTTTTATGTCTTTTATTATTTTAAAAATCCAAATATCATAAATGACAAAGAATTCAGGAGTGTGAAGATGGTATTAAAAGATTAAATTTTTAAAAAAATTATTCATCATCATCATCATCATCATTACAGATAATCAATATTTTTATTTTCTTAAATCATATCATTAAAATAAAATAAAAAAAAAACTTTCAGCAGCAGCAGCAGCAGTTTATGGCCTTAGATTTCTTAAATGGTAAAATTAGTCCAATTATGTTTCAAGACAAATGGCAGACATCTTACTTAAGGTCTCCATCTTGTCTTTATACTTTTTCTTTTATTTTTTTTTCTTTTATTTCTTTTTTCTTTTTTTCCTTTTCTTCATTCTTACTTTTTCTTTCTTTCTTTTTTCTTTTATTTCTTTATTCCTTTTTTTCTTTTATTCCTTTTGTTCTTTTTGTCTTTTTTATTCCTTCATTCTTTTCTTTTTCTTTCATTCATTTTCTTCATCTTTCATTCATTTTCTTCTTTTTCACTAATTCTTTTTCATTTTCGTTTTCTCTGATTACTTTTCTTTCTTAATTTACTTTTCATTTTTTCTTTTTATTTCACGCATTGTTTTTTTTATTCCTTTCTTTTTCTTTTATTCATTTTCTTTTTCTTTTCATTATCCCCTTTTTAGCTGTTTTGTATCCATCTTAAATCTTTATATTCTTTTTTGTTACTCTTTTCCCTTTTTCTGAAAGGGGAGGTGCTGTCAGGCTGAAATTTTGTTTCATATATATATATATATATATATATATATATATATATATATATATATATCCAGAAAAAAACATGAACCATTGGGTCACCCATTGAGCTTGGATTAGATTCTTGAAAAAATCACAATGTAATTTATTTTTAATACATTCTAAACTATTTTTCAGTCAATTTTGCTCAAATTTATCATAAACATGGCCGTCAATTTTGCCAGTGCCTAATATTTTTTATTTAGAATAATTTTTTGTATCTTTATCCTTCACAAAATATAAATATAAATGAATATAAATAAACTTTTGTGTTAAATCTGTGTTGTTATTTTAACATTACTTGCATTCATAATAAAAATATTTACAGGGCCGGTAAAATAAGCATAAAATAGGTATACCCAAAAATTTGGCTGCTACGAATTTTAAAAACGAATTCAAATTAATTAAATAGATTATTTAAGGTCAAATTTTTGTCTAAATAAAAAAAATAGTAACATAATGAGCATCAGTTCAAGAGCAAAATAATACTACACATGTAATTTATATTTAATACATTTCAAACAATTTTTTCAGTCAATTTTGATTAAGATGGTCACCTTTTTTTGCTTAATATCCATGTATCGATTGCAAAAAAATTTACCAAAAATCAGGGAATTATCCGATTTTAGTTCAAATTTCAGTAGTGATTTATCAATTACAGAATATTATAATGCATTAGTTATTTTATTTCAAAACTTCCAGTATTTCTGCTATGATAAATTAATATATAAAATTCATTTGAAATATGAGCAGCAAAATTTTAAGTTTAAAATGTCATATTATTAGATTCTAAAAGAATATTTTTTTAACAACTACTTTACTTTAGTATCAAGCACCCATATTTTTTGGTTGAAAACTGTGTTGGAAATTTAGCACCCCCTTTTAAACGGAACAAATATTGATGTATACTTTTATCTTTTATAGAATAATAGCCAATTATATAATTATCAAAATGAGTAAAAAAAAATTTTTAAATCTCAAAAAATGTTTATTTATTTTTCGATTTTCGGTAATTATTTACTACTTGAGCAGATTCTTAAATTTATTTTTTTTCCTTCTATTCACACCTTCGGTCTTTTGTCTTTTTATTTATGCAGAAAATAGTATCAATTACATATATACCACATCGATATTTTGCACTCCAAAAACAAGGGGGAAGGGTCAAAGTTAAATGACCTGAAAAAAATCAGAAAGTTTTGAAATAAAATAACTGATGCATTATAAAATTCATTCATTGATAAATCAACATAGAAATAAAGTAATCATCCAATTTTAATAAAATTTTCTGTATATGGAATTATAGATAAAAAGGCTATGTTTAGCTAATTGTGATCCGGAAGAAAGTTTGCAAAGTGAATAAAATTTAAAAAATAGATACAACTGTAGGATTAAAAAAACAAAACATTAGTCTTATCTCTGGGTAGGGAGAGAGAGACAGACAGACAGCCAGTCAGTCACCTTCTCTCTTTATTTGAATCATCAGGATGACTGCTGATGATTTTTTCTCTCTCACACTTGCGCGAATAGAGAAAGTAACACATATAATGTGTAGGTATTCTAAATATATTGAGAGGGCGGGGAAAGAAACAGGCAGAAAGTAAAGAGAGAGAATGGTGGATTTTTGACTTCATTGCGAATTATGACTAATTAGAACCAAATTAAATGGAATTTTTTTCAAACATAATTTAATCCTAATTGTAATTGATATTTTGGGATGTGTTTTGTGTCCTTAATTTTCATATGAAAAAAGCCTTTATCTGCCAAAAGTTGATTCACTCAGCTTTAGTATAATAATAGATATAATATAAGAAACTAGCACTGCCTAGAAAAAAGATATGCTGAAGTAGATTTTGTTTAAGAAAAATTTTGGTATAAATGAGTTTTATGTTATTAATATTTTTTCAAAAAGTTGTAGTCCACCTCCACCCCTTTCCACATACACCTCTTAAAATACAAGCTGGAGTCAAAAGAGTTCACATACTGAGTTTCGTTAAGATTTTCTCTTGTCTGATCGAGTCAAACCCTCACACCTTTATGATTGTCCCGAACCTATTGCCCTTATGGCAAACCCCAACCCTTTTTATCAAATATGTGCAAGAAGGCAGTGGTTGAGGGTCTTAGTTTCCTGGATATGATGTTAAACTCTATCTGATGGGGAAGTTCTAATTCTGGAACTCTGGGGAATGCACCAGATGATTAGGATATAAATTGATTTGGAAGGTCTCATTTTTAATCAGAGGGTGTTGCAGGATGATAACAGTCAGAAGATTGAGGAACAAGATTATCAATAAATAGAAATGTACTATCTCACTATCTAAGTGCTAAACAAGGATTTGAAAAGCTCTCAGAAATCCACAAAAAATAGATTGTAATGATTGTCTGCCCCTGTTTGGATCAATGTAGGGTCCAGAAGAGTTATCTTCCCTTGCTGCAGATTTTCGCCATTAGAAGGCTAGAGTATTTAAGTAGTAGCGCTTTTTCTCTCTGGCCAGCAATGACTTAACATGGTTTAGGCACTTGGCGCCTCTACCCCTTAAGTGGGCAGGCTTTGCCCCCCAACCAACTATCAGTAAGTGACATTCCTTCAGAAACTCTGTATCACTTCTTTAGGACCCAGTCCTACATTCTTATAATGTATTCATGTATCTATTCTGTATATCTATCATGTACCTTGTAATGAGTATATGTATACCTGTCTTGTATGTATTTCTCACATGCTCACAAATTAAAGTCTGTTTGTTATTATATATGATTTCTTTGTTGGAGTCATTTATGTACACATATGTACCCACGTTGGAAGGTTACTTTGAGCCTTGCAACTTATTAAAAGAACTTTACATCTTACAAGATGAATAATCCAAGTTTTAAACCTGAAAAATGCAATTCTAAACTCTGTTGTTCACATTTCCTAATCCATTGTACTTATGATATAATTGATTTGTTTGATAGCAACTGAGTGCAAAGAGAACAAAGGAATATTTTTTGATAATAATCACAAGTAATCTGGGTTAGAGGAGTGCTTTCTCTTCTCTACAATACTATTAACGCAATAAATCTTTTGACAAATAAACACCTTCAGGTTGAATTCAATACAATGCTATCAAGTTTAACACAACTATTAGCTTAAACATTGAATTGAATATAACAAAGGCAAGAGAGATAGGAACTGATTGAGGTTGACGTGAACAGATTGAGATAGATAAGAACAAATGGAGATAGATGGATAGATAAGAAGAGATGGACTGCGATAGGTAGATATGAAGGGACTGAGATAGGTAGATAGTAAAATAGAGAGGAAGAGACATAGATAGGTAGATAGTAAAATAGAGAGGAAGAGACATTGATAGTAAAATAGAGAGGAAGAGACATAGATAGGTAAAAATAGAGAGAAGAGACATTGATAGGTAGATAGTAAAATAGAGAGGAAGAGACATTGATAGGTAGATAGTAAAATAGAGAGAAAGAGGCATTGATAGTAAAATAGAGAGGAGGAGACATAGATAGGTAGATAGGGAGAGACATAGATAGGTAGATAGTAAATAGAGAGGGAGAGATAGGTAGATAGTAAAGAGGGAGAGACATAGATAGGTAGATAATAAAATAGAGAGGAAGAGACATAGATAGGTAGATAGTAAAATAGAGAGGAAGAGACATAGATAGGTAGATAGTAAAATAGAGAGGGAGAGACATAGATAGGTAGATAGTAAAATAGAGAGGAAGAGATAGATAGGTAGATAGTAAAATAGAGAGGAAGAGACATAGATATAGGTAGACAGTAAAATAGAGAGGAAGAGACATAGATAGGTAGATAGTAAAATAGAGAGGAAGAATAGACATAGATAGGTAGATAGTAAAATAGAGAGGAAGAGACATAGATAGTAAAATAGAGAGGAAGAGGACATAGATAGTAAAATAGAGAGAAAGAGACATAGTTAGGTAGATAGTAAAAGAAGGGAGAGACATAGATAGGTAGATAGTAAAATAGAGAGAAAGAGACATAGATAGGTAGATAGTAAAAGAGGAAGAGACATAGATAGTAAAATAGAGAGGAAGAGACATAGATAGTAAAATAGAGAGGAAGGGACATAGATAGTAAAATAGAGAGGAAGGGACATAGATAGTAAAATAGAGAGGAAGGGACATAGATAGTAAAATAGAGAGGAAGGGACATAGACAGTAAAATAGAGAGGAAGAGACGTAAATAGGGATAGACAGATAGGAAGACATAGAGAGACGCGAAGGTTGATACGAAAAGAGACATACAGATACGAAGGTTGATACGAAAAGACATACAGATGCGAAGGTCGATAGGAAGAGGCATAGAGAGATGCGAAGGTTGATACGAAGAGACATAGAGAGACGGAGGTTTGATACGAAGAGACTTAGTTAGAACAAATGAACTCCAATATTCAAATGACTAGCAAGACCAGTGGAAATACCACAGTATGATAATTCAATTATTACAATGTTTGATATGTTCACTTAAGAGCCATTGTGAAATAGTTCAATATGTAAAAAGTATAATAATCTTGATTTAACTCTCTTTCGCTCTTTTTTTCTTTCTTTCTACCTTTTTTGATTGAAACATATTAGCGTTATCACTTCCATGCACTCGCCCCTCTATTTTTCCCCTACTCTTTCTTTTATTCCCTTTCTTTATAATAAAATGGAATGGTCTATTATTTAGTTGAGGTGACGACACTCATGAGAAATAAAAATTTGGGAGATAAGCATTATTTAGATGGTCATATTTTTAACCAGATGGTACTGTATGATTAAGGAACATGAGTATTAATATATAGATAGCTATATGAAATTTCTATGCAAATGTAGCAACCACAATGAAACAGAAGTGATTATTCTAATTTCATATTCTAATGTTAATTCATTGATATTTTGATTGTCTACAGAGATTTTTAATCACCTAATTTAATAAGCCTTGTTTATATTTTTTGAATTTTTTTTACTATTGTCCTCATCTTTATTGTTATATACACAATGTTTCATCTTATATCATTTGCATCATGAGTCTAGTTGGATACATGGCACAATGGTTATGAGGGTAAAGTTAATACAGTTCTTAGGGATAAGCATGTATAGGTTGCAGGTTCAATCCTGGCCAAGGGTGATAATAACCAGTCATGGTTAATGGAATGAGAACACTCTGGATTGAATAGTTGGTTTGGTTCAAAGTTCCATGAAGGCTCCTGATTACAAGAAACACTTGAAGAAGGCCAGAGAGCACATTGGCCGAAATGTGTACATAACAATAAAGATGGGGACAATAGTTCACAAAATCCAAATAATTCATATCATCAAGCCTAATCTCAAAAATTCAGAATGAGAACAGTCTACCCCCATCGAGTGAATAAATGGTTTGGTTCAAAGTTCCAGGAAGGCTTCCAATTATAACAAGAGACATCTGAAGAAGGTCACCATGGCAAATTGGCCAAAATTATTGTGTATATAACAATAAAGGTGAGAACAATAGTCTGAAAAATCCAAATAATACAAATTATCAAACCTCATCTAAAAAAAATCAGACAAAAAGCCTTGTTTAGTTTGGGCAGAAATGAAAGAAAAAAAAATTACAGAAAAAAAGTGAGATAATTGAATATCCAATGGGGATAAAAAAAAAAACAGAATACAAAGGTAGGGGGTTAAAAATCTAAAAAAAAAGAAAAAAAAAAGCCTTTTTCTTTTTGTTTAATTTTTTTTTCTTTCTTTTCTCTTTCTTTTTTTTCTTTTTTTTTTTTTTTCAAGGAAGTTTCACACCTGTGAACAGTGTCTGTTTAGCAAACAAACAGGTGCTTGCATTGTGTGGGAATGAAAGAATAATTCCTACCTTCCAAAGGACACTCCTCTGTGGGGGTAAGACAGAAGAAAGCCAAGGGGAGCAGGCACAGATCCTATCAACAAATTGGTCAAAGATGGCTGACCCAGGGGGATGGGTGGGTCAGGTGGGTGGGGTGTATGAATAGTTATGACTCACATGGCTAAGAAGAGTCTCAATAACCCTGCCAAAATTATTCTTAGTCATTGTTCTGTTCGAGCAACAGAAAGATTTGCTCCATAAATCAATAGTGATAAATAGACAATACAATGAGTTTTATGCTTCAGTTTAATCTGGAACCATTCCTTTTTGTCACCCGTACAGCTGGGGTCTTCACATGAAAAATTAAGACCAGTCAGGTTAATCAATTTATATTGCATTTTATATGTGATCATAAAACTTGTATATTAAAATACTATGATTGTAAATGTCCTTCAGAATACTATATCAAAATATGTAGTGTCCTGGGTGTTTTAAAGGAAGATATTTCCTTTACAAGATAGGTGGACTCATCTATTTGAACACGTATAGAGATGTGAATACGTGAGGTTATTCATAGTCAAGTCACTAATAATCGAGTAGCTAATTACACTGTTGGAGAACTGTGCGTTGACTTAATATTTATTTTCCTGTACAAAAAGTAATAAACCTTTTCCGGATTTTCAAAGTTGTTAATTGATTAATTCAGTCACAACACTGGGTATGACGTTAAACTGTATCTAATGGTGAAGTTCCAACTCTAGAGCTCTGTGGAGTGCCCATTCATCGTCATTCCTCTCAGGTCCACTCATACCCGGATTGGTAGTACCTATTAGCGTACCATCTAAGAGTTAAACAGAAAAAAATGTAGTTAAAAAAGAATTAATTAAAAAAAATTTGAATATCCATCAAGAATGAATAAAAAAAAATGTCTTCAGTATAAAATAACCCAACAAGTGTTGACGTGCCATAAAATCTAATCAACCAACCAAAATATCTAGTGGATGCAATGATATTGATGACTGAAGGTGAATCATACTACAATTCACCGCTAACAATCATTAGTTCAAATGGAACAAACCTAGGCACTTTTTAGCATAAGCCTGTGTGTAGTATAATATATCCTAGTGCGAATTATATATATATATATATATATATAAATAATAATAGTAGAGGTAAAATTAAGGGTCTACCATAGTTTCAATTAGAATGATTTCATCAGGACCCTACCCTACATTTAACTAAGTTGATGTAATTCCTTAGTTAAACTAAGGAATTACATCGACTTAGTTGAACGTAGGGTAGGGTCCTGATGAAATCATTCTAATTGAAACTATGGTAGACCCTTAATTTTACCTCTACTATTATTATCTTTATTATTACTGCTCTATGTTTTTAATATATTGAGCACTTTTGGATTATTTACTAATGCCAATGCAACGGAAAAGTTAAAGTGGCAATTGGATAATATATATATATATATATATATATATACTGGTCTGATGAAGCTCGGTGGGCCACAGATACCCACAAGTGGAAATGGTCCAAAATCACAATACCCCTGGTATTAAGGCCTTTTTATTTACAAATATATATAAGAACAATTATATTGCCTGAGCAAAGTTAGAGAAATGAAATAAAACCATGATAATGAGATACAAGAAAGAGGTTAGAGTTGTATGAGAGAAAGGTCCTAATATAAAAAGAAGTCTTTAGTTTAGTCCTTGCTATTTAGCAGGTAGAGAATGAAAGTATAAATACTTACAAATGTGCTATGTGAAGTTGCTGGTGGAAACCCTCCCCCTGTCCAAAGGAGGACAAGGAGACACATGTTGTGCTTGACTCACTTGTTGAGACAGCTTTAATGGTTAACATGCCGTAAAATCCAACCAACCAACCATTTGGGCAGACACTTTTGTAGTAAGAGCATTTCAAGTTGTCTGAGGTTTTTAGATAAAATAATTTTTTCATTCTGTACATTTATTCAACTTTATTTTCTTAGTCTTATATATGCAGAAAACATTAGCATCTGATTCCCCCTCAAATTTATATATTTATATATATATATATATATATATATAAATTTTAAGGGGGAATAAGATGCTAATGTTTTCTGCAGTTTTTTTTTTTGTTTTATTGAAATGTTTTTGTTTTTTTTAGCTTGAAAAGAAAAAAAATGACATATATATAATGTCCGTGTTTTTGTTTATCTTCTCAAATAGACATAAGATTGATGAGTAGTGAATGGATTTACTTTCTTATCTATTCCATACTTATCAAATTCCATCAAAACAATATAATTATTCTTTAGGGAATATTTTTCCCCTTATAAAAACTGAAACTTAAATGTCATTTCCTTTTCTATTTATAGAATGTATATAAGGATTATTTAAGAATTGCAATATCTTAGTAAATCCAAAATAAAATCTTGAATATATCCTTGTACTGCCAATCTCTGAAAAGTAGCAGCGGACACTCAGGGTTACAAAACTGAAGATTCTTAAGGCCACAAAGTAATTATCAAAACAATGAGATACACTTCTCTAAGTATTTCTTCATTAGAAATATATATATATATATATATTTTAGAGGTTACAGATAAGACAAATGTACCAACTGAGCAAGTCAAAAAATTTGAAGGCGTGCAATTACAACAGCTGAACCTGCTCTGACAGACACACCCAGAATGACCTGGGTAACCTTTACTCCAGACAGTTAAAGTCCATCGTTCTTCATTTAAAAATCAGTAAATTAAGCCAAGACAAAAAGTGACAAATTATTTAAATCTCAGGTTCTAAAATGCCTAATATTCACTTTCAATTAAAAAACAAATGCTGTTTATCAAAATATTCTTCACTGAATGAAAAACAACTAAAAACAAGTTTTTCACAAATATGTCCCGTAAAACTTGCTACAATAACAGTGTGAAATCCATATGCAAATGTAACAACTATTATGGGACAGAGATTTGGCATTTTCAATTTTCTTTTGCTAAAGACTTATAAGATTGTCCTGGGCTTAGACTATGGTGACTGCATCACCTGCAGAGGAGTAAGATTCCCTGAAAAGAGTGTTCCAAATATGGCATTAAACTGCAACTGGTGGTGAGGTACCAGTTGGAAGAATGGAAAACCCTTCATCACCATTACTTCGAGGTCTGCTCTGACCCAGAGAGGGAGCACCTGTTAAGTAAAGAAAATACAAATTAAATTTAATAAGAACTAGCATGACCTGTGGTTATACCACTGTATGATAATTTAATTATTACAATGTTTGATATGTTAAGAGCTATTGCCAAAATAGTTCAATATGTAAGAAGTTTCATAATCTTTATTTAACTCTCTCTCACTCTTTTTTTCCTTTCTTTATATTAAAAATGGAATAGTCATTGTTTAGCTGAGGGTTAACATGCTGTAAAATCCAACAACAAATTATGATAACAAAACTAATATTTTTCAATAAATATAATGTGAATGATTTTATTATACATTATTCAAATTAAAAGATTCTGGATATAGCATTAACTCAATACCTACCAAATTTTCCCTGTAACAAATTTTCATGATATTTTTTTACCTGTATGATGGGCTATTTTAAAGTTCACTATCTATTCATCTCAGAATTCGTTCTATTTAAATAAAGTCCTATTATTATTCTAATCTGAGTCCTTCTGCTCAATTATAATGAACTAACGATCAGTTTTTGTACTTTGCTTACAGCAGGATTGCAGTGGTAGGAGAGCCACTATAAGCGGTTTAAAGTAGGCAAAGAGTCTTACCCACTTCAGGAGATACAACTGCCATATTCTAAGCCCCACAAATAAGTTGCCTACAAAGAAGAAAACAGAATAACGCAGAAATATATATATACAAAAGAGATGACTCTAAACAAAAGGAAGAGTCGAAAGAGAAAAGAAAAAAATGAGTTTAAAAAAAAAGATGAAACTAAAAGACATAGTGATAAATAAATATTTATAATGAACTAGAAGTGGCTACCCAGCATCAACTGGGTAGAGACGGTGGGCAAAATAAACTCCTTGTGTATTGATCTGTTTACTTTTGAGATTTACAAATGCTGGTCATTTTTAAAGTAGAATTTCAATGCTATTTCTATGTATATTTTAATTTCTAAATATCTTTGAATATAAATCAAATCTTCATAATTTTTGCACAAAAAGCAGGAAACATTGATGTTTAATGTATGTATATATATATATATATATATATATATATATACTTTGTTGTTAATTGTTTTATTTTCATAGTTTCATACATACATACATACATACATACACACCAACTGCCCTTCATATATGTATAGATAAAATTAACTGAATTCTTTCAACATACCCTCTATTTTACAAAGGGGTAGCACTGGTGATGTAATGGCTATTGTCATGGGAAATGGTCACTGCAACCGGAGTTCAAATTCTGGATGAAACTATTTAAATTTCACATAGCATTAATACCCTTGGGAAAGGTATGAACCCAATTCACCCTCCAATTATGGACAAATAGTATGTATTTACCAACTTCTCCCCATGAGCAGGATTTGACACAAGGTCAATTCTTAAGTGAAGTTTAACAGGTTTTTAATTCAGAATTGTCCTTTTCCAAGACCAGCTGCCAAACCAAATGAGTTGACTTTAAATATAGAAAGAGAAAAGAAGGAAATGAGTTAGAAAAACAAAAGATGAAACTAAATGATAAAGCAACAAATAAGTATTTATAATGAAGAGGCTAAATGTATCTTTTAAATGAAATAGGAAACTAGGATCATTTTAATTTAATTATTTAATTCATAGTCAAAATCATTAATACGTAGAATGAATCTTATTTATTAACAATGTCTCTGATGAAAATCTGAGTTAGATTTGCCTTAAAACAGCCCGTGTTATTAGTGCATTTAAAATTCTGCAGTGTGTCTTATGTATCACTAAGAAATAAAGGTTTACATAATATATGGTGTGGTTAATTTGCTTACTGATTTTAACAAAACCGGGTTTAATAGATAATTACTTAGTGTTATTGATCTCTAATATTGTTTTATTCTATTACTTAATAAAATCAATCCTATGAATGATTTTATATAGACAATTAAAATATAATTCAAATAAGTATAATCTTTTTATATGCATTCTTATTTAACTCTTAACATCCTATACCACCTCATCCACTCGACCAGAAGTTACATTCATTTTCCTAATCTGCCCCAAATGATGGCCTTTGTTTAAATATAATATTAAACATATTTAGAAGTCTTTGATTTAAGGGAAATAACAGGTAACTTTAAATGAAAAGGCCATTTTTAGCCATTTTTTGATAAATCCTTATAGGAATGGGGCTCGGGACTTAGAAAATTCTCAACAGGATTTTAAGAGTTAATTTTGTTAGTCTTTCTAATTTAATATATTTCATTACATTAAAACTTAAATACTTACGCCCAGAGGGTACATATTCTTGCTAGTATATACAAAAGAGATGACTTTAAACAAAATAAAAAGAAAAGAAAGAAATAAGTTTGAAAAAACCCCAAACAAATGAAACTAAAAGATATAGTAACAAATAAGTATTTATAGTGACTATCGGGCTAAATGTATGTTTTTTTTAAAAAAGGAAATAGGAAACGAGGATCACTTTTCCTCGAAGAAAAGTCACTTTTGTTTTGGCAAGAAGCTGATTTGATCCTTGCATTGTTTATTTGGATATCCCATTGTCTTCCATTAAGCAACTGTAAACCTGTTAAAGAGAAAACCTTTCCCAATAATACATTAGTCCATTTCTCGTTTGACATTTCCTTTTAGATAAGTTTGTTTAAACTACCTTGTGATTTATCGGAGGAACAACATGGGCGGTAGTGGGTGAAGTTATACAAAGAGAGGCAACTAATGTTTGGCATAGAGTTCTCACTACAAGACGAGACATGTTATGTTACAGATAAAAAGTATTGTTCAGAATTCACTGGAATTTGGGAAAGTGTTTTCAGGTTTTAGAGTTGTGGGTTTGTTTTTGAGGGGCGGGGGTCCTATTTTGACCTACTGTGCCCATTCCTGTGGACATACTGACTACTTTTATGATGGTTTTGTTTTTGATTTTTATTAATTTGTTATGATTAGTAAGTAAAGTCGACGGGGCGGCCTAAAGTCGGTATCAGCCAGCCAGTCAGCTTTTCAATAGCGCTAGACCAAGGAGATTGTTTTAGAATCTGAGGTGGAGCGCCACACCTACCATCAGCTCCTTACTTTACCGCACAGATCCCTGTGCTACTCATTCGCTGAGTTGGCGAGGGCTGGTATCGAACCAAGAACCTTGTGATTCCTTGCCGAACACTCTACAGAAAATGGCACCAGCAACCTGAGTTTAAATCCTGGACAAGGCTGAAAATTTTTATATAGAAACCAATAAAAATAGGATTAAAATAAATGTAATCTTTTTATGTGTTCTTATTTAATTTTTGTTAGTCTTTCTAATTTGATATATTTCATTACATTAAAACTTAAATACATACGCCCATATGATGCAGATACTTTGCTAGTATATATATGTAATATGTATTGTGCAAATCAGACAAACTAAATAAGCATAATCATTCATCTTATTGTTTGGTTCTTGATTTACACAATAAATGCAAAGATTATTTTCCCAAATTACCTCATGTAATAATCCTTGAAGTCAAGAAAAAAGAGTCTATAAAACATTATTTTCGCTAATTTATGAGGAAGTCCGTCCCGGTCTCCTGCCTCAGAAATTGCTACCCGGTGATTATCAAAATAACGTCCCCAGCTATGTCGTCTCAGTGGTGTTACTTGAAAGAAAATAACCAACTTAGGGCATTAAATGTATTTTAGAGGGGGGCTTCTCTTTTTTGTCGTAATTCTTATTTATCGTAATTTGTCTAGAAATTTATTTATAGAAATTTGTCGTAATTCTTATTTAGATATGAAGATGGATATCTATCTATCTATCAATCTATCTATCTATCTCAATTTGTTCATTTTTTACTTTGTTTTTATATATCTATCCACCCATCTCCATTTGTTCATATCAAAAAAGAGAAGCCCCCCCCCCTCTAAAATACATTTAACGCCCTTAGTTGGTTGTTTTCTTTCAAGTAACACCGCCGAGATGACATAGCTGGGGACATTATTTTAATAGTCACCGGGTAGCAATTTCTGAGGCAGGAGACCGGGACGCACTTCCTCATAAATTACCTTATTTTCCCCCTCATTTACAATTAAAAAAATTTTCTTTTAAAAATGGTGGGGGTAGGGTTACTTTTTTAAATTTTTTATTTTTATTTTTATTTTTTTTTTTTTTACTGAAAATTATTCCTTCAACAACAGCAACAAAAACCAGTCTGAATTCAATCAGTGTCTTGGTCTTATTTCTGATATCTATCTGGGTGCCTTTGATTTGTGGCATGCTCTCACACCCTTTAGGGGTTTTGTCTCTGACCTTGTCCCTCAGTCCACCCCCCTCCACCCATATCAGATTCTTAAGCTTTTTATTCTCTAAGCTTAGTCAGTGGTGTCCCCCTCCCTTCTTCTTGTTCCCTTCTCTTTTCCAGCTGGTCTAAATATATTTGAACTTTTGCTCTGTCCTTCACCACACTAATGAATCCAGCTGGAAGTACTTACTGCAGGGGACAAATCTTGACTTCTTAAAATTCTATAAAAAAATAAATAAATAAATAAATAATACAAAAAAGTATTGTATTAAAATTGTGTGTATACATACACATACATCTATTTTCTATATATAAATCTGCACTGTCTGTCTGTCTTCTACATGAAATTGTGTAGACAAAACCACCACTTTTTCCGTCTTGAAATAAGTTTTTGAGAAGTCTGCTATATAAAAAAGGTAGCATTTTATTTTTCAAATAAAAGTTGGCAGAGTGACCTATTGTCAGTAGCAGCAGCCAGACAGTGAGGGAGTCTATTCCCTTTTTGCTAGTGCTAGTCCAGGGAGATTTGTTTTTACTGAGGTGGAGTTTTACCGGACAGATCAGATTATCTAATGTACTGAGTTAGTGGGGACTGGTATCAAACTCGGAACCTTGCACTTCCAAGTTGGTGCTCTACTTACTGAGCTAAACCTGTCCCTTATAACAAATGTAGCATCTTATTAGAAAAATAAGTCGTTGGGGTGGCCTAAAGTCTGTATCAGCCAGACACTGAGGAGTCTATTCCCTTTCCACTAGTGCTAGACCAAGGAGATTATTTCAGTGTCTGGGGTGGAGCGCCACACATATCATCATCCTTAATTTACCACACAGATCCCTGTGCTACTCATACACTGAGTTGGTGAGGGCCGGTATTGAACTTGGAAACTAGTCAACGCTCTACCGACTGAACTATTTCTAATAGGATGAGCTAATTTGCATATTTTGTTCTAAAAATCACTTTAAAAAATTTGGAGAAAATATAAGATGGAAAAGAAGTTTGATTGTTAATGCCATGTTTTTTTGCCGGGGAGGAGGGTTAATACTAGTTTTGTTTATAAAAAAAATTGTTTTCTTTATAGTTTTGATAATTATTCTTTGGCTTTTATAGTGTTGTTATCAAAAACCATCAAGGCAATGCACAGAAATAATGTTGTATAATCTATGGTCGTTTAGTGTTAGATTTGGTAATTAACAAAGTCGAGCAGTCCATAACATGCAACACTCCACTTAGTACCTTACTTAGGCTAGACGGGCAGTCAGAGAGGCCCCCTCTGATCAATTAGCTGGTCATGTCAAGCCCTAGCACCTATATGATTGCCCCAACCCTATTGCAAGTCTGAACCCTTTTTATCATATATGTGCTAAAAGGTGGTGGCTGACGCTCCAGGGAATGACGTTAAACTCCCAGTTCTGGAGGTCTGGGGAATGTGGAGCACCCCGTCATCACCATTGCTTCCAGGGCCACTCTGAAATTATCCACTGAGGTTGATATGCCGTAAAACAAACCAAACCTAACTTAGAAGTTAGAAGCCAATTAATTTACCAATGTTACAAATGTATTTTCTGATGTGATTTTTATGTCGAGTGTTTTGGCCAACTCGATCAAGTCATCTGTTTGAAAAGAGTTAAAATTTGATCCATAACGTATCTGACAACTGAAATCTGAATCTTTATAAATCCTTTTTAAGCAATATGCAAAGATGAAGGATTTCTCAGCACCATATCAAATAAATTAATACTTGTGTTCCTTAATTGTACAACCGTTACCATCTTGCAACACCTTCTGGTTTAAAATTAGTCCAAATCATCCAATAGGAAATTCAAAAATATAAATCCTGATTATCTAGTGTTGCTTATCCACCAAATTCTTATTTCTTATGATCATTGTCATCTCAGCTAAGTAATAGACCATTCCGTTTTTATCATAAAAAAGGAAAGAGAAGAAAAAGGACATGCCATGCAGAAAAAATATAAGAAAGAGTAGGGGAAAGACAGAGAGAGGAAGTCAGTGCATGGAAGGGATAGTGCTAAAAGAGAGAAAGAAAACTAGAGTGAGAGAGAGTTAAATCAAGATTATTATCCTTTTTACATATTGAACTATTTAGCACTAGCTCTTAAGTAAGTATATAAAACATAATAATTAAATTATCATATGGTGATATATCCACCAGTCCTGCTAGCAGATATATAATGATGTAAGTATATGATTGTATAGATAAATCAATCTTTGTATAAATCTGTATTTAGGCATATATAGATGGAATAGATGTACATTAGTGATTGTATATATGACTGAGTCATGTTTGTTTTAAATAAGTTTTAATATACGCACACAAAAAAAATGAAAAGAAAAAAAAACATGAAACATACACTAAAAAACTTAGAAACTTATATATTTATATAAATGAATTCTGTCACTGTAATGTTAAAACTTGAGAAAATTTCCACTGAAAGATTTTTTTTAAGTCAGATCATTAGAAAGAAAATAATTTCTTAGTTTTTTACTTTATTATTAATCCATTAAATTTCAAAAAGTCATAATCATCTCTAAAAGTTTCATTTGAAAAAGAAGATTTTTATTGATCTTTAACCCTATCACCACAGGTAGGATGTGACACAAGATTATCAAGTCTTGGCTTGATAGAAGAGAGTCCCATGTACGTTAGGTTTGTTTCAGTAAGTGGTGTGAGTACTTGCACTTAATAGTAGCCCCGCCCTGTCGGCTGGGGCGTTAGAATGCACCGACTGCACCTCTGCAGAGGGGTAAGACTCCCTCAATGGGGCCATCTGTTGGCCGTGGGTGGCGACCCGTGATGCTTAAGGATAGAACCCAGGTGGATGAGCAGTTCATGACTTGTAATACTCCACTTTGGCCCTATCTTGGGCTAGATGGGCGGTCTGATCAATCAGATGGTCATGTCAAGCCCTAGCACCTATATGATTTTCCCAACCCTATTGCCCTTATGGCAAACCCCAACCCCTTTTTATCATATGGGTGCTAGAAGGCAGTGACTGAGGGTCTACATGTCCTGGGAATGACATCAAACTCTATCTGATAGTGAGGTTCCAGTTTTGGAGGTTTGGGGAATGTGGAGCACCCCTTCATCACCATTGCTCCCTGGTCCACTCTGACCCGGAGTGGTAGTACCTGTTAGGGTCCCATCTATGGGTTAAATAGAAAAATGTATTTATAAAAATATTGTATTATCCATTAAGAATTGATTTATTTCAAAACTTTATCGGCATTAAATGACCCACTGAGGTTGATATGCCGTAAAACACAACCAAACCAAACCAAATTAATAGCAGCCCTTCTTTTTGGAGACCAAGGTAGCAGAGCTGAAATTTACCGTAAGGAAATTAGATTGCATGCACAGGGCATCTCCTCATTCAGTGGTAATGAATAGTAGAGTGATTAGCTTGCTAATTATTACACCATTAGCAGAACCTGTGGATATACCACAGTATGATAATTTAATTATTACAACATTTGATATGTTTACTTAAGAGCTATTGCTAAATAGTACAATATGTAATAAAGTATAATAATCTTGATTTAACTCTCTCGCTTTTTTTTTCTTTCTTTCCTTCTTTTTATTTTGTTCAATTGAAACGGATTAGTGATAACACCCCCTCTCATTCTTTCTAAAAAAATGTCTCTGTGTAACATGTCCTTTTCTTTCCTTTCTTCTATAATGAACACAGAATGGTCCATTATTTAGCAGAGGGGACGACACTCATAAGAAATAAGAATTCTGCAGATAAGCAACACCAGATACTCAGGATTTACATTTTTGCATTTCATCTTAGACAATTTGGACAGTCTGATTTTTAACCAGAGGGAGTTGCAAGATGATAACAAGCATATTAATTATTACACCATGATGGGACACACAATAATGATGTAAGTATGTAATTGTTTCAATGGATCTTTTTATAGAGTAGTATTACTTGTTAGGGTCCCATCTATGGGTTAAATAGAAAAAAATGTTTAAAAAAATGTGGATCTAGGAGTAATGGTGATGAAGGGATACTCCACATTACCCAGAGCTCCAGAATTGGAACCTCACCATCAGATAGAGTTTAACATCATACCCAGGACATTAAGACCCTCAGCCACCACCTTCTAGCACATATATGGTAAAAAGGGTTGTGGATTTACCAAAAGGCAATAGGGTTTGGATAATCATATAGGTGCTAGGTCTTAAGTAAGATCCAAAAATGGGGTATTGCATTTCATGGACTGCTCAGCCACCAGGGTTCCATCCTTAAACATCAAGGGTCATCACCTATGGCCAACAAGTGGCCCCATTGGGGGGGGGGGCTCTTACCCCTCTGTAGAGGTGCAGGAATTTTAAAGCCCCAGCTGACAGGGCTGACTGTCATCCTAGCAGAAGTTTATATATATATATATATATATATATATATATATATATATATATATATATATATATATATAGGAGTAAATATGGAAATAAATTCGACAATATTAAGAAATTTGAAAAAACAATGTTCCAAAAATAAGATGAATTTATTTATTGATGCTTAAACGTTTCGGTTTCATTAAACCTTCATCAGGATGTATTATGGGGTGAAGAATTAAGTTTATATGAGCACAAACGTGATATTAAATTGGGCAATTTTCAGAACACCCTTGTCCAACATATGTCTAAAACTGATCATAACTTTAGTTTCAATGATGCCACAATATTAGCTCATATTCACAATAAAAGACTACGACAAATTTTTGAAGCCTGTGCAATTTCACTTTTGCCCTCCCTTAATAATCCACATGGATTTTTTAACATATAACTGTTTCTTGCTAAAATAGTTTTAAATAACTACAAAATACCAGGTTTTATTTAATTATTTAGTTATCATTCCCACTTTGTTCCCTCTGTTCTCATAAAATCAGTCCATTAATACTTTTTCTTGTCTTTTGTTGAATGCATTTCTTCGAGTTATGTCACGCGTCATGACATCTTCGCGTGTGCGGATCATGACTCGTCTTTCAAAAATATAATGCTGAACAAATACAGTTACACAACAAAAAAAATTTTATAAAGATTTTTTTGTCTCCTGTCATCTATAAAACATCCATCAATTTCTTCACCCCATAATATATCCTGATGAAGGTTTAAAGAAGCCGAAACGTTTAAGCGTCGATAAATAAATTCATCTTATTTTTGGAACACTTGTTTTTTCAAATTTCTTAATATATCTATATATATATATATATATATATAATACACACACACACTACTAGAACTACCCATCATTGCCTGTGATTTAAAAAGTTAAAAATACTTCTCTTATCTTTATTCAGAATTAAAGCTTCATTCTCAATACTTTTTGATCACAACTCATGTTTTTATATTTCCTCAAGAAAATGATGTCCTCTATTTCAATATAGTTTTTCCTCCCTAAAATCTTCCTTTCTAGGCAGTTAAAAAAAAAACAACTATCAAGAGATAGATACAATGAGTGTTAAATCAAGATTATTATACTTTTTACAGATGGAAGTATTTTTCAAATAGCTCTTAAGTCAACATATCAAACGTTTTAATAATTAAATTATCATACTGCAGTATATCCACAGATCCTGCTAGTATCTGATAAATCTGTGATTTTGGTAGTTAAACTTTAATGTAGAATGTCAGTACTGAAGAAAATAATGTATTTTTCACAAAGATCTTTTCTTATCTATTTGTGTAAAAGAAAAATCTTGAAAAATCATTTTGGACTGCACTATTAAGATAACACTCTCAAGAAAATGGGGTTTTTCTTACCAATTCCGTAACAAAAAATTCTTTATTTTAACTGAATTAATAGAATTGGGCAGCAAGGGGCCAGCAATAAGATTTGGCTTTATTCACTTTTGGCAATGTTTTGTAAGTTAAGTCAGTTAGTAATACATAGACATTAAAATGTGTTGTTAGCAGTTATTAAGTAAATTTACGATTCCAATGTCAGAATGTCTCACCATTCCTACAGAGAAAATGGACATCAAAATTAAAGATTACTTAGATAAGATCATTTTATTGGATCTGTTTTCAGCAAAGCAGAAAATTGAGTAAATGCTGGGATGTTTGAAATAAAAATAAATTTACCAGCAAAAACATTGGTAGAAAAAAGACTTTATATTGTGTGTGTGTGTGTGTGTGTGTGTATATATATATATATTATATATATATATGTGTGTGTGTGTTGTGTTGCGCTTTTGGGAATAACTGACGGAAATAGATTATTTTGTTGGCAGAACTATAAATTATTGTAACGAACTTGTGGCTTTCATTGAAACACATTAGTTAACAGTAGGTTTATACATACATATATATATATATAAATCTCTCTCTCTCTCTCTCTCTCTCTCTCTCTCTCTCTTATATATATATATATATATATATATATATTCTGCATTGGGGAAATGGAAAATGAGGGGCTCAATTACAGGTGTAACAGATTTATCTATTATGAGGTATTAAACAATAAAAAGCACCCTGTTGTCTGGGAGAGAAGAATACACTGAATGCACCTCTGCAGACGGGTAAAATCCCCCCCCCAATGGGTCCACCTGTTGGTCGTGGTTGTCGACCCATGATGCTTAAGGATGGATTCTTGCTGGCTGAGCAGTTCATGACATGCAACACTCCACTAACACTTACTTAGGCTAAATGGACGGTTGAAGAGCCTCCATTCAATCAATCAACTAATCACATCAAGCTCTAGCACCTAAATGATTGTCCCAACCCTATTGCCCTTATGGCCCACTCCTACCCGTTTTATCATATATGTGCTAGAAGGTGGTGGCTGAGGGTCTTATTATCCTGGATATGACATTAAACTCTATCTGATGTAAAAGTTCCAGTTCTAGAGCTCTGGGGAATGTGGAGTACCCCTTCATCATCATTACTCCCAGGTCCACTCTGACCCAAAGTTATAGTACCTGTTAGGGTCCCATGTTAAATAGAAAAATGTGTTTTTAAAAAAAAGAAATTGAGAATCCATTAAGACTTAATCTATTTCAAAACTTTGTCGGTATTAAATGACCCACTGAGGTTGATATGCTGTAAACCAAACTTACTAACAATTAAGAAACCAACTAATCTAACAATATTACAAATGTATTTTCCTGATGTGATTTTCATCTTATTCAATCTGGAATCTGTTAATAATCAATGTCCATATTTTGATGTGATGACAAAACAGGGGATTGGTTGGTTGGTTAGCTTTACTGCATACCAACCCTTTTTGTGTCATCAAATGCCGAATCAAGTAATTTTGATATCAGATTACTTATAGTACCTGTGTAACATAAGAGAAAGAGAGAAGGGAAAGAGCCAGTAGGTTAGCATGGAAATGTTTAAGGATGAATCAGCACATGGCATTTTTTTCCACTGGTCAAGAAGTGTCACATGGCAAAGTAGGAAAGAGGAAGTGTGAGAGGTGAGAATGTTAGAGGAGTTTGGGACAATGCGCTGAGTGAGTGAAATGTGGCTCTCCCTTAGAGCAGTTTTGACTTGGGGAAAAACAAAAATATCATAAGAAAAAGATAAGTCACCTTGTGTTATTTCTGAAAACTCTAAATGGCACAAGGCAAGATGTCCACCAGCACCCATAGTTTGTTTCCAGACTACAAAAATCAAGGAATTGCCAGCCAATTCAACATCAGCCCAGCAACTGTATTCGAGCCTCTCCACATAGCACAGTAAATGAGATAAGTATACAACAATTATTTCTATATGACACATCATCACTCCATTCTGACATGAGAGCCATAACATTACATCTGCTGTTGCCTAAATGGTCACCCATTTAAGTATTGAACACTCATCACTGCTTAACTTTGGTGATCGTGCGGGAACCGGTGATTTCAATGTGACTTGACCGTAAGCAAACAACACAGGAGGTTGGTGCTGTATTTACACCTTTTGTTTTCTCTGCTTCTTTTATCTTTTTTGCTACCAATAAAATTTGCTGGAATCTGAGTGAGTTTGTCAGATGAAAAAGCGATAGATCTATGAGGCACTCGGATAAGAGGGAAGGAGGGAGTGAAAGTATAAGGATAGTAAGAGGGAGGGAAAGTATGAGGATAGTAAGAGGGAGGGAAAGTATGAGGATAGTAAGAGGGAGGGAAAGTATGAGGATAGTAAGAGGGAGGGGAAAGTATGAGGATAGTAAGAGGGAGGGGAAAGTATAAGGATAGTAAGAGGGAGTGAAAGCATATATGGATCAGAGGTGCATGATGTAATAGTTAGTTGTTGGAAATGGACACGTCGACCCGAGTTCAAATGCTGGACGAAGCTGTTTGCATTTCACATAGTGCTAATACACTTGGGAAAGGTATGCATCCAAGTATGCTCCTTCATGATATGGGTAAATAGTAGGGCAAACTAGGCTCTTTAACCTTGGCTAGGTAACCAGTTTAGGAGAAGAAAAACTGAATTCAAACCTGTTAAAATCTGCCTAAGAAATTGACCTTGTGTCACATCCTGCTTGTGTGGATGAGTTGGTAAATATATATATATGGATCAGAAAGAGAAAGAATGAAAGAGAGGGGTTAAAGAGAAGACAATATTTTCAGGTATTTGCCTCATACCCCACTTGTATAGGCTGGGCACAAGGCCTCGTTTTAACATGGGCCCACCCACAAGCCGAAGCTCATGAGTGGGAAAGAACAAAAATTGCGTCGATCCCTTCGGCATTCTCCTCAAGAGGGGCGCCTCAGGTGCTGGGCAATAAACCCAGCCCTGCCCCTTTAAGTCAAGGGGTCAGGTATTGCCTGGGGATAAAGCCCCCTGGGATCGATGCTATTAACTTGTAAAGATCCAGGGCCGAAGCCACTGGACCCCCAGTTTTTAGGGAGTAACAAGTGAAAAGTGTTTGAGTGCAGGAAGAGGATTGGAAAAATAGAGAGGTAGAGAAGGAGGTGCTGATTGTGCGAGATGCAAACCTTAACAAGTGGTGTGGTTAGGGGTTTACAAGGAGGAGAAAAATCTCAAGAGGTGATAGGTGACTCATAACATCAGAGAATAGTGTATGATTGATCAGATCATACAATAAGAAGGCTAAAATGGTCAAGTTTCAGGAATCTGAAAGAAAGTATGATTGAGGTCAAAGTATTTTGGAATTAACGATTGACTGAAGTCATTAATGAATAAATAGATGAAGGGGAAGAAAGAGGACTCACCCTGTGAGAGGTGAGAGGGGAAACATTAGACTTGTATAGCATGTAATTCACCAAATGTCTTTTTTATCCATTTTTCTGTAATAGCAGAATCCATGGACTGCAGCCCTGTCGTCTGGGGCTTTAGAATACACCAACTTCACCTCTGTAGAGAGGTAAGACACTCCCAATAGTGACCCATGATGCTTAAGGATGGAACCCTGATGACTGAGCAATCCATGACAGGCAACACTCCACTTAGGCCCTTAGGCTAGACAAGTGGTTGGAGAGACCCCTTCCGATCAATCAGCTGGTCACATAAAACCCTAATGCCTATATGATTGCCCCACAACTATTGCTTTTATGGCAAGCCCCAACCCATTTTTTATATGTGCTAGAAGTCGGTGGCTGAGGGACTTATTGTCCTAAATATGATGTTAAAATCTTTCTGATGGTAAAGTTCCAGTTCTGGAGCTCTGGGAAAGTACAGTACCATTACTCCCAGGTCAACTCTGACCCAGAGTGGTAGTACTTGTTAGGGTCCCATTTATGGGTTGAATAGAAAAAAAATAGTTTAGAAAGATGTGTTTAAAAAAAGAATTGTGTATCCATCAAGAGTGAATTAAACAAAAACGTCTTTGGCATAAAACGACCCAGTGGGTCGACATGCCATAAAACTCAACTAACCAACCAGCCAAGGATTGTGATTACCATCTTGGCTGGGGATGGAGAATACACAGACAGCACCTCTGCAGCATGGAAAGACCCCCTTAATGGGGCCACTTGTTGGCTGGGTTTGGCAACCCATATTGCCAGGATTATGATGGCTTTGCGGTCTGTGGCCAGGGTACTAAGTGGTTTGATAACTAGCCAATGCAAAGGTACCAGATTTCAACAAGAAACACAGAATCACCTGAGGAAGACTTGAGGGCACAATGGCTGAAACATTGTGTATATAACAAATAATCCAAATAATGCAAATTATCAAGTCTCATCTCAAAAATTCAAACAAAAAGAAATGTGTTGAAATTAAAGAAAAGAAACTATATAAAAACAAAAGATTGGGTAAGAGCAAGAAATGGATATAAAAAATGTAGAGGACCAGCAGCGAGTGAAAACAGAAATGAAGGGAAAAGGGTGGAGGATTAAATGAGAGCCATGTGAAAACATAAAAGAAATGAGAATTAAAGAAAATAAAAATGAACAAAGGAAAAGAAAAAAAAATAAGCCAAAAAACTTAAATGCAAAAGGAGGGTTCATTGGTAGGTTGGTTGGTTGGTAGGTTTTTACAGCATGTCAACCCATTGGTTTCCCTCTTTTATGGAGAGGTAGTAGTAGTTAGTTAGTTGGGTTTTACGGGATTTCAACCCATTTGGGTCATTTTATGCCGAAGACGTTTTTGATTTATTCATTCTTGATGGGTATTCAATTTTTTTTTTCTAAACATGTTTTTCTATTTAACATATATCTATTAACAAAAAATTGAATTCCCATCAAGAATGAATAAAACAAAATGTCTTTGGTATAAAATGACCCAACAAGGATTGAAATGCCGTAAAACCCAACCAAGCAACTACTACTACCTCTCCACAAAAGAGGGAGAGGAAAAGAAAAGAAAAAGAATGTTAAAAAAAAAAACTACTGATATCCAGAAGACAGAAAGGAATAAAGAAAAAGAAAAAAAGAAAATAATAGAAAAAAGAAATACAAAAAAACTTGTAAATTTAGGAAAGAGAATGGAAGGAAAATGCAACCCCCCCTCCCAAAAAGAAAAGAAAAAAGCCAACACATTTTGATTTGTATCCAACAACCATGATAATTCCAACAGTCAATTTGTAAGAATATGGCTCTGTTGACAGTGACAACCAGCAAGGAGAGCGGGGACAAACAAGGCGTGATGAGGGGGGGGCATAAGAAGAGACTTGTGGTTTTATGATATTTCTCCAATCAGGCGGGGGGAACTGAGGGGCCGGGGGGTGGGTTGTCTGTTGGCAGAAAATTCAATGGTTCTATTGATTAGGTGCTTAACCTCATGCAAATATAATCAATGAAAATGACAACAGTCAACCATGGCATTCCATTGTTATGCTTATGTCTTCCTCCGCTAACTTCCCACCGAACAAGAGAAATGGATTTAATACAATTGCGTCTAGAAAATGCAATCATCATGTTGAAGGACGCATTTGTGTTAAATCCTGATTTTTGTTACCAATGCAACTACTGCTAACACTACTATCATTAACGCTAGCTTAGTTCTTTCCAGTGTTATGGTTATTGCTTTATTGTTGTTATTATCATCATCATTATTATTATTATCTATATATTAATACTTGTGTTCCTTAAGAGTATGAACGTTATCATCTTGCAGCACCCTCTGGTTAAAAATGAGACCATCCAGATCTCCCAAGATGAAATTTAAAAATGTAAATCCTGATTATCTGCTGTTGGTTATCTGCTGAATTCTTATTTCTTTGGAGTGTCCTCACCTCAGCTAAATAATGGACCATTCCTTTTTTATTATAAAGAAAGAAAGGGAAGAAAAGGACATGCTACACAGAAAAAATATAATCAGAATGAAAGTGGTTGAGTGTGCCAAATCAATAGCACTAATGTTTCAATCAAACAATGAAAAGAAGAAAAGAAAGAAAAAAAGAGAGGGTATTTAATCAAGATTATTATACTTTTTACATCTATATTGCAAACTATATTTAAATTATCATACTCTGTGGTATGTTCACAGGTCCTGCAAGTATATGTACTTATTAGTGGTCATATTTTATATGTATCAGCTCTGTTTTATGAATCGGAAAATAATGCATTTATTGTGAATCCATTTTCCCAGTGCATAGAATATTTATTGATTCAAAATGAATCCAATCCACAAAAGGATTAAGGATCCAATCACCCAAACCAAGCTGGAGGGAATTTTGAAAAACAAGTTGATAATGGCACTTGTTATCTGCTGATGTGTATGATAATACATCCATTGGATTTATTACAAACTTTGGGTTCATCTCATTCTATAGACTCACTCGCTGTATGGCTGATACCGACATTATATGTATGGTATTGTTTGCAAGTTGTTCTGAACAGACACTCCACTTTGGCCCTTATCTAGTCTAGACGGACGGATGGAGAGGCCCCCTCCAACCAATTGGCTGGTCACATCATGCCGTAGCACCTATATTATAGTCCCAACTGTATTGTCCTTATGACAAGCCCCAACCTCTTTTATTATATATGAGCTAGAAGGCAGTGGCTGAGGGTCTAATGTCATCTCATTCTATTTAAGATCAATTTTTATAACTCTTTGTATCTGCTTTTCAGGTCATACTGAACAGATGCTGTAATATTTAAATATATTTATGATAATCTGTTTCAAACATTATGAAAAGAAGGAAAAAAAAAAGACAGATAAATCAAGATTGTTATACTTTTTACATATTGAACTATTCAAATAAACTATCATACTGTGGTATATCCACAGGTCCTGCTAGTTATTATTCCCTATTTAGTGACCATTCTGAATAATAGGAACAGTAACCTTTTTATTATCTTCTTTTTATAATAATCATCTTTCTGCAAATTTCAGTCTTATTTTCATGATTTAATTACAGTTAGTGACATTTTTGTCACCTGCAGTAACAGGCAGTATCAGTTTTCTTTTGTCAGTAGCTCAATGTGAGCATTTTTCTATTGGCTGCTCATTGACCAATTCAATGTAATGTATGGAAACATCATTATGATGTAGGATTGTGTAAAAGTTGTTTTGCAAAATATCAATTAAAAGAGAGTTCTTTTTTGTTTTCATACTATTGTACTATGATACACAATTGCTGATCAAATTATCATGTTTTGTTTTTTGTTATGTATGATAGTCTTGTTTGAACATACATATCAGCATAAAATAACCCTGTGCAGGTTGTCATGACATTAAAATCAATCCAAAAATGGAATTACAAATGGAATTGTAATAAATTGTAAAAAGTCCAAATATTAAAATTCATCTTTCAAAAAAACAAAACAAATAAGTTTCATGAGTATTTTTTACTATTTGGGAAACTCACTGGAATAGTATGTTGCATGCTGAGGAAATGATTTTGAGGGAAATGAACACTTTTGTTTATATCTGTCTTGGCTAATAGATAAACACAGCTTTCTTTTAAAGTTGTTCCATGAAAAATATTTCATAAAAACTTAGAAGGAAAAGAATAATACTTTTTGAATACATGTTACACACATATGCATATATATGTGTGTGGAGGTGCATGGTGGACTCGTTGATCAGAGTTCAAATCCTGAATGAGGATACATATATATCATCATAGTGTATGGCTAACACTATCTCACTTGATGGGACAGTAGTAAGCCAATACAATATTATTAGGAGAGTGCTGAATATCTGTGATAGAGCATTATTCATGATAAATAAATATCTATTTTGTTTTGTTGTTTTTTGTTTTTTTTCTCAAAATATTTCATTGCCTGAAGATTGCTCTGCTCAAACAAGCCAGTTTAACGAGCATGAAATAAGCCTGGTAGCAGAGTAGTTTCCAGACAATTAAATATATACAAAAAATATTCATTTATTTATTATCATTATTATTATTATTTAATATATATATATATATATATAAAATGTTGTTCTGGTTCCAATGGGAGAAAATTCAATATTCTATAAAAAAAGAAGGTCCGCAAAATGTATGTTTTCAGAAAAAAATTTTTATTCTTTTTATCTTACATATGCGATACGTGTTTCTGATCTGTTGTTGTCTTCAGGTATTAAATTATTATTTTGGCAGAATATGTCCGATATTTGATAGGTTGTGTGTGTTTTTGTAACTTTTTATTATATATATATATATATATATATATATATATTTCAGGTTATTCTGCCAATTTTTAATGTTGTAGCAAAAACTTTTTAAACTACAAGGTGGCAAAAAAGTATCGGGATTTTTTGTGCTTTTTGACATACATTGTATTCTGAAAAAATAATGTTTCATTCATTGTTCATTTCTATATTATTATATACAGCTTCAAACTCGGCACTTTTATGACACACCTTGTAAAAAATTAAAGTTCCATTAATTGTTCATTTCTATTTTGGTAAATACAGCTTCAATCTCAGTACTTTTGAGACACTTAGTATATCCTTTTATCTATGTTTCTTCTTGAAGATTTTGAAACCTGAATTCTTCATTTTTAAAAGAAAGGCTGAAAAACACTAAATCTTGTTCACTTTAAAATACCTCACCTGTCGGCAATAATTTTACCAATATTTACACAATTACTCAAAGTTGGATGGGGGTGGGGTGCCAAGCAACAGCTTTTAAAAAAAATAAAATGCCATTAATTTGATCAAAGTTATTGATCTTTTCCATTCAATTGATCAAGCCTAATGGATTGATTTTTCTATGGACATGATCAGAATTGATATTTGTTCTTCGTTTTTTTGGTGATATAAACAAATATAAAAAAAAGAAGAATTAGTGGAAGGAGAGGTTATGTCTGGGGAAAAAGAAAACCTGTTTAGAATTTTGGTTTTCAACCAGGAATATGAGTCAGGTATGTTTATTGCTTTCAAATTGCTGTATCTATGTTTTTCTTTGAAAACCAATCAGAAAAAAAAATTGAAACTTAATGAGAGGTTTGTTAGTCTCATAATTCACAGCTCATTGAAAGATTTTGGGGAAGAATAAAACTGAGAAAGAAATAGAATGAAAGGAAAAAGAGGAATAAGCAGAAAATGTAAAAGAAAAACTGCTTGGGAAGAAATGTTGATATAAAAGAATATAAAAAATTAAAGAAAATCTTAGGGAGAAAAGATGGAAAGATGTTGAATAAAACCATGTGGGGAAAAAAATGTCAAAATATTAAAGAAAAACAATACACCTTTTTAAAAAAATACAAAGAAAAACAAACCAACAAATGAAAAAGTAAATGAAACTAAAGAAAAAAAACCTGAAAATATTGGATGACCACCAGAAAAAAAAACATAGGATGAAATAAAAAAGATAAAAATAAAACTGAGAAATAAATAGAATGAGATGTAAAAAGGGAATAAGTAGACAATGTAAAGAAGAAATGCTTGGGAAAAAATGTAGGTAAAAGACAATATAAAAAGATATAAGAAAATCTTAGAGAAAAAATGGAAAGATCTTTGACAAAAAAGAAATAAAGATATGGATGAAAAAAGGAAAAGAACAGAACAGGAAAAAGAAAAGAAAAAGCAAACAATTTAAAGAAAGAAAATGAGATTAGAAGGAAAAAGACATGAGAGAAAGGAAGAAGCTAACAGTGATATGGAGGGTGTTGATATAAGAGAATATTAAAAAGGAATACAAGAAAATCTTAGGGAAAAAATGGAAATAAAAAAATGAACAGAAGAACAATAAAGAAATAATAGAATTGAAGGAAAAGGAAAACAAAGAAAAGGGCCAAAAATAAAAAGAAAGGAAAGGAGATGGGAAGGAAGAAATAGAAGGAAATGAAAATAACAAAGAAGAAAAAGTAAGAGAAAGAAACTGAGAAGAAGGAAAAAAAGAGAAGAAAAACAAGTAAAAAGGAAGGAAAAGTAAATAGAAAGAAAATCAGAAGGAAAGGAAGAAATTGAAGAAAAAATAAAAGTAAGAAGATAAAAGTAATAGAAATTAGATGAAACAGAAAGAATGTAAGAGTGATAGGTTGGTTGGTTGGTTGGCTGGCTGGATTTTACAGCATGTCAACCCATGGGTTATTTTTTGCCATAGACGTTTT
Source organism: Doryteuthis pealeii (assembly GCA_023376005.1). Taxonomy (NCBI): domain Eukaryota; kingdom Metazoa; phylum Mollusca; class Cephalopoda; order Myopsida; family Loliginidae; genus Doryteuthis; species Doryteuthis pealeii. The sequence goes on along the minus strand of CM042137.1, from coordinate 42,039,357 downwards.
GTTTTATTGATTCTTGCTGTGTATTAATTTCTTTTTTCAAACTCAACACATTTTTAAAACTCATTTTTGATCTATTTAACCCATAGATAGGACCATAACAGGTACTATCACTCAGGGAGAGTGGACCTGGGAGTAATGCTGAGGAAGGGGTACTCCAAATTCCCCAGAGCTGTGAGTAAAGTTGGGTACTCTACACTTCCTAGAGCTCCATTATTGAAACCTCACCTCTAGATGCAGTTTAATGTCATGCCGAGGACAAATAGTGATAGGATGAGAATAGAATGTAACAGTGATATGGATGAAGTGAGAAAGAAAGAAGGCAACAGTGATAGAGATGAAGTGAGAAAGAATTAGAGAAAGGAACACTGAAAGAAAGAAAGAAGTTAACAACTATAGGGACGAAGAGAAAAAGAAATCAAGAGAATTTAGTAAGAATATAAAAGTGGGAAAGAAGTAAAAAAATTTAAAAAAAAAAGATATAGGAAAGAGATAATTTTACACCTGTACTTTGCTAACTCTTGTTGAAAGGAAAGAATGATTAAATAAAGATATATCAGAATATATGAGAAAAAGAATGAATGATAAAAATGAAAAAACGACTGCAAGAAATAAATGATGAAAAAACCAAAAAACCAAAAAACCCTTCTGGGTTATCAAATTCAAAAGAGAATTTTTCCTCTCATTTTTCTTTTGTTTCCATTTGTTTCTTCTGCATGCATACGATATGATAGATTTTCAGCAGATCCTAATTATATTCTATCAAAGTAAATTTCATTTGATTCTATAAAGAAACTATTGAATAAAACTTCCTCTTCCTTTTTTTGTACTTTCTTTTCTCTTTTCAAAATGGCCACTGTTGCAATTACAGAAAAATCAACTGATGAATTTAGATTCCAATTTAGAACACATGCCCTACCCCCTTAAATTTGGACCATGAAAGAAAAAGTAACAAAAAGTAAAATATTGTATAAAATCAAGAAAGAAAAGAATATTGGAAAATCTAAATGATTTTCTGATTTCTCTCCTCTGCATGACTTGCTTACGCTACATCATTTCAAACACAAGGACTCAAATCAAATACTCATCATCATGCATCCCTACAAAGGGGTAAGATCCCCCCTCCCAATAAGGCCACCTGTTGGCCATGGATGGTGACCCATCATGCTTAAGGATGAAATCTTAGTGGATTACTTATTTATTACTTGGACTAGATGGATGGTCAAAGAGGCCACCTCCAATCAATCAGTTGGTCACATAAAGCTCTAGCACCTATATGATTGTCCAACCCTATTGGCTTTATGGCTATTACCCTTAGGAAAGGTATTCATCCAACTATCCTCCCTCTAGCTATGGGTAAATACTTGAGCAGACTGGGCTCTTTAACCTTGGTTAGGCAACCAGTCTAGGGGAAAGAAATATCTGAATTCAAACCTGTTAAACTCCACTTGAGAAATTAACCTTGTGTCACATCCTACTCTTGCCGAGGGGATGGTAAATATGTATGTATATACACATAAAGGCACCGGGTGATACTTGCAATAAAGTGGGGGTTAATTGATTAGTATCACAATTTACTAAGACAGAAATGAACAATGAATAAAACATTAATTGGTTTGTTAGAAATGCCTTATAAAGTATTGTAAATACATTATAGATTATTTACAGCAAAGATGTATGATAAAATAATTATTATAGAAATGCATTATGAACTATTTACTAGAGAAATGCATTACGAACTATTTACTAGAGAAATGCATTACGAACTATTTACTATAGAAATGCATTACGAACTATTTACTATAGAAATGCATTACGAACTATTTACTATAGAAATGCATTACAAACTATTTACTGGAGAAATGCATTATAAACTATTTACTAGAGAAATGTGATGATATCAGTTGTTGGTCTAATCTTTACTGTCTCTTCAACGATTGATTTTTTTTATCTCCTCTCATAAACGATAAAAAATGGAATCCTTTGAAAGTTCTATCAAAAAGTAATTAAATATCTACATTCATTTTAAGGTGTCCCAGCACTATAACCTTTCATTTTTATTATTATTTAATATTTAGGATGTTGCAAACCAAAAGCTTATGCTAACATAACTGCAAGAACTTTCAGTATGTTTATTATAGGCGATAAGTATGGCAGCCCATGCCATAAATCAAGCAAATAACCTAAAAAAATATTTTTCTTTTCTTTTATTTTTATTAACTAATTTCACAATTAGTTTAGCAGTAACTGAAATTGCGAAATGAATAAACAAATAAAATGGAACTCTTTTTAAAAGTTGAGAAGAAAAATTCTTAATTTATGTTACAATTTGTGTGGCCATTTTAGGACTGTAGGTGTGGCACAAAGTTTGATCCTTTCTTGAAGTATAGAGATGTAGTATCAGTTTTAATCCTTGTCAGCAGATCTGTGTTAAAGAATTGTATAATCCTTGTCCATTCATCTGTACATCCAATGAGCAATTGAGTGACAATTTATCAATGCCTTAAATAGTAAATCAAATACATGTTTGAGTGTTTTGATTGGCTGAATCAATGAACGATGTTTGAAAGAGTTTATAAATTTATTGAGCACACCTTATATACAAAAATGATCCAACCATCTATTTTTTTTCTTTTTTTTTTTTTTTTTTTTTTTTTTTTTTTTACTTAGCCCAACCCAATATTAAAAATGAAATCCTCCAAATTGTCCTAGATGAAATGAAAAATGTAAATCCTGATTATCTGGTGTTGCTTATGAGTGTTGTCACCTCAACTAAATAATGGACCATTCTGTTTTTATTATAAAGAAAGGGAAGAAAAGGATATGCTACACAGAAAAAAATCTAAGAAAGAAAGTGTAGGGGAAAGATAGAGAGAGGGGGTGAGCATAAAAAAGCGATAACACTAATCTGTTTCAATCAAATATAATGAAATGAAAGATAAAAGAATGAGTGAGAGAGAGTTAAATTAAGATTATTATCATTTTTACATATTGAACTATTTTGCAATAGCTCTCAAGTGAACATATCAAACATTGTATCATTTAAATTAGCATCATCTTTCTTATATTTTTTGTGTAGCATGTCCTTTTTCTTACCTTGCTTTTTTCTAATAAAACCGGAAATAAGAATTCAATGCATAAGCAACACCAAATAATCAGGATTTACATTTTTGCATTTTATCTTGGATGATTTGGATGGTCTCATTTTTAATCAGAGGGTGTTGCAAAATGATAACAGTCATATGAACATGAGTATTAGTATATAGATTATATTAGTAGTAACATCATTACAAATTTTTTTTAAATGAATGTGTGTGTGTATATATATATATATATATATATATATATATATATATATATATATATATATTCCCGCCTAATTCATTATTAATTAATTAATTTTCAAAATTAGGTACGACTCCAATTAAACACTTATTCTCCAAAAAATTATCGGCAAAAAGCCATTCTAAACAAACCTTGTTTATATATATATATATATATATATATATATATATATATATATATATATTGTTTATATATATATATATATATATATATATATATATATATATATATATATAATATATATCATCATCATCATGTCGCGCTTGCAGCACGGATATCCATGACAATCTCTCGCCAACCCTCCCTATCACTCATTGCACCTGGGAAGTCCTCTGCTGAGCATATAGCATCCTCGCATAGCTGGTCAATGTAGGTCCTTGCTGGGCGCCCAACACTTGCATGTCCATGTGTTGGCTTCCACAGGAGAACGTCGCTTATGAGCTCGTCCTTGCTTCTCCAGCAGTGTCCTGCATGCCTTGTCCATCTCACTCGGATAGTTTGAGAGAGGGGGGGGCAGGTGACTGTACAGCTGTCTCTTCGTGGGGTGCTGCTTCCACGATTTGTTCAAGACTGCACAACTAAATCTTATCCCCTCCTCATGCTCTGCACCACCAACATTGATATTATTTTGTTTATATACAAAAATATGAAGATCACCTGAAAAGTTCATAGGCTGATCAAGATACTCTTGTGGGATGTATTTTTCAACATAGTACCTTTTGTGGTACACAGACTTCTTCCATCGGTGTTGCAGTGCTTGTATCCCATTAAAAAAATCATCAACAGCAGATATGGCATCAAATTAACTTTTCAGCCCACCCTCACTCTGATAGTTGTAATATTAACTTGCAATATTTTATTTTTCATTTTTACATATGAAGCATTGCCTATCATTCTTAATTTTTTGACAATTATTTCTTTCATCTTAATTTCAATTGCTTTAAACCAGCTGAAATTAAATGAAGTAAAAATTAATGTTTTTAGTAAATTTTTTAAATGGGAGCATAGTTTTTGAAGAATAATTAAAGTTCCAATTACCGTTGAACTGGGAAGACAAGGCATCAAACGGTTGTAACTTAAATACAAACCCGAATGTCACAAAATCTACTGCAGAATGACAGGATATATATAAGACTCCACAATGTCATTCAAGTCAAGCAGTCAATCAGAACTCAAGGAATGAAATGACCCAAATCACCCAACTTCATGAATGGGTCATTCTGGATTTCCATATATACCAACTGTCTTGGACACTGTTTAAGTTGTACTTAGCTGCTGTTATTCAAACTAACAGTAGACTTACTGACTTCAATTGTTTTCTTGAAAATTAAATAAAAATTAATGTTTGTTGTGTCTGAGGTATCAAATAACAACATTAAAATCTGGGAGAAATGTTAACGTAGGTCTATTACCTTTGGTACAAAAGATATAATAAAAATAGCGTTCAACATGCAGCATTTCCACAACAGTAATTAATTCTCTGGAGTAACAAGCTACTACTCACACTCGACTACTTGACTGTATGGGTTTCTTATAGGGGAATATATCTTCCCTTACAACAATGTTTTTAATAAATTCCTTAAATGTAAACATTTTTCTTGAAAAAAAAACATTTGATATCTTTCTGAATTATTTCTCTGAATTTTTGAGACGCAGCTTGATAATTTGTATTATTTATAATATTAGGTGTTTCTTTTCAGACTCGGGGTGGGGTGAGGGCTTCTCTTCAAACTCACGAAGCTTCTGTCAAACTTGAAAGCTTTCTATGATCCATGGGAGTAGACTGTTCTCATTCCATTAAACATGACTGCATACAAGTGTTAAGCAGTGTTAAGTAATCTATTATTATCGCCTTTTGCCAGGATTGAACTTGCAACCTAGAGATCATTGCCACTTGGAACTGTATTAACTCAACCCTGTTGTGCCATGTGTCCAACTGGACAAATACTACAAATTTTTCTGAATTGTTGAAATTGATACACTTATAGAAAATAGAAAAAAAAAAGGTTTGTCAAAATTATTTAATAAGTCATAAGTCTTAAACGCTGTTTGACCATTAAAAAAAATGCTGAATAGACGTAAAATATTAAGTTGTTTTTTGTTTTTCTCTCCGAGCGGCTTTAGCTGAGATCCAAACTTAAAGAAAAATTAAATTAAAAACAAATCAAAATTTCTAAAGAATTTTAATGTTTTCAAGCTGAGATGAAATCATTTGTTCTCAAAACAAAGTACACAAATGGGACTTGGCACAAATTTAAAAAATGAGGGCAGAAGTTAATTTTATTCTTAGTTACTTGAAAAACAAAACAAAATTATAATTTACATTCTTATACTCTGCCTCATAATAGCTGTTATTTATACATTCATACACACACACACACACACACACACACACATATATATATATATATATATATATATATATATATATATATATATATATATATATATCTTATTATAATGGAGATTGTGTGTTTTTCTGTCTGTAACCGAAACTATATTCCTACTCAAGTCGCAATTCTCTTAGTTATTGACATCACATTCTCCATGATTTTATTTTTATCTAAACCTCAATTATTAATAAAATTGTATTACATTATTAATACTGTAAACTATGTCTACATACTAACAACATGCAATTATATTTATATATACAACAAAATAGCGATTTACCGTGTGAACGGGAAGGCTAATTTGCATATTGATATCTAAAATGTGATTTTAATAAATATGTGCTTAGTATTATTGATTTCTAATTGTTTGGTTTTATTTTAATGAATATAAGCAAAAATCTCTTCAATGAATCTTAAATGAAATCCATTAACAAGATAAAATAACTGTCATTTTATTCTTTACTTCCTCTTATAACTAAATACTTAAATTAGAAAAAATAACAATGAAAGACGAGAGTGATGGAAGAGTAAGTTTCAGTTGTTCTATTTTTTTTTTTATTATACTCCCTCTGTTTCAAATCTTTTATTATACTCCCTCTGTTTCAAATCTTTTTATTTGTATTCTTATTTAGTTTCATTAGCCTTTCTAATTTAATACAACATTTTATTACATTAAAACTTAAATACTTGCACCCGGAGGGTGCATATATTTGCTAGTATATATAAAATAACAGATTAGGAAAAATCCAACAAAATGTGAGGAAAAGTTAAGGAAAAAGGGAATAACAAACAATTACATTCAATTAATATTTCACCTCTGTTCGTTTTCATTCTAATAAGGCATTTGAGATCAAGAGAGTTGAATTATTACTTGAACGTAATTGTTTGTGTTTATTTACTTTTTCCCTAAGTTTTCCTCGTGTGTATATATATATATATATATCTTATTATAATGGAGATTGTGTGCTTTTCTGTCTGTAACCGAAACTATATCACTACTCAAGTCACAATTCCCTTTGTTATTTACGTCACATTCCCCATGATTTTATTTCTATTTAAACCTCAATTTCTAATAAAATTGTTTTACATTATTAATACTGTTAATCATATCTACAAATAAATAATATGCAATTGTATTTATATATACACTAAAATGGCAGTTTACAGTGTGATCCGGAAGGCTAATTTGCATATTGAAATTAAAGATTTGATCTTAATAAATATGTGCTTAGTATTATTGATTTTTAATTGTTTGGTTTTATCTTAATGAATATGATAAAAAATCTCTTCAATAAATCTTAAAAGAAATCGATTAACGAGAAGAAATAATTCTGATTTTATTCTTTACTTCCTATTTTAACTAAGTTATTAAATTAGGAAAATATAGCAATGAAAGACGAGAGTGATAGAAGAGTAAGTTTCAGTTGTTCTATTTTTCGATTATACACCCCTCTGTTTCAAATCATTTTATCTGCATTCTTATATGATATATTCTTTCTAATATGATATATTCTATTACATTAAAACTTAAATACTTGTGCCCGGAGGGTGCATATATTTGCTAGTATATATAAAATATGTACTCTCACACATACATATATACGTACACAAGGTGAGTCAAAAAGTGTCGAGGTTTTTGTACTTTTTGACACATCTTGTATTCTGAAAAAAATTAATCAATGAAATGTTGTTATTTTTTTTTTTTTTTTTTTTTTCAGAATGCAAGGTGTCAAAAAGTACAAAAAATCTCAATACTTTTTGGCACACCGTGTATAGATATACTCACACACACACACACACACACACACACACACACATATATATTTATATCTACTAGCAAATGTATGCACCCTCTGGGTGCAAGTATTTAAGTTTTAATATAATAAAATATCATATTAAATTAGAAAGGCTAATGAAACTGAATAAGAATGTAGATAAAAAGATTTGGGACAGAGGGGGTATGATTGAAAAATAGAACAACTTTGAAACTATTCCATCATTTTCCCTTACTCCCGTCTTTCATTGTTAAATTTTCCTAATTTAACTGTTTAGTTAAAATAGGAAGTAAAAAATAATATTAGTTATTTCTTCTTGTTAAGTGATTTCTTTTAAGATTTATCTTCGAGATTTTTGCTCATATTCATTAAGAAAAAAACAAACAATTAGAAATCAATAATACCAAGCGCATATTTAATAAAATTAAACTTTTAATATCAATATGCAAATTAGCTTTCCTGTTCACACTGTAACCCGCTATTTTGTTGCATATATAAATACAATTGCATGTTATTAGAATGTAGATAAAGTCAAAAGTATTAATAAGGTATAACAATTTTATCAATAACTAAGGTTTAAATAAAAATAAATTCATGGTGAATGTGACGTCAGTAACTAAGGGAATTGTGACTTGAGTAGTGATTTAGTTTCGGCTTCAGACAGACAAACACACAATCTCCATTATAATAAGATATATAGCTATATTTGTTTGTTTATTGATTTTAACAGCATATCAACCCGTCTGGGGTTATGTCATGCCTAACAGTTAGGAAGTAATACATATCTTGTATTTATATTTATACATTTTAGTAATTGGTTTTAACAATGTGTTAGTATTATTGGGGATTATGTTGTATGGTATTGATTTGTTTCATGTCTATATTCTATAGTATAATTTTATTTCCCTCAACTTTATAACTAAAGAGTGCTCAATATCATTGAAAGAGCACATATATCTAATTTAAGGTAGCAAAGATATAAAGTCAATGGCACTTGGTAGCAGTCAGTTTCTAGCCGTTTTTTTTAATTTTTAATTTTTTTTTAAACCAAAAATTGATTTGAAAATTGCATCTGAGGGTCTTAGTGTCCTGGGCATGATATTAAACTGCATCTAATGATGAAGTTTCAATTTTGGGTTGAAATGCCATCAAATCTAACCAACAAACAAACCAACCTGAAACTTATAGAACTGCAGTGATTTTGTTATTAAATTCCTTGAGTATTTTTGTAAATATATTTACCAACCCCTCCGCACGAGCAGGATGCGACACAAAGTCAATTTCTTAAGTGGAGTTCAGCAGGTTTGAATTCAGAGTTTTCTTTCTCCTAGACCAGTTGCCTAACCAAGGTTAAAGAGCCCAGTCTGCCCTACTATTTACCCATAGCTGGAGGGAGAGTAGGATTCATACCTTTCCCAAGGGTATTAGCGCTAAGTGAAATGTAATTACCACGACCAGGATTTGAACTCTGGGCGACGAGTCATTTCCCATGACTTTAACCATTACACCACACGCTTCCTACCTTTTGTAAAGTTTATCATAAATGTTTTTAGATTTTAGGCTTTCATTCTTGAAACTTGTGTTAATTATGTTTGATATATTTGACTCAGCTAAATCTAATCCGCCCTGTCGGCTGGGGCGTTAGAATGCACCGACTGCACCTCTGCAGAGTGGTAAGAAGCCCCCAATGGGGCCACCTGTTGGCCATGGGTGGCAACTCGTGATGCTTAAGGATGGAGCCCAGGTGGATGAGCAGTTCATGACTTGCAATACTCCACTTTGGCGCTATCTTAGGCTAGACGGGTGGTCAGAGAGGCCCCCTCTGATCAATCGGCTGATCACGTCAAGCCCTAGCACCTATATGATTTTCCCAACCCTATTGCCCTTATGGCAAGCTCCAACCCCTTTTTATCATATGGGTGCTAGAAGGCGGTGGTTGTGGGTCTACATGTCCTGGGAATGACGTCAAATTCTATCTGATGGTGAGGTTCCAGTTTTGGAGGTTTGGGGAATGTGGTGCACCCCTTCATCACCATTGCTCCCTGGTCCATTCTGACCCGGAGTGGTAGTACCTGTTAGGGTCCCATCTATGGGTTAAATAGAAAAATGTATTTATAAAAAAATTGTATTATCCATTAAGAATTGATTTATTTCGAAACTTTATCGGCATTAAATGACCCACTGAGGTTGATATGCCGTAAAACAAAACAAGCCAAACTAAATCTAATAACTTGACCAGTTCTTCTGCAAATGATCTCAAATTTTAAAAACATGTGAAGAAACAACTGAAAATTCTATGCTTGATAGTTTTTTCTTTTTAGTTTTAGTTTTCTCTTCTTTTTAACAACAATTCTTATTGATTTTCATAGAATTTAAAAAATACCTCTTATCGTAACTTGTTTTTAGCTACGTTAAATTTCTGTTGATTCAACAGTGCAAAAATGGAAACCTTGTTTTTCAATCATAATTTTCATTATATTCGTAAGCTGAAAAAATTTTTTTTAAATCATCAGGAGTTTATTTAATGTTTTTTCTTTCGAATGGAAAAATTTTTTCAATAAAATATTAAATTTTCTGCAAGTTTCATTGTGTTAAATATAGGGGGGTAAATTTCACAGGATAAAATTGGTGGTACCTAGTTTGTATCATATAAAAGACAAAATAATTTCTGATTTTCGGTACTTATTTACTACCCGAGCAGACTCTTTAACTTCGATCTTTTGTCCCTTTTTTGGCTAATCCTGCAAATCGTAGTCAAAATTAAAATGTAGCATTTTGACAACAATTTACAATACACCAAACGAAATTTTGAAATTATAATTAATTTTAAAAATCCAATTCAAAACACTTATGGCTTAGAATTTCATATATACATTCTACATTACCATATCATCAACAAACATTTTTATGGGTGGGCTATTCTGTACAAGTACTGGCAATTAACTAGAAAGATGGTGACAGATAATTTTGTTTTGAGTAACATCGTATCACTTTACTCTCATATATATTAATAAAAAAAAAAATAAAATGTGCCTAATTTGGTCAGTATGGTTGGGATATTTATGTTAATTGTTGAATTGAATTTCTTTTGTCTCAGTGCTGAAACAATGCCAGCATATAATTCAATAAAGAAAAGCATAAAATATTGACAAGTTCCTAACTTCCCCTTTTTTTCTTTGTTTTTTTTTTTTCTTCTTCTTCTTTTTTTTCTTTTTTTTTCTTTCCCCCAATAGTTGTTTCTGGCAAATGTTTCTGCATATAAATGGTAAAATATACATACTCTGTTATTTTATTTTCATTACAGAATTTTTCTTTCCTATTTAAAAAAAAAGAAAAAGAAAAGAAAACTAACTTTTGGTTTAGAATGTTAATTACCTTGCAGGCAAGGCAACATTATTGTCTTTCGGCAGTAGTTCAATCTAAGGTATTTATTTTTAGTTAAATCTAATGTATATATTTTTAGTTTTGAACGGACATACATACACACCGACTGTACTTTATATATGTATAGATCAATAATAAAAGTTTTTATTATTCAATAAAGGATTTCAGTGAGAAATTAACTTTTGTTTCTTAGCAATCTTTTTTTTTTTTTTCATGTTTATTTTATCTTTCCTTCCCACATCATCCAATAAAAAGATAGTCACTTTATGTTTTATTAAACATTGAACAGAATTCTTATTTTATCAAAATTTATTTATGCCATTAAATTTCTCATTTAAATACCAGAAAATTATTAGACGTATGTGATGGGGTGGGGGGAGATTAATTTGGGTCTTTTTTCTTCAAATGTTTAACTGATTTATGGACTGGCCTAAATTTGCCAAATCCCAAAATTAATTCTCTATCTGGAAATGATGTATAAACATCATTTACTTTGCAGTATTTTTGCCAATATAATGAAAAAGATGAATTTGTTAAGATCCCAAATGTGTGAATTCATTCAAGTTTTTGTTAGTGAATTTACATTAAAAACACATTTTCTGAATATTTTTTTTTTTTTTTTTTTTTTTTTTTTTTGCTTTTAACACATTAACATGGACCTTTTGAAAATGTCACTAAATATCCTTTAAATAATTCAAAGAGAAACTTTTTTGACATCAAAATTTAATGGAAAATAAACTATTTTTGATTGAATAATAACAAAAATTAATTTTTATTTAACTTGAATTAATTTTAAATTCTTTCAGATTTTAAAATTCTTGTAAAATATTGGGAATAGAAAAAAGTTCCAACTTTGGAAAAAGTAAGAAAACAGACTCTCATTTCTTCTTTAATGAAAAGAAATCTTTGTGTTTTTTTTTTCTATTTTGATTTTTATAAAAAAAAAAATTCCATGTCTAATCTTATTATAATGGAGATTCATGGTCAGTCTGTAACCAAAACTATGTTACCTCTGAGGTCATAATACCTTCAGTAAGTTTTTCAATGAGTATTTAATTTATAGTCAAAATCATTAATACATATTAAATCTTATTTTCTAACATCTGAAAATCCGAGTTAGATTTGCCTCAAAACGACCCATGTTGTTAGTGTGTTTAAACTCCTGCAATGTGTCTTATATATCACTAAGAAATAAAGGTTTACATAATACATGGTGTGGTTAATTTGGTTTTTAAAAAATGGGTTTAATAATTAATTACTTGGTGTTATTGATATTATTTAATATATTTCATTACATTAAAACTTAAATACTTATGCCAGGAGGGCGCTAGTAAATATAAAATGGAAAACTGAATCAAAATAAATATTTTCCAGCAAATGAATGATGTAACTCTTCTCTAATAGAAATCCAAAATGTATCACTTGTTAAATCTTAATGTTTGATTTTTAGTTCTTATAAAAATTTATATTGTTTGGTATTTGAACAATTATTATACTGAAAATACATACAATGCAATGTTAACAAATTACAAATGTTTTACAATTCTAAGCAACTTAAACTGTTTCAACTTAATTACTCAAGAGACAGTGAATATTGAAAACTAATAACATTTAAAATAACAGATAATATAGTAAAAAAATTATGCCTTTTGGACAAATTTCTTTTGATAGGTCACAGTTCTTTTGGAAAATAAATATGAAAATAGCTTTTTTAACAACTAAAAAAAAAGTCTTTAAGAAAAATCCAAAATGTACTTACAGGAAACTTTTTAATGCTTAATTCTTTAAGTCCACATTCCCAGGATATAGTAGGCAGTTTTTCTTATAATTTCCAATGGATATCGATAAAATCTTTATGGAAAGACTAGCTGTATGTACCCAGCTTTGCCCAGGTCATAGTATCCAAATAAATTTAGGTACACACTTTTAAATCTTATATTGCTCACCATTGGATTTCTTTTTTCCTATTTTTTCACACCACAGCCGGAATTTTGGTCCTCTTTAGAGAAAATGAATTGAAAGGTAAATATAAATACCACCACTGGATTCCTCATAAAATTCTACCTTTAAAAAGTTTTGTTTCATTTTGGTACAGGGCTTTGTTTTAAGCGCATCTCTAGACAGCCAGACAAATAGGAATTCCTTATTCACAATAATATGAAGTGGTAAACTGGATAAAAATAGTTAAATCTTTTCTTTTTTTTAGGTATTGGAAGATCCTCTTTTCTAATAGAAATCCAAAATGTAACAAGTAGTAAATCTTTACACTTGATTTTTTAACCTGACCTTTATATTTTGAATTTGAAGCTACTTCACTGTATATAGTAATAATGTGAATTTGTATAATATAAATATGAACATAGATATATATCTATATATAATGGAAGTAATATATGCATATTTACATACATACTACACACACACATATATATTTATATATATGTAAATATACACATCAAATATATATATATATATATATATATATATATATATATATATTATAATGGAGATTTCAAGTCACAATTCCCTTAGTTATTTACATTACATTTTCCATGATTTTATTTTTATTTAAACCTCAATTATTGATAAATTGTTTAAATTATTAATACTGTTGACCTTATCTACATACTAATAACATGCAATTGTATTTATATATACAACAAAATAGCAGTTTACAGTGTTAACAGGAAGAATAATTCACATATTGATATTAAAAATTTGATTTTAATAAATATGAACTTAGTATTATTGATTTCTAATTGTTTGGTTTTATTTTAATTAATATGAACAAAAATCTCAGATAAATTTGAAAAGAAATCCATTAACAAGAACAAATAACTGTAATTCTATTCTTTACTTCCTAATTTAACTAAATAGTTAAATTAGGAAAATTTAGTAATGAAAGGCAGGAGTTATAGAAAATGATGGAAGAGTTCATTTCAAAGTTGTTCTATTTTTCACTCATACCCCCTCTGTTTCAAATCATTTTATCTGCATTATTATTTAATTTTATTAGTTTTTCTAATTCAATATATTTCATTACACTAAAACGTAAATACTTGCACCCAGATGGCACATATTCTAGCTAGTATATATAGATATACTGTATTAACAATGAAAGTATTCTTGTCCTGACACCTTAAGGGTGTAAAATGTGGCTTAAAATGTCAACAAAATGGAAGTGGTTCAACTAAAGTCATACATCTACTTGGGTGCAATTGGGATATTCTAATTTAAATTCCAGTTGCATTGTAATACAGAATTTATATGGGAGAAGTATTTCGGGTTGTTTATGTGTGAAGAGTATGATAGCATTAATGATATATGAGAAAAAGAAAACAAAGAAATTTATTCCAGATTTTTATGATTTAAAAAAAAAACTGATTTCTGGCATTGCAGCAAATCTTACATTAATTGTCCTTTGATCTCAGCCAAGGAAAAGTTTTATGGTCCTAGCAGTTTATTTTGGATGGCCCATCAAATGAAAAATACCAAAAATGTTAGAAAGTATGAAAATGCCAAAAATAATATAAACATTATAAATCAACAACATTGTTAAAACTAGCAAGAATATGCACATTCTGGATGTAAGTATTTAAATTTTAATGTAATGAAATATATCAAATTAAAAAGACTAACATAATTAAATAAGAATGCATATAAAAATATTATACTTATTTTAATTGGTTTCCATATAAACTCATTCATAGGATTGATTTTAATACATTGGATAATAAAACAATAATACTAAATCAGTATGTATCAGTATATTGGTAGAAAGTATTTTTATTAACTTTATGTGTATCAATAAACTGGAAAAAAAATATACACACACACACACACATATATAGTCTGTGGATGACTAAACATATTTTATATTATATATATATATATATATATATATATATATATGTAAAAAAAGGTGGAATGAAAACATCACACAAGCTGTTAGTGTAGCTAGATTTAGCAGCCTACCTCTGGCTGGGATTGAAACCAACTGATTTTTCATCAGTCAGTCCTTAACCACCGGGCTATCAGAACAACCACTAGCGGGCAAGAGAATATTACTAATAAATACATACACATAAAATTGTTTCCCCTGATCATAACATCCTGTGTTTGTTATATTTTTAAAATATGTTCTTCTCATACACATGTATATACGTAAAGACTGCCAGAGAGCTCAATCCATTTTATAGGAGAGTCTTGTAATATATATTTATAAATTTGGAGGTGCATGTTGTAATGGTTAGTCATAGGACATGAACACATCAAATTGAGTTCAAATCCTGGACGAGGCATTTTGCATTTCACATACCACTAATACCATTGGAAAAGGTATGCATCCAACTACTCTCCCTCCAGCTATGGGTAAATAGTAGGACAGACTGGACTCTTTAACCTAGATTAGGAAAACTTGTTTAGGAGAAAGAAAACTCTGCATTCAAACCTGTTAAACTCCACTTACAAATTGACCTTGTGTCACATCCTACTCGTGTAGAGGGGTTGTGTATATAGATGAATACATACAAATCATCATTATCAAATTGTAATAATTACTTGAAACCATGTAATTGTTTTTGAATTATTAGTATTGGATAGCATACAAATGAGTGCAAACAAATTACTATAGACAAAAAAGATATCCAAAAATATTGTATTAAGTGATTTTTATCTATGGGATATAACTAGAAATTGACCTTGTGTCACATCCTGCTCGTGTGTGTGAATATATATTCATAATAAAAAACCTTCTTAAGCATGTGTATGTATGTATATATATAATATATATATTGTTCAATATTAGCTATGAATATGATATAGAATATTTTCATTTTAACAGCATTGTGTGTTTTCATATCCTTTTATCCATATATATATATATATATGAATTCAACCAAAAGATTAAATCTAACTTCAGAATATCTGTATCTCTCTTAGATATAATATTACAGAGATTTACATATTATTAGGTGCACTTTAGCTAGGGACTAGAAATAGTCCTAAATCTCACTAAAGCATAACTGATGTATACCTGATGAGTGGTAATTGGAGTAGACGAGGCAAAACTAATGAGTAATGTCACAATGTCAGAACAAAACAAATGATTATTATTTTTTAATTCCTTTTTTTTATTATCATTAACCTGGAATAATCACAATCAAATTCAGATACTAAATCACAATTTCACTGGTTTTAATGAAAAGATAGATTCATTCATAGTTAATTTGGAATACAATAGCCAAGTGCGAAATCCAAATAATTCTAGCGTAACTTAATATTTTCATTCTTTTACTTTTTCTTTTTCTTATTTTCTTAAATTTCTTTTTATCATTATTTTTATTAGTACAAAATAAAAAAACAACCTCCGGCGATGTAAAAATAGATTTTTGAAACATATTGCCTGAGGGGTGGGAGTCATACCCTAAGTAGGTAAAATCATCAAATTCATTAAAGGATTAAAAAATAAAAGAATTTGAAATGTAAACTTTAAATATGTATTAAAATAAAACAAACTTGGAGTGTATTTATTCTACGTTATGACTATTTTGGGTAATGTGACATAAGCAGTGACGTAATTTTTGTTACAGACAAAAACCAAATCTCCATTATTAATAGAATTTTTTCACTTGTTTATTTCTTTCTACTTTTCTCTTTTCTTTTGATGATTTGTTTTTTTTCTTTATTTTTCGTATTTCAATTTTGTAGATTCTTCCAGTTTATTGATACACATGAAGTTTTATATATAAATTATTTTTACCTATTCATTGATATACATGAAGTTAAGGAAAATTATTTCTACCAATTTATTAATACACATGAAGTCAATGAAAAATCCAACATAACCACAAATTTATTTCTACCAGTTTATAAAACCAAACAAAACAAAAATATTCCAAGTTAATGAAAATTATTTCTTCTAGTTTATTGATAAACATGAGTTAGGGATAAATCTTACATCAAAATTAATTATACCAATTTATCAATACTCAAGAAGTTAATGAAAAACCTGGCATAAATTATTTCTACTAATTTATTAATATACATGAGTTAATGAAAATTATTTCTATCAGTTTATCAAACCAAACAAAAATATTTACCAACAATCTATTTCAAGGTAATGAAAATATATATTTATACTTATTCATCCACAGACTATCTATAATAATATATATATTCACATACATACATACATACATTATATATATATATATATATATATATATACACATCCCCAGAGAGTCCTGTTTCGACATATATCTCCTCAGTGCAGCTCGAGTTAGCAGGCTACCTCCAGCTAGGATCGAAATCCGACTGATTTTATTTATATATATATATATATATATATATATAAATATACAAATAAAATCATATATAAAATGGCTACCTCCAGCTAGGATCGAAACCCAACTTATTTTATCTATATATTTATATATATATAGGATCGAAACCCGACTGATTTTATATATATATATATATATAAATAAAATCAGTCGGGTTTCGATCCTAGCTGGAGGTAGCCATTTTGAAAATCAGATTTATATATATATATATATATATATATATATATATATATAAAATCTGATCTTCAAAATGATATTAATAATAATTTTTACAGTAAGGTACATTATCATGAGTATCCATTACATTTGAATTTTAAATTAGCAGCAATAAAAATCTGAGACAAACAATCAGCTATAAAATTTCTTTAATTTCTTTTTCTTTTTCTTCTTTCCAAATGGTTTAATTAATTTTTATTGCTGCGTTTGGAATTTGTTTAATTATATTTACATCAACGTTTTCTCATTACCATATTTGCTAATCTTTCATTTTTGCTCCCAAATGAAATTTGAAGAAATCACAGAGAACCGTCGCCTCCCCCCCTCTTTTAAAACACCCCCTTCCACAACCCTGTCTTCGAGTTGCCTTCATCTTACCTCCCTCAAAAAAAAAAAAATATATTTTTCAGTCACACATAATGAACCGAACTAGTTAAAGAGAGACTGATCATTTAGAAAAAAAAGAATATTCATCTGATTTAGGTCCAAATTTAGTTAACCCCTTCCAGATGGAGCCCTGTCGGCTGGTTCAGAAGAATACACCGACCGCACCTCTGTAGAAGGGGTAAGACCCCCACATTTGGTCCATGTGTTTTCCATGGGTGGTGACCTGTGATGATTAAGGTCTGAGCCCCTCTCTGATCATTCGGCTGATTTTGTCAATCTTTAGCACCTATATGATTGTCTCAACCCTATTTCTCTAATGGCAATCTCCCAACCCTTTTTATCATATATGTGCTAGAAGGGGGCATCTCACATGGTGTAATTGTTAGCAAGTTAGATTCGCAGACCATTGTTAGTAAGTTTGATTCTCATTGAGCACCCCATGCTTCTGATCTTGTGCCACATCCAAGCTAAGCTTAGTGAATAATTATATGTGCTAGAAGGCAGTGGCTGAGAGTCTTAGTATCCTGGGTTTGATGCTAAACTATATCTAGTGATGAGGTTCCAATTCTGAAGCTCTGGAGAGTGCTCCTTTGTCAACATTACACCCAGATCCACCCAGACTTGGAGTGGTAGTGCCTGTTGGCTTAAATGGAAGAAATCATTTGCTGGAAAATCTTTATTTTGATTTAGTTTTCCATTTTATATTTACTAGCAAGAATATGCGCCCTCCTGGCATAAGTATTTAAGTTTTAATGTAATGAAATATATTAAATAATATCAATAACACCAAGTAATTAATTATTAAACCCATTTTTTAAAACCAGTCTACAAATTAACCACACCATGTATTATGTAAACCTTTATTTCTTAGTGATATATAAGACACATTGCAGGAGTTTAAACACACTAACAACATGGGTCGTTTTGAGGCAAATCTAACTCAAATCTAACTAAGAATTTTCTAACTAAGATGTTAGAAAATAAGATTTAATACGTATTAATGATTTTGACTATAAATTAAATACTCATTGAAAAACTTTTGCAATTATTGAAGGTATTATGATGTCAGAGGTAACATAATTTTTGGTTACAGACTGACCATGAATCTCCATTATGATAAGATTAGACATGGAATTTTTTTCTTTTATAAAAATCAAAATAGAAAAAAACACAAAGATTTCTTTCATTAAAGAAGAAATGAGAGTCTGTTTTCTTACTTTTTCCAAAGTTGGAACTTTTTTCTATTCCCAATATTTTACAAGAATTTTAAAATCTGAAAGAATTTAAAATTAATTCAAGTTAAATAAAAATTAAATTTTTGTTGTTATTCAATCAAAAATAGTTTATTTTCCATTAAATTTTGATGTCAAAAAAAGTTTCTCTTTGAATTATTTAAAGGATATTTAGTGACATTTTCAAATTGAGTTCTAAAAAAGAATTTTCAGTATCCATCAATCATGAATTGAACAAAATGTCTTCTGCATAAAATAACGAAAAAAGGGTTGACATGCTGTAAAATCCAAAGAAAGAAAGAAAGAAGAATATTTGTCTGAATTAGGTGCAAAATTACTTAACCCCATTCCAGATGGACTGGTTAAAAACTGGCTGGCCAAGCACATGCATTTACTTATAAAAGGATTTAGTGATACCAATTAGTTGGAGAGATGCATACACTTGGTGTGGGTCCATTTCAAATTTGTCTTAATCCTCTGTTGGATTTAAATTTGAGTCATTTTGAAATTGGTAAAATTTAGAAAATAAATTCAATATGGAAAAAGTTAAGAATAAAAGTGGAAATTATTAGTTTTATTATCTTGCTTATTGAAGCAACAAATTTATTTTGATTGAATAATTAAAGAAATAAGTCAACTCTTGATTTTATTATTAGTTAAAAAAAAAATCTATCCTACCTAATTTAAAAAACTCGGGCAGTGTTGGAGGATGGAGGATATCTTTGCAATTTACTAGCAGGACGTGTGGATATACCATTGTATGATAATTTAATTAGTACAACATTTGATGTGTTTCACTTAAGAGCTATTGAAAATACTTCAATATGTAAAAAGTATAATAATCTTGATTTAACTCATTTTTTTCTATCTTTCCTTCTTTTCACTTTTTCATCACATTTGATTGAAACAGATTAGCATCATCGCTTCCCCTTGCTCACCTTCTCTCTCTATCGTTCCCCTACTCTCTTTCTTTCTTATATTTTTTCTGTGTATTATGTCCTTTTTCTTCCTTTCTTTGATAAAAACAGAATGGTACATTATTTAGCTCATAAGAAATAAGAATTCTGCGGATAAGCAACACCAGATACTCAGGATTTGCATTTCATCTTTGAGCAATTTAGACGGTTTCATTTTTAACCATAGGGTGTTGCAAGATGATAACGGTTGTACATTTAAGGAACACGAGTATTGATATAGAGATAAATAAGTCAGCTCTTAATTTCATTATTAGTTAAAAAGAAAATCTATACATTCTATTTGACCTAATTTAAAAAACTTGGTCAGTGTTGGGGGGAGGGTAGAGGATTTCTTTCCAAGTATTTTATTAGTTTATCAAGGAAAATATGGAACAACATTTGTATTAAACAGTTTTCCAAAATAATCTTATCTAAAGACCAAAACTAAATCACTACCAACATCACAATTACCTTAGTTATTTACATTATTTTCTCAATAATTATTAAATAATCATTGTTCAATTTTAATTAGCATTTTATTCATTAACAATGTTGAGGCTGGGACTGTAGAAGATACTGACTGCACCTCTTCAGAGGGGAAAAATACCCCCAATGGGTTCACCTGTTGGCCATAGGTTGCAACTTGTAATGCTTTAGGATGGAATCCTGGTGGCTGAAGGCTTCACTTTGGCTTTTACTTAGGCTAGATGGGCGGTCAGAGAGGCCCTCTTGATCAATCAGCTGGTCACATCAAGCCCTAGTACCTATATGATTGTCACAACCCTATTGCCCTTATGACAAGCCACAACCCTTTTTATCATATATCTGCTAGAAGTTGGTAGCTTAGGGTCTTAGTGTCCTGGTATGATGTTAAAGTACAAATAGTGATGAAGTTCCAATTCTGGAGCTCTGGAGTACCCCTTTATTGCCATTACTTCCAGGTCCGCCATGTCCCAGGATCCCAACTATGGGTTGAATTTTTTAAAAATTGAATACCCAACAAGAATGAATTAAAAAAATGTCTTTGGCATAAATAACCCAACAAGGTTGACATGCCGTAAAGTACAACCAACTAACCAGCCAGCAATGTCTTGATTAAAATCTAGCTGAAATATATTTACTTCAAAATAGCCTATGTTATTGATGCAATTAAAATCCTGTAATGTGTGTTTTATCTCACAAGGAAATAGTGGTTTACAATTCATATATGGCGTGTATAATTTGTATACTGGTTTTAACAGAACAGGGTTTAATAAGAATTACTTTGTGTTTATGATCTTTAATATTAATTCTTTATTTCCAAATTTAGCAAAATCAATAATTTATAATAATAATTTTATATAGAAACAATTAAGATAAAAAAAATAAGTGTAATCTTTTTAAATGCATTTAAATGGTGTAGTTCATTAATTTTTCTTGAGGGGGTGGGGCTATTTTAGCTAATATAGATAATATAATTTCATAATAATCCTATTTTTATACATGTTCACATAAAGAGCTGAAATAAAACAGTAACATAAAAAAAGATTCTTTATAAAGTATTCTGTAGAAAGACCAAGCATATGTTCTTTTATAAAGGAAAATTGGTGGAGACCAGCAATACCCAAGTTCAATAAAATTCACACCCTAATTTTGTCCAAGAGAAGGGTTAAAAAAGCTTTTACTCATTTTTCCTGGCGATAGCTAAATAGAAATATAACAAGGTATAACCAATGATATATCAAAATAAATAATTCTAAAAATGATTCGAAAATAAAAACAATTAATAACGGATAAAATAATAAAAATAAAAGACAAATAACAAACAAGAATAATGAAAATAAGCAAATTAAAATAAGAATATATAAAGATAAAAGAGAATAAAACAAATATTTAGAAAAATATTTCTTTTTAATCTATATGTAAGTAAAAAAAAGAAAATTCGTTGGGGGCAGCTTAAAGTCAGTATCAGCCAAACAGTGAGGGAGTCTATCCTCTTTTCATTAGTGTTAGACCAAGGAGATTGTTTTGCATCTGAGGTGCTACTCATATGCTGAGTTGGCGAGGGCTGGTATCGAGCCTGGAATCTTGAGGTTCATAGCAGGCGCTCTACTGATTGAGCTAAACTGGCCTAAAAGATTTATATCTAACTTTTTAAATCCCAGACAATGCTGGGTAGCTCTGCTAGTATCAAGTAACACCTTTATTTCATCATCAGTTTATGATTTTCTCCTTTCTTTAACTATCACATACAATTTCTTTCCAAGGCAATTTTTTGAACTTGTCAAGTGTTCCATTGTGTACCAATCTGTCTGGCTGAGCAGTCAATGACATGCAACACACCACTTTGGCCCTTACTTAGGCTAGACGGGTGGTCGGAGTGGCTGGTCAGTTAGCTGGTCACACAAAGCCCTAGCACCCATAGGATTATCCTAACCCTATTGTCCTTATGGCAAGCCCAACTCTTTTTAATATAAATGTGCGAGAAGGCTGTGGACTAAGGGTCTTAAATATCCTTAGTATGTGATGTTAAACTCTGATGGTGAGGTTTCAGTATAGAGCTCTTGGGAATGTGGAGTATCCCTTTTTCACCATTACTTCCAAGCCCACTTAGACCAGAGTTGTGGCACTGTTTGGGTCCCATCTATGGGTTAAATAGAAAAAATAAGTTAAAAAACAAGTATTTAAAAAAAATTGTGTACCCATGAAAAAAACAAAAAAATGTCTTCCGTGTAAAATAACCAAGAAATGGCATAAAATCCAACAACCAACTAACTGCAGGATTTTTTTTGCATTACACAGGTGACTGTTTAAAATATGGAAGGTATTTCTGCCACACCCTATATAAGCTTCAATAAATTATATTATATTTATATATATTATGTATAATATATATATAATGTACACATACATAAACCCCTATGCACAAGCAAGATATGATACAAGATCAATTTCTTAAGCAGAGTTTAACAGGTTTGAATTCAGAGTTTTCCTCTCCTAGACTGGTTGCCTAACTAAGGTTAAGGAGCATAATCTGCCCTACTATTTACCCATATATGGAGGGAGAGTAGTTGGATGCTAAATATTTGGGTATTAGCAATATATAGTTGATTAAAACAAAAAAAAAACAACATTGATAGAGCTTTAATAAAAACCAGCTGATTAATAAGATTTTATTTCTCTCGGATCTGACTGAAGAGCTGGGACTATTTTTTCCTTTTTCTTTTTTTCTTTTTTTTCTTCTATCTCATTAAAGCAGTGGAGACAGACTTTGCTTATGGACAGTGTTCTTCACTTTGGATTTCTTGAAAAAAAAAAGTATTAAAAAAGTAAATCTGGACTAAAGTTCAAAGAAATAGAATTGGTAAATAAAATAAAAAGAATTGGTAAATATGGTAAAAGAACAATGAAGATGATTTTAAAATTGCTGCTTATTTGTGAATAGAAGTTTAATGAAAATGAGTGTTGAGAGAAATTGCAGAAAATTTTTTTTTTTTCTTTTTAAATAAATAAACAGAATGTTCGATTTATGAGCAGAAGCTGAAAGACGAATTATAGGCCATTATAGAAATTGAAACTAAATTGGGAGGAAGGACGAGAAAAATGGCAAAATTTAAAATATATACAAAAAGAATGAAATTGAATGAGTTTATTATTTAAAGTAAAATATTAAGAAAGAATTTGCTGGAAAAAAAAAAAAAAAAAAAAAATAATATACAAGATTCTGGTTTGAAGTTTGGTCTTTCTGTAATTTAATTCCTTACCAATTCTTTAAATAAAAGCACCAAATTGGCCAAAGTTTAACAATGTAACAAAATCTTTATTACATCATGTTATTGCAGGAGTTACTCATTTCCAATGCCCGCTTCTTTTTTTTTTTTTTTTTTTTTTTTTTTTTTTGTAATTTTGATCTGTAACCAGTAATTTCCAAAAAAGCATCCACAGAGAAGAAAATGACTTAGCATATAGTTTCAGGACTGAGCGAGGGTATATAGTTGTTATTTATATTCTTCTAAGTACTGGGAAATTTCTATTATTCAACTATCTTCTGTGTCACAGGATTTAAACTTTGATTAAAAATGATGATTATCTAAATTGTGATTCATCAATCGTACACATGAGTCTATATATAAAATTTTGAAAAAAGGTATCTTTTGTATTAAAAGTTTGAAATTATACACACATAGTCAACAGTGCTTGGGGACTGTCAGTATCTTGCCAATGCGATCATTAGACTAAGGTGGTCTTATAGTTGATTCTGAGTATGCTATTCTAATTTAGATCTCATATGCTCTACCAACAGATATTGGGCACTCTTTATTTATAAATATGGCAAACATACATTTTATATATATGTATTGTGTGTGAATGTATATATATTTGTATATATAAATGTGTGTCTATATTTTGTTGTATGTTTATGTATATATGTATGTGTAGTGAACACTGTATTTGTATGTGAATATATATATATAATATATATATATACATATATATATATATATAATGTGTGTGGTGTGTGTACATGTGTGTGTGTGTGTGTGTGTGTGTACATGTGTGTGGTACATGTGTACGTACATGTGTAGTACATGTATATATGTGGGTGTGTGTGTACATGTATATATGTGTGTGTGTGTGTGTACATGTATATAAATATATTATATATGCATGTGTGAATGTGTGCATTATATATATATATGCATGTGGAATATATATATATATGTGTGAATGTATACTGTATACATATGTGTATACATGTGTATATATATATATATATATATATATATATATATATATATATATATATAGAAGAGAGAGAGACTCTTTTTTATGCATTGACTTATAAGTCAGAAATCACATACAAACTTTGATATGTTTATATTAAGGAAAAGTACAAAATTATGTTTTAATATTTACTTATTAAATGATATGATTCAATAATTAAAATCAATTGATTTGTGTACAAATAAAATTTCAAATTTCTTTTGTGATGTAGTACTTATTTTAAAGATAATTCTTAATGTGTTGGAGGAAAAAATCATGAAAATGTTAGAAACCAATGGTACTTTCTTAAAATAGTATTTTAAATGTAAACCAAATAAGAAATTGTAATACAAAAAATTAACATTTTTAATTCTTACCTTTTTATTGTAAAACATTATTATTTCTTAGCATTTTTTTTTAAACAAATATTTTTCCTGTTATTTAGAAAAAAACTTATTTTATCAATGTAACTCAAAAACTTAAACAAAAAAAAAAAAAAAAAAAAAAACTATTTATAGAAATGATTAATTTTCATTTGAATTAAACAGAAGTTTCCACCTAAAAGTATGAGTCTGAAAATAAAAATTGTTTCAAAATATCACAAGTTTAGGATTACATTTTAAAATATATTCTAAATGATAAAAAAGGAAAAATAAACAATTCTTAAAATAAACAAACATTGTAACATACAAATGTTTAATTTGATAAGGAATTCAAAAAAATATTCCTCTTAACTCTCTCTACCATTCCTCTTACACTCCCTGGTGTTCCTAAAATCCTTTTAGTCTGATCATGGAGTGGTACTTGTTAGTGTGTGTATATATATATATATATATATATATATATATATATTATTATAATGGAGATTGTGTGTTTTCTGTCCTGTAACCGAAACTAATTTCCTACTCAAGTCACAATCTCTCAGTTATTGACATCACATTCTCCATAATTTTATTTTTATCTTAACTCAATTATTAATAAAATTGTCTTAACACTATTAATACTGTTTAACTATGTCTACATACTACCAACATGCAATTATATTTATATATATACAACAAATAGCGCTTTTACAATGTGAACGGGAAGGCTAATTTGCATATTAATATAAAAAATCGAATTTAATAAAATATGTGCTTAGTATTATTGATTTCTAGCTGTTTGGTTTTATTTTAATGAATATAAGCAAAAATCTCTTCAATGAATCTTAAATGAAATCCTTAACAAGATAAAATAACTATCATTTTATTCTTTACTTCCTCTTATAACTAAATACTTTAAATTAGAAAAAATAACAATGAAAGACGAGAGTGATGGAAGAGTAAGTTTCAGTTGTTCATTTTTTTATTATACTCCTCTGTTTCAAATCTTTTATTATACTCCCTGTTTCAAATCTTTTTATCTGTATTCTTATTTAGTTTCATTAGCCTTTCTAATTTAATACCAATATTTATTACATTAAAACTTAAATACTTGCACCCGGAGGTTGCATATATTTGCTAGTATATATAAGGTAGTTGCAAAAGTTCTCCATGCCGCTGGGTTAAATGATACAAAAAAAATTATATGTAAGGTTCAACTGTTTTTTTTGTACTACAAAAATATTGGCCCTCTGGGCATAAGTTTTAAGTTTTTATATAATTAATTGTATACTGAATTAGAAAGACAAATGGAATTAAATAAGAACACAAAAAAAATTACTCTTATTTCTACTTTATTCTAATTGATTTCAATATAAATTAATACAAAGAATTGCTTTTAATGTCTGAGAATAAAAATAAAATATTCAAAATCAATAACACCAAGTAATTATTAAAACACAGTTTGTTAAAACCGGTATGAAATTATTCACATCATATACTATGTAAACATTTATTTCTTAAATCTATTTCAGCTAGAAATATTATTATAGAGGCATTATTGATCAATAATAATAATTAAGAATATTTAATAACCATTTAAAATATAATGTAAATAACTAAAGGAATTGTGACATTGGTGGTGATTTGATATCAGTTACACACAACACATACTAAATACCACTATGATAATAAACTCATTAATAACAACTGTTTAACAATAACTGTTTGAAGCAAATCTATCTCAGGTAGACTTAATAGAGACATTGTTAATAAGTAAGATGTTAATTAAGACTAAGATTGAATAAGAATTATTCAATAACCATTGAGAATATACCGTAAATAACTAAGAGAATTATGATGTTGGTGGTGATTTACTTTCGTTAGACAGAACACATTATCTCCATTATAATAAGATATTCAAAATTTTGCATGCAAATTCAAATAGAGGATTGAATACTCAGTCAGTATGCTACTTTTTACATTTGCATATTTCTCTTTTTGATCATTGGTAACACACATTAAATGTTTTATTTGTATTTCTTAGCAACAACATTGTGTTATGTTTAACCTGAAGAAGTATTTTTTTTTTGTAAATTATGTGAGCTATCTAATCTATTCAAACATTTTCAAAGTTGCACTTCGTTTATTTTCTCAGGTATTATCAAATGTAAGTGAAAATATCAGAAGAGAATAAGACAAATCTGAAATGATTAATATTACTTGAAATGTTTTTAGTGACAATGTTGAAGGGAAAAAATTACTGCACTTTACTATAACTGCAACTTCAAATAAATTTAAGGTAATTGTCTCTCAAATGATCCTTTGTTTAATTTATGACTTATTGACAGAAACGAGATTAATATATATTGTAAATTTATGAAAATAGAGATTAAGTGTCGTCTGTAACTGAAGCCATGTCATGGCTTACGTCAAATACCCTCAGGAATTTGTGTAAGTTTATCAAAGGAGTCTTTATTATCAAAATCATAACCATTACAATGAATCTATTTATAAACAATGTCTCTCGATGAAATCTGAATAAGATTTGCCTCAAAAAGTCCATGTTATTAGTGCAGTTAAAGTCCTGCAATGTATCTTATATATCCCTAAGAAATAAACGTTTACATAATATATGGTGCAGGTTAATTTGCATACTGGTTTTAACAAATAATTACTTACTGTTATTGATCTCTAATATTATTGTTTATTCCGCAATGTATTAAAATGAATTATTTGAATGATTTATATAGAACCAATTAGAATATCATTAAAATAAGTGTAATCTTTTTATATTCCATTTCTTATTTAATTTATTAGTCTTTCTAATTCAATATTTTTATTACATTAATCTTAAATACTTACATCTGGAGGCATTATATTCTTGCTAGTTCTATCAATGTAATAAATAGAATTAAATAAAAATACATACAAATAATAAACAAATAAAAGTTTATCAATATTAGAAATGATTAATGTTTTTGAAATGTTTTATAAAGTAATGTTTTAAAAAGGAAGGAATTATGTAAGCAGGTAGTAATATCTCATCCACAGAAGTGATTTAATAGTACACATAGCAAGGTAAGGTTGCTATAAAACGATTATCAGTCATGTTATTCGATCTCACTGACTAGTTAAAGCACAATTCTTCAAGCCATAGTTGTATTAGTGCTACTGTAATACCTGACCACCTGGATCTTAATGAATTCTAAGAATAAGCTAGATGGGAGCTGTGTGAAGATCTTAAACAATTGTGGAAACAACAACCACAAGAAAGCAGCTGTACGGCAACTTGCCCGCTATCACACAAACATCCAAATGAGATGAACAAGACATGCTGGGTACTGCTGGAGAAGCAAAGGATGAACTCATAAGTGATGTTCTGTAGAAGCCAGCATAAGAGAACACAGTAGGGGCTGTCCAGCAAAGACTTACATTAACAAGCTCTGCACGGATACTGGATGCTGCACAGAAGACATGCTGGAGGCAAAGAATGATAGGGATGGTTGGTGTGAGATTGTCATGGATATCTGTGCTGTTAGTATGACATGATTATGATGATGATCGATTTGTCACAATGTTGAAAAAAAAATTGAATGCACAGTACTATAACTGCCGGTTAGCTCAGTCGGTAGAGCGTTCGCTAGAAACACAAAGGTTCCTAGTTCGATCCCGGTCTCGCCAACTCAGCGTATGAGTAGCAACAGGGATCTGTGCACTAAAGTAAGGAGCTGATGTAGGTGTGGCGCTCCACCTCAGATGCAAAAAACAATCTCCTTGGTCTAGCGCTATTGAAAAGGGGATAGACCTCCCCGCTGACTGGCTGATACCGACTTTAGGCCGCCGACGACTTTACTTTACTTACTATAACTGCAATTCAAAATAATTTAAGGAATTGTCTCATAATGATCCCATGGGAACTTTAATTTGTGAATGATTTATCAAATTAAGAATTATTTGGAATATAAATCTACCTTCTAACTGCATCACACCCTGAAAAATATAATTTAAAAAAAAGAAGTTCTATCTTATGAAGATGAAAAAAAAGTAATGACATCATCCTGCCTCCCATTCATTCATTTAGGTTTGACTATATGTTTCATACCGAGTTAGGAGATTGTCATCGAAGTTGAGATGTCTCTTTTGCTTTTAAAAGACATACCTCAGTTTTATATCAAGTTTACGTATAGGCCGACATTTGTGCTGCTTTGAGCACAATTTAGGTACTTAGGCAGTAAATCTCAATCCCAGAAAACAATGTTAATGCACGCATAGGAAAAATTAGTCTGCTATAAATAAATTATCAGTCCATATGAATCCAAACTCACAGACAAGTTAAAGAGACAATTCTCCAGGCCGTTGCCATGTCAGTACTGCTGTACAGCTGCACCACCTAGACCCTAACAAAGTGACTAGAGAATAACTAGATGGGAGCTGCACAAGAATGCTTTGTGTGATCCTGAACAAGACCATGGAACAACACCCCACAAGAAAAACAGCTGAAAAAAACTTTTTTTTCTTCTTATATTTTTCTTTGTAGCATGTCTTTTTCTTCCCTTTTTTCTTTAATTAAAACAGAATGCCCAATTATTTATCTAAGGTGATAACACTCTTAAGAAATAGAATTTGGCAGAATAAGCAACATTTACATTTTTGCATTTCATCTTGGTTGATTTAGACACTCATTTTTAACCAGATGGTGTGCAAGATGATAACGGTCATACAATTAAGGAAACTTTTAAAAAGCATTACAATAGTAAAGAAATATAATTTTGACAATATCCATAGTTCTGTAGCGAGATGGTGAATATCCTGAGTTTTGCGAGGACTACTATTGAAAAAGGAGGAAGAAGAATAAGAGATAGTAAAGGGTTAAAAAAAAAGTGATGAACACAAAACGGTTTGTCAGGAATTTGCCCGGGGCGTGACCCCCCGAATGGAGAATGAAAGCCACCGGAAGTTTCGGGTTTTGACCGGAACCGGAAGTCATGTGGTGACATGGAACGACAAAGAAAAATACTGGCCTCTTTTTGCTTTCCGACGCGTAGAGTGCGGACGGGCCTCTGGTCCCTAGTGTAGGATCACGGTAATTTAACAGTGTCCTCTCTCTTTCTCTCTGCCTTTCTCCTCTCCGACACAACTACGAGACGAGCCTGGAAATAAAAACTAAGCAGCTTGTGACGATATATTCTCGCATTGTACTTTTTTATCGACAAGATGACCACCACGTGCGAACACTTTGTAGTGGCATGAATTTGGATGCACGTTGACAAGAGCTGCTATAACAACATATATCTGCTATTAGAACATTACGTATATCCGTTTTGGTACCGTGAATTATACCGCACGTTACAGTTCAATACAATAGAAAAAAAATTATACAACAATATAATGTTCAACTTTATTTTGATTTTAATGTTGCAAAAAAGCAAGAAAATTGATGCACAGTACACCTTAGTTGGTAGAGCGTTTGCCTAGGAACCACGAGTTTCATTGTTGGATACGGCCCTCGTCAACTCAGTGTATGAGTAGCACGGGATCTGTGCAGTAAAGTGAGAAGCTGATGGTAGGCATGCACTCCACTCAGACACTAAAAAACAATCTCCTTGGTTTAGAGAAAAGGGAATAGACTCCCGCTGTCTGGCTGATACTGACTTTAGGCCGCCCCACGACTTTATTTTTACTTCATGATAACTGGAACTTCAAAAGAAATTTATGAAAATTGTCTCACAAATGATCCATGGGAATTTTGTTTAATTTGTGATGATTATATCAAATAAGAATTATTTGGAATATAATATTTACATTTTTAACTGCACCAACCCCTAAAAATATAATTTAAAAAAAAAAGTTCTATCTCATGAAGATGAAAATATAATTATACCATTTTTTAAAAAAGTGATGTCATTATCCTGTCTCTCATTTATGATTTTAGGTTAGACAAAAATTATGAACTTATCAAACCTGTGATATACCACAGTATATTTTAATTATTAAAAATTTTATATGTTTACATTAAGGGCTATTGCTAAATAGTTCAATATGTAAAATTTATGATAATGTTGATTTAACTCTCTTTCCTCTTCTTTTTCTTTTTTTCTTATATATTTTTTCTATATATCATGTCTTTTTCTTCCCTTCTTTCTTTATAATAAAAACGGAATGGTCCATTTTTAACTGACATGACGACATTCATGAGAAATAATTCAGTTGATAAGCAATACCAGATATAGGATTTACATTTTGCTTTTCATCTTGGTTGATTAAGACAGTCTCATTTTTACTAGAGGGTGTTGCTGGGATGATTATGGTTGTACAGATAAAAAACTTTTACAAGCATTACAATAATAAAAATATAATTTTGATAATATCCATAGTTTAGTACCTGAACAACAATATAATTTATTCTGATTGTCCATGTTGTAAAAAAGCAAGAAAATTGATGCACATAATTGCAACTTCAGAAGAAATTTAAGGAAATTTTCACAAAATGATCTTATGGAAAACTTTAATTTGTGATGATTTATTAAATTAAGAAGTATTTGGAATATAATACCTTTTAACTGCACAAATGCCTAAGAATATAATTTATTAAAAAAATTATATTTCATTAAGATGAAAATATCATTAATTGTACATTTTTAAAATTGTGATGTATCATCATCTTGTTTCCATTCAGTACCTTGAAAAAATAAGTTAACACAAATATGTAATTGCAAAATGGCAATGACGCTGGAATAACAATGTCCACAATAAACTCTTCTTAATTAAACCTACTTTGGGAAACTGGAGACCAACCTTTAGAAAATACAGAAAGGAACACGTTATTGTGTCCCAATTATGTATTGGTCACACAAGACTTGCACACTCCTTTATACTCAAAGAAGACAACCACAGTGTGAAACATGTCAAATACCTTGCAAACACTTTCTCATAAATATGGAGCTTTTGCTCTCATCAGAAACCGCTTTTTTAATGCAAATATATGAAAGATCTTTTGAAAAAGTCAACATAGATGACATTGTTCTTTTTTCTTGTGAAGATTATACAGACCAGAAATAATAAAAGATTAGTACGTGATGTAATAGTGGAAATTAACTAGAATTAAGGATGTCGAGCGCATGACTGAACTGTTGTTTCTGATATAGTCAGGAGTGTCAACAGTGAAAAGTTTGGTCAGTGTTGGCTGAGTGTTTGAGAAGGACAGATGAAAGATGCAGTCTTTAACTTGGTTAATAGAAGAAAAAAATTGAGCTCAAATTTTCCTTATTAAAAACTATCAACGACACAAGACAAGTACATCCAAGAAGATCCCAATAATTTCCAGACTCAGACAATAACAGCCCAAAAACTGATCCTTACAATTTGACACAGAGACCGAGCTACTCTGATCCAGAATGGCAGCGACCTAAGCAGATCAGTCCAGAGATAAGTAGAACCGTATAAGATAAGTATAGAAATGACATGTTCCTCCATTAAACGGTTATGGTTAATGGAATGAGAAAGTCTACCCCCAAGGATTGAATAAAGGGTTAAGTTTAAGTTCGCGAAAGCTCCTGACTTGACAAGAAGTTTCAAGTTTGACCAGAAATATCTAAGAAGGCTGGAGTGCACATCAGCCAAAACTTTGTGTAGATAACAATAAAGATGAGGACAATAGCTGAATAATCCAATAATAGAGTCATTTTTTTTAATTGAAACCATAATGTTATACTGAACCTCTGACAAACTAGAAAGAAAGAAAAAAATGTTTGTAAATTAATCTCTGAGTTTTAAGTTACTCAACTCAAAGCTTTTTTTTTTATTTTTTATTATTTCACTTTCCCTCCAGAAAATGAAGAACTGGTTCATCAGAAGATGATTCCACTTTTTTGGAATTGTGATATTCAAAGAAACTTTAGTAATTATTTTCAGATGCTTTTGAGTGTGTTCAGCTCTTTGATGAAGAACAAAGTTTAGGATGCCGCTCTTGGCATCTTGAACCCTTAGAGAATCAAAATTATTCATCTTTCAACAGAATGAAGGGTCTTATTTAGCATTAAGCACACCCGAAGATATTAAACTGCTATTAAATCTTCTCATCACAACATTGAAATACTGATTGTGCCAAGTGGTATAAACATTCTCCTCATTTGTCTGGCGTATCAGGTTAAGACATGATAAGAACGAGAAAAATAACTTAAGTCACTTTGGTCGAAAGCATGAAAAGATTTTGAAAACTAACTTTTCATCAACAAAAAGAAAGAAATTTTAGATAAGTTTCATGTGGTTTCAAATTTAATCTTTATTTTTTTTTTTCAGAAAGAATAACAATAGTGGGGGCTAAATAAATACTAGCTGAACTTGTTGAAATTTTATAGTTTATTGATATATAGAAATATGTATATATATATATATATATATACACAATATTTTGATGAACCTTAAATATCAGGAGGAGAAAGTTAGAAAAAATAGATTTTATCATTTTTTTAAAACTTAGGCTAAAAAACAAGAAATTGTCATTTTGGTAAAAAAAACAACACATCAATGTAAGCGGGGGGGGGGGAGTCACTGTCACATAGTGCCTAATGTCTGGACTGTGACATCATAGTAAGCAAGTTCAAACTCTAGTTGTCTTACTACATTCACTTTTGAACTAATACCCTTGTAAAAGGTATAAACCCCTGTTACATAATCTATGCATGGAAGAAGGAAAGAACGTAAGATACCAAAGATGAGCAGAAGAATAATAGAAGTAAGAAAAAGAAAGGGTAATACAACACCCCTTATTCTCATAGCTATGGTTATATAGCACCACTACTGTTCTTCTACAAGGGTGGTTATTAAATTAACCCATGAAGTTTGATATGACATTAAACAAAGAATCAACAATGAATCTAAAGAAGGACTGCCCTGTCAGCTGGGGTAGAAGACTACACTGAATGCACCTCTGCAATGGGATAAACTACCCCTAATGGGGCCATGTGTTTGCCGTGAAGGACGACCATGATACTTAAGGATGGATTCCTGGTGGCTGACCAGTCCATGACATGCAGCTCTCCACTGTGCAGTCAGCAGGTCATGTCAAGCCCTAGCACCTAAATGATTGTTCCAACCCTATTGCCCTTGTGGAAAACCCCAACCCTTTTTATATATATGTGCTAGAAGGTGGTGTTGAGGGTCTTAATGTCCTGAATATGATATTAAACTGCACCTAGTGGTGAAGTTCCAATTCTGGAACTCTGGGGAGTGTAGAGTCCTCTTTATTGCCATTACTCCCATGTCCACCCTGACCTGGAGTGGTAGTACTTGTTACAGTCTCAGCTATGGGTTAAATAGATTAAAAAATGAGTATTAAACAATTGCTTGAAAAAAAATTGAATACCAAACAGAATAAATAAAGTGGTCTTTGCATAAAATAACCCAACAAGGGTTGACATGCTGTAAATCCAACCAACTTAAAGAAGGAAAATCTTCTTTCTTTGGATGATTAGCTTTGATTGTAAAGCAAACTGAATGTAAATTCAACTTCATTCAAAAAAAGATTCAATTTCTAATCTGATTTATCAGCAGAAGTAAGAGAGAGAAGCAGAGTAGGGGTACTTAAAAGGGTAGAGAATATAAAAGATAGATGTGTGTGCATGTGTTAGTTACTTGATGATAAAATGATATGTGATAGGAATTAACTTTCTGATAAGAAATCATTGTGCTATTCAAAAGAACGAATGAATGAATGGGGCAAAAATACTTATATAAATGTCTA
The DNA here is from genome assembly GCA_023376005.1 of Doryteuthis pealeii. NCBI lineage: Eukaryota > Metazoa > Mollusca > Cephalopoda > Myopsida > Loliginidae > Doryteuthis > Doryteuthis pealeii. The sequence goes on along the minus strand of CM042137.1, from coordinate 42,004,481 downwards.
CGTGTGTGTGCACATGATCTATATATTAGTATTCATGTTCCTTAAAAGTACAACCATTATCATCTTGCAACACATTCTGGTTAAAAATGAGGCCATCCAAATAGTCCAAGATGAAATGCAAAAGTGTAAATCCTGATTATCTAGTCTTACTTATCTGCCAAATTTCTTGTTTTTTATGAGTGTTATCAGCTAAATAATGGGCCATTCCATTTTTATTAGAAAGAAAGGGAAGAAAGAGGACATACTACACAGACAAATTGTAATAAGAAAGAAAGAGAGCTTTTGTATCTTCTTTTTAAACTTGAACGTTTTTAATATTGCTAATTCTATTGTTTAATATGATTTCTGGATTCTGAATTATTTTGCGACTGACATAGTTCGTGTGTCATTGATAAGACAACATACATATGGACAGGCACTTAATCCCTTTCTCTATTTTGCTTGTTCCTTTTTTCCCTTTCTCCCACAATAAAATCTCTTTGTCTTTCAACATGGTCTTCCCATTCTTTCTTCCCTGTTGGCTGTGGGTGGTGACTTGTGGTGATTAAGGACAGAACCTTGGTGACTCAGCAGCCCATGACATGCAACACTCCATTTTGGCCTTTACTTAGTCTAGATGGGCAGTTGGAGAGGTTCCCTCTGACCAATCAGCTGGTCTCATAAAGCCCAAGCACCTATACGATTGTCCCAACCCTATTGGGGCTTTAGAATGCACTGACTGTACCTCTGCAGAGGGGTAAGACCCACCCTCAAGGGGCTGCCTGTTAGCTGTGGGTGATGACCTGTGATGCTTAAGGACAGAACCTTGGTGTCTGAGCAGCAACATTCCATTTTGGCCTTTACTTAGCTCTAGCACCTATATATTGTCCCAACCCTATTGCCCTTATGGCAAGTCCCAACCCTTTTATCATATATGTGCTTGGAGTTAGTGGTTGGGGGTCTTAGTGTCCTGGGTAAGACATTAAACTGCATCTAATGGGAAATTCCAATATGGAGATTTAGGTAGTGTGGAGTACCCGTTCATTGCCATTACTCTCTGGTACACATTGATCGGAAGGGTTAGTACCTGTTAGGGTCTCATCTATGGATTAAATAAATAAAAATTTTAAATGAGCATTAAAAATGTGTTTAAAAAATTGAGTTTTAATAAGAAAAAAATTGTATACACAACAAGAATGAATAAAACAAAACGTCTTTGGCATAAAATAACCCAAGTGTTGACATGCTGTAAAATCCAACCAACCAACCTTCTCTTATATCCCTTTGGAACTCTTCTTTCTTTGTCTTTGAATTTGTTCTTCCCATTCTTCTTTCTTCTTCTTTCCTTTCTTTCTTTTCTTTTCTTCCTTGCCAGTCTCTCTTAGTTTTCTTCTTGCAGTCTCTCTTAGTCTTTCTTCTGCACTCTCTCTTAGTCTTTTTCCTTGCACTCTCTCTTAGTCTTTCTTCCTTGCCACTCTCTCTTAGTCTTTCTTCCTTGCCACTCTCTCTTTATCTCTTTCATCCTTTCCTAAGTTTTGTTCTTATTCTTTCCCATGCTTGTTTTTATTTTGTTTATTTAAGTAATGTCTTTTATTACTATGACATATTTCTCATTAGTCTGCTATGAGATTAAATTGTGCAGCAGATGAATATACATAAATGTACATTGTGTTTTAAGATGTAATTAGTTTTTTTGTTTGTTTTTTCATAAGAAAAAATATAGAATATCCAAATTATCACTTTTGACTAATTTTGGATATTTATTTATTTCTAATAGGAACTCCATCATGGTGTAATGGTTAGCAAGCTAGTCTTGCTCATCCAATACTACATGAAAAGCGTGTTTGATCTTCCCTAGATGAAATAATTCCCTAGGGTAAATAATCTATTAGTATTATTTGTATTATTCAGACCATTGTCCTCATCTTCATTGTTATTTGTACAACATTTCATCTGATGTACCCTCCAGCTTTCTTCAGGTATTCTTGTCAGACTTGGGAACCTTCTTGTCATAATCGGGAGCCATCACTGAACTTTGAACCTAACCCTTTATTCAACAGGTTCCGAGTTCTAGAAGCTTCCCGAGTCCAAAAGAAATACCTGAAGAAGGCCGGATAGCACATCAGCTGAAATGTTGTACAAATAACAATAAGATGAGGACAATGGTCTGAATGATACAAATAATACTAATTATCAAGCCTCATCTCAAAAATTCAGAGAAATAGTAAATAAATAATCTTTTTTTTTTAATATTTATTTCTAATATTCACCTAAATTCACTTTGTAGAAAATGTTTTAACTTAAGCCGGGGATTTTCATAAAGGTAAATATTTATGTGATTATTTCAATTGATTTAGAATGAAAAAGAATTGTAGATAAAAAAAAATGGAAGAGGTTATAGTAAGAAAGTAGAAAAAAATTTAAAATGGGTAGACTAAGGAGTGGGGAGAAAATAAGAATTTAAAGAGGAGGGGGGAAAGTGGATGTCAAAAATAATTAGAAAAGGGGGAACAAAAATACCTGGTGTATTGATTTGTTTACTTTTGAGATTTACAAATGCTGAATATTTTAAGTAGAATTTCAAAGTTATTTCTATATATATATATATTTTAATTTTTAAATGTCTTTGAATATAAATCAATCTTAATATTTATTTCCACAAAAGACAAGAACCAGTCATATTTAATGTGTATATATATTTACTTTGTCGTCAATTGTTTTATATACAGTTTCATCTGGATATACATACATACAAATCAACTGCCCATTATATATGTATAGATAAGTAAAAATTCCCAGGAAAAGAAAAAGCAAGGAAAAAAAGAAAAAGAATAATTAAATGAATGAATTAACAGAAAAATAAAGATCCTAGCTTTTGCAACAAAAATGTGAAAACCTATTTTTTCAATATTAAATAATCATTTTTTTTTAAATAGCAGAATGAATTTTTAAGTGAAGGAATGTATATTACAAAAAAACAGAAACAACAAAGAATCAAAGTGAAGAAAAACATTAGTGAAAGAGATATAATTGGTGAATAAAAAAATGGGATAATAGTGAAAGAGATAAAAAGAATGAAAAGGGGATATAGTGAAAGAGATAAAAAGAAGAAGAAGAAAAGGGATAATAGTGAAAGAGAATAAAAGAAGAATGAAAAAAGTGGGTAATAGTGAAAGAGATAAAAGAAGAATGAAAAAAAGAGGATAAGAGTGAAAGATAAAAAGAAAGAATGAAAAAAAGAGGATAAGAGTGAAAGATAAAAAGAAGAATGAAAAAAGAGGATAGAGTGAAATAAAAAGAAGAATGAAAAAAAAAGAGGATAAGAAGTGAAAGAGATAAAAAGAAGAATGAAAAAAAAAGGATAAGAGTGAAAGAGATAAAAAGAAAGAATGAAAAAGAGGGATAATAGTGAAGAACAAAGAACGAATGAAAAAAGGGAATAATAGTGAAAGAGATTTATTATATAAAGAATATAATAATAGTGAAAGAGATAAAAGAAGAATGAAAAAAGAGGATTACAGTCAAAGAGAAAAGAAAGAATGAAAAAAAGTGGATAATAGTGACAGAGATAAAAAAGAAGAAAGAATGAAAAAAGGGGATAATACTGAAATTAAAGAAAATAAATATAAAAATTAAAAATTCCCGGTCATTCAAAATCAAAAGAAATGAATTTTTTTTATGTAGTTCAAATAAACACAAAAAAAAAGAAAAGAAAAACCTGAAATTTCTGTTAAATTAATTAAGGATAAGGAAGTGAGAGTCATTAGCCATCCAAATGTTATTAATGAGTGCCAGCCAGATGAAATTTGAAGCTTTTCTATCAGAATATTTATGTTAAATGACAAAAATAAAACTAGAAAGAAAGAAATCTGGACATAATTCTATAAGAAAAGACAAAAATAAATTTGCAAAAATGCATAGACCTGATGTAGTCTTCTTGTTCATTAAGATTGTTTTAATTGCATTTATCAGTGAAGAGGGGAAAAAGGTGCTTAACAGTAAGATACATACACACACACATATGTATGTGTGTGTAATTAACTGAATATATATATATAATATATATATAATTAGCTGAAAAGATTCACTTGTCACTGCCTTTTATGGAGGTGATACTTATATGTTCCTGCGGCTTAAGTTAGCATGTAAATGAGAACATTTTTTTTTTCTTCTTTTTTCTTTTTCTTTACTTTTATATTTTATATATAGTGTTTATATAGGATTTATAAAATAGCCCAAGTCAATGGAACTCTTGATTTTTATTCTTATGTGAATCCTCAGATCATTTTACACATCTGTGTTGTGGAACTGGGAACTACAATCACATTGTCTATCATATTAATGATTACTAAATTTAAAACAGCCCATCCACTGGGGCTTTAGAATACACCGACTGCACATCTGTAGTGCAGTGAGACCCCACCCCAATGTGGCCCATGTTACAAGCCATGATGCTTAAGGATGGACCCTGATGGTTGAGCAGTCCATGGCATGCAACTCTCCACTTCAGCCCTTACTTAGGCTAGACAGGCAGTTAGAGAGGCCCCCTTATCAAGCCCTAGCACCAATATGATTGTCCCAACCCTATTGCCCTTGTGGCAAGCCCTAACCATTTTTATCATATAGGTGATAAAAGGTCTTATTGTCCTGGGTATGAAGTTGAACTGCATCTTATGCTGAATTCCAGTTCTGGATCTCTGGAGAATGTGGAGTACCCCTTCATCACCATTACTCCCAGGTCCACTTGGACACAGAGTGGTAGTATCTGTTTAGGTCCATGGATTAGATAGAACAAAATAAGTTCTAAAAATGTGTTTTAAAATTGAGATCAAGAAAAAAATTGAGTACCATCAAGATGAATAAACAAAACGACTTCGGCATAAAAAGACCCAATGGGTTGACATGCCGTAAAATCCAAAATGCCAACCAAATTTAAAACTGAGAGGCATCTCTACACTGAATGGTAAGTCAGTGAAACAATGCATGTACATAGGTAGTAATATCTAATCCACAGAAAGTGATGTCATGCAGCTGGAAGATTTAGTCAGCTTATAGACAAATTATGGATATGGAAATCGTATCTCATTGACAAGTTAAAGCAACAATTCTTCCATGCTGTAATTTTATCAGTGCTACTGTATGGCTGCACCACTTGGACCCTAATGAAGCACCTACAGAATAAGCTAGACCTAGAGTAGTAGTACATGGTAGGATTCCATCTATGGATCAAATATATCTGTTTGAAAATTATTTGTATTAGATAGGAATACTTGATATTATATAACTGTAAATTATTTGCATTAGGAATTGTTACTTGAAGCTATAATTGTTTACTCATTAGTATTGGATACTTAAAACCATTTACCTGTTCAACCCTGACCCAGGATCGTACTACCTGTGAGGGTTCCATGTATGGATAAAATAGAAAAAAATGAGTTTTCAATACCCATCAGGAATGAATAAAACAAAATATGTCAGCTTCAGATAACCTAACAAGAGTTCATATGCCATAAAATCCAACCAACTATTTACCTGTGTGAAAATTATTTTTATTAGATAGGAGTAATTGATATCATATAACTGTGTGGAAAACAACTCTTCAGAAATTTCGGACTCCAGTCAGACTATTAAATTCACGCTCTGACTGATCCCCTTGGGAAAGGTATGAACCCCCTATCCCCCAGGTATGAGTTAAAAAGTACCACTACTGTTCTTCTACAAGGATGGCTTTAGCATAAAATAACCCACAATCGTTGATATGCCATTAAACAAAGAAATCAGATCAAACCCTCTTCAGAAACAACTGCACAAAAAATGTAAATATAAATGTACAATTAGTGATTCTCTAACCTCTAAGCATAAAATAACCCTAGATGGGTTGACATGCCATTAAAATCAATTATAAACACCATTGAGATTAATGAACTTGGTGTATTTTAAAAAATTACTTCTGGTATTATTCAAGGGGGTCAGTTTTCACCCACTTCCCTCCAATGAGAATACCCCTTCATCACCATTACTCTCAGGTCCACTCTGACTGGAGTGGTAGTACATTTTAGGGTCTCATCTATGGGTTAAATAGAAAAAAATAAGTTGAAAAAAATGTATTTATAAAAAATTGAGTACCCATTAAGAATGAATGAAACAAAATGTCTTCAGCATAAAATAACCCAACAAGGGTTGACATGCCGTAAAATTGAACCAACCAACCAACCAACCAACCTGAAATGATCAACTTTGCACCCCCAGCCTTTTCTTTTTCCCTGACTGTGCAAATCCAAACATCTACTTCATCATGATATCTGCACCTCCTGCCCTACTACAAGCAAAATTCTTTTGTATTGGAAAAATATAATTTTTTTTTCCATTCCAAGTCATTTTTGAATAATCACTGGGAGTCTGGGTGGGGGTTGTTGGGAAAAAATATTTGTGAAACCAACCTGAGGATTACATTCGAGTTAGTTGGATTTAATTTCATATAACGCTAATCCCACTTAAACAAGAGTTTGTAAATATTTGAAACATGTTTCCTTTTTAGATCCCAAGAGACCGTATTGTTCTTGTGTGTGAAAGTTGCTTTTTTGGGGTGACTTTTTTTTTCTTTTTATTTACCCTCACTCTCAACCTCTCTCCTATAGTAAACCTTCAACTTAATAGACAGCAGTATAATGGATTTTGGATGACCCTAACATACACCATGGGTCATTATTTCCATGCATTAGTCATTAATAAAGTATTGTAAATTAACTTTCCTTTTATAATAACCATTATTTTCTAATTATATCTATGATAAATTGTATGAGAACATCAATCTTACTGATAGATTTTTGATAGACTTTGGGTCACCACAAAAAAATATCAAGAACCACTGAAATATACTATGAAAAAAGTGAGAAAGTATTATATATTCTTTGCTATAATTCTATGATTTTGTATTATACAGTAGTAGTGGGACCTGTGGATATACCACAGTATTATAGCTATTATAATGTTTAATATGTTTACTTAAAAGCTATCATAGAATAGTTCAATATGAAAAAAGTATAATAATCCCGATTTAACTTTTTCTCACTCTTTTTTTATTTATTTCCTTCTTTTCATTATTTTCAATTGAAACAGATTAGTGTTATCACTTCCACATGCTCACTCCTCTCTCTATCTTTCCCCTACTCTCTTTCTTTCTTTTTCATATTTATTCTGTGTAGCATGTCATTTTTCTTCCCTTTCTTTATTTATAAAAATGGAATGGTCCATTATTTAGCTGAGGTGGTGACACTCATAAGAAATAAGTATTCAGCAGATAAGCAACAATAGCTCTTAAGTAAACAAATTAAACGTTGTAATAATTATATTATTATACTGTGGTATATCTACAGGTCCTGCAAGTAGAAATAATTACTTAAAATCATCTATATATTAATACACATGTTCCTAAATCTTCCATCTGTTATCATCCTGCAACACCCTCTGGTTAAAAATGAGACTGACCAAATTGTTCAAGATGCTATGCGAAAATGTAAATCCAGATTATCTGGTGTCACTTAATTGCAGATTTCTTATTTTTGTCCCATTTTCACCCAATTTTAAAAATGAAATATTCAAAATGGTCTTGCACAACATGAAATTAAAATGAATTGAATAAAAAGAAGTTATGTGTTTGTTTTCATCGTAATATTGAAATTGTGAATTATGGAATATAATCTGACCCCAACTCACTTTGGTCCGTTCCATACAAGTACCTCAACTAACTTTGCTTCTCAGGGCAGGTGTCATTTATGCCTTTTCGTTTAGAAGATTCTAGAAGATTTTTGAACATTCCGAAACACGTGTTGAATCTCTGTCACTCCAAAACCACCTGGTCAGCCAGATCAAAGGAGACTAGCCCCTTTTTCAGTCGCCATTAAGTCTCATTTTTGGCGGAGTTATTTATACTAGAAAACTTAGGAATTATTTCTGTTTATTTCTAGCTAGTAATGGGAATTTAATTATCTCTCTTGGATTACTGGGGTCACCTATTTTAACCCTCGGATATCCTCAGATATCATTTTTCCTTCAGGCTTTAAGACACCTGCCTAATTACATTACACTGGTGTAGTTGATTATCATAACCATATCAATGTTGAACACCTTAGTACAATTCAGATTAGCCAATAGATGTTGTTATGGCTGAATTTAATGTTTATTTTTCTTTCCAGTGATCTTTTCTGTGGTCAAACTGGAACATATGCTTTTATGGATATGGTACTTAACCATAAGGCTAAAGGTAAGTAAACTTTATTTTTATTAATGAGTCTTTAACTATGATTTGAGAAAACTAATTGACAATCAATGAATTGTTTTTTTGTTTTTTTTGTTTTTTAAATCTAGACATAATAATATAGTACCATAAAACTAAGTAACCTATTTCCTTAAAGAATGAACCTTAATATTTTCAGTTTTGTTCATTAACCATACAGATGCAACTATTTTTATTTTCTCAGATGAGAAGGATTTTTTCTTCTTTGAAGTTTCATGATCTCACTTATTAATTTTGTTTTGTTCTATCTTCTGGGCTTCCATATTTATTCAAATTTTTTTTCAAATCACCTTTGATCAACATGCTTCAATTGCTCATCAGTGTTCATTGACCTTGTGACCTCCCAATTTCCTGTTCAATAAGCTAACTGCAGAATTATCACCAAGTCTAATTTGGAAAATTTTACATCTAGATTTTAGTAATTCTATTTTTTATTGAAATCTAACTCCAGAAAAATGTTGATTCTTGAATTATTAATTAAAACTTTCTTTCATTAAAGTTTATTTAAATATTTTTGAGGTCCCACCCCACACTAGACTCATTGAAAATGAGTTGCATATTAAAATATTTTTAGCTGAAGTGGTGTTAATTTTGGATAGTATTTGCCTTTATTTGCTTAATTTGAGTTGCGTTTTTATCATAACTATTTGGGTTGATATTTTCTGAACAGTGTATATATATATATATATATATATATACACACACACACACACACACACACAAAAAAAAACCAAGCCCTCTGTATGAGCAGGATGTGACACAAGGTCAATTTCTTAAGCGGAAAACCTTTTTGAAGGAATCATCAAATGTTTGAATTCATCAACAGTGAAGGCATCAACAACGTTTAGGCATTTAAAGAAACCAAAGGAGAAAAATGTTAAGTTAATTCATTCATTTATTTAAATTTTGCTCATCCTTGCAACTTATTTATTATTAATACTAGGAAAGGTTTCCACCTTGTCAGCTGTGGCTGTAGAATACTCTGACTGCACCTCTGCAGAGGGATAAAAGCCCCCCAATTCACCTGTTAACCGTGGAGGGTGATGCTTAAAAACAGAATCTTGGTGTCTAAGCAGTTCATGACATGCAACACATCACTTTGGCCCTTCCTCAATCTAGACAGCCTGATCAAGCGGCTGGTCACATCAAGCCCTAGTACTAATATGATTGTCCCAACCCCATGGCCCTTATGGCAATCCTCCAATCCTTTTTATCATATATATATTTACCAACCCCTCTGCACAAGCAGGATGTGACACAAGGTCAATTTCTTAAGCAGAGTTTAACAGGTTTGAATTCAGAGTTTTCCTTCTTCTCCTAGACCGGTTGCCTAACCAAGGCTAAAGAGCCCAGTCTGCCCTGCTATTTACCCATAGCTGGAGGGAGAGTAGGATTCATACCTTTCCCAAGGGTATTAGCACTAAGTGAAATGCAATTACCACGTCCAGGATTTGAACTTGGGGTGACGAGTCAATTTCCCATGACTTTAACCATTACACGTGCTTCCTTTTTATCATATATGTGCTAGAAGACAGTTGTCGAGGGTCTTAGTCTCCTGGGTATGACATTAATTTGCATTTAGTGGTGAAGTTCTAATTCTGGAACTCGGGGGAATGTGGAGTACCCCTTTATCAACATTACTCCCAGGTCTACTCTGCCTCGAAGTGGTAGTACCTATTAGGTTAAATAGATAAAAAAATGAGTATTAAAAATGTTGTTTCTTTTAAATTGAGTACCTAACAAGAATGAATAAAACAAAATGTCTTCAGCATAAAATAAACCAACAAGGCTTGATATTATTGGACACATGATGGATATTAATAGAGTTCTAAGTGACAATGATCATTTAGATTGCAGGTTTAATCATGAACAGTGGTGATAATAATATAGAATAATTAACATAGCTTAACATTTGTACTCGGCCATGGTTAACTATCCTTGTGTATTAAATAAAGGGTTCTGTTCAAAATTCTGTGAAGGCTCCTGATAATAACACAAAGCTTCCTGAGTTTGATAAGAAACACCTTAAGAAGACTGGAGAGTACATCAGCTGAAATATTGTGTATATAACAATAAAGATGAGCACAAAGTGTGAAAAATCTGTTTAATACAAATTATCAAGCCTCATCTAAAATATTAAGACATATGAAACTCAGTTTTTTTTACAGGACAATATATCTTGTAAAGATATAAATCTAATTATTCTCCCTTCAGCTATGGGTAAATAGTAGGGCAGACTGGGATCTTTAACCATGGTATGGCAACCAGTCTTGGATAAAGAAAATTTCAAATTCAAACCTGTTAAACGCCGCTTAAGAAATTGATCATATGTTACATCCTACTCATGTGGAGGGGTTGGTAAATATATAGTTGGCATCCATCTCTCAACCAGAGGTGATGGTAGAGTGTCCAAAAAATGTGGAACTACATAACATGGATGGGTTGATCTGAAGGATGAGCTGTTGTCCAAGCAGTAGTACCCTCTCTCCACACTGTTATTGTAGTCCAAAGGAAAGGCAAAAAACCCAATGAAGTAAGGTAACGATAGTATTGCAAGGGCTGGCTTAACTCAGTCGGTAGAGCGTTCAGCTAGGAATCACAAGGTTCCTGGATCGATACCGGCCCTCACCAACTCTGCGTATGAGTAGCACAGGGATCTGTGCAGTAAAGTAAGGAGCTGATAGTAGGTGTGGCGCGCCACCTCAGACGCTAAAATAATCTCCTTGGTCTAGTGCTAGTGAAAAGGGGATAGACTCCCTCGCTGATTGGCTGATACCGACATTAAGCCGCCCCGACGACTTTTTTTTAACTTTTAGTATCGCAAGAGTTGATGGATAGCACTGAAATTCAGCATCATACTACCTTAGGGTCTCCAGCTCTAGATTTGATTTCGGGGTTCACTCCCCTAGCCTTTACTTGGAATGTGATATAATCGCTTTCCTTGTCGGGATGGATTGAAGTCCAAGGCTAAGGCGACCCATATACCCCATTTGGTGATTTATGTAAGTAGTAAGTACCCCAATCTTACTACTGTTGGTGTAGATAGTCATTTGCTTCCCTAGAGCTCTCTGCCCTTTGACAGTTCTTGATCCGCCCTGTCGGCTGGGACGTTAGAATGCACCAATTGCACCTATACAGAGGGGTAAGACTCCCCCAATGGGGCCACCTGTTGGCCATGGGTGGCGACCCGTGATGCTTAAGGATAGAGCCCAGGTGGATGAGCAGTTCATGACATGCAATACTCCACTTTGGCCCTATCTTGGGATAGACGGCCGGTCGGAGAGGCCCCCTCCGATCAATCGGCTGGTCACGTCAAGCCCTAGCACCTATATGATTTTCCCAACCCTATTGCCCTTATGGCAAGCCCCAACCCCTTTTTATCATATGGGTGCTAGAAGGCAGTGACTGCGGGTCTACATGTCCTGGGAATGACATTAAACTCTATCTGATGGGGAGGTTCCAGTTTTGGAGAATGTGGAGCACCCCTTCATCACCATTGCTCCCTGGTCCACTCTGACCCAGAGTGGTAGTACCTGTTAGGGTCCCATCTATGGGTTGAATAAAAAAAATGTATTTATAAAAAAAATTGTATTATCCATTAAGAATTGATTTATTTCAAAACTTTATTGGCATTAAATGACCCACTGAGGTTGATATGCCGTAAAACAAAACAAACCAAACCAAACAGTTCTTGATTTTAGTGATTATACTAATAATTTCTTTTTGAGACTGTTTAATGTAAATTTTTGATTGTAAATACAGATATTCTTCAGAAAATTAAGTATTTCTTGGGTGTTTTAACAAAAATAGATAAATATTTAGAAAAGATAAAATTAGTATTTCTCTGAGTTTATAACATTTGCCATGCTGGTAATCCATATTTGACCTTTTACCCTACGTAGATGAATACTTCACTAGGTTGGCTGAATAAATGGAACGTTTGGCAGCTTTTACAATAATTAAATGGTTATCATTTTTATTTTACAAGTTCTGATACCGCTCTCTTGTAACTTAAATGTTCATTCCTTCTTTTTTGATATTTTTCAAATTATTAACCAGAATATTAAATTGATGTTTTCAACTGAATTGAAATATCCAAAACTCATTTCAAATTTAAGGATTTTTTAATCTGTAGGTGTGCTGGCCAAAATCTTTTGATATCTTGCTGAACGAACAATTCAGAATTAATCATGAATGCTTCTAAATTACAATTGATTTTTATTAAAAAAAAATTTAGAGATCAAAATTTGAATTTGGGGGGAAAATCACAAAAAAACCATCAACATTCTCGAGAACAAACGGCTGCATAATGATTTCTAAAATGACTGAAATAATCCAAATTTGTTTTTTGTTTTTTTTGTTTTTTTAAATTTCTTTTTGAGCAATTTTTTTTCTTTTCTTGCTAAGAGAGTTCTCCTTCAATTGGAATAATATAAAGTGGAAAATCTTTAACACTTTCTGTGGCTATTAAAAGAATCCTACAAGAATAGTTACCATCTTTTCTTTTTCTTCTTCTTTTTTGTCTACTCCTTCTTCGTCATCTACTTCTTGTTCTTTGTCTTCTACTTCTTCTTCTTTTTTGTCTTCTTCTCCTTCATTTTCTTCTCCTTTGTCATTGTCTTCTTTGTCTTCATCCTCTTTTTCATCATTCCATCTCCTACCCCTACTCCTCTTTCATCACCTCCTCCTTTGTCATTTGTCTTTAGTCTTTGTTATCATCTTCTTCTTCATCTTCATCTCTTCTTCTTCTTTAGCATCATCCTTAAAAGTATACCTGCCTTTCTTTTTACTTTTTACTTTTTTTCTATTTTGTCTTCAAATGTGGGAATTAGTGAATAGATTCTTTTTATTTTTAAAAATCTTTTTTTCTAATTCCTCTCTTAAATTTCAATTTATTTTCCTCTGACTTTTGTGAAATTCTCCTAAAAAGAATCCCTGTCTTGTCTTTATACCTTTCACATATCTTCTTCATTTTGTTTCCTTCATTCAGAGAATTTAAAAAGAGAATGCTTTATACTCTTACCAATTTGACGACTTTCTTCTCTTTTCATCAATAAAACTGATCTCTTTGCTTCTTGTACAATTATTATCACTGTTACAATGACATCCACAATAAGAAGAGGCCATCTTTTTCTTCTTCTTATATTCATTTCTTTTTTTCTAAGATATGTTTAATCTTTTACCTTATTCTTTTTGAAAATAGTCTTTATTCTAATCATTATATTTGTTTTCTAAACTATTCTCCTCAAATATTCTCGATTTTATTTTCATATCATATTCGGTGTATTTTCCTTTCTTTCCATCAATAAAATTCAAGATATGTTTCTTTCTCTCTGTATCTTTTTCCTCGCATTCTTCTTTATATATTTCTTCTTATCTTCTTTCTAAAGATGTTTCATTCCTTTTTGTATTGTTCTCACAGCTGTTTCTTCTTTTCATTTTCCTTCCTTCTTTTCTCTATCCATCTCTGTTCATTATCAAATCTACAAAAGCTAAAGATTTCTTTTTTATGTTGTCAACTTCTCTCAGTTCTAAAAAAAACTTCTGACTTTTAACCATCATTATCTTAATTATGATAATCTTTTTCCTTGTTCTTTTCCTCTTTCCTTTACTCTCTTCCAGTTATTTTAACTTGCTCTCTTTTCTTTTTCCCTTTTTCTCTTTCGTTGTTCTTTTTGCTTATTTTCTTTGTTCTCTTTCCCTTTTTTCCTTGTTCTTTGTCCCCTTTCTTTGATCTTTTCCCCTTGTTATTTTCCTTTGCTCTTTTTTTTCATTTTTTCTAGTAATTTTTCATTGTTCTTTTTACTTAGTTCTCTTTCGTTGTTTACTTTCCCTTGTTCTTTTTTCTTTTTCCTTTCCTTTTTACCTTGTTTTCTTTCCTTTTTACCCTGTTCTCTTTCCTTTTCTTTTTACCTTGTTCTCTTTCCTTTTCACTTTTTCCCTTCTTTTTGCCTTGTTTCTCTTTCCTTTTCACTCTGCTGTCTTTCCTTTTCTCTTCACCTTGTTCCCTTCCTTTTTTACCTTGTTCTCTTCCCTTTTCTTTCTACTTGTTCTCTTCACCTTATTCTCTTCAAAAATATTATTCTACATTTCAATCATCCCATCTGTTTATTATATTTTTTCTCCTAGAAATTCTCCAACTTTTCCATTATATTCTGTATATTCTTCTTTTCTCTTTCCATAAATGAAATTCGAAGAGAAAGATATTTGTTCTCTTTTTCAATCATCTTCACTTCTTCCTTGATTTTCTATTATTAGGGAAAATCCAAAAAGGAAAACTTATTCTGATTTTCTCTCCTCCATTTTTTTCTCTCCCAATCTTTCATTGTCAAGTGGATTGTATTTCTCTGTATTATAATGAATAGCAGTAAATGATAAAGAAAAATTTGCATTTTCAATTCCCTTGCTTCAAGAAAAGATGCAAGGCAAGAATTACAAAAAAAATAGGATTACCTTTTGCCTAATTTACCTCTATTATGATTAAGAGGTTGATATTTTTATATGACAGTCACTGGGTTGGGTGGGAATGGGTTGCACTGGTGGATGGGAGCTTGAAGTAGGGATATTGGTTAACAATCATTGTGAAATCTCTAATATATTAGAAACTTTGATTCATAAACTTTATGACTTTATTAACATGTGAACTTTCATTTTCAATTTAATAGTTTTTAAACTTTAAATTGAAATTAATTTGTGTGTGAATAGTAATTGAGGGTGCATCCTAGTTTTTTTATTCTTTAAATCTAAGATTTATAATCTGAAAATCATTTTTGACTTTAAAATCTTGCTTGGTTACTTGAACTAAACAAGTTTTCTTCATTATGTATTAAATGAAGTATATGGGGCTGGGTTAGTTCAGTCGGTAGAGTATCTGCCTTGGAATGACAAAATTCTGGTTTCGATGCTGACCCTTGCTAACTCGGTGCTTGAGTAGGAAAGCTTAAATCTTTGGTAAAGTGGGAAGCTGATGGTAGGTGTGATACTCACCTCAGACCCTAAAAACAATCCCTTTGGGATTTAGCATTTAGCACTAATGAAAATGGGATAGACACCCTCACTATCCAGCTGATACCAACAATAGGCTTATGGGGTTTAAATGATTTTGTTAGTTTAAATTTGTTGGTGCGTGTTTGTTTGTCACTAATTTATTTTCTTAAACCCCATTATATATGTGGTTTGTCTTTTTTGTAGTCGTTTAGCTGAAAAGGAATTAAAGAAAGGAAAAGGTTGAGACAAAGACAAAAGGGAATTCTAGTTCTGAAACTTTATTCATGGGTTATAGCTACCTTTTATTTACCTCGTACCCCATTTGTACGGGTTAGGCACAAGGCCATATTAACGTGGGACCACCCAAAAACCGAAGCTCATGGGTGGCGGGTGAAAAATTGTGTTGATCCCGTCGGCATTCCCCCTCAAGGGGGCGCCTCAGGTGCTAGGCAATAAACCCAGCCCTGCCCCTTTAAATCAAGGGGGCATGTGTTGCCTGGGGGGATGGCCCCATGGGATTGACGCCATTAATTATAGCAATCCCCACATGTTGAGTTATAGCTACCTTGTGAAGAGGAAATTTCTTCCTGTCCAGAAGTAGTGTCTGATTCCAGTTAAGGCCTGAGTTCAAATGGCTGAGACATTTTCTTGGGATTTCATACGCATGCTCTTGACTGAGGACTCATTAGAGATTGTTATTGTTTTGTTTCTTTTATCAAAATTTTATTTCAGTCCCCATAGGCCACTGCCAACTTTGCTTTTACTACATTTTTGAAGACACAAATATTGATATAGTAATGTTTGCTCATCAGTATTAATAATGACCATTAATTAATGTGAAGCTTAGTGAATGATTTGTTGTATAGAGTCAGTTACAAATTTTGGATGAGCTGATAACAGAAATATGGTGCAGCTATGAACTACAAATTTCTCCAAACAATCCTTTTCAAGTTGTATTATTTAGATTATTTCGGACTGTTGTCCTCATCCTTATTTTTATATCCACAACATTTCATCCGATGTGCCCTCTGGCCTTCTTTTTGTGTTTCTTGTTGAACCCAGGAACCTTCAATTTGGATACATGGCACAATAGATATAAGGGATGAGTGACAATTATCTGTAGGTTGCAGGTTCAATCCTTATCACAGGCAATAATAATGTAGAATACTCAAGACAGCTTTACACCTGCATGATTAATGGAAAAAATGGTTAAAGTTCCATGAAGGCTACCGAGTTTGACAAGAAACACCTGAAGAAGGCTGTAGGGGTAATCAGCCCAAACATTGTGTATATATCAGTCAACATGAGGACAATGCTCCAAACATCTTAATAATAAAAATTATCTGTAGAAGTTATCCTTCAGATATAGAAACAATATGATACTTACCGTCACAGTGGGGTTCTAACTACCGTCGAGTTAGTAGACGAAAACAACAGACAAGCTGTAACTTAATACAGTCCTTGCATGCTGCTGGCATAATGCAAAGTGATGGCTGAAGAGTGGGTACTTATCCATGTTCTTACTCACCATGAAATCCAACAGCCAATCAGAATCAGGAAGTGAACTTGCCTGAACAGTCCAAAGCTCCATATAAGCCACCTACCGAACTCTAGTTTTAGTTTTGGCATTCATCTTGTAACAGAGTTGAATACTTTACACAAAATCCAACATTATCAAGGTTCATCTGAAAATTCAAACAAACGATACTTATTAAATTTTCAATTCAGCATCTTTCCATTTCCATGACTATCCTATCAAAGCTAGAGAAGTTGGTCTTCCAAATTATTTTGCCCATAGCTGGTGGGTGAAAAGAGAAGGTTTCATGCCTTTCCCAGAGGCATTAACACAAAGTAAATTATCCAGAATTTGAACTTGGACCACCCACTCCATTCTCTTTAATGATAACCATTATGCTTCCTCTGTTGATGACATGACAGAACAAGGGTGCCTACTGTAGCACAATAGGTAGCAATCTTATCTTACAAGCCTGTGTAGTATGTTCAGTCCTCACTTGGTGCCAGTATAGCCTTGTATTAGATCAAGCTTTGTAATTATCTGCCTATTATCTGCCTCAATTTTGGGGAGTGTGGAGTACTCCTTCATTGCAATTACTCTTTGGTCCACTTTGACTCGGAATGCTATGGGTTAAATATATAAAAAATGAGTTTGAAAAAATGTTTTTTAAAAAACATTTGAAAACCCAATAAGAATAAATAAAACAAAAATGTCTTTGGTATAAAATAGCTAAAAAAGTTGGCATGCCGTAAAATCCAACCAATTTGATAGGGTTCAATGCAAGGTCGATTTTAGAGTGACATCCAGTTGATTTGAAGTGAGATCTTATCCTCTAGACCAGTTATATGTTTGTTTACACGTATGTGTGTGCGTACATAAATATGTTTGTCCCCATATGTGTGTGTGTGTGTGTGTGTGTGCATAAATATGTTTGCCTACTTATGTGTGGGCATAAAAGTTTGTACATAATTGTGTGTATACATGAATGTTTGTTTATATGTGTGTGCATAAATACATTGCATAGGCAAGAAACTGTCAGTAACCAGGTGTTGACTTCATGTCCACACTACCTTAACTCTCTCTCTCACACACACACACACACACACAACACACACACACATATATATATATATATATATATATATATATATAATAAGTAAAGAAATAACAAAAGACTTAGAGATTTAGCATTATAATGCTAAATCTCTAAGTCTTTTATTATTTCTTTACTTATATATTTGCTCTGTGACTCTAACATTAAGAGAACACATTGAGCTCTCAAACTGCGACAGGTTTTTTGAATAAAACTCTTGTGTCATAAGGAAGATTTCTTCTCTGGACTTTTGGATTACACACACACACACATATATATATATATGTGTAATATATATGCAATTATAAGTGCTTACACTCTTATATGGATATATAAGCACAAGAGAAGAGAATTTATAGAATGTATCTGTCTATATTTCAATGAGTGATAAGAACATGTGAAGGACCTAAAAGTATTACCAACTGATATTTCAAGTTTATGAATTGTCTATAATACTTATTTGTGATAGTTCTTCAGAGAAACACCTAGGAATTTATGAACAACCTCTCTTCAACTCTTCTTTCTTTTCTCAACTTAATTCCATTGAGTACCAATAATCAAAGACAAGTGATTTTTACTTTATATATTACCTACTTTCTCACCTCCTTATTGCAGAAAAGCTTTTCATGTTTATTATAAGAAAATTATTTCCTTCAGATGTTCAATGTTTTTTTTTTGGGGGGGGGGGCAGAGAGTTAATTTTTTCTTTGTTCTTTGTAAAGTGTGAGCACTAAAAGTCTCTGCCTTGTTACAGCTCAAGTTTAGTACGGCAACAATGTTTAAAAGATGTTTAAAAACAGATGGAATTTATCTTGATTCAAAAAATCCAACAAGCATCTATTACCAGTAGTTTTCAACTAGGAGCCATATAACTCTTTCAGATGGGGGGGGGAGAAGAAAAAGCTTAAGTTTAGATACATAGATAGATGTGAACATGGACATAGATAAATATGAGTAGACTAGGATAAATAGATAGATAGATATGAACACACACACATATATGTATATATAGTATAGTGAAAAATTGAAAAAACACAAGTTCATAAAACAAGGGATGTTTATTTTGCCAATGATACAGTGTTTCGATCTGTTTCAATAGATCTTCTTCAGGGCTTTCGTTAGTTTGAGGAAAGAATAAATGTATCACAGAGAGTTTTTCAATCAACATTTTTTTAATAGATTGACTGACAAAGCAAAATACTCTCACAGTCTTCTTATTCTTAAAATACAACTCTAAAATGCGGTTGGATGCATCATCAGTGATGATCTCTCATTCCTTAGGGTTTTTTTTTGGTTTTTTTCTCAATATCTTGCCCCCTCAATAATGTGAACCAGCCGAGATTCATGTCGTCTCAGCCTGCATCCAACGTTGTTGTTTGTCAGCAATTCCTGCGTCACTCTCAGCTAAAGAATGGCATCAGGTTTCATCCCTTATACATGTGGTCAAAATATTATTTGACCAATCAGCAATTATTTCCGGTCTATAAAGTTGGTAACTACCCCTATAGATATGTTGTCAGTTAGTGTATCAGTTTTGTCTTATTTCACACGGGCGAATACTTTACTCTAACACTGACGGTGTTCTGTGACTGAATGGATTTTAGTGCCATTTTGGTATGTTTTTAATTTTGATTTTTCCAAAGGCTGTTTCTTTTGTACCACAACCACCACAACATTGTGTAATAAATGAAAAGATGTTAAAAACAAAAGGAATTTATTTGATTCCAAATTCCTACTCGCTTTTATTCCATAAGAATTAGGTGTTATTAATTACTTAGTAGCTAATACCACTTCTTATGATACGTTAGGAGGCCTCAGAAAAGCCTCCGAACGTAGGTGAATATATACAACAAATTCCAACAAAGAGATACATATAACAAATACATACTTTATTGTCTGAGAAAATATTCAACATACAATACAAAACAGGACGAAAGTCCTAATGAAATAGTCCTTGAAGAATCGAGAGTTAAACGAAGAGATGAAAGCCTACATCAAAAGGTTATCATTTACTTAGTTCAGGAGCACATAGTGGTCATCTCAATGCAGATATCATCATCATCATGTCGCGCTGTCAGCGCGGATATCCATGACAATCTCTCTCCATCTGTCCCTATTGTTCATCATTCTCGGGAGGTCCTCTATGCAGCATCCTGTATCCGCACAGAGCTGATCAATGTACGTCTTTGTTGGTCGGCCCACACTGGCATGCACATGTGCTGGCTTCCGCATGAGGACATCGCTTATGAGTTCGTCCTTGCTTCTCCAGCAGTTTCCTGCGTGTCTTGTCCGTCTTACTCGGATGGTTTGGGTGATATGTGGCAGGTGACCGTACAGCTGTTTTCTCGTAGGGTATTGTTTCCACGTCTTGTTCAGGATCACCCGCAGCATTCTTGTGCAGCTCCCATCTAGTTTATTCTCTAGTCGCTTAGTTAGGGTCCAGGTAGTGCAGCCGTACAGCAGCACTGACACGACAACGGACTGGAAGAACAGTCTCTTTAACTTGTCTGTGAGATTGGATTTCCATATGATCGTTAATTTATTTATAGCGGCCCATGCTTTCCTATATGTGAATTAACGTCGTTTTCTGTGGAGGAGATGTTACTGCCTAAGTATCTAAATTGTTCTACAGAGTTTAGGAGTTTGCCATCGATGGTTCAGATGTCGCTTGTTTTTGAAAGACATGACCTAAAAAATATGCGTGTTACACGGCTATAAAAAGGCTGGTGAGCCAAACGCCTCTATGGAGATAGAGTATAATAGGGGCCACGTAAAGGCACACAGTTGCGGGCAAGGTCCCCAGTACAAAACGGACTTGTCGAGTACATGTCTGGAGATCTCAGATGAAAGGGAGGCTTAGTTTCCCCGGGGTTGAGTTTAAATAGGTTACAATACCCTCTAGTGGCAAATCCTGGCGGCAAGGGAAGATAAACCTTTTCCAATCTCCACCCATCCAAACAAGGGAAGAGAATCGCTACAATACCATAGAAAACAGTGTGGAATTTTCAAGTCTTAAATTATTTACTATCTTTTCATATGGAGACACCTTGCCTGTTGTCTGTATTTAGCCAAACCTTCTGCCATGGGCAACATGCAACAAATAGAGAGAAAGATAAAAGAGAATTTGATAGAGAAAGAGACCCAGAACCTTGTAATTCCTAGGAAGAAGCTCTTAGTCCATGAATCACTACTTGTTCAATATATTTATTTTCTTCTAAGTAATCTATATACATATATAAAGGACAGTCGTGTGTATGTATATCCGGAGGAAATTCAGAAAATAAAACAATTACTAAATATACACATTCTCTATCACCAGATCTTGCTTTTTGAGCAAAAATAATGAAGATTTATTTATATTTGTAAAGATAATTAAAAAATAAAATTTAAATAGTAACAGCAAGGAATTTTCTTTTTTTTTTTGCATTTAATATTCTAAATAGGAGACATTAAGCTTTCTTTTCAGAGTGTCTGTGCAAATTTCTCCTGATGCAAGGTCCTTTTACATAGAGATTTTAATGGGTCATAGTGAGAATCCAACTCATGATTCAGTAATGATGGATCTCCAAGACTATCCTTTTTTGCAGCCCCTCTACCCAGGCGATGCCGGGTAGCCGTTTCTAGTCGAATATAAACTTAAATAGTTTCTAAATGATTCATTCAAAATCATTCTCATTCACTTTATTTTGTGACACAAAATTTTAATATACTCTCTTTAGATTTTTTTCTCGAAATTATAAATAAAGAAAATTAAAAAATTAACTTTCAAAAAAAAAACTCAGAAAGATCTGAGCAACTCGCATCCTAAATTTTAAGTGTCAAACAAATTTTCATGGTTCATCGTCTTCACCATTTAAATCTCTGTTTTCGGGTGACGGATTTGTATGGTTCAGTGAAAGTTTGACTGTGGGTATGGCTGTCGTAAACAATGGGGTTGAGTTGAAATGCTGCAGACTTATTCATGCAAGTCCGACCGTTCAAGCTAGAAAGAGAACCAGCAGGATAAATCCATGGGTCGTATTAAGGTTGGAATGATTTTAATCTCTAAGGCAGAATCAATTTACTTACCATCTGTACTGCGGCACATGTGGAAATATTATATAAGTATAAACCGACTGTGAAATAGATAAAGAATTTTATACTATTCATGTTGAGGAAATTTAATTTCTATTTCTTCTTAAAATTACTTTTAGGTTGTAGTTCGTTAAGGTAGCTTTACGTATGCAATGTATATCTATGATATATACATTTGAATATATAGAAATTAGAAAAACAAAATTTAAAAAAAAGATGAATTTATTTTGATGTCGACGGTTAAATGTTTCAGTTTATATAAACCTTCCTCAGCACATATAATAATATTTTATTTCCACATTTGAATATGTAGAAAAATAGAAGAACACGAAATATTTCAAAAGATGAGTTTATTCCTGATAGGGAAGTCGACGTTATAACGTTTCGATTTATGCGATCTTCATCAGGAAATGGGGTAAAATGTGTGGTTATGGTGGATGACGTGCGAAAAACGGGAGAATTACTGGTTGTGTATGAAGAAAGGAGAATAACCGTTGTTCGCCTAGTGTTGGTTCCAGGACGTGTGAAGACAGTAAAAAAGCGGTAAATGGAGGAGTACGGGATTTGAGGATCTAATTTGACAAATTGGTCATAATTAAATTATAGTGGGAGAAAATTTATGGTAGGATTATGAAAATGTGTTATAAAGATGTTTAATTTGTTTCATGTAGTTGTGTGCAAAGTAAGTATTTAAATATACGTGTATGGACCTAATACCAATACAGAAGAAATGTATCATATTACCGGGTTAGCTCAGTCGGTAGAGCGTTCGGCTAGAAACAACAAGGTTCCTAGTTCGATACCGGTCCTCGCCAACTCAGCGTATGAGTAGCACAGGGATCTGTGCGGTAAAGTAAGGAGCTGATGGTAGGTGTGGCGCACCACCTCAGATGCCAAAAAACAATCTCTTGGTCTAGCACTATTGAAAAGAGGATAGACTCCCTCGCAGACTGGCTGATACCGACTTTAGGCCGCCCCGACGACTACCATGTGAAATGTATGTAATGTAAGATATTAAGACATGTTATACCCTGGCATCACCTCGGATAAATAATGGACCATTCCGTTTTAGTTATGAGGAAAGAAAAAGAACATGTTGCACATGAGGAGAAGAAAAGGTTGTGAATATAATAGGAAAAGGGGAAGTGATAACGCTATACATTATGTTAGCAATGAGTGGCACCTCACGCTCTAGGTCTTATATGATTTTCCTGACCATATTGGTCTTATATCGAACTCAACACTTCCTCAACATGAATAGTATAAAATTCTTGTGCTAGAAGGTGTTGGCTGAGGGTCTTATGTCCTGGGTATGAATACTCTAAAGTAAAAAAAAAAAATTAAAAGTAAAGTCGTCGGGGTGGTCTAAAGTCGGCATCAACCAGACAGTGAGGGAGTCTATCTCCTTTTCAATAACGCTAGACAAAGGAGATTGTTTTTGCATCTGAGGTGGTACGCCACCCCTGCCATCGCTCTTCTCTTTACCCCACAGATCCCTGTGATACTCATCCGCTGAGTTGGAAAGGGTCGGTACCTTAAGATTTCTAGGCGGACGTTCTACCGACTGAGATGAGCATAAATATTGCATTTTAGGATTCAGACAGAAAATTTCCGATAAAATGTATTATATGAATGCTAAATGCATGTATGCGTGTGTATTCCAGAAAAAATTATATACTTTGCCAATTAACTTATTTGGTAAATATAGCCTGAAGCAAGAACTAAAATTTGGTAGAGGTTGATATTCTCGGCTAAAAACATATTTTTGTATTTCCACCTCTCTATGCTTATTTGAACAGAAACATTTCAAATTCCTACCCTTATATTTTGTTTTCAGCCAATCACAAAAGAATAAAAGAGCTTAAAGAGTAATCCTCTTCATTTCATGATATGGACATTAGTTTTGTTGTCCAACTAGCTACTAGCCCCGTAAACTGGCTATGAATTATACGTTACATTTTACACATTTGATAAGTTCTTCTGTGCTGTAAGTAGAGCTTGTAAAGTGGCCCTTTTCAAATTTATCTATTCAGTACCGGATTAACTTTTGTTGAAGTCTCAATATCCGAGCAATGGAAAATTCCACGCTTATTTACTTTGCTTCCAAACATTCGTGAATCGACTCTTCAGTTCCACATCGCAAATTATTGACCAATTTTCCTTTTGACGTCCATCTTAATAAAATGTTCCATCTGTTTCGTGACATGTTCATTGAAAAAGTCCCGTTGGATGTTAATTCTTCGAAAAAGACAGGAATGACTTTAAATGGATCTCTTTGCATGATTTTTCTCTTTTTCTTTTCCTTTTTTCTTTTTTTCTTCTTCTTTTTGTTGTTGTTGTTGTTGTTGTGTAAACGCCTCTGATTACACAAACACGTGTGCACACATATATTGATTAGAATGTTTTAATTATATTTTATGAGTGCTTTATTTCAAAAAGCATTAATGTCTACTTTTTAAAAATAAATTTTCGTCCTACCTTGCTCAAAAGCTGCCCTTGGTGGCCATTAAGTTTGATGCTATACACACATACATATATAAAGATATACATAAATACATACACATATATATAAACATATACATACACAAATATAAATATATACATACACTCACATAAATATAGACATACACACAAAAACATATATAAAAATTCCATACGCACACATATACATGTTTATTAATGGAGGTGCGTGATGTAATGGTTAGGAAATGGACTCGTCGACCCGAGTTCAAATCCTAGACGAGGCTGTTTGCATTTCACATAGCGCTAGTACCATAGGGAAAGGTATGAATCCAACTACGCTCCCTCCAGCTATGGGTAAATAGTAGGGCAGTCTAGGCTCTTTAACCTTGGATAGGTAACCAGTCTAGGAGAAGGAAAACTCAGAATTCAAACCTGTTGAACTCAGCTTAAGAAATTGACCTTGTGTCACATCCTGCTCGCGTGGAGGGGTTGGTAAATATATACAGACATATGCATATGCTTACACATACACACACACACATATATATATAAACACATGCTTACATACACACACACATAAACATATGCTTACAACCACACATATACATACATACAGTTATATAATTTATATTCTAATTTATTGCAAATGAATAACTAAACAAATACATATTACTATGATTAATTACATTTAAAAAAATTAAGCAGTATATCTATATAGATTATCTTTCTTGAGAAGACTTATATTGATCAGCAAAAAGATAAGACTTGGTGTGCTGTGTACACAGGATATGATGGCTTCCACATACCTTAGAACATCCAGCTTCAAAAAATATGGTTGCGGTAATGGGCTGAGCAGTGCCTAGAATTTACTTATGCAAATGATTTTGAGGGTTAAAATAGGATATAAGGGTTGAGTTAATAGAATTCTAAGTGACAATCATCTCTAGATTGCAGGTTCTATCCTGGCCAAGGGCGATGATAACATAGAATACTTAACATAGCTTAACACTTGTACCTGTTTATAGTTAACGGAATGAGAACTCCCGTAGATTGAATAAAGCATTCGGTTTGAAGTTCCATGAAGGCTCCAAATACTGCCAATGATTAATCTTTTGAAATTACCAATGTTTCTCGGCTCGATAGAAACAGACGAATATTTAATTCAAAAGTCAGTCACCAGTATTACTAGGGATTCTAAATTCCTTTTTTTTCTTTCTTTTTTTTTTTTTTTTTTTTTTTTTGTCCTCGCTTGTTTTCTGTGTCTTTGTTATGTTCAATCCTCATTTGAATTGTTCCTGTGTGGAATTATTGGCCTCTGTCGTGGATGGGTCTCTGCTTTTGTGTGTGTGTGTTTGCTGCTGCTGTTAATTCCGTCCCTCCTCGTTTGTGTTCTGATTGCAGAAAAACAACTTTATATTGTAAGCTACCACTGGAGCATTCCGGATTAGTGTTAATGACGATTTTCCCCGTGACCTATGCCTGACTTCAGGGTTATCTTTTTATGAAGGCTTTGTTGAATGCACAGCTGTTTAATTTTTATACAACATTTTATTAAAACACACACACACACACACACACACACATATATATATATATATATATATATATATATGTATGTTGGCTGTCAAATCGTGTTCAAGTAAAACCCTTTCTTGCTGTTTGTTTTTCATAGTCGAGTGCCAGTAGCATTTGACACTGTATCCTTGTGTTTTCCCAGATGACTCACCAGGCCAGCTCTATCCAGGGCTGCCCTGGTGAGTCATCTGAGAAAACACAAAGCATAACTGTTTTATTTGTATACAGCATTTTATTAAACACACACACACACACACACACACACACACACATATATATATATATATATATATATATATATATATATATATATATATATATCGAATGGTAAGTTTGGGATGATTCTATTTGGGATCATGAATAACCTTATACATCCACAATGCACAACTATAGATATATACAAGGATTATTTCAAATCCCTAAGAGAGCTCAATGTAAGATGATAGTATAATTATATACAGAGCAATACTTACACATTCAATAAGAAAGAAAATCTTAACAAACCATCATTGGGTTATTATCGGGTTTGTGCATAATTATTGCGGCTTTTTTCTCAACAAATATTATTCAACAAAAACTATGACAATTGTTGGTAAGTTTAATTTGTTTTATGAAAATAATTTTTTTTAAGAATGTGCGTTAAAAATCATATCCACGTTCGTCATATTATGCTCTACCACTTCCAGAGAAAGGCTGGAATGCAGCACAGTCATTTCGCGATCTCAATGAACTTTTTGGTGAAGGAACAATCAGCAAAAGCCAAGATGGGTCAGGAAGTTCAAATCGGGCGATACAAACCTCGCAGGAAGAGGTCGACCATCAAATGTCAACGACCAGGCACTTTTGGCAGCTGTGGGAGACGGTGAAAGCTTGACAACAAGAATCTTGGCTGAAGACTTCAATGTAGACCATCGTTCGTTGTTTTAAAAAAGCTTTGAAAAGTATGGAAATCGGCTGCGTAAGTCTTTCACGAACTCTCCGCTAACAACAAAACTGAACGTGTCCGAATTGTTTTTGTTGAATAAAAAAAAGCCACAATAACTATGGACCAACCCAATATATATGAGAAATGTGAGGAGGTTAATCCGACAATATGTGGAGAAAGTAGACAAACACGGGATGTTATGAAATTTGGATGTTTATTGTCGACGATGCAACGTTTCAGCCATTTAGACCATCACCAGGACCAAAAGCCCAGTTCTAGCTTCAATGAAGGATATTTCTTTCATTGAGACACTCAACCCCCACACCCTCTACAAAATAAAATAATTCTAGCTTCAATGAAGGACATGTCCTTCATTGAAACTAGAACTGGACTGTTGGTCCCGATGATGGTCTAAATGGCCGAAACGTTGCATCGTCGACAATAAACATCCAGTTTCCATAACATCCCGTGTTTGTCTACTTTCTCCATATATATATATATATATATATATATATATAAGAAAAGGCTTAAACATTGTTCATTTTGCGGTTATATATCTATTTCTACCCACAGGTATCCATGTATACCTATGAGTATCATCAGGCCGCTGACTTTATTGAAAATGGTAAACAGAAAATTTATGAGGCTTTATGCACAATTTTTCTGGGAAATCCTGAAAGGTTTCGGTTTCATTTCCTCTCATCATCTTAGGGAGGGGTGTTTATGACTAGGAATTAATTCGCCAGGTGGACTCTTTCTGGGTGGTTTTGTCCCTTCAATAAATTCTTATTCAGAGGGGGGTATTATCCTTGTTCCCCACTTGTACTAGGTTAGGCACAAGGCCCTGTTAACGTGGGACCCCCTACAAGCCGAGACTCATTGGTGGCGGGGTTAAAAATTGCGTCTATCACCTCGACATTCCCCCTCAAGGGGGGCGCCTCAGGCACTGGGCAATAAACCCAGCCCTACCCCTTTAAATCGAGGGAGCAGGTGTTGCCTGGGGGGATGGCCCCCTGGGATCGACGCTCGTGATTTTGACCCGGGCGGGGGGGGGGTCTCTAATCGGCCACCTTGCCCCTCTGATTGTTGTATTTTTATTTTTTAATTACTTTTTTTTTAACTGGTCATTTTCTGTAAACCGTTCCTATTTTTTTCGGGTGCTTCCCTTGCCAATATATATATATATATATATATATATATATATATATATATATAAGCGTAATGGTATTATTCGTCTGTTGTTTACAGACTCGAGTTCTCTAGGTGATCGTAACATACGTCTACCGATGTATGTATTACCAGGTAAAATGTTACCTCTTACTGACAGCCATGGACAGCCGAAAGGGAAGATATTGGACTGCTGAAAAGTCAGACATGCTTTGCTCTCGGCTAGAAGTAGTTAAATCTAGCCACACTGATGAGACGTAAACGTCGAAACACGGTGTCTGTGGATGACATATATATATATATATATATATATATATATATATATATATGACTCCTGAAACAGAGATTGATAAGTTTGATAAAATAGGCTGCTTTTGAGAAAAACGAAAATAAGAGAAAGAAGGAACAACAAAGAAATATGGGAAAAAATCATAAGTAAAATTCATTTGTCAAATTTTAAGCTACACTATACAAAACAGCTGTTAATGTGATCAATCTATTTGTTTCTTTAGACAGTCTTTTTTTTTCTTTTTTTAATTATTTATTATTTTATTTTGTAGAGGGTGTGGGGGTTGAGTGTCTCCTTTATTCAAATTCAAAGGATCTTCACGAAAAGCTTTAACAATCTGAAATGATGAATTTTGTTATTAGGTCTTGAGAAAAATTCTAATCTTTACCGGTTAACCTCTGTTGGCAGCTGTTAACGAATATTTGATGGAAAACAAAGGAAGAACCTTTTTTTTTTAAATGGAAAACTTTTTTAATGCTTCAACTAAAAGTTTTCTTTATTTCATTCTATCAATCATTCGTTTTTTTAATAGTAATTTTTATCATTTCTCTTTATCATTTAAATATCTTTCTCTTCTATCCGATCATTTTCCCGCCCTGTCGGTGGGGAGTTAGGATGTACCGACTGCACCTCTGCAGTCCATGACTTGTAACACTCCACTTTGCCCCTTTCTTGGGCTAGACGGGCGGTCGGAGAGGCCCCCTCCGATCAATCGGCTGATCACGTCAAGCCCTAGCACCTATATGATTTTCCCAACACTTATGGTAAGCCCCAACCCTTTTTATCATATGGGTGCTAGAAGGCGGTGGCTGAGGGTCTACATGTCCTTGGGAATGAGGTTAAACTCTATCTGATAGTGAGGTTCCAGTTTTGGAGGTTTGGGGAATGTGTGTAGCATCCCTTCATCATCATTGCCTCCCTGGT
Organism: Doryteuthis pealeii; assembly: GCA_023376005.1. NCBI lineage: Eukaryota > Metazoa > Mollusca > Cephalopoda > Myopsida > Loliginidae > Doryteuthis > Doryteuthis pealeii. Next base: position 41,975,193 of record CM042137.1, on the reverse strand, counting down.
CCACTCTGACCCGGAGTGGTAGTACCTGTTAGGGTCCCATCTATGGGTTAAATAGAAAAAAACATGAGTTTATAAACAAAATTTGATTATCTATTAAGAATGAATTTATTTCAAAACTTTATCGGCATTAAATGACCCACTGAGGTTGATATGCCGTAAAACAAACAAAACCAAACCGGCCATTTTCCTTCTTTATTTCGTATATTTCCTTTTTTTTTCACCACACTTGATCATTTATTTATTTTTTTGTTTTGTGTTGTGTCAGAAATTTTGGTACGAGCAAGCTTCAGATACGCTTATGTATAATAAGTTCACTAAAAATATTTAAATTTCAAAATGTATTACGTCAAAGAAAAATATTATTTATAAAAAGAAAAACTAGAAGTGTCTACCCAGCATCGCCTGGGAAGAAGGGGTTAACGAGTGTATTGAATTGTTTTCTTTTGAGATTTACAAATGCTGGATATTTTAAGTAGAATTTCAATGCTATTTTATGTATATCTTAATTTTTAAATATCTTCGAATGTAAATCAAATCTTCATAATTTTTGCACAAAAAGCATGAACCTGTGATATTTAATGTGTATATATATATATATATATATATATATATATATTTACTTTGTTATTGTTTTATTTTTGTAGTTTCATCCAGACATACATTCATACAAACTTTATATATGTACAGATAAACAATAAAACATATTACAGCTCATGATTCATTACATTGTATTTTATTATGTTTTCATGCAATACAGTGCTATTTTTATTATTAAAAAAACGGTACAAAAAAAGAGAAAAGATTAAGGTGTTATTTGGAAAATTGAAATGGATTAATGGTATTTCAGTTTATTCCAATGAGGATAATTAATTTGATATACAAAGAAATTGATTTACAAATGGAAAGCTTTAAACTCGTAAGACAAAGTACCGCTGTATAAGGAAATCTAAAGTAATAGAATTCTTAAATGCCAATATAATATATATGTATATAGGAGCCGGATTAGCTCAGTCGGTAGAGCGTTCGGCTAGAAACCACAAGGTTCATTGTTCGATCCCGGTCCTCGCCAACTCAGCGTATGAGTAGCACAAGGATATGTGCGTAAAGTAAGGAGCTGATGGTAGGTTTGGTGCTCCACCCCAGATGCAAAAACAATCTCCCTGGTCTAGCGCTAGTGAAAAGGGGATAGACTCCCTCGCAGACTGGCTGATACCGACTTTAGACCACCCCGACGACTTTATATATATATTAAATTTTTGCTGTGAAATAAGCGTCGTATTTTAACCCCTACCACTCCTCGACCAGCCACACGATAGTACGTTTCCATGTCTTTTAATTCTGTCCTGTAACCTGTTAAGTCTTGGGTAAGCGAACTCTTGTTGTGCTCTTGTGCTAAAATTTAACTTAAAGAAGTGAATATGCTTTACTTTATATATACTAGCAAATATATGCACCCTCCGGGTGCAAGTATTTAAGTTTTAATGTAATGAAATATTGTATTAAATTAGAAAGGCTAATGAAACTAAATAAGAATGCAGATAAAAAGATTTGAAACAGAGGGGGATATAATCGAAAAATAGAACAACTGAAATTTACTCTTCCATCACTCTCGTCTTTCATTGTTATTTTTTCTAATTCAAGTATTTAGTTACAAGAGGAAGTAAAGAATAAAATGGCAGTTATCTTTTCTTGTTAATGGATTTCATTTAAGATTCATTGAAGAGATTTTTGCTTATATTCATTAAAATAAAATCAAACTGTTAGAAATCAATAATACTAAGCATATATTTATTAAAATTACATTTTTAATATCAATATGCAAATTAGCCTTCCCATTCACACTGTAAACCGCTATTTTGTTGTATATATAAATACAATTGCATGTTGTTAGTATGTAGATATGGTTAACAGTATTAATAATGTAAAACAATTTTATTAATAATTGAGGTTAAAATAAGGATACATTCATGGTGAATGTGACGTCAATAACTAAGGGAATTGTGACTTGAGTAGTGATTTAGTTTCGGTTACAGACAGAAAAACACACAATCTCCATTATAATAAGATATATATATATATATATATATATATATATATATATATATGTGTGTGCAATAGGGCGGTGGCTAAGGGTCTTCATGTTCTGGGTATAACGTTAAACTCTATTTGATGATTCCTGTTCTGGAGCCCTGGGGAATGTAGAGAGAGTACACCTTCATCACCATTACTCCCAGGTCCACTTTGACCTGAAGTGGTAGTACCTGTTATGGTTCAATCTATGGGTTAAATAGAAAAACATAAGTTTAAAAAATTGAATACCCATCAAGAATGAATAAAATAAAAACATCTTCAGCATAAAATGACCCAATGGGTTAACATGCCATAAAACCCAACCAACCAAAATGTATAAGCATACCTGAGTTTAATGTGACCTTGACATTGTCTAATCTTGTGATATCAAAGGGGGGGAGGGTCAACATGAAACCAAATGATTGAGCTATCATAAATTTAGGGGACCGGATCTTAAGTGAGTTGGCCAAAATAGTGGAATTCTGACAAAGGCGGCGGCGGCGGATCTCTTCAAGGTTTTCTCTAAAAGCAAGGATCTTCAGGAATTCCTACTGATTTCGTGATAGCAAACAAACAACAGAAAAATATATTTCTACGTTTTAACTCTTTTTATTTCGTTGACACTTTCGAAAATAACCGGATATAAGGAGGATACTTTTGGCTAGCCGAAAGCACCTTTAGCCTCCTAAGGAGAAAGCAGGACCATTCCTGTTTCTCTGGAATTTGTTAATGGATCCAATGAACATTAGAAGTTTCCCCACTGGCCTGAAAGTTTAGTGGGGTCTGTGTGGGGTGGGGGGTAATGGGGGTGCGAATGTACTTTGAGTGTCTTTAGGGTTTCAACGAGAGAGGGCTACAACTTAAGGTTCTTGGATATGAAGTGCTGGGTTAGTTTTTAAAAGGAGGAATCACATATAGAGATAAGATGTTTTTGGAAGGGATTGTTGATCTTATGTAGAAAATGAGAAATAATGTGTAGAATTTGTAAATGCTGAAGAACATACAGATAAATCCAAAAAAATATACTTACAGATCAGTAGTAATATGCACTAGTTGAAAACCCGCTCTCCGTGTATAATTTGTACCTAATGTAAATAATCAACTGAACTTAAATCTTATCATAATGGAGATTAGGTGTCGACCTGTCAGTAACTGGAACTCCGTCACAAGTTCCTTATTTATGTTATATTCTTTAAAAAACGTAAGTAAAGTCGTCGGGGCGGCCTAAAGTCGGTATCAGCCAGTCAGCGAGGGAGTCTATCCCCTTTTCAATAGCGCTAGACCAAGGAGATTGTTTTGGAATATGAGGTGGAGCGCCACACCTACCATCAGCTCCTTACTTTACGGCACAGATCTCTGTGCTACTCATACGCTGAGTTGGCGAGGACTGGTATCGAACTAGGAACCTTGTGTTTCTAGCCGAACGCTTTACCGACTGAGCTAACCCGGCCCCTAGATTATTAAATAGTGTCTACTATTAAAGTCTCGTTTATTTGGATTTGCCACAAAACAGCTCATATTATTGATGCGTTTAAAATCCTACAATGTGTGTTATATGTCCGTAAGAAATAAATGTTTACGTAGTAAAGTAATATTTTCATCACCAACTAGAAGCTAAGAGCTGCATTACATATAACATACAAATAAAGTGGCAAGTTCAATCTCCCTGTCACACTCTCCAATCTCTCTTTACAATCACAGGTAAACTAACTTATATAAGGAGTAGTTAATCAAAATATATATAGAGAGGGGAACGACAGGCAGCACGAGAAGTAGGAAACGGGTCAGATTTTGACTTAATTTCAAATTTCAGGAAAATGATTTTAATGATTTTGTTTAATTCTCCGACCGCATTTGTTTTGTTTTTTATTTGATTCGCTTTGCAAACTCACTTTTTGTTTGATAACAATTATCTACCCAGAGCTCAATGGGTGACTCAATGGGTCATATTTTTTCTAGTATCCTTTAACCAAAAGCTCTTAAGAAACCAAACAAAAAATTATAAATGTACAATGTATGCAATAGTTACATTTTCAGGCCCAATTTATAAAGATACTAGACAAAACGTGACCCGTTGTGTCACCATTGAGCTCTGGGTAGATAATTGGGGTTAGGGAAAAGTGAGTTCGCAAAGGGAATTAAATCAAAATAAATACAACCGGAGAATTTTTAAAAATAATTAAAATCATTTTGTAAGATTTCTTAGAAAGGCAATGTTTGACCTAATTCAAATTTATTAAGAACCAAGTTTCTGATCCGCCTGATGATTTAGGAAAATACATTTCATAACTCTCTATATCTCTCCATGCTCACTGAGAAACTAGCATATATAACAAGGAGGTGACCAAGATATACATAGAGTGGGTGAAAGTGACAGGCAGAATGTCAAGTGAGAGATGGGCCAGTTTTTAACTTAATTGCAAATTACGACTAATCAGAACCAATAAAAATGGAATTTTTTCGAACATAACTCAATCCTAAAACTAAGGAATATTTTAGTATAACTTTCGTGTAATTAAACTAAGCAGTAAAAAGGCCTTTAGGAGACAAAAATTGATTAGCCCAGCTTCAGTATATTGATAAATATGTTCATTAGTATACTTATCTACTTCTAGTTGTTTTACCTATCTGCTGAGCTGGATCGGTGTTATCTGCTATTCTGGACCTGGGTAGCTGGGTCTGTTGGGCTAAATGGCTTCTCTGTGTTCTCTTATTGCTCTGGCACCACTTATTTCTTGGGATGTCTTGTCTTGTATCTTAGTTTTTTATTAACGAACACAAGACCAGATACTATTTTTAGAGCACTTTTTCCAGTCCCAAGGTAACCATCGAGAAATGGCCTTGGAAGACAGACCGCATCTTGCATCTGTCCGCTTCAAACAACCAGCCAAATCTCTCCTCTTTCGCCCGTCTCCTCCAAACACCTAGGCAAGACTTCACTTTCTCACTCGTTCTATCCAATCAGAATCCAAGGTCTGTTATTTACACGTGTCACTTCCACGTCTCCTTATAGTAGGTGTTTTCCATTTCTAAAATTTTCAATTTCCACACACTCTCCCCATGCATGCATCACACATCAACTCACTGCCGACACCATATACTGACTTCCACAGTGGACTTGTGAACGTTAGTTCAAATACTGGACGAAGCTGTTTACATTTCACAAAGCTAAATACCCTTGTGAAAGATATGAATCGAACTACTCTCCCTCTCAGCTATGGGTAAATAGTAAGGCATACTGGGCTCTTTAAAATGGTTAGGCAACCAGTCTAAGAGAAGGAAAACTCTTAATTCAAACCTGTTAAACTCCACTTAAGAATTAGTATTATTTGGATTATTCGGACTATAGTCCTAATTTATTGTTATCTGTACAACGTTTCGGCCGATGTGCCTCCGGCTTCTTCAGGTATTTCTTGTCGGACTCGGGAACCTTCTTTTTCGAACTCGGGAACCTTCTTGTCGTAATCGGGAGCAATCACGGAACTTTGAACCCAACCCTTTATTCAGTCCACGGGGGGTATCCTGTTTTTATTCCGCTAACCATAGCTCTTGTGAAAGATATGAATCGAACTACTCTCCCTCCAGCTATGGGTAAATAGTAAGGTGTACTGTGTTAAGCTGTGTTAATATGCGGTGTGTTAATGCGGAAAATTGTCCAATAATCCAAATAATACTGGTTATCAAGCCTCATCTCAAAACCTGAGAGAAATAGTATCCACTTAAGAAATTGACTTCGTGTCACATCCTGCCCGTGTTGAGGTGTTGATATTTATGTATAGAAGACCGACAGATAAATCCTTCTTTGTTGTTGATATAGATTATCTCTAAATCCCGAATACATTTCATGGCTTTACATTTTTGTCTCTAAATACCTACTCCATTTCCTGGCTTTATATTTTGTCATCTATAGAGGACGGACAGACAGACAAACACATTCTCCTTTGTTATTGATACATATTATAATCATTCAATATAGTGATGATTGTTTGTTGGGCCTTTTTATGTGTTTGTATTGAAATGAAAAATAAGTTTCATTTGATGATAAAATAATGAATGAATGTCATTCACTGAGAATAAACAATCAGTCATCAGAATTTATTTGAATCCTCATTTGTGGCCGAATTTGATTCGCATTTTGTTAATTTTCTGCAATTTCTATTGCCATTTTATTTGAAACAAAACTTTGATTCTTTTTGGATGAAACTTGAAAGAATAGAATTTTTTTTTCTTTTTCTTTTGTGAAGTCATTTTTTTTTGTTTTTATTCTTTTTCTTTTGTGAAGTCAATTTTTTGGTTTATTTTTATCATTTCTTTTTACTGGTATCTCCCTTTTCCTTCATTTTTCCCCTTTTTTCTTTCTTTTTCTTTCATCTATTTTTTTTTCTTACTTATACTTCTTCTTTTTTTTCTTCTGCATTTCTTTATTTCTATCCGTTTTTTTCTTTCTAACATACTTTTCTTTCTTTTTCCTTTTCTTTCTATTCTTTTCTTTGCTTATTTCTTTTCTTTTCCTTTTTACTCATTTTTCTCTTCGTACCTTATACTTTTTTCTTTCTCTTTTCTTTTTTTTGTTTTCTTTATCATTTTACCTATTGTTACCTTTCTTACTTATTTCCTCTTTCTTTTCTCTTATTCTTTCTTTTTCAGTTTCTGTTTTCCTTTTCTTTTTTCTTCTTTTTTTCTTTTAAATCTTTTTCCTGTTTCTCTTTTCTTTTTTTTCATCTTTGTTTTTTCTTTCTTTTCCTTTTTCTTTCTTTTTCTTTTCCATTCTGTTTCTTGTTGCCTTCCTTTTTCTTTTTCTTTTCTTTCTGTTTCTTTTAGCTTTGTTTTATTCTTCTTTCTTTTCCATTTCTTCTTTAGATTATTTTTTTTACTTATTCCTCATTTTTTCCTTTTTATTTGAATTTTCTTTTCTTTGCACTTTTTTTAGTTTTTATACTCAAAATTTTCCCACTTTTTCTTCATTTCACCATTTGTCTCTCAAACAAATAACTTTCAATTCTTTCATTTTTTTTGTCATATTTTTTATTGATTATTGAATGGAAGCAAAAATAAAAGGATTTTAATTATTTCTATGAAAAAAAAATGACAATACTCTAAAAAATAAAAGAATCATCTGATAAACCAATTCATAAAAAAATCATTTAAAAAAACAAAAACAATCAATGGCAAACAATGATCAAAATTTGTAGATATAAGAAAAATGAGGACCAGTGAAAAATATCTCGACAAAACAAAAAAAATGAATAGAAATAAACAGTGAATAATGAAATTGCTATGAAAAGAAAATGGCCGACAAAATAGAGTCAACACAAAAAGAGAAGACAATGTTTAGTCGATTTTTGTCTTTTCAAAACAACCCCAGAAGATAGGAATAATGATAATAATGATAATAATAATTAAAGACATATAAAATAGATTTAGAACAAATTTACTTCAAAGAACAATGAAGCTGATTGTAAAAATATTTTCTTCCTTCTTTAAAAAAACAAAACAAAACAGGAATCTGAAATAATTTGGGACAAGTTTGATTTTTGATGAATGAGCCACTGACATTTCCTGCAGATAAAAGTTTTCTGACTTTGTTTTCATTTGAGCTTCCAAAAAAGATACACAGATGTTTAAGATTGAAAAATACACAATCATATTCTCATTTGAGATAGAGCGTTGTTTGGTTGGATCTTTCCTTTGTTGGGTTATTTTATGCTGAAGACATTTTGTTTTATTCATTCTTCATAGGTACTCAATTATTTTAAAACTAAATTTTGTTTTTAAATACATTTGTTTTAAACTCACTTTCTTCTGGTTAACCAATAGATGAGACCCTAACAGGTACCACAACTCCAGGTCAGAGTGGACCTGGGAGTAATGGTGATGAAGGGGTACTCCACATTCCCCAGAGCTCCAGAATTTGAAATTCACCATCAGATTTTAACATCATACCCAGGACGCAGACCCTCAGTCACTACATTTTAGTACATATATGATAAAAAGAGCTATAAGGTTGGGAAAATCATATAGGTGCAAGGGCTTGACGTGACCAGCTGATTAATCAGAGGGGGCCATGTCTGACCCCTCCAGCCAAGTAAGGGATTAAATTGGAGTGTTAGAATTCATGGACTGCTCAGCCACCAGGGTTCCATCTTTAAGCATCACGGGCTGCAACCACGACCAACGTGTGGCCTCATTGGTGGGCTCTTACTCCTCTGCAGAGGTGCAGTCAGTGTATTCTTCTACTCCAGCTGACAGGGCTGGTTTTTATTTGAGCTTTCAAAAAGATACACAGATGTTAGAGTTTGAAAGATACACAATCGCATACTTATTTGAGATAAAGTGAGATAAAATATTTATACAGAAATTTATGAATATATATACATCTATATTTTCATATTCATATATATATACACAAATTTATGAATATATATACACTATATTTTCATATTCAATCAAACAGTTGTTCGTTCCCTTACTTACATATATTATCAATTTTATCTGTAGAAGTAAGGATGACCTCATAAGTGACTTTTTCCTATGAAAACCCGCACATGGGCACACCAGTGTGGGCCCCCCAGCAAAGACCTACATTGACCTGCTCTGCGCTGGGGACCTTTGAGAGCAATGAATGATAGGGATGGTTGGCGAGAGATTGTCATGGATATCCATGCTACTTGCATGACATGATGATGATGAGTATGTATAATTTATATATAGTACAACATATATAAGGGTTGGGTTAATACAGTTCAAAGTAACAATCATCTGTAGGTTGCATGTTCAATCCTGATTATGGGCAATAACAACATAGAATATTTAACATAGCTTAAAACTTGTACTCAGTTATGGTTAACAGAATGAGAACAATCTATCCCAAAGGATTAAATAAAGGGTTCAATTTGAAATTCAGTGAAAGTTTCTGGTTATGATATGAAGGCTCCCTAGTTTGACAAGTAACACCTTAAGAAGCTGGAGGGCACATCAGCCAAAACGTGTAAAGATGAGGTCAACTGTCCGATATACATAAATAATACGTATAAATAAATACATATATAAATAATATATACAAATGATACCAATTATCAAGCCTCATCTAAAAAATAACAAAGAAGGCAAGAGGGCACAACAGCTGAAACTTTCTGTATATAACTAGGCATTACCAAAATGTTGACTATAATTCATTTTAAAAACAAATTAAAATTAATTAAATCAATTATTTAAGGTCAAATTTTTGTTTAAGTCGAAAAGTAGTAACATAATGGGCATCATTGAAAAACCAAAATAATATTACACATGTAATTTATTTTTGATACATTTTAAACTATTTTTTCAGTCAATTTTGCTCAAATATATCATAAACATGGTTGTAAACGCTGTCTAAGATGACATAAAATCTGTATTTTACAAAATAAATTAAAATCTTTACATTTTATTTTCTGATTATTGGTACTTATTTTCTACCAGGATAGCACCTTAAAAATGTTCTTTCTTTTATTCACACCTTTGGTCTTTTGTCTTTTTATTTATACTGTAATTAGTTTCAACTTTATATAACCCATCAATATTTTGCGCTTCAAAAATAAGGCAGGGGTCAAAATTAAGTGACCTGAAAAAATCAGAAAGTTTTGAATTAAGATACCTCATGCATTATAAAATTCATTCATTGATAAATCAACACTGAAAATTTAATTAAAATCGGATAATTATCTGATTTTTGGTATTTTTTTTCAATCGGGGTGGTTAAATTTATTTTGTAAAATAAAATACAGATTTTACGGCAAATAACAGAAAAAAAATATTCCGAACAATTTGAAGAGCATGTTTTTGTCTAGAAGTTTAATTGATCCCCCCCCCAAAAAAAAATAATCGAGGCTATTCGCAGAATTGCGTCCCGGTCTTAAAAAACACTAGGCGGTGATAGCAGAAAAACAACCCTCCCTACGAATGAAGTCCCTAGCTGAAGCGGTGCCAGCTGAAAACAACAACCAACCCTTAATGCTTTTCCCCTAAAAGTTAATGCGATATTTTACCCCCTCCAGTCTTTTTTCGACAAGTAAATGTAAATATTTTAATCCTCCCCGTTTTAAGAATATTTTAGCGGTGGGGGGAGGGCTAAATATTTACATTTACTTGTCGATAAAAATATGGCTTACTTTTAACGCCTTCAAACCACTAAAAAAATCATTTGTCGATAAAAACTCCTTCAATCCGCTAAACAAAATATCTTTTTTTTCGGTATTTTCGGGGTTTTTTTCGACAATCAATTACAAATAAAAAATCAAAACATTTTTTTCGGTATTTCTATTTTAATGAATCTATTTCCAACAATCAATTAAAAAAAATTCATATTCTTTCGTAGGAGGGTTGTTTTTTCAGCTATCACCGCCTAGCGTTTTTTTAAGGCAGGAGGCTGGAACGCAATTCTGCGAATAGCCCCAAAAAATCTAATATCAATGGTAATCCTCTGATGAGACTCAGATGAAAACCAAAATTTTTGTTAAGGCTGAATCCGCTTATGATTGCAATTCTAAAAAAAAAAAAGAAAATCTAATGAGATTGGGAGAAAAATTGATAATAGATGCCCTACTTTGCGATAGTGGAAAAATCTGTTTTTCTTTTGGCTATGATGGCGGCTAAGAAAATCACAAAGCAACTTAAGTAAAAACTCTTCAGTTCAAAAAAGACAAATGGAAAAATGCAAAGCTTTTTTTTCTTCTTATTTACACCCCACCCCCTTTTTTTAAAACAAACTCGGAAGAACCCTTGACTTTTGAAAGGGAACAAGAGGGTAAGGAAACATTCTGAAAAATGTCTTTTCAAGAGCAGACCTGAATTGTATGACTGTTTTCATTTTTAATCACTCCACACACCCCGCCACCACAAAAAATGAGGGATAGTGACAAAGGTCATGCAGCTGCTCTCAAGCCATTGGTAATTATTGACTGGGTTCTTCATAAGCAGATCCTTGTGTCCATCAAAATTTGGGGGTCATGGTGAATGATTAAGTAACCCTAGAGTTTAAGTGTGTGAATTATTATTTCGGGTGTTAAGTATATAGGGAGTAGAGTTGGCAATTTAAAAGACTATACTGATTCTTATATTTTTCTTCATATATATATATATATGGTAGAAATGTGAGGAGGTTAATCCGACAGTATGTGGAGAAAAGTAGACAAACACGGGATGTTATGGAAACTTGATGTTTATTGTCGACGGTGCAACGTTTCGGTCTCTTATTAGACCATCTTCAGGACTTGGATATAGTTCTTACTCCAATGATGGAAATTCTCAAAATGCTGAAAACGAAAGGTCGTCAACTACACCTCCCCCTACTGACGACCTTTCGTTTTCAGCATTTTGAGAATTTCCATCATTGGAGTAAGAACTATATCCAAGTCCTGAAGATGGTCTAATAAGAGACCGAAGCGTTGCACCGTCGACAATAAACATCAAGTTTCCATAACATCCCGTGTTTGTCTACTTTTCTCCACATATATATATATATATTTAAAGGATAAATAAAGGAAATAAAATATTGAATGGATAAAATTGATTTAATGAGTTGATAAACACTTGTTGATAACAAGTGTTTCGGCCAGGAGTTTGTTTATGTACACATTGTATTTTATTTATTACTATTTTAAATATAAAATAAAACAATAAAAGAAAATTATAAAATATTTAAGAATACAAAGAAAATCGGCCTTCTTCAGGGTAAAATGTTTGATATTTGAAGTAAAAACGGTCAAAAGCGTCTCAAATAAAAAAAAAATTAATTCTTTTTTCGAACACTTCGTTTTAACTTCAAATATCAAACATTTTACCTCGAAGAAGGCCGTTTTTCTTTTTATACTTAAATATTTCATAATTTTCTATTATTATTTTATTTTATATTTAAAATAATAGTAAATAGAATACAATGTGTACATGAACAAACTCCTGGCTAAAACATGTGTTGGTAACTCATTAAATCAGGTTTATCTATTCAACATTTTCTTTCTTTTATTTATTTCTCCTTCCAACATATTGTCAGATTCATTTCCATTTTACATATATATCTAAGTTAGAGCAGTGAGTGTATAAAAACCAACAGTGCTTGGTTACTGACAGTTTCTCTCCTATGTAACTTTCAAAGAAGTGTACTTGGTTTGAAAATTGCTTGGGCAAGAAAATACTTTTCAAAGATATTGAGCACTATTTACTTATAGATATAGCACCCTATATATATATATATATATATATATATATATATATATATATATATATATATATATATATTTGCAAATAGAAGTGTATATGTAGCTACTTACTCAACCCATTCACCACAGGTAGGATTTGACACTAAGTCTCAAGTATATGGCATCCAGCAGGGATTGAATTCAGTAGTAGAAGTGTATATATACATAAATTGTGGAGACACGTGGTGTAATGGTTAGAGTCGTAGGAAATTGACTTGTCGACCCGAGTTCTAATCCCGGACGGGAATGTTTGCATTTCATGTAACCCTAATACCCTTGGGAAAGGTATGCGTCCAAACTATTCTCCATTTAGCTTTGGGTAAATAGTAGGGAAAACTAGGCTCTTTAACCATGGCTAGGTAACCAATCTATGAGAAGGAAAACTCTGAATTCAAACCTGTTAAACTCCAATTACAAAATTGACCTTGTGTCACACCCTGCTTGTGTGGAGAATATATATACATATACAGGAATATATATGAGTAGATGCCGAAGAGTTCTCCGCCTAACCAAGGAAGAGAATGAGCTCTGAAGTGAATATACTATTTCACATTTCTGAAGTTTCACACACTTGTACAAAGTTTCTTAAATTTCCTTTAAATAAATAAATAAATATAAAAAAATTTAAAAAAATAATTAACCACTTCTTGGTTGGACTTAAATTTTTAGAACCCACTCGTATGCTTGTGTGGAGTGGTGCATATATACACTTTCCTCCACACGAGCAGGATGTGACACAAGGTCAATTTCTTAAGCAGAGTTTAACAGGTTTGAATTCAGAGTTTTACTTCTCCTAGACTGGTTACTTAGCCAATATTAAAGGGCCTGGTCTGCGCTACTATTTACCTATAGCTAGAGGGAAAGTAGTTGGGTGCATACCTTTCCCAAGGGTATTAGGGCTATTAGAAATGCAAGCAGTCACGTCCTAGATTTGAACTCTGGTCGATGAATCCATTTCCTGTGACTCTAACCATTACACCACATGTGCCTCCAAAAAACTAATATATAGTTAGTTACTAAGTGTAGAATTTGTTGATACTTAATGAAGATCAAATATTCTAAAGTGCAGCCAGTTTTTAGGTTATATCTATAGTCCAAACTAATGTGTTTATAAAATGTACATATTCTTATAATAAGTTGGAAGGCTCAAAGTAACCTTCCAATGTGGGTACATATATGTACATGAAATAATCCGACCAAGAAATTATATATAATAACAAACATAGACTTTATTCTGTGAGCATGTTGAGAACATACATACACGACATGTATACACATACTCATGACAAAGTACAGTAAGATATATGGAACAGATACATAAAGAATGTAGGACTATGTCTTAACAAAGTGATACAGAGTTACATGTAAAAATAAGTCATTTACTAATAGTTTTCTAGGGGGGAAGCACTCTACTTAAGGGGCAGAGGCACAAAGCGCTTAACCCATATGCAGTGGTTGCCGGATCCAGAGAAAAAGAGCGATTTTCTGTCGGGCTGCTGTTTAAATACAGCAGCCACCAAACCTGCAGCAAGAGAAGATAATTCATTTGAACTCATGTCCATCCCAACATGTTTTATGCTTTTACAGAGAAATATCAACTGAAATGTGTTTTTGTTTATAATTTTGTTTCTCCTAAAGTGAACTTAATTTCAACACAATCTTGTGTTTTTCTGTGAACATCTATGAATGTTTGCTCCAAATACTGTGCTTTAGGCCTTATTTAGGCTAGACGAGTGGTCAGAAAGGCCCCCTCCAATCACTTGGCTAGTCACATCAAGCCCTAGCACCTATATGATTGTTCCAACTCTATTGGCCTTATGGGAAGCTCCAACCCTTTTTATCATATATGTGCTAGAAGGCGGTGGTTGAGGGTCTACATGTATTTCTGGTTATAAAGTTAAACTTTATTTGATGGGAGGTTCTAGTTCTGGAGCTCTGGGGAATGTGGAGTACCCATTTATCAACATTAACCCCAGGTCTACTCTAACCTGAAGTTGTAATACCTGTTAGGGTCCAATTTATGGGTTAAATAGAAAAATGAGTTTAAAGAAAATGTGGGTAAAAAATGAGTTAAAAAAAAGAAAAATCTTGTACCCATCAAAAATAAGTAAAAAAAAAAAAAGATTTCAGGTTAAAATGACCCAACGGCCTGACATACCATAAAACCCAAACAACCAGCCAACCAAATACTGTTTTTTTTAAAAACTATGGCCCATGCCGTAGCGGGGAGGAGGATGCCCATTGGCTGGTGGTACTCGAAGCAAATAGCACTGGCCAATGGGAAGCCACCACCCAGCATCGGCATGGCCAAATAATCTCTTATAAAAGAACACTGACACAAAATGCCATATACAAAAAGTGAAGCCACAAAATGAAGTAGCAGGATATTGCTGAGATGCAAGCCCGAAGTTTTAACATTTTGGACTGGGTCACCTGTGCGAACCAGTATTATGTTGAAAGACCCGAAACTGGTAATGATAACAGGAAAAACATTACTGATGATACATCCCAGCGCATCTTGAAGATGTATTTTCCAAAAAGTAAAAAAAAATTCAGGTTAAAATGACTCAACGGTCTGACATACCATAAAACCCAGCCAACCAAATACTGTGTGTAACATGGAGGGCTCGATTGAAAGAAATTACGTTCATTTCATAATTCCATTAACATATCCATTTGAAGGAGTGTGCAGTTTCTATCCTTATTTCATACTGGATCTGGTTGGGTCTCTGTCATTCTGGAACGGAGTTGCTGGTATTATGTGTCTGTTGTTGGGCTGGTTTGCTTATCTCGATTCTTTGAGGTGTCTGGAACAACTTGGGAATCTCTTGGGATATCTTGTTTTGTGCCATTGATAGTTTTTAATAACGAACACAAGACGATCATATTTTTTTCTAAGCTCATTTATTTTTTCTCATAAACACAAGTTGGAGATTTGCTCTCAAACAGACACACCACCATTGCAATACATCTCCAAAAAGCCACAACCAGACTAGCCAAAATTCTTCATTTTCTCTTGTCACTCTTTGATCAATCAGAAGCCAAAAGTTCAGTCATTGACACGCCATCCTTAATTCTAGTTAATTTCCACTATTATATGATTTATAAGTAAAATCTTTGGTTTTACCACATCTTATTATTTTACATATATGGGAAATGTTTTTTTTTTTTTTTTCTTCTTTTTTCCCCCCGTTTTACAAATTTCTATATTTCTGCAGAAGCGTATATTTTTTTTTTTAGTAAAAGTGACTTAGGTTACTTTGCCCACTCGTCACCAAAAATGTAAGAGATTGGTGCTTGTTTAATTTTTTTATAATTATAAAGTTTCCATAGTTACTGAGTTGAATGATCCCAACGTCCGTTTTTCATCTTGCTGCCTTTCTGATTCCGTCTGTCATTAATTATACAATTCAATGAGAAAATATTGTGCTGCAATGTTATGTGCACATTGTTTGAATACCAACGGATTATTTATTATTACATACAATCCATCGTGTAATTCTTCCCATATCAGAGTCCAAGTTGTAGAAAACAATCCGAGTAATTTAAAAAATGTGCAGTAAAGGAATATATTTCCCTTACAAGATATCTGGACTCGTCCAACGGAATACATATAAAGATACGAATTCACGATGTTATTCATAGTTGAGTTACATAGTAGTCTTCGCAGTCGAGTCATTACAAATCGAGTAGCTAGTCATACTGTTGGAGACCTGCGCGTTGTCGCTATTATCTATTTTCCTGTACAAAAAGTAATAAACTTTTTCCGGATTTTCAATTTTATATTTGATAAATTCAGTCACAGCAATGTCTGCATTTCTTCAGAAGCGTACATTTTTAGTATTAGAGTAAAAGGGACTATGAATACTTTGCCCCGTTGTCACCAAGAGATTGGTGTTTGTTTATTTTTTTCTAATTAGAAAATTTCCACGGTTACCGAGTTGAATGATCCCAACGTCCGTTTTTCATCTTGCTGCTCTTCTAATTCCGTCTGTTATTAATTACACAATTCAATGAGAAAATATTGTGCTGCAATATTATGGGTAAACATTGGTTGAATATTTAACGAAATAATTCTTTTTAATGATTTTCTACACATATAACTAAAATCTTGTGTTTTTCCACATCTCATTTTTTACACAGTGTAAATGTTGTGCTTTCTTTTGTTTTGTTTTTAGTAAAAAAAAAGTTGAGCAAATATTAAATTTTAAGAGTATTTACGGGATTCGAGGAGCTCTTATATCTCTGTAATTGTAGGCAAATTGTCGGACAAAGAAGACAAACACACAATGAAAGTTTAACACATGTATTGGCAAATAATACAAGAACTTGTTTCAAATTTTATTGGTATTTGCTACGAGACTTATCTGTGATTTAAGCAGAGTTCTTGGAGTAGTGGTGATAACGGCGTATTCTGTTCGTCGGTAGGAAATGTTGACAAGACGCTTCGTCTCGGTAGTTTCTCGTCCTTCAGTAAGTGTGCTATTGTACCCGCCTTTTAACGTATGCTGATACAATGCCTTAGAACTGAGCTGGTTGTAGAGTTCTGTGATAAGTGGGCCCTGTTTTGGGCTTGGTGATGAGAGCTTTCAGTTTTTACATCTCTCCTCCAATAACTGCTTTGCGATAAGTGGAGAAATTTGGTTTTGGCGCCAACATACGATGTTGGCGATTCGCCTCCTAGCGGCAGGGGGAGATAATTAACTGTGGAATTTCCAATAATTTAGGTCAAGTTTTGCTGCTGTGAATTCTAAAAACAGTGCATAAATTTGTTTTTTCAGATTTTTGTAGTCCAAAGTTAGAGGTGCATATTATCCACATATTAATACTGATGTTCCTTAATTGTACAACCATTATCATCTTGCAACACCCTCTGGTTAAAAATGAGACCATCCAAATAGTCCAAGATGAAATGAAAAAAAAATGTAAATCCTGATTATCTGTTGTTGCTTATCCGCCGAATTCTTATTTCTCATGAATGTTGTCACCTCAGCTAAATAATGGACCATTCTGTTTTTATTATACAGAAAGTGAAGAAAAAGCACATGCTACACAGAAAAATATTATAAGAAAGAAAGAGTGTAGGGAAAAAGAAACATAATAGAATAAAAAAAAAGAAAAATAGAGAGAGAGAGTGGAAGTGATAATGCTAATCGGTTTCAATCAAACATAATGAAAAGAAAAGAAAAAGAGAGATGGAGAGATAAATCAAGATTATTATACTATTTAGCAATAGCTCTTAAGTAAACATATCAAATGTTGTAATAATTAAATTATCATACTGTGGTATATCTACAGGTCCTGCTAGTACATAAATAATTATGGCACATGGAATTTAAGTGCAACTGTAACAACTATTATGTGATAGAGGTCGTATCATTTTATAACAGCAAGTAGTGGAAAAGTGATCAAATCAACCCATCCCACTCCTTTCTATTTGAACTCAAGGGAGTAACGCTGTTTGATATGCTGATAGGAAGATTTCTTTGCACAAAATTCTCGACTCTTTTGTTGGATCATCTTCCTTAATGTGTCATCAGTGACGGAAAATGGGTTTTTCGAAAAAGTATACAGTAAGGCTGTGTGTAGGATTTATGCTTAATGATCATAGAGAGGTTCATCATGGATGAGTGAAAGGAACCTGTGCAGCTGGGGGAGTCTCTGTAGCCTTACCCCAACCCCCAAAGTAATTTTTAGAATATGTCCATTTCAGAACTGTTTTAAGATCATATAATTTACAGATGATTATACATAAGTGAACAATAAATAAATGGATAATTTTTCTTCAAAATAATTCCCTTGACATTTAACACATTTATTCCAGCGATTTTTTTGTTGGTCGAAGCACCTCAGAAGCACTTTTTAGAAGCTGTATTCTCATCTTTCTATTAATATGCTTGTTCCTAAATCTTCAGTCCGTTATCATCCTGCAACACCCTCTTGTTAAGAATGGTTCAAGATGCAATCAAACATGTAAATCCAGATTATCTGGTGTCACTTAATCGCAGATTTCTTATTTATCCCATTTTATTATACCCAATTTAAAAATGAAACTTTCCAAATCGTCTTATGTCGCTTAATGACCAGTGTAAAATTAAAAGGAATTGAAACAAAAAAGTTAATAGTTTGATTTGTAATATAGAAATTTTGAATTACAGAATATATTTTTGTAATTTTGATCTAATGTCGTCTCAGCTTCCTGTCTTAATTTACGCAATCTTTTAGTTTCCGGTTCAACATAGTTATTTACTGAGTTGTTTTTTGTCACTTGTTTGTTGGCAAATTAATGGTTTTTTTTAACATCACCCCCCGATTTTTAATGGCAAATCAATGTAAATATTTTACATCCCTCTTTTAAGAAGAGTGAGAGAGGGTTAAATCAAGATTATCATACGTTTTACATATTGAACTATTGGTAATAGCTCTTAATTAAACATGTCAAACGTAATAATCAAATTATCTTACAGTGGTATATCCACAGGTCCTGCTCGTATTTTTTAATGTCCTCCATTTCTCTTGAGATTAATTTTTCGTTTAGGAAACAAGAAAAAGTTGCACGGAGTTTGAATATTTAGCGTCTTCGTACTGCGGCCATTTTGTTTATTCTCCAAGCGTTTCATTAACCAGGCAAATAGAATTATAATTTTTTTTTAAGACAATGGCACGTAATCTGGTTTTACTTTTTTTGCATTGCATCTTGGACGGTCTCGTTTTTAACCAGAGGGTGTTGCAGGATGATAACGGACAGAAGGTTTAGGAACACGCGTATTAATATATAGATGATTCTAATCAAGTATTTAGAAATGAATTAGATTTTTTGCATTAAATAACCAATAAGGGGTTGATGTGCTGTAAAACAAACAAGCCAATCCAAATCATAACTTCTGGTTTGTGTTTTCCTTTATTTTTAGAAGTCATGTCATCGGGGACTCGGGTATTTGGGTAAAGGGGGGGTGTTGCTTTCTCTTGTCCGTAGGTTTTAGCCAACTTGTAATTGGGCCCAGATGTGTGACTGTATTTCTTGTTATTGGTCTTCCTCTGTTTCCGTCATTTGAGATAGAGTTAAAGAAGTGCCATTATCAGCATTTGATTAAGAAACATGGCCTCCAAAAAGCCCGTGTTATTTTAACCAACAGACAAGGTTTTTGCATTAAGCAACACTACATTCACTCACAATTTGTCAATTAACTCATTACTTACTCATTCACTCCAACCGCCCTGTCGGCTAGGGCGTTAGAATGCACCGACTGCACCTCTGCAGAGGGGTAAGACTCCCCCAATGGGGCCACCTGTTGGCCGTGGGTGGCGACCCGTGATGTTTAAGGATAGAGCCCAAGTGTCTGAGCAGTTCCTGACTTGCAAAAAAATTGCCTGCTGATGTTTGCATCTTTGGCCGATTTGGACGGCTTTCACCTGCTGCTATCCAATCAGCTGACTGCCGATTTGACCCGGAGTGAAGTGGTGGATGCATGTTTCATCCGTTGTCACATATTTATGCAAAAACTCCTTTTTGTTGCGTTGAAACAGTTGCAAACAACGCTCTGAATCGTCGACGCGTTGTTGTTTTTGATAGACTGTGAGCAAACGCGGCACCCACTTTGAACACAGCTTTCTCATTGACAAATATTCATGCAAAATGGTCAATAAATTGCCTTATGATATCCTCAACTCCTCTGCTCACACGCAACTTCAATTACGATCGGCCGAAAAGAGGTTGTGGAGTTTTTTGGTGTTTTCCTGGACAACTGCTGAATTTGGGCAACCTGAGCGTTCAGAATCATTTGTGTTGTACGAGTGCGTTTAAAGTCAGCATACCACTTCTTACCCGTTGTTCCCGATGGAGCAGAGTCCGAATAACACTTATGAAGCCATTGCTTTGCTTGAACAATATTTTTCCCATCAGAAAGCAATGCTTTATCAACACACGACATTCAGGTTTTTCCATTGTTTTGAAAATTTGCAACAGTAACTTCACTTAAATAACTGTCATTTGTAAACTAATAATCCGATTGTGCTCAAATTTTGACACTTATCATTTGAAGGTTAGTACTTTATATGTGGGTTTTTTTTTATTAGTGGCGCCATCTACATGTCAGGCCCGGGACTTATTGAGTGATGTGTTATCTTTTTCCTATCTCTACTTTTATATTCTCTCTATCCTCCCCTTCCATCATTATCTCTTTATTCCTTTTCCCTCTCTTTACTTTTATATCCTATATATACAAAAGAGTCACAAGGTACTTGAGGAACATGAAGAAAGTTTTAAACAACAAAGAGGTGGAAACCCCCTTACTATTTCTGAGGATGTCTGGGAACAAAGACAGACACCAATGGTAGCTGCTGAGGAGCAAGCGACTACGCCTGTCTCTTTTAATGGCATGTTCGTAGAAGAGAGATATTCTAGGGTTCACTGTCATGTGACCTAAAATGACATGTTATGTGGGGAAGCCCCTCCTTAAGATAAACAGAGAGACAATTCTATTTTGTCTTCCAAAAAATGCAACCCTTTTAGAAGTTAAAATCAAAACTGGTGAAGTAAGACCCAGCATCAAACGTCTGCTGACTTGTATGTATCCTGTGATGAGTTATAATCCTGGTAGCCATTTTAAAAAGTTTGATGTATTCCTTGAAGTAGTTATAAGGGAGAAAGAATGTAGTTTCTGTAGATACTCCTTGTCAGTCAATTTGTAGTATTCTTGGTAGAAAGATTGCTAGCGTCAGTTACTCCTTGTCTGTTAATATGTAATATTCCATCTGGGAGGTAATCCATTCGGCAAATGATTTTAAGACAACTTATCAATGACCTTAAATACATTTGTTTTTTCATTGGTCAATCCAGCTACAGCTACTTGGTAGAGTCTATAAATATAAATGGTGACTTTTTGTACAGCCTATACCATAGGTATTCCAACAATGAGAAAAGTCTAAGAAAATGTACTCTGAAATAAAATCTGCAGTGTGTACAGGTCATCTTTGACACTGTAATGTCTCCCATGTGACAGAAGTTGCAAATTAACATAACATATTACCACACAAAATATATTTCTTCAAAACTTTGCTTTCGTTTGAGGAAATAGATTTTAATATTTTAAAATGTTATCACTGTTACAACTTGATTATTAGGTAAAAAGCAGCACATTGGAGGTGTTGGGGGTATATTTTCAATTTGAATTCTAGTTATATTTCATTCGTTTCGTTTAAAATGACAATCATTTCTGTTTTAAATATTGAAATTGCTACATTTTCTAACCAGTTGCTATGCTAGAAAAAAACAAGGATTTTTGGTTCATTTTAGCAGCTTATCTTTGTCCTCAAACTGTTACATAATCTATGCGGTTGCATAAGATTATTGTCAATCCCCTGTTATTTTGAGGGGATGACCCCTTTCATATCATGGCCGGGTCCTTCCATGGAAAATTACAGAAGCCCGCCAAATATGTGAAGTCACGTGGGACCTTTTGAGTCCCCAGTTTTCAGTTAGACGTCAGGCAGAGAAGTCGGCCATTTTAGGTCCTGCCTAAACTGGAAATCACGCGCGCTATATTAGTTAGCAGATGTCTGGGTTGGGGATTGAAAATAAAGTAACATCAAAATAAATCGAAGTCTTGTATTTATTATCTAAAAACTAACAATGACACAGGGCTTCTGATAGAGAGAAATCCCTAACAGAAAACCAGACCGAAGTCCCCAAGTCAACTCCAGACGTTAGAAGATTCCAGATCAAGTCAAGTCAAGATGAATATATAGCAAAGACGATCAGAAGCATACCAAGACGGCCAAGAAATAGAATTAAAGAAAGAGGTATGCCACATTATAATTATTTAGTGCCAGTGAAGAAGGCGCCATGCAACAAAACAATAGTGCAAATAAGAGATCTAATTTTTGGTATCAGTATTTAATATACCAACACACAACTTTCAATGCTTGGAGAATTTGATATTTAAAAATAAGTAAAAAATTAACCTACCCTATTGCACAGTCACCATTTATCTTTCTATGCTTATCACTGGGCTGTCACAATATAGACACAGAGGAGGGTGGCATAAGTGATGTACAAGCATGTGTCACTATAATCCAAAGACAGATGTCTTACTACCTTATTATATTACGCATCTTGTACATTTTTCCAAGTGGAATTAGTGATTAATCAGAATGTTTGAGTTGTTATTTTAGTGGTAAAGATTGCTATCATCTATCATGATGTGGTAATCATCATATATAAAGGGTGTGGCAGAAATACTTCCCACATTTTAAACTGTCACCTGTGTAGTACAGGTAAACTTAGGCCAGTGATAATGATAGCTTCATCTTCTTCTATATATAATGGAGATTCAGTATCTGTCTGTAACTGAAACTACATCACTGCTTACTTCACAATTCTCTCAGGAATTGCATAAGTAAAAGTAAAAAGTAAAGACGTCGGGACGGTATAAAGTCGGTATCAGCCAGTCAGTGAGGGAGTCTATCCCCTTTTCAATAGAGCTAAACCAAGGAGATTGTTTTTGGCATCTGGGTGGAGATGATCAGCTCCTTACTTTACCGCACAGATCCCTGTGCTACTCATACGCTGAGTTGACGAGAACCAGTATCGAAATAGGAACCTTGTGGTTTCTAGCCGAACGCTTTACCGACTGAGCTAACCTATAGTCAAAACCATAAATACATAGAATAAAAACAACCCTGCATAATATATACACAGAAATTAAGTCTGCAACATTAAATGGTCCACATTGTTCGTTAAAACAAGTTTGATAAATACATGCTTGGTATTATTGATTTATATAAAGTTTGTTTTATTTCAATAAATATTTAAAGTTTTATAATGTATAGAACTTTACGAGGAAATCATTTACAAACAAGAAATAGTAAAGGGGCCAGGTTAGCTCAGTCGGTAGAGCGTTCGGCTAGAAACCGCAAGGTTCTTAGTTTGATACCGGTCCTCGCCAACTCAGCGTATGAGTAGCACAGGGTTCTGTGCGGTAAAGTAAGGATCTGATGGTAGGTGTGGCGCTCCACCTCAGATGCAAAAAACAATCTCCTTGGTCTAGCGCTAGTGAAAAGGGGATAGACCCCTCGCTGATTGGCTGGTACCGACATTAGGCCGCCCGACGACTTTATTTTAGTTTTACATTTAATTTTTAATTTTATACAGTGAAAAAAAAGTATTGTTTTTCCTTATGGCTAGGACTGGTGTACATGTTACATTTGTTGTTGAAAAGCTTTTTCAGCCCTATCAGCTGGGGCTGTAGAATACACTGACTGCACCTTTGTAGAGGAGTAAGACCCCCCTCCAATGGGGCCACCTGTTGACTGTGAGTGATGCTTAAGGATGGAACGCTGGTGGCTGAGCAGTCCATGACATGCAACACTCCACTTTGGCCCTTACTTAAGTTAGACAGGCAGTCAGAGAGGCCCCCTCCAATCAATCAGCTGGTCATGTCAAGCCCTAGCATCTATATAATTGTGTTGACCCTATTGCCCTCATGGAAAGCCCCAACCCTTTTTATCATATTGGTGCTAGAAGGCGATGGCTGAGGGACTTCATGTCCTAAGTATGATGTTAAACTCTAACTGATGGTGAGCTTCCAGTTCTGGAGCTCTGGGGAATGTGGAGCACCATTTCACGATTGCTCCCTGGTCCACTCTGACCTGGAGTGGTAGGACCTGTTAGGGTTCCATCTATGGGTTAAATAGAAAATTTGTTTACAAAAAAATTTATTTAGATAAAATAAATTGAAAAACTTTTCTGGATTGAAAATATAAGATTTTTGAGCAATTTCATATGTAAATGTATCAAAAACAAGGATTTTGGAAAGGCGTCATATTAGATGATCTTTAAAACTAAATGCTCAAAAATTGGTGCAAGTTAGAAACCTACTTTTTGGTATCAGTATTTATAATACCAATACCAATTTTGCCCAGTTGAATCATTTTGATATTCAAAAAAAGTTGAAAATCGACCTACCCTAATATACAGTTATTAAATGTGGTGTTGTATGGTACAAGGCCATACAAGTCATTCACATAATAATGGAGCTTTGAACATACTATCAAGGATGGCTCCTCTCTCTCTCTCTCTCATATATATATATATATATATATATAACTAGCAAAAGTATGTGCCCTCTGGGTGCAAGAATTTAATGTTAAAAATATCATATTAAATCAGAAAGACTAACAAAACTAAATATGAGTGGATATAAAAAAATCACTTATTTTAAACTTATTCTAATTGATTTATTTATATGATATATAGGATTGCTTTTAATACATTTGAATAACATGATAGTATTAGAAATCAGAAACAGCAAATGATTATTTATTAAACCCAGTTTTGTTAAAATCATTATGCAAATTATTACTACTATATACTATGTAAATCTTTATTTCTTAGAGATATATAACACATATTTCAGGATTTTAAACACATTAATAACCCGCTCCTTCTGGGCTAGGCTCTATTAATGAAATTAACAGTGATTCCAGGGGGCCACCCACCCAGCCAACACCTGCTCCCTTGATTTAAAGGGGAAGAGCTGGGTTTATTGCCCAGTGCCTGAGGTACCCCCCTACAGGGGAATGCTGATGTCATTCACACATTTTTTTGTGCCCACCATCCCATGACCTTCAGTTGGTGGGTGATCCGCATACATTGGATGCTTGGTAGATACTGCATTAATAACATGCAGTTTTGCGGCAAATTTAACTCTGCTAGACTCTAATGGGATTTTTAGGGCTGGGTTAGCTCAGTCGGTACAGCGTTTGGCTAGAAACCTCAAGGTTCCTAGTTCGATATCAGCCCTCACCAATTCAGCGTATGAGTAGCGCAGGGATCTGTGCGGTAAAGTGAGGAGCTGATGGTAGGTGTGGTGCTCCACCTCAGATGCTAAAATAATCTCCTAGGTCTAGCGCAAGAGAAAAGGGGATAGACTCCCTCGCTGTCTGGTTGATACCGACATTAAGCCGCCCCAACGACTTTTTTTTTACTTAGACTCTAATGGAGATCATTGTTAATAAACAAAATGTTAATTAAGATTAGATAATGATTATTTCATAATTATTGAGAATAAAACTTAAATAACTAAGGAAATCTTGACATCAGTGATGACATAGTTTTAGTTACAGATAGATAGTTACATAATCTCCATTATAATATATATATATATATATAATCCATTATTCTTACATTAACAAAAAAGCATCAATATATTTTATTCTAGGTATCATTTGATTCCCACTTTCCTAAAATAGTTGGTTTTCAGTATTTACAATGCACTATCTTATTCATTCTTTTCATTATCAAATTCCTAAAATTGAGTCATATGATTGGCTTAAACAATTCTGTAACCCCAAAACTTTTTCTTCTCCAGAAGAATTAAGTGAAATTTCTTGACCATTCCAAAAATGTTAATCTTCAACTGTGTCAAAAGCTTAAAGCTCCTTTGTTTTGGGGGAATTCTTTGGTTTGTTGGGTTTTTTTCTTTTATGAAAATGATAGAGGTGGAACTTGATTGTTTTTTCTTTTACTTTTTTAATTGAAAAAGACAAAAGAAAAGAGCCTCCATTTTACAAAAAAAAACACAACAAAACAAACAAACAAAAAAGCATCAGAAAACATGCTTCAGTGTTTTTTCCATGCTTCAAAAAACATCTCCTAGAAAGACAAATGGCAAAGGTCAATGAAGAGGAAAGAATTAAAGAAATTGGGGAATTATTCAAACTTTTTTTCTTTTTCATTTATTTTTTTATCCATCCTTTTCATCTTTTTCTTCCTCTTTTTTTAATTCATTTTGGCTTTGTCTCCTTTCTTTCATCTTTTAACATACATTTTTCTCTAGGATTTTGTTTTTCTTCTTTCTGCTTATTGTATTGTGGAAATCAAAGAGTTCACAGTTGAATGCCTGGAGTGACACAGAAAATGAAAAAAGCTCAAAATGAAGGTATGAAAACAAAAGAGATATGAAGAACAAGGAACAGAAGAAGTCAACAGAGAGGGAGAGAAAAAATAGAGAGGGAAAGATTTGTATAAGAGAAAGGAGAGAAAAAAAAGAGGTATGAAGAACAAGGAACAGAAAATAGAGACTTGGAAATTCAAAGAGAAAGGAAGTAGAAATAAAGGAGAGAAAGGAGAAAAGAAAAGAGGTATGAAGAACAAGGAAGAGAAAAAGAGTTAGAAAGAATGCAATAGAAAAGAGGAAAGAAAGATTTGTATAACAGAAAGGAAGTGGAGAGAAAGGAGAAAATGAATTGTAAAAAGGAGTGAACGAAGGGAGAGCAAGGAAAAGAAATCAGAGGTGAAAGAAAACAGAAGAGAAGTGATAATCTTCAGAGTAATAAAGTGAAGAATTAGATAATAATCATTAGATGATAATCATTACAGTAACAGTAATAACTTTAGTAATAATGATGATTAAAAATAATAATAATAATAATGATAATAGAAGAGGCAACAAACATTATTTCCAGAATACAAATAACATGTTCATCATGAAGAATTCTCTTGGAGCTCACAGAATAGTTTTTAAAGAATAAAAATAGACATCAAAACAAGAAAGTTTAGTAGCAAAAACTGGAGTGGCCATCCAATCTTATGAAGGTTTGTTTGACAAAAGGGATATAAAGGTTTTTTGGTGGGAAGGGACAACGATGAGAAATAATGCTTGCTATATACAAAGCAAAGAATACTTGCTTAACAATCTGCCGCTATAAGAAAGAGTTGGGAGGAGGGAAAAAAAAGGACCCCAGCACCCCCACCCCGTTGCAAAAAAAAAAAAAAAGAAAAAAAAAATTCTTCCGATTTTCAAAAGAATGATATACACAATGCTTTCTGATTTATTTCTTTTGTTGTTTGTGTAAGCATTTTTTTTCTTTTTTCTTTTTTTATTCTGAGACCGTGTAAGAATTGAATTTGCCAAATGATTCGTCTGGAAGCGTAAAAGATTCAGGGGGGGGGGGGGGGGCACCTAGACAAAGTGTTAGCTATTTTACACTCACTTGCCATGAGATTGTTCCAGGAGTGGTCAGTTAAGTGGAATACAATTCGCACATAACAGGCAGCAGCTCAAGCATTGTGACAAACATGTCTGTATTTCTTTTAAAGAATTCATTCTAGCCTGACTAATAATCGACCTCTGATTCATAAGGGTCAAGAAGCCTTTCTTTTTCTCTTCTTTTTTTTTGGCAGGGGGTAGGGGTGGAGTAGAGGGATTGTAACTGAAAAGGAATCTAACTGCTCAGTTTCAGAACCTCAAGTTCAATCTTCATCTGCCCAAATTACCCTGAGGTTAAATTTACTCCACAACAATAACAAAAGGGAAAGGTTGCAACTTTTTTTTATAAAAACATACTAGGGGCATTCCGAAAGAAATGCTGCCAATATATCTCCACAAAAAATTCAACAAATGCAGAAAGTTGGATTGATTATATATTTAGACTTAGATATAAATGCTCTATCCATGATATTGAACACTGTTTACTTATAAATATAGCACCCATATCATCTATTTATCTATGTATCTATCTATAGATAAATAGATAGATAGGTGCTATATTTCAAAATTTATATCTATAAAAGTGCCAACGACCACACTAATCAGCCAGTCTATAAATTCTTGAGAAAGAGAGCTCACCCCTAGAAATATTGAATGAAAGAAAATGGAACTTAACAGATAACATCTAACAGAATTCAAACCTGTTTAACTCCACTCAATAAATTGACCTTGTATCACATCCTACTCATGCAGTGGGGTTGGTAACCATGTATGTATATGTATATATATATATTTCTACTGTTAGTGATTGTGTACAGGCCAAGTGTTTTGAAATGGACTGTGCATGGACTGTGATGTTAGAAAATTCATAGTAACTGAAATAAAGGAAAACTTCTGTTTAATTAATATTTAATATTCAATTGTGTCTTTGTTCTATTCTGAAATTATTCTTCCTCCAGCTATGGGTGAATAGTTGGACAGAATGCATTTTTATAGTAAAAATCACTTCCAATGCATTTTTATAGTAAAAATCACTTCCATTGCATTTTTATAGTAAAAATCACTTCCATTGCATTTTTATAGTAAAAATCACTTCCATTGCATTTTTATAGTAAAAATCACTTCCATTGCATTTTTATAGTAAAAATCACTTCCATTGCATTTTTATAGTAAAAATCATTTCTATTGCATTTTTATTGTGAGAATCTGTCTCCATGTTTGCTCAAAAACTAACACATTGTTTTAGACAAATCTTTTAATATTCACATCATTCATTCGACTTATAATTTATGAAACAAATTTTGTCCCTCATTTTTCTTTATGTACTTGTTTGAGTAATTCAAGTAGCTGGCTGGTACCTTAGTCTGTCTCGTGAGTAGCTGGGACATTTCTAAAGATGCTGGTCTGACTTTTGTTCTTCTATTGATGACTCTGGTTTGTAGAAGCTGATTCACCATTATTCACAAAGACAACATAAGGCTTATATTTTGAGTGATCACATCATTTTATTTTCAACGAGGCTTCTTAACCGCGTCCAGAGTGAAGCAAAAGATGATGCCTACATCATGGTGTCTTTCGCTAAACTGCTTACTGACTAGCAAAACTTCTGTTCTCCTGTTTCCCGGTGGCATAAGCCAGGGGGGTCAACTACCAGTCATTACCCCTCCAATTTTGAATTTCAATTAAAATCTAACTACACCCTCAATATATAACACATGGTCTGAAGATTGCAGAGGCGAGAAAGTATTGGTAACCAGGCACTGTTGACTCCATGTCTACACTACCATAACTGAATTCATTTTGGTACTAATGCAGAATAGTGCGCAAAAGATAATATCATTAGATTAGGTATAAAAAGCATTACATTTCACGGAAATACCTGAGACCTTTGAGACACTAGGGTTAGGGTTAGGCTACTTTGGGAGTTTCCGACATCTAATGCTATTTATATGTAAAATGTGATTCTAATGATATTATCTCTTGTATAGCATTATTCAAATCCTGTATGAGGCTCTTTGCATTTCACACAGCACTAATACCCTTGAGATAGGTATGAATCCAACAATTGTACCTCCACCTATGGGTAAATAATAGGGCGGACTAGGCTCTTTAACCTTGGTATGACAACCAGTCTAGGAAAAGAAAACTCTGAATTCAAACCTTTTAAGCTCTCCTTAAGAAATTGACCTTATGTCACATCCTTCTTGTGTAAAGGGGATGGGTAAATATACATATGAACAAGAGCCTTAAGTTTGTGCATATAGGAACATTCTTTCTATGCTATTATTATTATCAGAGGGCTTAAAATATGTTAAATATCACCTACAGAGGGTTACCCACACCTTAAAAAAAGATTTATCCTGGCTATGACACTAAACTGCATCTGATAGTGAGCCTCCAGTTGCCAAAATCTGGGCTAGACGGGCGGTCGGAGAGGCCCCCTCCTATTAATCGGCTGCCCATGTCAAGCCCTAGCACCTATATGATTGTCATAATACTATTGCCCTTATGGCAACCCCACAACCCTTTTTCTCATATGGGTGCTAGAAAGCGGTGGTTGAGGGTCTTCATGTCCTGGGAATGACGTTAAACTCTATCTGATGGTGAGGTTCCAGTTCTCTTCATCACCATTGCTCCCAGGTCCACTCTGACCCGGAGTGGTAGTACCTGTTAGGGTTCCATCTATGGGTTAAATAGTAAAATATGTTAATAAAAATTGAGTATCAATTAAGAATAAATTTATTTCAAAACTTTCTCGGCATTAAATGACCCACTGAGGTTGATATGCCGTAAAACAAAGTAAACAAAAAAACATTCTTCTCCTAGACTGGTTGCCTAACCAAGGTTAAAGAGCCCAGTCTGTCATAGGAAGTGCCTATTCTACTGTCAGGTTTACTGAACCGGAGTGGTAGCATTTGTTAAGAGTCATCAATGGGTCAAATAGATCTGTTTAAAAATGATTTGTATTTAATTGGGCTGTGTGCAAAAAAAAAAAACCCTTAAACTGCTAGACAGATAAGAATTCTTGATACCATATTTTGCAAACTGCTTCCTTCAGGTTATCAGTGGTGCTGAAACCCAGGAATGAACCAGGGACCTTCAATTATCAGACAGTCTAGTCATCATAATTGTTTTGCTCTCCCAGCAGTTCTAGTCTTCTCACTAGCACTATCCAAATATATCTTCTCTTCCACTCGTTTCGACAGCCAAAATGCTACTGCAGACTTTTCTCCCCGATCTGGGAGGGCAGGTCCCTAAATATCCCATTGCTGTGTTTCATCTAGGCTCCTTACTCTGAATTGCACGTTCGACAATCATCAGCACACGTCAATCCTCACGACGAGACTTTACATACGGGTTGCTCTGCACTGCTCGTGCAGATTTTCACCAGCATTTCAGCAACAAAGAGGTGACGAGTTCAATTTCCGTGGTCACTCGCCACACTCCTCCCACTCACACAGGCCGCACATATCCGGACTCGTTTCATTCGTGGGGGCTGGTAATCTGCTCAGGTAATTTATGAGGAAGTGCGTCCCGGTCTCCTGCCTCAGAAATTGCTACCCGGTGACTATTAGAATTACATCACCAGCTATGTCGTCTTGGTGGTGTTACTTGAAAGAAAACAACCAACTTAGGGCATTAAATGTATTTTAGAGGGGGGGCTTCTCTTTTTTTGTCGTAATTCTTATTTATTTATCGTAATTTGTTTAGAAATTTATTTATAGAAATTTGTCGTAATTCTTGTTTATTTAGAGAAATTTGTTGTAATTCTTGTTTAGATATGAAGATGGATATCTATCTATCTATCTATCTATCTAACTCAATTTGTTCATTTTTTACTTTGTTTATATATATCTATCCACCCATCTCCATTTGTTTATATCAAAAAAGAGAAGCCCCCCCCCTCTAAAATACATTTAACGCCCTAAGTTGGTTGTTTTCTTTCAAGTAACACTGCCGAGACGACATAGCTGGGGACGTTATTTTAATAGTCAACGGGTAGCAATTTCTGAGGCAGGAGACCGGGACGCACTTCTTCATAAATTACCTTTGCTCGTCCACACCATATAACAGTAAATTATTTGTATTAAGAATAGTTACTTAAAGTTATAATAGTCTACCAAGGATTATTATTAGTTGCATGAAACCCTATGACTGTGGGCAAATTATCTATATTAGATAGTAATATCTGATATCAAATAACTGTATCTCCTTTTCAATAAATACCTACGAGTAATCCAACCATAATTAAAAATAGGAAACACAATGGGAACAGCGTATCAATTGTGCAGGAGATTATTTTGAAGTAGAAGAGTATAATAGAATTGGAGGTTTTGTTATAGCGAAGTTATTACTTAGTTGGGAGAAATAAGCAATTTGGTAGGTATTCAATTGAATAGATAGATTATGCTGAAAAAAGTCTCAAGAAACAACTACACAAAAGATATCAATATGAACATACAATGAATGTGATTCCTTAATATCTGGGTATAAAATAACCCTAGAAAGGTTAATGTGCCATTGAAATCAACCAACCAGTCAAGCATAAAAAAAAGTTGGGCAAAAGGCTTTTGTTTTTTCAGTTTTCCATTCCCGAAATTCATCTATATTCTGATATTAAGTGTTGAACCCAGAAAACTGTTCCCCATAAATATTTTTCCATGTTAGTGGATACAATCCTGTGGGATGAATAATACAGCGAATACAATAAACGCATTGGTTTCAAAGTTGTGTATTAACCACTTATCCTCAAGATAAACGCATAAGAAAAACTATATCCATATAGATAGATAATGATTGTAATTTGAGTATTGAATAACATAAAAATAATGGGAAGAAACATGAGAATTAAGGATAGGAAAAAGGTTTAATAAGCAAAGATACAAGGTGAACAGAGTAATTAGTAATTGCAAGGTTGAATTAACTATGAGATCTGATTGTTTCTCTCTTTTGAGGTTTTGTCAGACATTATTCATAGAAAAATAGATAATTCCATTGTCATTATTTAGGTACTATATGACAATAACTAGAACATATACAATTCTAGTCGTATTCCTATGTGCAACTATATTTGAAATTCAGACTGTCAGATTAGCTGATTTACTGAACTTTCTCTGTGTTCTGATATTAAGTTTTGACCCCAGAAAACTATTCCCCATAATTTCTTTTCCATGTTAGTGGATACAATTCTGTGGCATGAATAATACAGTGATCACAATAAATGCAATTCTCTGCTAAGAAGTAATAAAAATGAGAATATCTGTCACTGCAGATTGAAAAAGTACAATGAAAAACTACTCATAAAAAAAAGACATGGTTTTTACCCTTTAATAACAAGATTTGAAATTCTTTTCTTTAAGCTTTGATTTAACAACGTTCAGTGAATTTTTAAAAATGTTTTTTTCTTTCTTGTTCTTTACATCCCCATAAAGAACATTAATAAATTTATTGCAGTTGATTATATATTATTATCTCCCTTTCCAAAATGGAACATGAAACTGGATTCTCAATCAAATAACAGACCAACATTGACATTATTTATTTTATTTTTTTCCTTTTGGTTCAAATTTAGAAACTTTGTGACAATTTGTGGTGACAGTTTCATGTCTTTTCACATGTTCATTAAATATCACTTAATAATAATAAAAAAAAACATTAACAAAATTCTTGTTTATTCTCTCTTCTTGTGAATAACTCGACAATGATACATAAAGTAAATTTGTGATACCATAACGTAAAATTTGAGTCATGGAATATGTTGGCGTATATATATATAAGATGGATAATGGAATTTTTCCCATAATTTAGGATCCTATAATCATACTCACCCCTTCATCACCATTGCTCCCTGGTCCACTCTGACCCGGAGTGGTAGTACCTGTTAGGGTCCCATCTATAGGTTAAATAGAAAAACATGTGTTGATAAATAAATTGTATTATGCATTAAGAATGAATTTATTTCACAACTTTGTCGGCATTAAATGACCCACCGAGGTTGATATGCCATAAAACAAAACAAACCAAACCAAATATAATCATACTTTTTCCAAAGGGCCTGTTTAGCTCAGTTAGTAGAGCACCTGCCTAGGAATCAGAAGTCCCCGCCAACTCAGTGCATTAGTAGCACAGATTGGGTAATCTGATCTGTGTGGTAAAGTGGGGAGCTGACGGTAGGTGTGGCACTCAACCTTAGCCAAAAAAATATCCCTGGTCTAGGAGGGCTAGCAGTCCCTGCCAACTCAGTGCATGAGTAGCACAGATTGGGTAATCTGATCTGTGTGGTAAAGTAGGGAGCCGACGGTAGGTGTGGCGCTCCACCTTAGCCAAAAAAATGTCCCTGGTCTAGGGCTAGCAGTCCCCGCCAACTCAGTGCATGAGTAGCACAGATTGGGTAATCTGATCTGTGTGGTAAAGTGGGGAGCTGACGGTAGGTGTTGCACTCTACCTCAGCAAAAAAATATGCCTGTTCTAGAGAGCTAGTGAAAAGGGATAGATTCCCTAACTGTCTGGCTGATACCGACAATAGGTAACTCAACTAACTTACAAGTTTTTCCCAAGAGTATCAGTGCTATGCGAAATGCAAACAGCCTCATCCAGGATTTGAACTCGGGTCATCATATCTATTTCATATGACGGTAAATATTACACCACATGCCTCCATATATAACGGAAGATATAACTTGATACCATATAAAAAGTAAGTAAAGTTGTCGGGGTAGCCTAAAATTGGTACTGGCCAGACAGTGAGGGAGTCTATCCCCTCTTCACTAATGCTAGCCCAAGGA
This sequence comes from Doryteuthis pealeii, assembly GCA_023376005.1. NCBI lineage: Eukaryota > Metazoa > Mollusca > Cephalopoda > Myopsida > Loliginidae > Doryteuthis > Doryteuthis pealeii. Next base: position 41,941,116 of record CM042137.1, on the reverse strand, counting down.
AATTGTTTTTGGCATCTGAGGTGGGATCACCACACCTACCGTCAGGTTCTCACTTTACTACACAGATCCCTGTGTTACTCATACGCTGAGTTGGTGAGGGCCAGTATCGAACCTGGAACCTTGTAGTTCCAAGTCGGACGCTCTAACGACTGAACTAAACCGTCCCTCTCTGATCTCTTGGCTGGTAGTACATGTTAGGGTCCCATTTATGGGTTAAATAGATTTTTTTAAATGTGTTTAAAAAGGAAAATTGAGTTTTAAAAAAGAATTTTCAATACCTATCAAGAATGACTAAAACAAAATGTCTTCGGCATAAAATAACCCAAAAAGTTGACATGCCATACAATCCAACTAACCAACCATCCAATACCTCTAAAAAGGCTTAGTAGTTTCTATAGACTCCTTGTAGACCACCAAATACTTAGAGAGTTCCTGAGTTTTTTTTATAGACCCCAGGATGTTTATGAAGACCACTTTGAGAAACCCTGAAATACCCAATTGGTTGACCAGCCATAAAACCCAACCATCCAACACCTCTAATAAGTAAAGATAACACTGTAAAGTATGAGACAAATAAGAAAATGATAGTATAACTTATTGATCCTTAAATGGTTATTTCCTATCTAAGTCTAACATTAAAAAGGGGAACCACTCTTGACTGATAAATTATTTATTTATTTATTGATCTACTAGGAAAAAAGAAGACAGGGTTAGGGTTTAATAGGAAAATAAATAATTCATCATTCAAGAGTGGTTCCCCTTTGTTTATGTTAGACTTATAAGAAATAACCTCCTAAACTGTAGCACATAAACAGATTCAAGATGGATTGCTTTTACAAAGCTAAAGGGTTCCAACTACCCTACTATTTATCTACAGGTAAAAGTAAAAGTGGAGTCATGCCTTTCTTAAGGGTATTACTACCAAATGAACAGAAACTTTCTTAGCTAGAATTTGAACTCAAATCACCTATTTTATTTTCTGTATCCCTATCAGGTCATACACACCTCCAATGAGTGAACAAAACATTGTAAAATATACGGACATGGAATGGATAAATTAGAAAATGATAGTACAGATTATTGATCATAAATGGTTGAATGCAGTTTTAAGGCGTTTTTGTTTCCCCCAATTTTTTGTTTCTTCAAACATGAACGTTAATAATCCATAGCGAATTGTCTTTTAAGTTTCATGCTCCTTCGAACTTATAATGAGCAGAAAAACTTAATTATAAGCTTTATTAGCATAACTCTTCCAAAACAAAACACATGACTGCACACTTCTTGTGGAAAATATTAAATACACTTAGAATAATTATGTTACAAACATGTATCTATAAAGGTTAAGAAAAACCGAGAAAAAAAACACTCCTTTTTTTGGTGTCCAATATATCAACAATTGTAAAGCATTAAAAAAATATGTATGAAATAAAAGTAAAGAAAAATAAAAATTAATTGATCTTACATACATACATACGTGTGTGTGTGTCTGGGAAAGCCAGCAAGTGTAATAGTTAGTCCCCACCTGTCAGCCTGGCAGGTAGGGTTCGAATCAACACAAAGCACTGCCCTGTCTAAAAACTCTGCTGATGAGGCCTAATAGGCTGAAATGTACATACAGAGATTGACTTTTTCTCGATTTGTTTACGCCTTACATTTAAACTGATATGCACGCCTAATTCATTTAATTATAACTAATTAATTCTCAAATTAGGTATGACTTTAATTAAGCACATAATCTCTCCCAAATTGTTGGCTATTGCCATCTCAAACAGATTGTTTGTCTACTTCATATATATATGTATATATATATATATATATAATGTTGTCCACATCTGTTTCTTTGTCAGTATATCTGATGAGTATATATATTTATCTATATCATATATGTGCTATATATTTATCTTGTCTGTGAGATCAGATTTCCATCTTCCAGGCTGTGATTATATCAGTACTGCTGTATGGCTGCACCACTTGGACTCTAACAAGGCGCCTTGAGAATAAGCTAGATGGGAGCTGCACAAGAATGCTCCGTGCAGTCTTGAACAAGTCGTGGAAACAGCACCCCACAAGGAAGCAGCTGTATGGCCACCTGCCCCCATCTCACAAAACATCCGAGTGAGATGAACTAGGCATGCAGTACACTGCTAAAGAAACAAGGACAAGCTCATAAGCGACATTCTCCTGTGGAAGCCAACACTTGGACATGCTAATGTGGGCCGCCCACCAAGGACTTACAATGATCAATTATACCAGGATGCTAGTTGCTGCGCAGAAGACCTCCCAGGGGCAATGGATGATAGGGAAGGCTGGTGAGAGATTGTCAAAAATATCCATGCTGCTTGCACGACATGATGATGATGATATATTTATCTATAACATATATATATTATATATATATATATATATATATATGCATGCACTAGAAGAGCTGCCTTACTGGAGGAAATGGCATCACATACAACAGTAAAATTATTATATTATATATATGCTATATATTTATCTATATTATATATATATACTCATCAGATATATATATATATATATATATATATATACTAGAAGTGCTGCCTTACTTGACTAAAGGTAAATAATAAAATTCTTCTTTTTTTTTAAAGAAAATTGAAAAAATGAAGTGAGAGATAACAGACATGAAAAATACATTTCTATAATAAAATATTTTTCCTAAAATAAAATTGAAAAGCTTTTCACGTTAAGATTTTATATATATATATATATATATATATATATAATATATATAGTCCATAAATTCCGTGTGCACTTTAACAATCTTTTATTCTAAAGTGCACACAGACTTTGTCGACACCCTGCATATATATATATATATATATATATATATATATATTCATATATATATGCATTTTTTCATTTTTTGATTCAGAGCTGATTTTCTGCAAGAAAAGGTGTCACTTTTCAAAATCTTTTTCACGATTTAAATTCTCTGAGGACTTAACTTTATAAGAATTAAAATAATTTTGCATGCAGAAATGCTTTTTCTTAAATTTAAAAAATTAAATGAAAAAAAAAGGTAGCAGACTTTAAAAAAAATTATATTTCTACAAAGTTTTTCTAAAATAAAGCCAATTCAAAAAATAAATTCCCCACTTGGTTGGTTGAATTTTATGGTTATTGTATCCCAAAGACATTTTATTTTATTCATTCATAATGGATATTTTCAATTTTATTCAAACTCAATTTTTTTAAACATGATTTTTAAACTCATTCTTTTCTATTTAACCCATAGAGGGGGCCCTAACAGGTAATACCACTCTAGCGCAGAGTGGACCTGGGAGTAATGGCAATGAAGGTATCCACACTCCCCAGAGCTCCAGAATTGGAACTTCACCATTAGATGCAGTTTAATGTTATACCAAGGACACTAAGACCCTCAGCCACCACCTTCTAGCATATTTGATAAAAAGGATTGGGGATTGCCATAAGGGCAATAGGGTTGGGACAATCATATATGTGCTAGGGCTTCTTTGATAATATCTTTGTGGTTGGACACAAAATCAGATGAAATGACCAAAATTGTCTGTTGTTAAAGACAACAAATTAAAGCAAATACAGTTTTATTTTCATCTTGGCATCACTTTGAGTTACACTCTACTTGGGGTCGACAGGATGTGGGGAATTGTCTAAAGCAGGAACCCTGGGCTAGTCCAAACTCTTTGGTGTCTATCCTAACTCTACTCTTCAGAATAAAATGCAAGACTCTTTTATATAGATTCAATTTATTTGTCTTGTCAGAATCGCCCAAAACTCATCAATCATAAGTAGGTTCTGGTTGATTGAGTCTGCCAAATTCATTCTACTTAACTCCTGTGCTGACACGAACTTGTATTCCTATATACACACACACACCCATCCTGTCAGATCTTTTCTTCCATGCTGAACTCTGGCCTTCTCAAAAATCTGTAATAGTAATGGCCCTTATTGTGCCATGATGATAAGGGGTCTGAATATAGGTTTTCTTTCTCCTAGACTAGATGAGGTATCAAGGTAAGAGCTTACTTTGGTTTATATTTGATTTATATTCCCCATCTGGGGAAAGGAGGAGCTCTGAAAGTATTTGATTAATGAGAAGAAAGCCCCTTTGGTTTGAATTCCTTCTCTTATATCAGTTGCAATACCAAATTTAAAGAGCCCAGTCTTCCATACTATTTACCCATAGCTGGAGGGAGAATAGTTGGATTTGTACCTTTCCCAAGGGTATTAGCACTATGTGAAATGCAAACTGTCACGTCCAGGATTTGAACTCATCTTGTCCATTTCTTATGATGGTAAACATTACACCATACATCTCCATAACTTGGAAAAGAGATAATTTGTGTTTTATTAAGGGAATTAACATCAAGTAAGTAATGAAAAAGTTGGTGGAGTGGCCTATTGTCAGTATCAGCCAGACAGTGAGGGAGTCTATCCCTTTTTCGTTAGCGCAAGATCAGAGAGATTGTTTTGGCTGAGATAGGTGCCACATCTACCATCAACTCCCCACTTTACCACACAGATCAGATTATCCAATCTGTGCTACTCATGCGCTGAGTTGGCCGGGACCAGTATTGAACCAGGAACCTTGCAATGCCTAGATTAATGTTGTACCAACTGAGCTAATCCAGATGTTGAATGCAGCTTAGTCAAACACTTGACTCAGAACACAGTGTTTTTTTTTTTAAGATACAAACCAACCACTTTGTTTATCTTTTCTCAGTTTCCACAAGTAAAAACTATAGAAACACAATCTATAGTATCATAATTTTTATGACCAGCATTTGTGAGACATTATCAGTTGCTGATCAGAAGATACAAATTGTAATTAATAACAAGTGCAAGTTTGAACAAATAATCAACGTTCAGCATTTTCTTTCATTATTCTTTTCTTTTGTCCTTTTTCTATTTTTGCTTTGTTTTTCTTTCTTTTTTGTTTTTAAACCTTTAGCCTTAATGAACCATAATAAATATGTTTTTATTTCTTTGTCCCTTTTTGAGCCCTAATGAATACAAACAATTCATTAGAACCTCATTTCTCTCTCTTTCTCTCTCTCTCTCTACATGGTCTCTCTTTTTCTTTTCTTTTTGTGGTCTTAATGTTTTCTCTTTCTTTTTTCCTCCTTTTATTTTCATCTTCCAAACTTTATCGGATTCACTTGTATTAATTTAACTTTATTTCTTTCATTTTTATCTTTCTTCTTCTCAAAATACACTTCACTCTTTCTTTTTCATTTTTATCTTTCTTTCTTCTCAAATACACTTCACTCTTTCTTTCTTTCATTTTTATCTTTCTTTCTTCTCAAAATACACTCACTCTTTCTTTCTTTCATTTTTATCTTTCTTTCTTCTCAAAATACACTTCACTCTTTCTTTCTTTCATTTTTATCTTTCTTTCTTCTCAAAATACACTACACTCTTTCTTTCTTTCATTTTTATCTTTCTTCTTCTCAAAATACACTACACTCTTTCTTTCTTTCATTTTTATCTTTCTTTCTTCTCAAAATACACTACACTCTTTCTTTCTTTCTTTTTTATCTTTCTTTCTTCTCAAAATACACTTCACTCTTTCTTTCTTTCTTTGCATTATTCTTCCTTCTTTCTAAACCTTCATTGTAATATTCCTTTTTTCTTTCATTTATTCTTTCTTTTTTTCTTACCTTCAATAAATTCTTTCTTTCAACGATTTTTTTTTATTTGATTCTTTTTTTTTCTTTGGTTGCATTATTCCTTCTTTCTGTCTAAATTTTCATTGTAATATTTCTGTCTCTTTTTTTTTTTTTTCATTCTTTTATTCTTCCCTACAATAAGCCCTTTCTTTGATTCTTTCGTTTTTCTTTGGTTGCCTTATTCATTCTTTCTAAACCTTCACTGCAATGTTTCTTTCTTTCTTTCTTTCCTTTTGTCTTTTTCCTTTTTTCCTTTCCTTTTTGCTTTCTACTTTCCTTTTTTCTTTCTCTCTTTCTATCCTTCCCTTCAATAGATCCCTTCAAAAGTGAATCAAATTCTTCATTATTTCACTCTCTTGTTTTATATTCTATTTTATTTTATTCTTTTTTATTCTCGGCTTCAATCGAGCAATGTGGTAAAAAGAACTTGTATTGACAGTTTCATAGTCCTCTACATGTCTATGAAATATTATACGTTTGGTGGAGGTCTTTTTCCTTGCTCTTTTTTTTCTCCCCTCTCTAATCAGTGCATAACCCGATGCAATAAAAACAACAACAGAGAACTGCAACAGTTAACTGTCATGTGAGCATAATTACTGCTCATTACTCCAAATCAGCAAGCAAATTACCTTTGATCTTTTGTCTCATATACTTATAATTGCTGGTTATGGGTCAATGATTGAGCAATCACTTTGGTGTCCCCTCGTGCCATTTTATGACCTCAGGTCAATTATTGTTACTTTTTTTTGGTTGTTTTCTTTTATAACTGAGGATTTTAATCAGTTGTTTGCTTAAAATAATGAACTTAATTGGCTTTCACCATTTAACACTTCTGAAAAAGAAAAATGTTCCAAGTGATTTTAAATGTTTGAATATGGAGAGGCAATTAAAGTTCAAAAGTTTAAAGTAACTGATCAAATCTTTTGACAAATTTAATTATATTTTTTATTATCATATACTAATCAGCTAATTTTATGTTTTACTAATATTAAGGTTGCTATAATTCAGCCTTGTCATGTGTGATAGTGGAAATTGGTATCAAATGCTCTACTAAACTTTATTCTTCTATCACAGCCACAAGAATAAAGTAGTTTTAAGATATGTGTCCACCTCCCAAGAAGGAGAAAATATAATATTAACTTTAATATGGGGATCTTTATTAATTTGTGGCTAGGGATATAATTGCTCTGCTTTTTTGGTACTTCCCTTTGGCATGCATCAAGGATTGTCCAAGTGGTCAAGTAGAGTCTCTGTGGCACAATGGCAAATGAAACGGACTGTGACATCATAGTAAGTGAGTTCAAACTCCAGTCAAGCTATTATATTCACTTTCTGACTAATACTCTTGGAAAAGTTATGAAACCCCTCATCCAGGGTTAGCTCAGTTGGTAGAGCGTTCGGCCAGAAACCACAAGGTTCCTAGTTCGATACCGGTCCTCGCCAACTCAGCGTATGAGTAGCACAGGGATCTGTGCGGTAAAGTAAGGAGCTGATGGTAGGTGTGGCGCTCCACCTCAGATGCTAAGATAATGTCCTTGATCTAGCGCTAGTGAAAAGGGGATAGACCCCCTCGCTGATTGGCTGATACCGACATTAGGCCACCCCGACGACTTTACTTACTGTTCTTCTACAAGAATGGCTTTAGCATTAAATCACACATGAAGGTTTATATGCCATTAAACAAAGCAGCCAAACCATCAAAGTGGTCCATATAGACCATTTGGGTGAATAAAATTTTGTCTGGGTGAATAAAAGCTCCACAGAGGGAGGGGTGAATTTACTAGTTTGAATTTATAAATCCCTTCAAGATAGAACAAAAAATTTTGCAATAATCAGGGTTTACATTTTCAAATTTTATATTTGATGATTTGGATGGTCTCATATCTAACCAGCAGTTGTTGTAAGACAATAATGGTTGTACAATTAAAGAACATGAGTATTAATATGTAGATGCAATGGTAGTTTCATTAAAGAGAAGGACAGCAAACCTCATTGCCACAGCTTTTCCATAATTTCCTGAAATGGCAAAAACTCTACTATGGTAATTATTTTCCTGGACCCTCACCTGGCCAGATTAACACAAGATCGTTTTTTAACGTAGGGAGCTATTCACAAATCAAGGCTCATGTGTTGGCCAGTGCAGAAATTGCATGGCCCCATCAGGAAAAACACTGTTGGGGCCCTACTTCTTTAGTAGAGGAGGTGGGTGCTGTCAATGTGATAGCTCCCTGGGACCATGCAACTTAGGTCCTTACTTAGGCTAGACGGGTGGGTGGAGATGCTCACTTTGATCAATCGGCTGGTCATGTCAACCCCCCTACCACCTATATGATTGTCCTACCCCTATTGCCCTTATGGCAAGCCCCAACCCTTTTTATCATATATGTACTAGAAAGTGGTGTCTGAGGGTCTTAATATCCTGGGTATAATGTTAAACTTTATCTGATGGTGTAGTTGGAATTCTAGAGCTCTCGGGAATGTGGAGTATCCCTTCATTACCCTTACTCTCTGGTCCATTATGACCTGGAGTGGTGGTACCTGTTAGGGCTATGGGTCAAATAGAAAAGAATTAGTTTAAAAAATTGAGTATCCATCAAATATGAATAAAACAAAACGTCTTCAGCATAAAATAACCCAACAAGGGTTGGCATGTCGTAAAATCCAATTAACCAACAATGCAAATTATTTTACCTTCTTATTCACCCGTTATGAGGTAGGTGAGTACGTAAACTTTGCAATGGTACATAAGAGGTTAATTCTGAAATAAGAGTTCTTCATGACCCTTGTATTTAGACACCACCCCACCAGATGTCTTGGTCCCCTGATGGCTCTACACTCCATTTAGATTTGCATATTTCACCTATTTCTACTTTCTTTTCTATTATATATATATATATATATATATATATATATATATATATCTTTTATAAATATTGACTCTTCACAATTCACAGTGACTATTTAAGAATGACTCAACAGTTACAATACTTTGCCCTTCTCTTCCTTTTTCTTTCTCTGACTACCAAAACTAAATCTAAACAATGGAATGACCCCCCAGAATCAATAGATTGATTGACAAATTTGCCAGGTCATCAAGTGCAGTTGAGACCAACATTCAAATTGTTCCCAAGTTTTTTTTTGTTTTTTTTTGTTTTTTTTTGTTTTTTTTTACTTTTCAACTTTTTTGTTCTGGTTTGTTTAGATTAAAAACTTCTCATTCATGGCTTTTGTCGTTTTTATTTTTATTTCCCTTCACTCTCTCTCTCTCTCTCTCTCTCTTCTCTCTTTCTTTTTCATTCCATTCTTCTTTTTTTCACTCTTTCTCTCTTTACATTCTTCTTTGTGTCACTCTCTCTCTCTCGTTCCTGCCATTAAGTGCAGTTTTGACTCTAATTAGTTTAAATCTGTTCGTAAGCATATGTATCAGCAGATGATCTTTTAGACTTAATCATTTTCTTTCGTGGTGACCCAAGTGGGATTAAATCTTCCCTCTGATTGTATAAGATTTTTTTTATTTTGTTTTTATTAGTATTTTACTTGTCTTTTGTTTTTTTTGTTTTTTATTAGTGTTTTACTGGCTTCATTTGTTAAGTTTTTTTAAGTGTAAATGTATTTTGTTCTTCTTTTCTGTTTTTCATTTTTACAGACTATTTTTCACCTTGTTTTAATTCAATTTTCTTTTTCTGTTTGACTTGAATTTTTTCTTTTATTATTCATCTTTCACTGCACTGATATTTTTTTGACATTGATTTTTTTTTTATTTTATAGAAAACTTATGTTCGTATCTTAATTTCTTTTCTTTGTTTTGTGTTTCTGATTTTAAACTCTTTCTTTTTATCACCTCAGCATTTAGCTCTAATTTTATTTCTTTATTATTCATTCTTTCTTTCATGTTTATTGTGTATTTAGCACCCTTCTTTGTTTTTTGTTTTTACTTAAATCCTTTTTTTTTAATTATTTAATTATTCAATTATCATTTTATCTTATTAGTTGTTGTTTTTTTAATCTGATAATTTCTTGTACTCTTTTAACTCTTCTTCAACCCCTTTTTCTTTTTTGTCTCCTTTCTTTCTGATTTTCTACTTTTTCTCTTTTCTCACCTTCTTATTCTTTCCTCTTATTCTACCCTTTTCTTTCGTTCCTCTTTATCTTTATTCTTCTCTTTATAACCAATGTCTTTTTCCTTCTAAAGAGACTTCACACTCCATTGCTCACCACTTCTCATCTTTTTTCCTTTTTCTTTCTTTCACTTTCCCTTTCCCTCTTTTCTCTTATTTCTCTTCTTCCTCCTTTTCTTTATTTTCTGTGCTTTTCCTCTTTATTTTCTTTTTCTTTGTTGTCTTTACTTAAATCATATTTTTCATCAATTATTTAATATTCATTTTATCTTATTAGTTGTTTTTATTTTTCACTTTTGCATCTGATCATTTCTTCTGCTCTTTTACTTCTTCTTCACCTCCTTTCTCTTTTTGTTTGTCTCTTTTCATTCTTTCTTTCTTTCTTTCTCACTTTACTCTTTCATCTTTCTTATTATACTTCCAATATCTTCTTCCTTCTAAAGGTCAAATCATGTTGAAAGCACCGGTTCCCACTAGATCACCAAAGTAAAGTGATGATGAGCCTGTTCAATACTTATAAAAATGATATCAAAATGACTTGATTTGGTATTAAATGACCCGAAAAGGGTTGAAATGCCATAAAACAAAACCAACCAACCATTCTAAATGGACGTCACACTCCATTACTCACCACTTTCTTATCCTTGTTTTCCTTTTCCTTTTCCTTTTCTTTCTCTTTCTCTTTCTTTCTCTTCTCTCCTCTATTTTCTCTTTCTTTCCCTTTCTGCTCTTTTCCTCTTTATTTTTTCCTCTCTTTTTGCTTCTTACTTTTTCTCTTCTCTGTCTTTCTTTCACTCTTTTCCTTCCTTGTCTTTCTCAGTTTCTTTTCTATCTCTCTCTCTCTCCATCCCTTTTTCTCTTTCCTTTCTCTTTCCCTCCCCTGCCAACTCAGGTGTTAGAATGCACCAACTGCACCTCTGCAGAGGAGTAAGACTCCCCCAATGGGGCCACTTGTTGGCCATGGGTGGCAACCCGTGATGCTTAAGGATGGAACCCAGGTGGTTGAGCAGTCCATGACTTGCAACACTACACTTTGTCCCTTTCTTGGGCTAGACGAGCAGTCGGAGAGGCTCCTTCCGATCAATCGGCTGGTCACATCAAGCCCTAGCACCTATATGATTGCCCCAACCCTATGCCTTTATGGCAAGCTCCAACCCTTTTTTATCTTGTGGGTGTTAGAAGGCGGTGGCTGAGGGTCTACATGTCCTTGAAATGATATTAAACTCTATCTGATGGTGAGGTTCCAGTTCTGGAGGTTTGGGGAATGTGGAGCACTCCTTCATCACCATTGCTCCCTGGTCCACTCTGACCCTGAGGTAGTACCTGTTAGGGTCCCATCTATGGGTTAAATAGAAAAATGTATTCATAAAAAATTGAGTATCCATTAAGAATTACTTTATTTCAAAACTTTATCGGCATTAAATGACCCACTGAGGTTGATATGCCATAAAACAAATCAAACCAAACTCTTAAATCCCTTTGTCTTTAAATCTTCTTTTCACTTTGTATTCTTTTCCAATCAAATCACTTGTTTTTATCTTTCTCTTTTTTTTAAACCAATTCTTCAGTTCCTTCTTTTCATTCAGAATAACAGCAGAGAAAAGTCCCCCCTTTCCTTCGACCCACCCACTCCGTAATGCAATTATTGTTTGATAACTCAACTTTCTCTTCATCACCTTAGATTCATCAAAAGATTACAAGAAAACGAAAAAACAAAAAACAAAAACAAACAAAAACACAAACCCTTTTGAGAAGGAAAGAAAAATAAATTTTCTATGAGTCTGTAATGATGTCAGTTCCAATTCATTAGTCCCTTCATTAGTTTTCTTATTTGCATTGCATTAATTAATTTATTGGATTCATAAAAATACTTTTCTCTTTCTCTCTTTTTAATTTGATAACATAATCTGAAATATCTTCCTTTGCAATCAATACCAATCAAGACTAACATTGAACTTTTGTATTAACACAATTTGGATTTTTAACCAGTGGAATTAAAAACTGTTCACCTTTTAAGATCTCATTAAGGAACAATTACACAAAGTGAAATGTGACAGGTTTTTGTGTTGCATATTATTTTTAGACAGATAATTCTTTAACTTAAAATCTTTTAAAGAGATTTATTGTTTATAGAATCCTTTAAAGTCAATACGACAAAATCCCAAAAACAAAATTTTAAATGTGTCAGTTGTTTCAGCTTTATTGCTTCTGGTCATATCACACTGGAAGCATTGGTTTTTGTTAGATTAACAAAGTTAAGCAGTGATGAGCTTGTTCAGTAATTACATGGGTGATAACTTAGTAAAAGCAAGTACTGTGAGCAAGCTGAGGCCAGGGACGTAGCCAGGTTTTAAAGTTAGATTGACTAATTTTAATGGCATGTCAACCCACCCAGAGTTATTTTATCACCAAATTGAAGAACAGAGGCATGATAGTAAGAAGCAGCCTAGAAGTTCTTCTGGAGCAGGACTCTTCAGGAATCTAGACACCCCTGTCAAACACATGAATCAGCGCTAATTTTAAAGGCTCTCTCCAACCATTCTCGTCACAAGACATGTGTCAACCTCTTTCCACCCCAGAAGATTATTATTAGGCACCTGCTTCTTACCTTTTCCTACTGAATAAACACATCTTTACTATACCCACGGTTATTTGTGTTTCATTGTGGGAGAGGTTTAACTACATGTGATTAAATTGTCTCGACCCCCTGGCAATAGGCTCAGACATAATATCAGAAGCGTGATAGTATGTTTATATTGATATTTTTTAGTTGTTTAGAGTACAGTAAGCAACCTGAGGCCAGGGATGACTGTTTGGTACTTAGATGGGTGATAAATTAATAAAAGCAAATACTGTAAGCAACCAGAGATCAGGGATGTAGCCAGGTTTTAAAATTAGATTGACTGATTTCTCAAATCATCCAGTTACTTTATCACCAAATTAAGGAACCATGTTCATTGTATATTTATATTTTAATTTTTGAATAGTTATTTCTTAAGATGCTTATTTGTTTTTGTTTTTTTGCATGCAGTCCTATTGAATACAAATAATTTTTAAACTGATCTATAGGACCTAGATGGGACCCTAACAAGTACTTTGAGTTAGAATGGACCTGGGGATAATGGCAATAAAGGGGTACTTCACATTTGCCAGAGCCCCAGAAATGGATCCTCACCATCAAATGTAGTTTAATGTCATACTCAGGACACTCCTTTTTATGAGGTTTTACCTCCCTGCTCTGGATATAGCCAGCATATTCTAAGCCCTATCAATTTTAAAGTAAGTTCACAAGAAAATGTGTCATGACAGGTATCAAATAAATTTGAATTCATGATGAATTTCATTTTGTATTTAAATTCAAAAGGCAATAGTTAAAAGACAATAGGAAAATGGTTAAAATTGGATATAATTGCACTTTGGTTTCATTTGTTTATAATTAGATGGTTTGGCTCAGTACCTGTTAGAGTCTCATTTATGAGTCAAATAGATCAGTTGAAAAATTCTTCTTCTTCAATAGGGCCAGGTGCAAAAAACAAAAAAGCTATTAAGAAACAACTATACGAGAAATATAAATATGAATGTACAATGAACATAATTCCCTAACCTCTAGGCCTAAAATAACTCTAGACAGGTTGGCATGCTGTTAAAATCAATATCTAATACAAATGACTTAGACAAAATTAGATGATTTAAAGTTACTATTCCTATTTAGTAGTGATCATTTGCTTGTACACAATTATATGGTTTAAAAAAGCTGTATACATATTATTGGATAGGTTGTATACATATTACTGGTGTTGGATAGGAATACTTGAAAGGTATACATATTACTGGTGTTGGATAGGAATACTTAAAGCATATAATTGTATACATATTACTGGTGTTGGATAGGAATACTTGAAAGCATATAATTGTATACTACTACTGGTGTTGGATAGGAATACTTGAAAGCATATAATTGTATACATATTACTGGTGTTGGATAGGAATACTTGAAAGCATATAATTGTATACATATTACTGGTGTTGGATAGGAATACTTGAAAGCATATAATTGTATACATATTAATGGTGTTGGATAGGAATACTTAAAAGCATATAATTGTATACATATTACTGGTGTTGGATAGGAATACTTGAAAGCATATAATTGTATACATATTACTGGTGTTGGATAGGAATACTTAAAAGCATATAATTGTATACATATTAATGGTGTTGGATAGGAATAGGAATACTTGAAAGCATATAATTGTATACATATTACTGGTGTTGGATAGGAATACTTGAAAGCATATAATTGTATACATATTACTGGTGTTGGATAGGAATACTTAAAAGCATATAATTGTATACATATTAATGGTGTTGGATAGGAATACTTTAAAAGCATATATTGTATACATATTATGGATAGGAATACTTGAAAGCATATAATTGTATACATATTACTGGTGTTGGATAGGAAATACTTAAAAGCATATAATTGTATACATATTAATGGTGTTGGATAGGAATACTTAAAAGCATATAATTGTATACATATTAATGGTGTTGGATAGGAATACTTGAAAGCATATAATTGTATACATTACATAGGAATACTTGAAAGCATATAATACATATTAATATAATTGTATACATATTACTGGATAGGAATACTTGACTTGGTATACATATTACTGGTGTTGGATATACAATAATAGCATATTACTGTGTTGGATAAAGTATTCCTATCCAACACCATTAATATGTATACAATTATATGCTTTTAAGTATTCATATCCAACACCAGTAGTATGTATACAATTATATGCTTTCAAGTATTCCTATCTTATTGGTAAAATACTAAGATGAGTCTAGTAATTTATTCTTATGCCATGTGATATAGTAAAAAAATAAAAATCCAGACAGAAAATAATGATTCGACTTTTATCATATAAGAAAACAAGAGTTAAATGTTAGTTGAAAAGGTGGGACTTTTTAAATATCTACTCACTCCCTGCGCTTCCCCACTAGCTACACTACAACCCAAATCCTGTATGTAAACTTTGTAAATAAAAACAGCAGGTACTGTGATCTACCTGAGGCCTGTATGCAAGACTGAGCAAAGATTAGTAAATAACAACTTTTAGTCACTTGTAAACTTCTAAAGTCCCTAATAACCTATGTATTGGTTAGTTACTTGGTTGGATTTTATGGCATGCCAACCCTCATTGGCTTATTTCATGTTGAATATGTTATGTCTTATTCATTCTTATTTAAATTATTTTTAAACTTATTTTTTAAGGTCATTTTTTCTATTTAACCCATATATGGGACCCTAACAAGTATTATCACTCTGGATCAGTGGAACTGGGAGTAATGGTAATAAAGGAGTATTCCACACTGTCCAGAGCTCCAAAATTGGAACTTCACTATTAGATGCAGTTTAATGGCATACACAGGACACTAAGACCCTCAGTCACTGTTTTCTGGCACATATATGATAAAGAGGGTTGGGGGTTCGCTATAAAGGCCATAGGGTGCTAGGGATTGACATGATTTGCTGATTGATCAGAGGGACCTCTCCAACCAACCATGGAGCCTAAATAATAGACAAAGTGGAGTTATATATCATGGACTACTCAGCCACAGGATTCCGTCCTTAAGCATCATGGGTTGCACCTATAGTCAACAGGTAGTCTCATTGGAGGGATCTTTCCTCACAGAGGTGCAGTGGTGTATTCCCCAGCTGACAGGGCGGGTATTGGTAAGCCAATAAAATGTAACATTATCATTAATAGTATAGAAATATCATTACATATTAAAAATGTACATTGTTTTGTCCAAGATGATTGAAATCCACATTCACACAGATTTATATAATGTAAATTCATAATAGAATGGATGATAGGTTTGGTTTGATTTCTTTGTTTAATGGCATATCAACCTTCTAGGGTTATTTAATGCCAAATCCAAACTTGTAGAAAAACAATAATAGTACTTTTTAACCCATAACTGTGGGTATAAGGAAATTCCATTCCCTTGAAAAGGAAAAAGTAATTAATCATAGAATTCTGAGTTGCTGTTAAAATTTGACATTACAAAATGTTAATGTTCTTATAATGCGTTAGAAAACCTAAGTGAAAAGATTCACAATGAAGTCCAAAGCAACAAGAAGATAACACATAAAGACTTTATTGGTCTGGACATACATGGAAGAATACTCATGACAAGGTGCTATATAAACATAGAAACAGATACATAGATACACAAAGGACGTAGGACTGAGTCCTAAAGAAGTGATAAAGAGTTCCTGAAGGAATGTCATTTACTGCTGGTTTGTTGGCGGGTGGAAGCCTCCCACTTAATGGACCTAGACACAAGTGTTTATGCCATGTGTAGTCGTTGCTGGACTGAGGGAAAGAGAGAATTTACCGGGCTGCTGTTTAAATACAGCAGCCAGCTATGGGAGAAAACCTAGCATCAAGGGAAGATAACCCTTTTTGACTTATGTCCATCCCAACAGAGATGAACAATCGCTACAACAAAAATTGATCAAATTTCCTTTTGAAATGATATCATTTTTTTTTTGGTAGGGAGGAAACACCTTGCACATATCAGTGTGTAGAAACATCTCCATATTTTATGCTTAATGTTTAAACACTTTTAATTTTCACTAAACAGCATTTCAATACCCAAAAATACAAAGACCCATTAAACATAGAATTTTGTGTTCTTTCGGCTATTAAAATTTGAGATCATTTGGAAGAGAATTGGTCAATTTATTACATAACAAAATGATATCAAATTTTCTCTGTACATCTTAAATGAGATCAATTTTTTTGAAACACCCGATACACCTCAACTTAGATAAAATGAGTTTTAAAAAATGTGTTTTAAAAAATTGAGAACCAATCAAGAATAGATAAAAACAAAAACGTCTTTGGCATAAAATAACCCAACAAGTGTTGACATGCCATAAAACCCAAACAACCAGCCAACCTATATTACTTCTTTACCTACTACCTCACATGTACATACTAAACTGAATCTATTTTTACAAGAGGGGCTTGTGATACCATCAGTATACCACTGTATCATATTTTTTGGCATTTTGCTTTATATTACATACATTACACTCTAGGAAAATACATACATACATACATATATATATACATATATATATATATATATATATATATATATATCCCTATAGCCTGGTGGCTGAACAGTTCAGGTCAAGCAACACTCCATTTTGGCCCTTACTTAGGTTAGACGGGTGGTCAGGGAGGCCCTCTCAGATTAATTTGCTGGTCATGTCAAGCCCTAGCACCTATATGATTTTCCCAACCCTATTGCCCTAATGGGAAGCCCCAACCCTTTTTATCATAGATGTGCGAGAATGTGGTGGCTTATGGCCTTTAGTGTCCTGGGTTTGACATTAAACTCTATCTGATGGTGAAGTTCCAATTTTGGAGCTCTGGATAATGTGGAGTACCCCTTCATAACCCTTACTCCCAGGTCCACTTAAACCCGGAGTGGTAGTTCCTGTTTGGGTTCCACCAATGGGTTAAATACAACAAAAGGCTTAAATAAATGTATTTAAAAAAATGAGTTAAAAAACATTTGAATGCCCATCAAGAATGAATAAAACATCTTAAGTATGAAATAACCCAACAATTGGAGCTTTGGGGAATATGAAGTACCCCTTCATCACCATTACTCCCAGGTCCACTTAGACCCGAAGTGGTTGTACTTTTTAGGGTCCCATCTATAGGTTAAATAGAAAAAGATGATTTTAAAAAATGTGTTTAAAAAAAATGAGTGCCCACTAAGAATGAATAGAACAAAACATCTTCAGCATAAAATAACCCAACAATGGTTGACATGCCGTAAAAACTAACCAACCAATCAACCAACCCATAGCTACTAAACCTATATTACTTTTTTGCCTATTACCTCATATGTATATCATTAAACTGAATCTATTTTTACAAGAGGTGATTATGATAGTACAGTGTACTACTGTATTGTATTTTTTGGCATTTCACTTTATATTACATTACATTACAGTCAAGGAAAATACATAAACACACACACACACACACAATATATATATATACCCTATATCCTTTATATCACACTTTACATTTCTGCATATTTTCCTTGTTTGTTCTGCTAAAGAGATTTTCAAAACCCACCAAACTGCAAAGCAAAATAATAGAATTATCTTGGGAGGAGACAGAATAGAAATATTTGTAAAACTTCTTCGCCAGATGCCTTTGTGCAAAATCTAAAACACAATGGTACTTGGTACGGCCAATTGGTTCAAAGAAATTAGCAAATACAGACAGTAAACAAACCTTCTTTTTTTTCTTCTATTGCATTATGATAAAAGCCAGATTATCCAGATAAACAAGTGCTTTGAAACTGAAAAGGGATTTGTTGTCGATAGATTGTCCAATGACAAAAACCCTGGCTATTAAAAAAAAAATTTTAAAATTTTGCCAACTCAGTATAACAATTGGACTTGCTATTATCTGAGTATTGTGATATTTTTGTCCACATTTCAGAACATGCTGATAGGTAAGGAGGGTGGAGAGTGCTGAAAATCTGATCACCTATCACATATCATCCCAAAATCTGAGTAACTTTCCGTTATTACATAACGTATAACTGAAATTTTGGGTCTTTTTCACATCTCATTTTAGATAAACAGTAAAGTTGATATAGTGGTCTATTGTTGGTATCAACTGGACAGCAAGGGAGTCTATCCACTTTTCACTAGTGCTAGACTAGGGAGATTGTTTTTGCAGGTGAGATGGATCATTACACCAGGCATTAACTCCCCACTTTACTGCACAGTTCCAAACTTTGTTATTCATACACTGAGTTGGTGAGGGCCGGTATCTGTTGTGTCATGGAATCAGTGAAGGATGACACACATGTAGATATAACAAGAAGGGTTATTTCTGAGAAGAAATACAGTACATAGTTAAATACGATTAGTTGTATGTTGTTCTTAAACTGCCCTCTCAGCTCTGAGAACTGGCCACTAAATAATTCTCACGTCCTGTTGGCTGGGGCTTTAGAATACACTGTACCTCTGCAGAGGGATAAGTCCCCCCCCCCATGGGGCCACCTGTTGGCCGTAAGTGGCAACCTGTGATGCTTACTGGTGGTCAGAGTACGTCAAGCCCTAGCACCTATATGATTGCCCCAACCCTTTTATCATATGTGTGCTAAAAGGTGGTTGCTGAGTGTTTACATGTCCTAGGAATCATGTCAAATCTGATGGTGAGATTCCAGGTTTGGGGGATGTGGAGCTCTCCTTCATCACCATTGCTCCCTGGTCCACTCTGAGCCAGAGTGATAGTACCTGTGAGGATTCTATCTATAGGTTAAATAGAAAGATGTTTATGAGAAACAAATTGAGTATCCATTAAGAATGAATTTATTTCAAAACTTTGTCGGCATTAAATGACCCACTGAGATTTATGTGCTGTAAAACAAAACAAAAACAAACTAAATAGTCCTCAGATTAGTCCATCTTGTGGGGTTAGTCTGTCTACTCCACAACAGTATCAAACCTGGAACCTTGTGGTTCCTAGGTGGGTGTTCTACCAACTGAGATAAACCAGGCAGTGTGTTATAGCCATAAAATATGGCCTATTTACCTATTTATATTTACCTATTTTATGATCAGCCTGTTGATGGAGTTTAAAATATTACAGAGTTGTAAGACTTACCCTTCCATCTAAATGACTGTCATTGTTGCAGATTAACTATTGTTTCAATTCTTTTGGTGTGAAAAAAATTAAAAAAGACAAAGGAATTGAGAAACAAAGGATGTTCCAGACAGAAGTCTGGATAGAAGAAAGAAGAAAAGTGATAAACATCTAAGGCTTGCTGCTTGACCGGGTCAAACAAACTTTCAGGAAAAATAACAAAAGAAGGAGCCAAAGAAGAACGGAACTAGAAGGATCCACTAAAGAACAATGAAATGTGGGTGGGTTGCGCTTACTTAAGCAGTGAGAGTCAGAGTCAGAACAGTCAGAAGGAGACAGCCAACGGGAACGTTGCCAGCGGGCAGTGAGGTTCGTCCCCCACCTTCCACCTCACCAACACATTGTCAACCCTTGGGCAGATTTCCATTGTCAAGCTCGCCACTCACACGCACCACAAGGGAATTAAAGAAATAAAAGTTCAATCTCCTACTACATACAGCGTGTCTTGTGTCTTCGTTATATATATCATCTAAGGGTTAGAGACAATACCCACAGTATACCAGCAACGTATACGATTCAGAGTAGCGAAGAAGGCGCTACGCAACATCATGGGTATGACACTAAAATGCATCGGATTAATAATATACCAGCACTATCAGTAGAAATGACGTGGAATATGTGGATAATAATTTCGTTGATATATATAGATATATATATATATACACACACACACACACACACACACACACACACACACACACACACAGATAAGATTTTGACATTGCTGGAAAAATCTATTTTAAAATTTGGTGAGTTAAAAACAAATTAATAACAAACAGAAATAAATGAAATGTAATCTATAAGTCACAAAAGTGAAAAATTGAAGATTTGGATTTGTTGAAGTAAGTAGTTCAGATTTGTAGGTAAATATATTTATCTTAGATAAAAAATTTAGTTAAATTTTTAGGTGGATGGATTGATTTATGAGAAGGTTAATGTTACAAGTTCACAAGAAGATCAAGGAAGATTACAAAGCGTAAAAGAATTATAAATGTTGTCTACAAAACAATAGATAAATAAATAATAATAAATAATAGATAATAAATCCTACTACAAATGCTTTCTTTATTGTCACACCTTTTCTCTTTTTTTTTTTTTTTTTTTTTTTTGTCATGGGACATATAGAAAAAAAGTACATCTGTCCATAATTGTTGTTACATTTGCCTATAAATTGTATGCACTAAATTTAGTAACCATTATGGGACATATAGTGATTATAATGAACCAGCCAAGTAAGAAATTCTAGGCAAAATGCCAGTGCAATTTATTATAAGAATTTTGAACTTTTTTTCACAATTAACCAACAGTTTACTTTCTCATTTTTTGCCTTTTTATTTTCCTTCTCTTTTTATTTTGCCTTTAAATACATAATTAGGCAGACAATGACATTTTGATTCAGAATACTCTGAGGATGATGCAACTAAACATTGAAATATCTTATTCATTGTCTCTTTGCATTTATTTTTTTATTTAGCATTTATATATATAATTAGACATTTTCATTCAGAATGTTCTGAAGAGGATGCAAATAAACATTGAAATATCCTATTCATATCTCCCTCTATATATATCTCCCTGTAGTCTATTTTATCCCATTTGCTAATATTGGAATATATCAAAAGTATTATCATTTTTTTTTTAATCCATTGGGGATCCATTGGAACATTTATATTTTTGTGCTTATGTAATGCTTGACATATGTTAATCCTGGATGATCGGATCTTTTTTGTAAGGTTGGATTTTAAAGAATGATTATTAAGAAATGATGGTTGTCAACTTCTAAGCTTTATTAACAAAGAAATAATTTTGATTTCAATTCTCTGATATGTATCAGGTGTGTTTTGGTTAATTCATATTTGTATCCTATCCCCCAATCCCACTGGTTCTTTCTTTCTTGTGGGCTGGTAAGATGAAGTGGAATTTAGTGAAAGAAGCAAAGGAACAGAGACAAGGATGACTTTAGAGTAAGACTTTTATTAGTGGGTTCACACTATTTCTTTGAGGGGAAATATTTCCCGAGTAAGTCAATAGATGTTTCCTCTTTAAAGTCTTGGTGTAAAAAGGTTGTGAAAGAATTCAGGGTTTTTTGCACATGCTCAGAGGGCTCTTCTGGTCTGAAGCCTTCTGGGAGATTGTTACTTTTTTGTGTCTTTTATTTATTTAATTTAGTTTTATTCATCTTTAATTGATTTAATTTTATTTTTATTAATCCCCACATATGTTTACCAGTTTTATTTTATTTTCATACTAAAGTAACTGACATTACATACCGGGGGGGGGGAGGCTAGAATCCTTAGCCAAGAAGAATTATAACAAAACAACAGTTTTATAAAAGCAGAAAAGTTATTTAATAAAAGCTCTCATAGAAAAGGATTTTTTTTTAGCTTGTGTGGCTTATAGTTGTTATCAGCCAGACAGTAAGGGAGTCTATCTCCTTTTCCCCAGTGGTAGACTAGGGAAATTGCTTTTGCATCTGAGGTGGAGCACCACATCTACCATCAGCCCCCAATTTACCATATAAAACCAAACTGTGCTGCTCATATGCTGAGTTAGCGAGAGCCGGTATCAAACCCAGTCTTGTGGTTCTGATATGGATACTCTAACAACTGAGATAAAATAATAAAACATATTCATTTTCAATAGCATTTTTAAGAATTGTTTTTAATGCTTAATAAGCAAATTAGCTGACCCCATTGAAAAAAGAAAATTAGTGTCTTTAAGTAACATAGCCAGTGATTCAGTTTGCTCCATGTTTGGTCATTTTCTATGGATGCCCAAAGAAGTACCTGCACAAAAATCCCTGGAATTTGTTGCAATAGGGTCAAACAACTACCGGGTACAAAAAGGCTGCCACTTCCCAAATTTGCTTGGTAAATTGTAGATGGACTTCCAAAATGCTGGACTGGAAGCCCAAAGATCTGGAAAGTGACACTCACAAAGGAAAGGACAGTGTGGCTTCAAATGAGGAAGGACACAATGCTGCTGAAGGATTTTCCAAACTACTACAGTGACCCTAAGATCTAGCAAGTGACTAAGGGAGCGAAGGACCCTTGTAAAGGAAAGAACTGGCTTCGAATAAGGAAGGACTCAATACAAACAACTATTGCGGTAGAAATCGGTAAAACATCATCATCATTCAGAAATTTGCTTGGGGCTGCAAATTTTGGTTCTCCCTGGCCATATATGCACAGGAGGGGCTCCACCCAAAATTTGATAATGTGTCAGATTCTGCCCATGGCAGTTAGATAAATACTTTGATTTTAGCCTGGCCATTATTAAAGGGCTTGGCTTCAAGGGTCCATTTCCCTTCTAAGAAGAACCTGCCCTCTTTTCTAAAAGGGCAAGGGTCAGGTTAATTGCCTGAGGCAGCTCCCAAAATGAAGAAGGCTGACAGAAACCAAACAATTTATAGCTTTCAAATGTGCATTCATGCAGGGGAGAGACTCCACCCAAAATTTGATTGGGTGTCAAATTCTTAGTTTCCTGGGTATGATGTTAAACTGCATCTAGTGGTGAATTTCCAATTCGGGAGCTGTAGGGAGTGTGGGAATACCCCTTCATTGTCATTACTCCCAGGTCAACTCTGATCTGGAATTGTAGTACCTGTCAGTGTCCTATCTATGGGTAAAAGAGATTTAAAATGTGTTTTAACAAGAGAGTTTAAACAAAAGATTTTTTTTAATTGAATACCCAGCAAGTTTGAATAAAAGAAAAACGCCTCCTGCATGAAATAACCCAAGGGTTGACATGCCGTAAAATCCAAACAACCAACTCTCCAAATAAGTTGGTGGTAAGCAAAAAACAAGTCATGTTGTTTGTTATTTTCTTATTGTTTGACTGACTTTATTTCTGTGGTATGGTAATTTACCATGCACACATGAACTCTTCCAACTGTAAATAGCAGCAGGTTCTGCTCTTAAGCGATAGTCAATATTTCAGTGGACAGTTGACACGAGTGACCTTCTCATTTGTATATGTTTGTACTACTGTTCATGTTAATGTATTTGTTTAACTCATTTCCTCTCTTGTGTCTTTATTCTGGCAACTAACAAAGCCACAACAATCTGTTTATCATGAGCCATTCAAAATTATGGAAAATATGGAAAATACTGCTAAAGTGGAACTGTTATATAGCGGCTTCAAATTCACGAATGTTAGTACTGGGGTTTTCAGTGTACCCAAAGCGATGTATGTTAGTAGTCAGCTACGACCGACTACTGGACTTCAATAACAACAGATACGTATGTACAAAGAGATGACCCTTCTTTATTTTCTTCGGAGTGTGGGTGGTAATGGCGCAGAGCTTACAATGCATGCCTGAGGGGTGGTTGCTGACGGGAGACATGAAGTGTCCTTTTGGCTGTTGGCTGGCGTCTCTGTGGTCTGACTGCTGTCGGCTTGACCCTCTGGCTTTTTGTATTGACGACACGCCTACGCATCTTTATCATTTGATCTGATAACGGACGTTTGTTATATATTTCTTTATCTTCACCCTGCTTCCTTGACTGGAAAGCCTCGCTTTCATTTTCCCCTTTTTTTTTAATATATATTTTTATATTTCTCTTTGTCTTTTTTCCGGAAGCTTTGTTTTCCGGCCGAGGACAATACAACAGAACGTCCATTCTCAACTGACTCTAAAGTCGATCAATTCTAAGCTCAAATAAAAATTTTGAGTAAGATACTCTGTTTTGAACAAATTTTCAGACTTCAAACACACGAGTTGAGCCAATGAAAACAGAAGTTGTGTGAATGACATAAGATGAACAAAAGTGATGAGATTAATATGAATATTTATCTTGTTACATATTTTTTGATGGTTTTCAAATAGCTTGGGCATGAGGTCATCGTAAAGAGAAAAGTCTTTTTTAGAAAGTTTTTAAAATAGGTGATATGTTATAAGAGACGCAACAGAAAATGAATTGGTGATGTAGCATAGAGCATTTAAAAGTTTTTCTCTCTATCATGGTTTCGGTATTCAAGAGAACTAAAGAAATTTAGTTCTCCTGAAGAAGATATACCTTGAACACCGAAACTGTAGTAGAGAGAAAAACTTTTTTCTACAACTATAAATGCTCTATATTTTACAAAATATATTCAGCACTTTTTGGATTTCCTACTAATGCTACTATAGTGAAAATTTGTAGCTGTATTTGATGATTATATATATATATATATATATATATATATATATATATATATATTCAAACAAATTTGTTTAAAAAATAAAAGAAACTTTATTGTTTTCAAGTTTTTTTCTTGTTTCCTAACAAGTTTTTTGAGGTTATCATCTTGAAAGGTGTTAATCAGTTGTCTGAAAGAGATATTATTGGTAAACCAAGTACTTTTGGTTTCTTTCTTAACCATTATCAAGACTGTTTATATTAGTATAAACTATCATTATCAAAACTATTTATTCATTTGATTAAATTATTATTTTGTTTTTGTCACTAAGGTGACATTAAATAATGTGGCAGTTCATTTTTTAAATATTTCTCATGAGCTATGTAAACATGATCTAGAATAAAAATTCTTCTATCGATCTATCGTAAGCATTTTAGAATAATGCTGCTAGTTTCATAGTTAATTCTATTAATAATGGCTTGTCTAAATTTTAAATTTTTTTGATATATATATATACATATATATATATATATACACAAAATCTATGTAAGTCAGCATCTGATTAATTACTAAACTTAGTTTAATCTCACAGAAGCTAATATATATATATATATATATATATATATATACCACAAGGTTCCTAGTTTGATACTGGTCCTCGCCAACTCAGCGTATAAGTAGCACTGGGATCTGTGCGGTAAAGTAAGGAGCTGATGATAGGTGTGGCGCTCCACCTCAGATGCCGAAAGCAATCTCCTTGGTCTAGCGCTATTGAAAAGGGGATAGACTCCCTCACTGACTGGCTGATACCGACTTGAGGCCACCCCAACGACTTACTTTTTATATATATATATATATATATATATATAGCAATTGGTGCATATCTATCGAGCTATTCTAGCCTCAATGAGGAGCTCTCAAATGACGAAACAAAAGTGTATGTGGATGATAATAATATATATATATAGGCACCCAATAAGGACCGAATCCCCTATATTGTAGCAATGGCTTGTGAGATGAACTACTATACCCTATAGTTAGGGTTCTATGTATGCTACCTTGTCTATGCACATGTACACACACACACACATGCATAAAAGTAAATAAAAAGGCCCTATCTTATTTTCTCTGCGGCATGCATACCTCTCATTAAAATTTAAATTTTTCAGTAATTTAATTGAGCACAGACTTTTCCCATAATGTGTAAAACGGAAATAGGTGATAACTCAGTCCGTCATTTTGTCTACTGCCTCTCAATTTTCAGACTGGTGATTATAGCAGTGTAATTAATATAGTTTTAATTTACTTTTCCTTCTCTTCAACTTAACCCATATATATATATATATATATATATATATATGTGTGTGTGTGTATATATCAAATTGTATATATATATATATATATATATATGTGTGTGTATCAAATTTCACTGCCACAGATTATTTAATCTGTTTTCAAATAGAACCAAATTCACTTGACAATTGTAAAAGTTTTTAAGAAGAAATACAGACAGATAGGCGCTGATATAAAAACATATATTTCTAAGCTTTAGGGAGATCCTTAGAATAAAAAGATTTCAATTTTTTAATATGTATAATATGATTAGGTTTAAAAATTATTACCTGATCAAACCCTTTTTAACTAATAAAATAGGATTAATTCAGGGTAGTGTGTGTTGTGTGTATATATATATATATATATTATAAGGCGCGTGGTGGTGTAAAGGTCATATGAAATGGACTATTCAACCCGAGTTCAAATCCTGGCTGAGCAATTTTGCATTTCCCATAGCGCTACTAACCTTTGGAAAGGTATCAATCCAACTATTCTCCCTCCAGCTATGAGTAATCGTAGGGTACACTGGGCTCTTTAACCTTGGTTAGGCAACCAGTATAAGAAAAGGACAACTCTGAATTAAACCCTGTTAAATTCTGCTTAAGAAATTGAGCTTATGTCATATCATGCTTGCGCGATGGGGTTTGGTAAATCTATCTCTCTATCTATCTATCTATATATATATACCCACAGTGTATAGTTTATTTTACTTGATAAGACAATAATATGCTAATACATCCAGTATTATTAGGAGAGTGCTCAATATCTGTGATAGATATGAAAATAATCAAATGACCCTTGCATATTGTTACACAATTTCAAAACACCAATGCACAATTCTTTTTGTCCATATTTTTTCTTTTCTTTTTATTTTAATTTCTCAAAATCTTTCTTTTCTTGCCTGATGATTGCTCTGTTTAGATGAAAACATGAAAGCAAATGGTTGCAGATAAGCATCCATGTAATTAAATATACATACTCAAACTAATATATATTTATTTATTAATATTATCTATCTATCTATCTATCTATCTATCTCTCTCTCTCTCTCTCTCTCTATATATATATATATATAATATATATATATATATATATATATATAGTGAGAGAGAGTATGAACAGTGCCTGGTTACTGACATTTTCTCACCTATGCAATCTTCAGACCAAGCACCTGCACTGAAGATTGCATAGGCAACAAAATGTCACTAACCAGGTGCCGTTGATTCCATGTCCATGCTTACGATTACGACAAGAAAGTTCCTGAGTCCGAAAAGAAGGTCCCCGAGTCTGAGAAGAAATACCTGAAGAAGGCTGGAGGGCATATTGGCCAAAACGTTGTACAGATAACAATGAAGATAATACTTGCTTTGTATTTTTTTTATCCTTTATCATTTTCTTTTGTCTTTTAATGATTTTTAAATTTATTTTTTAATATATCTTTGATTTATACCTTTATATTTTAATTTAGCTTTTCTTGTACTAACTGAGGGGTAAATGTTTTTTCAACCCTCTCTCAGACAAAACATATGGGGTAGATTTTATTGAACTTTGGTCTTTGCTGATCACCACCAATTTTCCTTTATAAAAGTATGTATGCATGGTTGTTATACAGAATCTTTTATACATACATACATACATATATATATATATATATATATATATATTATATATATATATATAAAAAGTTTGTTTCTTTATAGTATCTTTGAAGCATTGTGTGTATTAGATGATTACAATATCGCCATGGGATAAGTACTATAAAAAAAACACCTAGTACTTTCAATAACTCTGAAGATCGAATTTTACTTCCGAAAATATTTAGTTTTGAAAAAAACCCAAAAGTTAAATAAATTCAACACATATTGCATTGTAAATTGCCTTCAAAATCTTTATATTACATATATATATATATGTATAAATATATATTTTTAACAAAAACAAAACAATAGTTTAGTTAAACATTAAAAAGTTTTAATAATGATAGACAGATATACACCTTGGATAAGAACCAAAAGTACTTGGTCTGCCAATAATGGCTCTCTTTCAGAGAAATCATTAATGCCTTTCAAGATTGTAACATCAAAAGAATTATTAGGAAGCTTGAAAGAAAAAAATGAAAATAATAACGATTCTGTTTTGTTTAATCAAATTTGTGTGAATAATATATATATATATATATATATATACATGCAATTTATTATCATCAATTCATTTTATTAATATCAATACTTATTAATCTATTTGTAGTTATTTATAATGAACATCAGTATTTGACCATATTTGCAATTTGTAAGATGGTCATTATTTAAAAACATGTTGCATGTCTCACTGGGTGCCCCATACTTCCGGCCTTATGCCACAAGTAAGCTAAGCTTCATGAATAACTACATTATACAAAAAACAAAAATGCTTGTTGTCGCTTGATCTCTGTTAAATTGATTTAAATCGCTGATATGAAAAGATGGGAAAATAATAACATGGAACGTCCCACGGTACTTTGTTGCAATGTAAAAATAGGAAGTAATTCATATATTTTAAAGAAGAAAAGAATTTATGTTATTAACACTTTCAAATGTTAGTTTAAACTTTGTTTAAAATATTCTTTACAGCTGGATTCAATTACTTAAAAAAATTTGAAATTTTTTCTCTAATGTTCTCGCTGTAAAAAAACATTGTAAAATGTCATTAATAATTATATCAATAAACATATATATATATATATATATAGTAAAAGTGAAGTCAGTAGAGTGGCCTATTGTCGGTTTCAGTTGGATAATGAGGGAATATATTTATTTTTAAAAATTATAATTTTTCTCTAATGTTCTGGCTGTAAAAAACACTGCAAAATATCATAAGATATATATGATGAAGGTCGGCAAAATCTGTGTACGGAACATTTTATGATTTCAACTCCATCTGATTATTTTAATAATAATAATAACGTAAATCCGTATACATTTTGATAAACAGACCGAAACACATGTGTCAGTGATATCGATTAAAAGTGATATCGATAAAATTCATTTTTATCCATCTACATTTCTTTTCTTTACTCACTATATATATATATATATATATATATATATTATATGTATGTATGTATATGTATATAGTAATATAAAATGGTGAAGTGGCCTATTGTCAGTTTCAGCTGGACAGTGAAGGAATTTATTTATTCAAAAAATTTTGAATTCTTATTAATGTCTCTTAAACATTGCAAAATATTATTAGTTATTATATATATATATATATATATATATATATATATATATATATAAATTGTCCGAATTCTTTATTATTTTTTCTGTGTAGCATGTCCTTTTTCTTCCTTTTCTTTCTTTCAAATAAAAATGGAATGGTCCATTATTTAGCTGAGCTCATGGCACTCTCATAAGGAATAAGAATTCAGCAGATAAGCAACATCAGATAATCAGGATTTATATGTTTGCATTTTATCTTGGATGATTTGGATGGTCTTATTTTTAACCAGAGGGTGTTGTAAGAGCATAACGGTCGAAAGATTAAGGAACACAAGTATTAATAGACAAAGTACTCTCTTGTTAAACCTAGGATTTCAAGGACTATGACTGGATTCTTTGCTACAAGTACACTTTTGTGTTGTATACCCTCTTCATTACTTACTTCTTTCTTACTCTATTCTTCAGGCTGTCTTTGGAATCTTATAACATCTTGTCTTGGTCTGGAATCTTCTAAGGTCTGGACTTTCTTGGGGACTTCGGGTCTGGTCTTCTATTGGGGATTTCTCTTTATCAGAATCCCTGTGTCATTGTTAGTTTTTAGAGGTAATAACACAAGACTCCGATTTGCTTTGATCTTACTTTATTTTTAAATCCCCAACCAGACATCTGCGCAGATTAAGACGGGAGCGCGTGTAACACGACTTACCCTTCCGTCAAGCTCGGCTGCTAGTCTCTAACTGCCTGAAACTTACTTACTATCTAAACCAGAAGAGAGGGTCCTCTCTACCGGTTCTCACGGCTATCCCCAGAAGATAGGGTTAGGACTGAGGTCAAGCTTGTCACTCAATCTTCAAGGCCGTCAGCTGCACTTAAAACGCCATCTTGTTTTCTACACTATTGCACGTAAATTTTAGGTATCTAATGATTATGTAACATTTGTTTATTTAGGATAAAAAGGACTGAACTTTCTACTACTGAGACTACAGCCTTTTCTACCATTGGATTTACCAATAGGAGACCTAAACGCCTAAACTGGTGACCAGAAAAGTAACACTAACCAAAATACTCTTCAGCCAAAGAACATATCAGTAAAAACATAGTAATAAAACATCAAAGGTTGAGAATCTTAGATTCATCAGATAATATTTAGTTTATATCCTTAAAATATTATACAAATATGTAGGCAATCAAAGTAAATGTTTTATAATCATTTTTTTATGATGGGATTCCCTCGTGTATAACCTGAATGTTTTAATTATCCTATCAGTTTTAGAATATTCTTGGCCATTCATTAACATTTTTTTAAAGTGTTTCTAATTTCCTTTTCTCTTGAAATCAGAGGAAAATAATTCCAAAACCTGAAATTCTTTAAGTGGAACTTATCAGCAAACCTTTCTCTAGAGGTCACCTTATGCGTATTTTGTATATCTCAAAGGTCTCATCATAAGAGGAAAAAGAGACTTAAGTTTCCAAGGAAAATACCCTTAAATGTCTTATATAGCCATCTTATTACATATTCTTCATTAATTTCTTCTGTATTTCTGGAGGAGCTATAGGAAGATATTGGAAAGTTAGGGAAGTATCTTGGTA
Source organism: Doryteuthis pealeii (assembly GCA_023376005.1). Classification (NCBI taxonomy): domain Eukaryota; kingdom Metazoa; phylum Mollusca; class Cephalopoda; order Myopsida; family Loliginidae; genus Doryteuthis; species Doryteuthis pealeii. The sequence goes on along the minus strand of CM042137.1, from coordinate 41,910,304 downwards.
AAAAGAAAATGTTTTATTGATGTATGATGAACAAGTGATTGAAAAGTAAAAGAGTTATTCACTCTTGGTAATCAAGAGACAGATCTCTCTCTCTCTCATATATATATATATATATATATATATATATACACACACACACACACACACACACACACACACACACACCAACTCCTCCGCACGAGCAGGATACGACACAAGGTCAATTTCTTAAGCAGAGTTCAACAGGTTTGAATTCAGAGTTTTCCTTTTCCTAGACTGGTTACCTTGCCATGGCTAAAGAACCCAGTCTACCCTGCTATTTACCCATAGCTGGAGGGAGGGTAGGATTCATACATTTCCCAAAGGTATGAGCGCTAAGTGAAATGCAATTACCATGTCCAGGATTTGAACTTGGGGCGACGAGTCCATTTCCCATGACTTTAACCATATATATATATATATAAAATATTATGGGAAATGGACTCCAAGATGAAATGCAACAAGGTAAATCCTGATTATCTGGTGTTATCCGCCAAATTATTATTTCTTATGAGTGCCATCACCTCAGCTAAATAATGGACAGTTCTGTTTTTATTTTAAAGAGAGAAAGGGAAGAAAAATTAAATTCTATGCAGAAAAAAATATAATAAGAAGGAAAGAAAGAAAGAAAAAGAGTAGGGGCAAGATAGAGAGAAAGGGGGTGAGCACGAGAAAGTGATAATGCTAATCTGTTTCAATTGAAAATAATGAAAAGATGAAAAGAAAGAAGAAAAGAGTGAGAGAGAGTTAAATCAAGATTATTATACTTTTTACATATTGAACTAATTGCAATAGCTCTTAAGTAAACATACCAAACGTTGTAATAATTATCATACTGTGGTATATCCACAGGTCCTGCTAGTAAACAATAATAAAATAAAACATTCTTCAAATACAAATAATTCTCTCAAACTTTAATAAAAGTGATTCTACCTCATTTATTTTTAATAATGACCATCTTACACCCTGTATATATTATAGATAATTTTTCTTTTTTTTTTCTTCTTTTAAATAGCAAAATAATATTAAATTTCTCTGATCTTTAAATGTTTATCTATGAGAAATGAATTTAAAATTTTTCTAAAGAACAAAATTCCATTGAAAAGCATTTTTTCTTTGTATTATGAAATACATCCTTTTATGTTTCCTGTTTTATTTGTTGCATTATGGGATACTTAACGCTTTCATAATTAAAAATGATTTCATCAGGTTTACATTTCATCTGTAGACTTTCTATAAAAGTATTTTAAAAAAAAAAGGGAACAAATTCTCACTCTGTGAATGTCCATTTATTGTGGCATATAATTTTTATAATTTTATTGTAACTGTAGAATTTATGTAAATGCTTTTTTTCTCTTTTCGGTGTTGACATTATTAATAATGTTTTTAATATTGAATGCTACTTTTGTAAGTTTTATGGGCAAAACATTCATACTTTTCAATAGAAATAAAATTGCTATCAAGTTTTAAATTGATAAAAGTATTTAAGAAAAAAAACCAAAAAAACTAAAAAATGAAGATCTATTCAAACAAGTAATTTCATTATTTACTTATTTGGTGTCTGAATAATTTATGATTAATCATTTTTAAGTTTTTTTCCCTTCACTGAACTATTTGCATATGAGATAGAGATGTATCCATATTTAAAATGGCTGCTCACAAAAGCTTTTTCTAATGTGTTCTCTGTTGCATTTCTAGTAATGATTACTCTTGCAATTTAACTGATAATTAATGCCAATACAGATGTACATATTTTGACAAATGAAAGCCATATATTTTTTTTTATATATAACCAAACAAAAATAAATTCTGATTTTATTACAGTTATATATTAGTGATGTATAATAATATAATAATAATGATAATAATAAAATCAGAATTTTTTTTTTCATAAAAAAATAATAGTAATAAAATCATCATTTTTGTAAAAATGGTAATAAAATCAGAATTTTTTATTACTATTATATCTTAGTGATTTATAGGGGCTGGTTTAGCTTTGTCGGTAGAGCACCTGCCTATGAATAGCAAGGTTCCTGGCATGATCATATCCCCACCAACTCAGCACATGAGTAGCATGGATTAGGTAATCTGATCTGTGCGGTAAGTGGCAAGCTGACACTAGGTGTTGCGGTCTACCTCAGCAAAAAGCAATCTCCCTGGTTTAACGCTAACGAAAAGGGATAAACCCCCTCACTGATTTTATTACTATTATATATTAGTGATGCATAATAATGATAATGAAATGAGAATTATTTTTATTAAAAAAATAACTGTAATAAAATAAGAATTTTTTTTTAATTACTTTATCATATTAATGATTTACAAGGGCTGGTTTACCTCAGTTGGGAGAGCACTCGCCTAGGAATCAATACTGGTCCCCACCAACTCAGCACATTAGTAGCACAGGTAATCTGATTTGTGCAGTAAAATGGGGAGCTGACAGTAGGTGTGGCGCTCCACTTCAGCAGAAACAATCTCCCTGGTATAGCACTAGCAAAAATGGGAAAGATTCATTGATTTTCCAGCTGATACTGCCAACTTTTATATTAGTGATTTAAAAAAAAGATTATTTTATCAATGAATCAATGGAAAAAATCTCCATGCTGGAAAGTTGAAAACACATTCCTTCCTTGATTTGTAAATGATTGATGGATTTTAATGACATGTCAAACCGTTTAGAGTTATTTTATACTTTAACTATATAAGTTAGGGAAATGGACACAGCAAACAGAGTTCAAATCCTGGACATTTCACATAGTGCTAATGCCCATTTGAAAGGTATGAATCCAATTATTCTTCCTCCAATTATGGGTAAATAGTAGTGTAGAATAATCATACTAAGTTCCAATTACCATCGAATTGGTAAGACAAGGCAACAAGGAGCCGTAACTTAATACAGATCTAACCTTCTTGCAATCCTATTACAGAATGACAGGGTATTTATGAAGCCTCATAACATCATAGAATGACAGGGTATTTATGAAGCCTCATAACATCATAGAAATCAAGCAGCCAATCAGGACTCAAGGAATGGAATCACCCAAGTACATGAATGGACTGTTCTTGAGTTCCATAAGTACCATCTGTTTTGGGCACTAGTTCAGTTGTGCTTAGCCAGTTACTGTTGTCCAAACCAACACTTCAAGAAGTAGAACGCATGTGGTAGGCATCCCTTTATATACTGTTGTGTGGGGCATGATGGGAAAGGTGATTCAGTTGGTGCATGATGGGAAAGGTATTTCAATTTGTGGGGCATAATGGGAAGGGTGTTTTAGTTTGTAGGGCATGATGAGAAGGGTAGTTTAATTTAGTCTGAGAAGGACATTCTAGTTTATACTGCATGGTTATTTACCCAACTATATTGTAATAATTTTCATTAATCTATTTACTCTATTATGATTAATTTATTATTTTCTAATATATATATATATATATATATATATATATATATATATATCTCATTATGTGAATGGGGAGAAAATTGCTAAATCCTCAAGGCATCTCTCAAGAAGATCACTCGCCTACTCATGACCCTCCCTTTTTAGTGCAATGGGAGATGCTGACTTTGAATTAGAATCTCCAGAGACCAGGTAGATCTGCATTAATTATCTGCTTTGTCTCGTCTAAAGACAAGAACAAGACTAATCCCAGCCCCAAAGGACCAGTGGATCACTAGATAACGCCTTGCTGAATTAGGCTCCTGAATTGTATTAGATAAGTTTACTTTAATTATGAGTAAATGAGAATTTGTATTCATTAGTGTATATTTACACCAGAGAGAGAGAGAGAGAGAGTATAAGGTAAACGATACTTTCTGGCAACACAAAAGAAAAATGTTTATTTCTTGTTAGAATAAAAGAGTTTCAGTTGCTCTAAAAACGAAAGCCATTTACAAGGTTATTTATAAGTATTTTTTTTAATGATGATGGGAATAATTCTAATGTTTCAGACTGTTGTCCTTATCTATATTATTTATATAAACATAAAATTCAGGCTACTGTATACTTGGACCTTTCTTAAGGTGTTTCTTATTTTCCTTAGACAAGCATTTTGTAAGTGACAGTCTTTGGGTTAATACATATATCAAATGTGTGCAAAAGTTCTTGGCGCCATTTGATGACAACTTGAGATTGAATACGTTCATCTCCTAAAAGCAATTTTTACAATACATAAGCGATTTAGAATTTATTGAAAATACTTTAGCTAATTATTGGCCCCATCCAGTGGCTTGTTCATTATGATGTCTATTCATTGTGAGTAAGAGTCTAGGATCGAACTCTATGACACAGGACTAAGCTTAGCATATCTTTGGCACTAGGGAAGATTTACAAAAGATAGAAATCTTAAAAACAATATTTTTTTTTAATGTCGTGGCTGCAGCAATGAGCATTTGAGCAAATAAGGAATAACTCTAATGTTCTGCAAAATGGTCCTAAAGAATTCCACAAGAACAAGGGAGATAAGCTAATGCACTTTTTACTTTTTATTTAATTTCATATACGTAATATTACTAAACACAATATATTCTTCCGCCCTGTCAGCTGGGGCATTAGAATGCACCGACTGCACCTCTGCAGAGGGGCAAGACTCCCCCAATGGGGCCACCTATTGGCCGTGGGTGGTGACCCGTGATGCTTAAGGATAGAGCCCAGGTGGATGAGCAATTCATGACAGGCAATACTCCACTTTGGCCCTATCGTGGGCTAGACGGGCGGGCGGAGAGGCTCCCTCCGATCAATCGGCTGGCCACGTCAAGCCCTAGCACCTATATGATTTTCCCAACCCTATTGCCCTTATGGCAAGCCCCAACCCCTTTTTATCATATAGGTGCTAGAAGGTGGTGGCTGCAGGTCTACATGTCCTGGGAATGACGTTAAACTCTATCTGATGGTGAGGTTTCCAGTTCTGGAGGTTTGGGGAATGTGGAGCACCCCATTCATCACCATTGCTCCCTGGTCCACTCTGACCGGAGTGGTAGTACCTATTAGGGTCCCATCTATGGGTTAAATAGAAAAATGTATTTATAAAAAAATTGTATTATCCATTAAGATTGAATTATTTCAAAACTTTATCAGCATTAAATGACCCACTGAGGTTGATATGCTTAAAACAAAACAAACAAACAATATATTCTTGGTTATTGTAATATTGGAATAAAGACATTATCCTATTTAACCTATGTTATTAAAAAATATAACAATCATTGTGAATATATTTATCCCAGATGAAGTATTATAAACGAACAGTATGAATCTTATTTTGCATTACTAAAAAAATTGACAAATAAGTATTAATTTTTCTTTAAACTAGTTATTCAAAAATATATACTATGATATTTACCATGTGAACTATGATGGAAATAAAACGAGAAAGAAAATATATATTTGTTTTTTGCGCAGGGGTTCCTTGAGACATGTAATTTATTTTAAGGATTACGCAAGGGTAAAAACGTTGCACTGACAGTATGGATTCCCGTGACTCTCTCTTGCCACATGTTCCTATTAGTCATCATCCCTGGCAGGTCTTCTGCACAGCATCCAGAATCCGTACAGAGCTGATTGATGTAGGTTTTTGATGGTCAGCCTACACTGGTGTGTCCATGTGTAGGTGTCCACAGGAAAATGTCACATAAGTTCGGCCTTACTTCTCCAGCAGTAGCCTGCATGCCTTGTTCAAGTTTATCTTTCTAGTTTATCATATGGCAGTAAGTATAAATGAAGCCATCAATGAATTCCTATGGTGCAATACATCTTTCAAAATTTACATTAGTCTTACTAGCAAATATATGCACCCTCCGGGTGCAAGTATTTAAGTTTTAATATAATAAAATATCATATTAATTTAGAAAGGCTAATGAAACTGAATAAGAATGCAGATAAAAAGATTTGGAACAGAGGGGGTATGATTGAAAAATAGAACAACTTTGAAACTAACTCTTCCATCATTTTCCATTACTCCCGTCTTTCATTGGTAAATTTTCCTAATTTAACTATTTAGTAAAATAGAACGTAAAGAATAATATTACAGTTATTTCTTCTTGTTAATCGATTTCTTTTAAGATTTATCCCCGAGATTTTTGCTCATATTCAATACGATAAAACCAAACAATTAGAAATCAACAATACTAAACATATATTTATTAAAATCAAATTTTTAAGATCAGTATGCAAATTAGCCTACCCGTTCACACTGTAATCCGCTATTTTGTTGTATATATAAATACAACTGCATGTTATTAGTATGTAGATATGATCAACAGTCTTAATAATGTAAAACAGTTTTATTAATAATTGAGGTTTAAATAAAAATAAAATCATTGAGAATGTGATGTAAATAACTAAGGAATTGTAACTTGTATATAAATATAGTTTCGGTTACAGACAGACAAATCCACAATCTCCATTATAATAAGATGTTAAAGTTTTAGCAAAAGGAATATGAAACAATTGTAGCCACATGCAAAATGATAACAGTTGTACGTAATAAAGCTCCATTTATTTTTTCCGCCACACCCAGTGGGGCCACTAAAAGCAGCTGGCTATAAATTAATAATAATAATAATAAATAAATATCAATGCTTCAAAGTGAGAATAAAAATTAGAAAATCTCCAATAAGCCTTTTATACGATATTGTCTGTTACTCTTGTCTGCTTCATTCTTTTTCTCAGTAGTGTAGGAGTGTATCTTTACAATAGACGAATTTTTGGTCTGCGATTCTGTTTTAGGAGTGACTGTGTGCATATGGACACTATCTAGTTCTTTACTTTTTTATTTTATTTTATTTTTTTTTTTTTTGTCTTTGGATTTTTCTTTTGTCAACGCCATCATTAGTTATTATTGTGACTTCCAATTGTGTGAAGTTGGCATCCTGAAAGGAAACTGCCCCCCCCCCCAACTCCAACCTGAATTATCACACAGAAAAAGATCGTCTGTTCATGACTTGAATTCAAACCTTTTATATATCAGCTGGCTTCTCTGGATTTTTCTTTTTTTTTCTTCTTTCTTTTTTTCTTTTTCCGTTTTCCTTCTTTTCTTTTTATCCACACCCCTTCCCCTTCCCCCACCGCCACCACCAACACAAGCCTTGTATCAAATATGTTCTATTCTTCATTGTAGTTAATCTGGCTTCACTTTTAATTCAAATCTATTTGGAATTGTTGTTTTTTTTTGCATACACAGAGAATATGTAATAGACAATTCCGTATTCTTTTCCCTCTACCTCCCCCCACCCCCACTGACAATTTTGAAAGTCATTTCAGGAAAGACTTTTCAATATAAGTGGGTCATCTGGGTGGCTTTAAAAACTTACTAACATTATTGGTTGCTCATCATGTGGTGTATCTTTGAGCTTTTGTTTAGATTCTTTTTAAGGACATGTCTCTTAATTCACGCTTTCATATGATATATTCAATGAAATGTTAACAATATTAACCGTTCCTAATCTATATTATGATTTACTTTTTGTACATATATTACCAAACCTTTCTGTTATATGCAGCTTGAGACATAAGGTAAATTTTAAAATCTAGTACAGCTGGTTACAATTCAGAGTTGTCCTTCCTCTGGAAGGTTAAACGGCTCATTTATTGATATACCTGTGTTAAGGAAAATTATTTCTACCAATTTGTCTAAATTTATGAGATGAGGCTTGATAATTTTTATTATTAGTTGTACAGATAACAATAAAGATGAGGAAAATAGTCCGAATAATCCAAATATTTCTACCAGTTTGTTTATCAAATGTCTTTGGCATAAAATAACACCACAAGGGTTGATGTGCCATAAAATCCAACCAACTAAACAACCTAATTAACCCATAGATATAGATTCATGTCTTTCCCAAAGACATTAGCGCGAAGTGAAAGGCGAACAGTTTTGTCCAAGAAGTTTCTAGGATTTAAGTTCTTAATATCTTCAAATTGGTATAAATAATTTTCATTAACTTCATTTGATTCGGTTTGGTTTGTTTAATGGTATAATAACCATGTAGGTTATCTAATGCTAAAAACTGTTAATATGAGATAATATTTGGTACTCAAGTTTCCTTTACAGGTGTATTTTTGTAGAGGTATTTTGTGGATGTATTTTATATCTGATTCATAATTTTCAATATATTTTTATTTCTCTCAAGAAGAATAAAATGTCATCCCTATTAGTGTTCCCAAACAGATCCCTCATATTATGTGTTAAACTCATTTTCTTTTTATTTAACCTATAGATGGGATCCTAACAGGACACACTGGACCTGAAGTTAATGTTGATGGTGGGGTTCTCCACATTACCCAGAGCTCCAAAACTGACATTTCACCGTCAGATTAAGTTTAACGTGATATCCAGGACATTAAGACCCTCACTCACTGCCTTCTAGTACATATAGGATAAAAATGATTGGGGCTTGCCATAAGGGCAATTGTGTTGGGACAATCATTTAGGTGCTAGGGCTTGACGATTGATCGGAGGTGACCTTTCCAACCGCCCGGTTAGTCTAAGTAAGAGCCAAAGTGGTGTGTTGCATGGACTGCTCAGCCACCAGGGTTCTATCCTTAAGCATCACGGGTCGCCACCCACTACCAACAAGTGGCCCCATTGGTGGGGGGGGGTCTTACGTCTCTGCAAAAGAGCAGTCGGTGTATTATAAAGCATCAACCGCCAGGACTCAGTCATAAGTAAAAATATTTCAATTCTAAATCAGAGATGATTATAATTGAACTGAGAGTTTTAATAACTTTTAGAGTAGTAAAAACAAAAGAGATTAAAAATCAATAAAAAGGAATATATATATATATATATATATATAAGTGTAGCGTGGACATAGTCAATGTCACTTAGTTATTGACAGTTCCTCGCCTATGCGATTGTTCAAAGCAATTAAAATGGTTCGAGTAGTGGGGCTTTTTATACTGTGGTTTGATTCTCTAGTAAGCGGAAAGAAGAGTAGTTTTATTGGTCAGGTGTCGTGCGTAGCACGAAGTACCGTTATTTAATTGGGACGAAATAAAAAAAAAGTTAAAAAGTATTCAACATGAGTAATTCTAATAAGTCTTCTTTAATCCAGATAAATTTAATACCAAACTTATGTTTATTGTAAACTAGGAAAAGATTTAAAGTAAAGGTGCTGGCAAAGGTTTACAGCAATAACTCTGGGTGTGAGGAAGAAATGTAGTGACATTTTACACATATCTAACACTTAGTGGTTGTTCAATGAAAGTTTTATTGATAATTGGAAAGAGTTTTTGTCTATCTGTCCTCTCGAACTACCAAATTTAGTATCCATATTGGACTTAAGGGAAGATTTTAATTCATCCTGTACGACATATCAAATCATGCAGAAATTAACTTTCAATGAAAACATTATTCAATGAGTTATTTCTTTTTTCATTTTTTCTTTTTTACTCAAGTGATTTCTACATATTTTCTTCTTTACATAACTTTGTTCTTTCTTTCTTTCTTTCTACTTTGAAACGAACAATTCTTTCTTTCTTTCTTTCTTATTTTTACTCAAATAATTTCTAACGATCTTCTCGTGAGTTCGTCCTTTATTTCTTTTACACTAGGGATTTGAAACCTTCTTCTACTTCTTTCTTTCCTTTCCTTTTCTTCCTTTATTTTTTTTTTTTGTTTTTATTTTTGTTTTGTTTCCTTTTTTTGAAATTCATTCTGTGAATTCGTTCTTTCGTTCACTCCAGGGATTTGAAACTTTCTTCTTTTTCATCTTCTTCTTCTCAGGAATTCTTTTTTTCTTATTATTTTTACTCAAGGGATTTGAAACTTTCTTCTTCTTTCTTTCTTAAGTTATTTTAAACAATCTTCTTCTCGTGAGTTCTGTCTTTCTTATTTTTACTCAACAGATTTGAAACCTTCTTCGTTTCATGAGTTCTTTCATTCTTTTTTTAATCTTTATACAAGTGGTTTAAAACTATCTTCTCATGATTTCTTTCTTACTTTTATACTCAAGTGATTTAAAACGATTTCGCTCTGATTTCTTTTGTCTCTCCTCTAGAACAACCAAATTTAGTCTACCTATTTGACCAAGGCAAAGATTTTTATTCATCATTTATCAATCATAGAATTTGAATTCCAAAGAAAATTCTAACAAATTGTTTTCTTAAATAATTATTCCCATTCACTCAAATATTACTCATCAGATTTACAAGTAGTTCTTCAAGTTGGAGATATAAAATAATTAGACAACATCATTGCTTAGTTTAGTTTAATATTTCAAATAAAAAACAAAAACGTTTAAATCAATCTTTAGAGTGTTATTCACTTAAATCAAATAAATATCTTTCTATAAAACTCAATGTTTTTTTTCATAGAACAACATGAAAAAATATATATAATCGGTAAATCTTTTTATTTATGTGAATTTATCATTTTTAGTAGCAATTATTCTATATCATAGGTTGGAATAAATGATAATGGCATAATTAGCCCTACCGGTGTGGCTTTAGAATACACCGACTGCACCTCTGCAGAGACCCCCCCTAATGGAGACCACCTGTTGGCCGTGGGTAGCGATCCATGATGCTTAAGGATGGATTCCTGGTGGCTGAGCAGTCCCTAACATGCAACACCCTACTTTAGCCCTTACTTGGGCTAAACGGGCGGTAGGAGGGGCCTCCACCGATCAATCGCTTTGTCACGTCAAGTGATTGTCCGACCCTATTGCCCTTCTGGCACCCCCCAACCCTTTTTATCATATAGGTGGTAGAAGGCGGTGACTGAGGGTCTTCATGTCCTGGATATGACGTTAAACTATCTGATGGTGAAGTTCTGTGAAGAACCCCTTCATCACCATTGCTCAATTTGTTTAAAATGATAATATTTTTTTTTTAAATATTAAACTGGCTAAATTTCTTAACCGATTTCTGGGCCAAAATTTCCGAAAACGATGATTTTAGGTGCATTTTAAGTAATGATCTTTGATTCGATTTCCCCAAACATTGGTGCAAGTAAGAAATCTAGTTTTTAGTATTTATTATACCAACACACAACTTTCGCTGTTTGAGATACTTTTTTAAAACTTAAAAATCAACCTGCTCTAATTATCAACCCAAGTTCAAGGTTGTTTTCATTTCACTATTACGTCAATGCTCTTAGAAAAGGCATGGATCCATCTATTGTTTGCACATAGTTATCATAGGTTTCAAGTAGAAGTGGGTGGTTTAAACGAAAAACTGATTTTCTTAACAATTTTTAAAAAGTTTTTTATAATTAAAATAAGCTATTTATTACAAAATTAATTCCTTAATTAACTTTACTAAAACTAAAGATCCCAGTATGCCTTGTCGAATCCATTTCAATAACCGTTGCGATATATATATATATATATATATATATATATATATATATATATATATATATATATAACGGATCTTTGCTAATCCACGAAGCAAATAAATTTACTTCTGGGTTAATAAAAATCGATTTAAAAAGTGCTAAATAAAAAGAGCTAAATATATGTTTTTTTAAAGCGAATTTATAGAATATTCCAACTGCAGTTTCTTGCTGTAGCAATTCTTCAGGGAATTCCCTGAAGAATTGATACGGCAAGAAACTGCAGTTGGAATATTCTATAAAATTCGCTTTTAAAAAAAAAAACGTATATATATATATATATATATATAGCCAAGCAATCAATTATGAAATTGACACTACCCTTCAAGTCCAAATATACACATAATACCATATAAGGATTTTCAGAAATGGTATGAGATTGTATGGCCTTAAAGATGTAGCATAAAGTAAAAAGAATTATCTTCAACATATTTTGTTTGGCAGAAATTGTTTTTAAAAAGCTAAACCCTGAAGGTTGCAATTCAAGTACAAATATACACACAATCTATACTTATATAAAAGGGCATATATATATATATATATATATATATATATATTATATATATATTGCCCCTTTAAGGCCATACCATTTCATACCAAGCCTGCAAGCCCTTATATGGCACTAGAAGCGGCTACCCAGCATCACCTGGGTAGAAGGGGAGCACCCCCCCCCTGTTGTATTGATTTGTTTTCTTTTGAGATTTACAAATGCTGGAAATTTTCAACGGAATTTTAATGCTATTTCTATGTATATTTTGATTTTCAAATATCTCCATATATATATATGTATATATATATATATATATATATATATATATATATATATATATATATAGTAAATATCTCCGGTTCTTGATTTTTGTGTAAAACTTATGATTTGATTTATATTTGGAGATATTTGAAAATCAAAATATACATAGAAATAGCATTAAAATTCCCTTGAAAATTTCCAGCATTTGTAAATCCAAAAGAAAACAAATCAATACAAAAAGGGGGGGGGTGCTCCCCTTCTACCCAGGTGATGCTGGGTAGCCGCTTCTATTGCCATATAAGGACTTGCAGGCTTGGTATGAAATGGTATGGCCTTAAAGAGGCAACGTACAGTAAAAAGAATTATCTTCAACATATTTTGTTTGGAAATAAATAAAAAAAAGTTTTAAAAAAGCCAAACCCTGAAGGTTGCAGTTTAAACTTAATGACGATTGCAGTCTGTGGGAAAAAAAACTGTTTGGTCAGTTGAAAAGGGCATGTTTGAAGTTAGATTTTTTTTAGTGCAGATATGCTGCAAAAATGTTGCAACGTGGATCTGACGGTATCTCGGGGTTTTTTCATTTATCTCAAGACATGATGCCGACTGTCACCTGCTCACGAAGCAGATCATAGATTGGCTGACCTCTTCATCCTGAAAGGCTATCCAGGCTCTCCTATATGATAAGTAAATTCTGGCCCAACACATCTGAAGGGAATTTTGATAAAGAATCAAGCAAATACAAGGAATAAATAAATAAATAAATAAAATGGAACATGTTTCAAGCTTTTTCAATTGGCCTTCATCAGTTTTAAGAAAGAATCATCATTATAATTTTCAAAAATTTGAATATATATAATTTCCTTTTAATAACTGTAAACAATGTTCTGTATTGTATTCATTCATATATATATGGCAAAAAAGGCTTAAAATCATTCATTTTGTAGTTATAGATTTATTTCTACCCACAAGTATCTGTGTATGACTGTGGGTAGAAATAGATCTATAACCGCAAAATTACCGATTTGGAAGCCTTTTTCTTTACCAATTATATTGCCCTGTTCAATAATCTTGAACATCGAGCTCTCAATTTGGACCTGAACTATTCTGTTGTTTGAAGAAAGGTCCAACTTAGAATTATTGTAATATCAACTTACCTGGTAACCCATCTACGGATATATATATATATATATATATATATATATATATATATATACACACACAAACGATGTGTTTTGATATAGCTTTTATTCAGCCGACAATTTTTGGGGGAATATGTGCTTAATTGAAGTCGTACCTAATTTTGAAAGTTAATTAATTAATAAGGCGGGAATACCTATTCAAAATGTAAGGCTAAACAAATGTGTTTAGCCTTACATTTTGAATAGGTATGCCCGCCTAATTAATTAATTATTGATTAACTTTCAAAATTAGGTACGACTTCAATTAAGCACACACACACACACACACACACACACACACATATATATATATATATATATATATATATATATATATATATATATGCTATGGAGTCCGGCAACAGATTTTAAATGTAATAACAAAAAAGGCAATAATCAAAACCTACATAGAATTAAAACTACATGTGTTGAACTTTCATATGGTTTTTACTAAATGGTTCTATTGATTGTACAACGTAAGTTATTAAGTTTTCAATTTAAGTCTGCTGCAATACTTTATAAACACCCTGTAAATCACTTTTCAATCCATTTTAACTGCACATTGATATGTATTTACCCCCACCGTAATTACTCACGTAATCTATTTCAAAAGTTTTTCTTGTATTACTCGCATTTTTAAAAACATCAAAACGCCGTGTCCTGAAGAAGATCTCAGTTTGCCCGATATTTTCTTTTTACTTTTTTTTAATCTTAAATAGAATATTCGTGCATATGAATGGAATTTGATCCAAACACAAGTTAACAAAATAACAATGAATTTCATCCAAACCGAAGTGTACATATTTTTCTTTCAATAATTTTTCAACACACACACACACACACACACACATATATATATATATATATATATATATATATATATATATATATATATATGTATGTGTGTGTGAATTTGATATATTGAAAAAACAAATGATGTTTACAAATGCTTGGGATCATCAGGAGAGAATGTGCACGGTTTCGGGGCGTTCCTCTCAACGGTTTTAACTGCACATTGCCCCCCCCTCACTGATGTGAGGTCCCTCGGAATATCTGTATCGACCGTATATAATAGATCGGTCTTCAACAAAAGTAAAAATCTATTACATACGGTCGATACAGATATTCCGAGGGACCTCACATCAGTGCAGTTAAAACCGTTGAGAGGAACGCCCCGAAACCGTGCACATTCTATCCTGATGATCCCAAGCATTTATAAACATCATTTGTTTTTTCAATATATCAAATTCACACTGTCGGATTAATTTCCTTTTATTTTATATATATATATATATATATATATATGAAATTTAAAATTTTGAAAAAACATATGATGTTTGTTATGTGAGTGCTGACAGGCCAAATCGATAAGTTGGTCTTCATCAAAGAGCGACATAGATGAGAAGAAAATATCCGTTAAAAGACTGTTTACAAAACGAACGCTGAAATCAACCGCTGAAATCTTTTGAAAAATGCATGTTCTGTTTTAAAAATAAAATAAATTTTATTTTTAATTTTAAAAAATCAGAAGCATTATGGTTCATGGTAAAACTCAAAAGAGTTTATTGTAAAAATTGTAAAAATATATAAAAAATGTAAAGTGGGTATCAAAATAGTATAGTATATATATTTCAGCTGTTAACAATATACAAGTCCACATTGTAATTTGGTCGAAACAGGCCTGTCAGCAATCACATAACAAGCATCATATGTTTTTTCAAAATTTTAAATTTCATACTGTCGGATTAATTTCCATCTATTTTATATATATATATATATATATATATATATATATATATCCTAGAGCTTTAATCTTTTTAATTTTAAAATCTAAATGAGGATGCATGCACAACTGAAAAATTTACAAAATTGAGTACCCATCAAGAATGAATAAAACTAAAAAGTCTTCAGCATAAAATGACTATGGGTTTACATGCTGCAAATCAAACCAGCTAACAAGATTAATTGCTCATTGACTGAAATTTAAAAAAAAACAACAACTTGTAAACAGCTCCTTCTTAGCATTTATAATTCAGAAAAAGTCTTGTTAAAATTCCTCGCAGTCGGATAGGACAGAAGAATACAGCGACTGCATCTGTGTGGAGGGGTAAAAATCCATCCCCCGAATGGGTCCACCATTTGGTCGTTGGTGGCAACCCGTGATGCTTAAAGATGGAACCCTTGTTGCTGAACAGCCCATGACATTCAACGCCCTACTTTGGCCCTTAATAGGTTAGACGAGTGGTAGGAGAGGCCACTCCAATCAATCGGCTGGTCACGTCAAGCCCTAGTACCTATATGATTGTCACAACCCTATTGCCCTTATGGCAAGCCCCAACTCTTTTTATCATATATGTACCAGAAGGCGATATCTGAGAGTTTTATTGTAATGGGCATGACGCTAAATTCTATCTGATGAAGTTTCGATTCAGGAGCTCTGGGAAATGTGGAGTACCCCTTCATCGTCATTACTCTCAGGTTTACTCTGACCCGGAGCGGTAGTACCTTTTAGTGTCCCCTCTATGAGTTAGATAGGAAAAATGTGTTAAAAATTTGAATACACATCAAGAATGAATAGAACGAAACATATTCTGCACAAAATAACCCCAACATGGGTTGACAGGCCATAAATCCAACAAACCAAACCTATATCCTCTGCAAAGAGTTATATTCAACTATTGTGCTAGACCTAGGCGATTGTTTTTACGTCTGAGGTGGAGCACCACATCTACCATTAGATCCTCACTTTGCCACACTGGTCCTTTGCAAAGGGTGCTATTCAACAATATAGAAAGTAGTAAAGTCAGCGGAATGGCCTATTGTTGGTATCAGCTGGACAGCAAAGGAGTCTATCCACTTTTCATTTGCGCTAGACCAAAGAGATTGATCTTATGTCTACGGTTAAGTGATATGCTTACCATCAGCTTCACACTTTTCTATACAGATTCAAGTTTTGCTACTCAAGCACTGAGTTGGCAAGGGCTGGTATCGAACCTGAAATAATGTGGTTTCTGGGCAGATGCACTACCGACTGAGCTAAGGCCAACAGTATTATCAATATAAAACAATTTTCTTAATTAGATAAAATGATATCATAGGGAATGTGACAAATAACTAAGGGTATTATGAAGTTGGTGGTGACATAGTTTTGGTTACAGACAGACACATAATCCTTATTACAATAAGAGATATAAAAAGGTTTACTTATTTGTTGACTGGTACTTATTCATAACTTAGTTTACAGAGTTTGAAGTCTGGAGATTTTAGTAATAGATAATACCTAATAATGTCCGTTTTGATTGTATAAATTTCCCTAGAAACAATGAAATTCTATGATTTTTGCTTTTATGAGAAAATTAATTTTTTGTTAAAAAAAATGATTGTTTTTTATTTATTTATGCGCTGTATTAAAGCAGATAATAAAATTGATTTCAAGTCTCATTGGGCCTTAAAAAACTAGATCTGTAAACCCAAGCTGTAAGGTCAGTCCAATTGATTTACGAGACAATGTCTGTACCAGTTGAACTAGAGAAAAAAACTGATGAAAGCATTATTCTTTCACTGAGTATAATTTTTTTAAATTGTAAGGAAAAGGTTGTTTAGCGTTAATGTCTATGAAAAGAATTTAAAAAAAAGAGAATATATCTTTTACAAAAATTAATTTGAAAGCTTTTTGTTTGTTTAATTTTGATATTTCAGATTGTTGTCAACATATTTATTGTGTATAAACACATCGTTCAGGCCACAGTAACTTCGGCCTCTGTTCATATGTTTTTGTCTTTTTTAATTACCTTAAAATAAGTCATCTTCTGGCGATTACCCATTAATTCAAACGTGGTTTCGGAGCTCAAATCGTTACCACTCACTTAAGAGGACTCTAAGCAGCATAAACGCCATCATACTTATTGAACAGAAATGTGATTAGATTTAGAAAAATAAAACGGAAGAAATTACTTATTTTTGTGACCTGAACATTGTGTTTATAGGTATACACAATAAAAATGACGGCAACAGTCCAAAATATCAAATTAATTCCTATCAAGCCTTTTTATTTGTATTTTAAATTATCAGATAGTAAAATTGACTTAAAGTCTCATTGGGCCGTAAAAAGCCAGATGTGTAACTCCAAGCTTTAAGGTCAGTCCAATTGATTTAGGAGGCAATGTCTTTACCAGTTGAACTAGAGAAAAAAAACTGAAAGCATTATTTTTTCACTGAGTTTAATTTTTTAAAATATTTGTAAAAATAAAATTGTCTAGTGTTAATTTCTTAAATTTTCTTTTTAAAAGAGAACGCATATCTTTTATAAAACTTAATTTGAAAGCTTTTTATTTGTATTTTAAAGCATCTATGTGTCTATGTGTTCTCTTCGTTTTTTGTTTTTTTCTGGTTCTTTTTTTTTTCTGGTTCTTTTTTTTTTTTGTTAGAATAAATTCTACAGCGGATGAGAATTAAATTGAAAAGTAGAAAATTGACGAAAGCTATAATTCCCTTATAAAATTTAATGAAATGTGTTATCGAAATCGCAACAAATAAACCAAAAAAATAACCAAAGTGAAAATTGTGATAACATTCTGAATGGAGTCTTCTTTATATTCCTCTATCAAGTGTTTCTCTAGTGGCAAATTTTTATGCAGCTGCATGAATGGACAACTGCAGGAGAAGACATTAATTCTCAAATGAATTCATACTGCAAAAATGTGCATGAGAATTTTAAAGCTTCACACAGGAAAACTTTTTTTTTTTTCTTTTTTTTTTTTCGTTTTTTAAACAAATGAAAGGAATGTTTGCTTTTATATTTTTATCATGATTCTTATGTCACGTGAGTATTACAGATTCTTCAAGTTTGAAACATCACAAATGATGAAGATATTTGCATCAATCTTGAGTTGCTGTGTCCATTTCCTGCGATCATAACCATTACACTACGAGTACGTTCAATATCTTGTATATTTAGAATTATTTTTATATAGCAATTGATTCCCTTAACGTCTCAATCATATGACAGCTAAAAAAAACTTAACAAATATTAAGTCCTGGGTATGAGGTTAAATTGCATCTAAGGGTGGAGCTCTGGGGAGTGTGAAGTACTCCTTAATCGCCATTACTCCCAATCCACTCTGACCCGGAGTGGTAGTATCTGTTAGGGTCCCATCTATGCGTGATATAGAAAAAAAAGGAATTTAAAAAATGTGTCTAAAAAAATTGAGTTTAAAATTTTAAAAATTCAAGTATGAATAAAACAAAATGTCTTTGGCATAAGGTAAACCAACTAGGGTTGACATGCCCTAAAATTCAACCAACCTGATAAGAGCTGAATAGATAGACAGAAACTTTGTATTAACAACATAAAGTATACAAAGAAGAAATCGATTTGTCGAATTAATGTTAAAAACTCTACAAATATATATATATATATATATATATATATATATATATATATATATATATATATATATATAGCCACAGTGTATGGTTAACACTATCTCACTTGATAAGACAGTAGTAAGCCAATATATACAGTATTATTAGAGTGCTCAATGTTTGTGATAGAGCAATATAAAAAATAAACATATCTTACTTTTTGTATATATTCAATTTTATGGAAACTAACTACCATATTTGAAAATCTTTCATTGCCTTGAAGATTGCTCTGTTTAAACAAGAAAATTTTGTTGTTTTTTTTTAATTCTCAAAGCACAAAATTAAAATCGCTTTTTTGTAAATTATAAATTTATGGAGTAATAATGCTTGTAAGTAATAAATTCATTTAATGAATATCCTCTACAAAATGTGACTGGTTCTTAAAATAAACATTTAACCTTATCTATAATTTTCCATTTTATTTTAAAAAGAAAACATTCAAGTATGAATAAAAGAAAATGTCTTCGGCATAAGGTAACCCAACAAAGGTCGACATGCCGTAAAATCCAACCAGCCTGATAAGAGCTGAAGAATAAATAAAATAAAAAGGTCTTAATATAAATCATACAAAGAAGATGTTCATTTTTCCTATTAATGTTAACAACTCTGCATTTTTGGATGTTTGTTTGTTGGATGTTGTCTCTGACTATGCCTGTGAATCGATTCCTGTCGGAGGGGAGTCGTTAGTATACATCGCTGAAGAGACTTAATAAAGTCGAAACAGTCTGTACGGTGTTCTGCATAGCGAGCCATCCTTTGCGGGATTTACTTGTCAAGTTTATTTTCTATAATTATCGAATTTTATACGATACATGCATTTATAATTGCCTTCAAGCAAAAATATAAATAATATAATATATATATATATATATATATGCACAATTTATTACGTTTTTTTTCTGTTTATCTGAATATTTGATGGTTGTAAAATCAAAGAATACGTATAGAAATATATATTTTGTGTATCTTTATCCTTCACAAAATATAAATATATGCATTGCATAGTGGGAAATAGCAATCAAAGTTATTGTTGCGGATAAAAGATGGAATATGCTGGTTTATTCTAACCTCCGATCTTTGGGGAGTCCACCAAGCAATGCAAATTCACCTTCCACCATTGGACGACACCTTTTCGATAATCCGGATTGTGCTGCAGCATATAAGCCCTCAATGTTCACCATCTTGGCATCTTCAACCAGCGAGTTACACCTAGCTGTACTCGAGGCCCCCCTCTTCAACTAATTCCTTCCTGTTCTTTCGATACAAACGAAATTTTATTCTTTACTCCTTCTTGGCCTTTCCGTTCTTCATCCCACCAACATAAAGAAATATATATATATATATATTCTTTGATTTTACATCCATCAAATATATATATATATATATATATAAAGTAAGTAAAGTCGGCGGGGCGGCCTAAAGTCGGTATCAGCCAGTCAGCGAGGGAGTCTATCCCCTTTTCAATAGCGCTAGACCAAGGAGATTGTTTTAGCATCTGAGGTGGAGCGCCACACCTACCATCAGCTCCTTACTTTACCGCACAGATCCCTGTGCTACTCATACGCTGAGTTGGCGAGGACCGGTATCGAACTAGGAACCTTGTGGTTTCTAGCCGAACGCTCTACCGACTGAGCTATATAGGTTTCTTTAAAACAACAGGTAGGCAGGCTCTCATCATTTGTGAGATTGTTGCTACACAATCTTCATTACTCTCACTTCTACCATTTAGCCTTGTGCCAGACTAAGCAAAGTAAATATCTGTACTATTATTCTAAACTAGTAAGACATGAAACGCTTGATTTCAAACTAAGGAAATGAAAACTTTCCCCTCCTACTAAACCTGCCCACTTCTCAACCCTCTCTCCTGGGACCCCGAGCTGACATTCTTATCCTGAACAGTTGCAAGAGAGTAAGGACAACCACTAGGAGCAACCACCTTCTCCTTGCTATGCCATATTGGCAGGAAAAATCAGTAACATATCAGGTATACAGAAGATAAGGTCTCCTCCTCGCAGCCTCCAACCTCTACATCTAATGGGGGCCTGCCAAGATGATAATCGGGTTTTGTTGTACCTGACATGGGCCTTTCCCGTAATATTGCATTGCCAAAGTTCGAAAAGGGGACGAATCAGGAGTTGACACTAGTCACATGGGTCACATGTTACAAATGGCACTGAAACTCTCACAAAAATAAAAGACGAAACGATAAAGATTTCATTTTAAACTGCTTGCATTCACTTGCTCGGTTTTTAATTTTTTTTACTTTTTAAATAAGGCAAAATTCTGTTGATTTTTTTTCTTTTAAAGAAACTATTTTGCTTAATGAAAATATTCAATAAAATATACTCTACTCCATTTTTGTCAAGTATCTATCTATCAAAGTCTGTCTATCTATCTATCTATCAAAGTCTATTCCCATCTATCTATCTAGTCTGTTCCCATCTATCTATCTATCAAAGTCTGTTCCAATCTATCTATGTATCTATCAAAGTCTGTTCATCTATTTCTATCATCCATATATCTATCTATCTATCAAAGTCTGTTCCATCTATCTATCTATCTATCTATATCTATCTATCAAAGTCTGTTCCCATCTATCTATCTATTATCTATATCTATCAAGTCTGTATCTATCTATCAGTTGCTATCTATCTATCTATCAAGTCTGTTCCCATCTATCTATCTATCTATCAAATCTTCCATCTATCTATCAAAGTCTGTTTCCATCTATCTATCTATCTATCAAAGTCTGTTTCCATCTATCTATCTATCAATCAAAGTCTGTTCCCATCTATCTATCTATCTATCAAATCTGTATCTATCTATCTATCAAAGTCTGTTCCAATCTATCTATCTATCTTCAAAGTCTGTTCCCATCTATCTATCTATCTATCAAAGTCTGTTCCCATCTATCTATCTATCTATCAAAGTCTGTATCTATCTATCTATCAAGTCCTATTATCTATCTATCAAAGTCTGTCAAAGTCTGTTATCTATCTATCTATCTATATCAAAGTCTGTATCTATATCTATCAAAGTCTATCAATCTATCTATCTATCTATCAAAGTCTATCTATCTATCTATCTATCAAAGTCTGTTCCCATCTATCTATCTATCTATCAAAGTCTATCTATCTATCTATCTATATCCATCTTCTATCTATCTATCTATCAAAGTCTGTCCCAATCTATCTATCTATCTATCAAAAGTCTGATCTATCTATCTATCAAAGTCTGTTATCTATCTATCTATCTAAGTCTGTTTATCTATCTATCTATCGAAGTCTGTTCCATCTATCTATCTATCTATCAAAGTCTGCTATCTATCAAAGTCTGTTCCATCTATAAATCTCAGTCTATTCATATCTATCTCCCGATTCCAGTCTGTTTATATCTATCACAGTCTGTTAATTTCTATCTATCTGTTCATATCTATTTAATTTAAATCTGTTCATACCTATTTATTTATCAATCTATCTCAATCATTTCATATCTATCAGTCAGGCAGTAAGTATGAGATTCTATTTATCCATTGCTGGGAAGTGAAGAGATGGGTTCATGTCTTTTATTGATTCATCTATTTTTGAATAAGCCTAAATTTTGTTATTTTCTTTGAAATAATTAATACATGTATTAATGCATTCTATTAGCTTAGTTAAATGTAGGAAATAAAAAAAACCTCAGATATGAATCTACAAAAGTTGGGAGATTTTTTTTTATATTCAAACTAAAACCCATTCTTATATAATTTTCTGCGTATTTGTTAAAAATATTTGTTACCAAGTTGATGCGAAAGTTTTCAGCACAATCTTATTATAATGGAGATTCGGTATCTGTTTGTAACTATGTCACTGCTTATATCACAATTCTCTCAGGAATTACGTAATTTTATCAATGAGTATTTAATTCATAGACAAAATCATTTATACATAGAATAAAGAATAACCCTGTATTATATATACTCAAAAATTAAGTATGTGACATTAAATGTTAGTGTTCCATCAAATGAGTTTGAAAAAATATATTTTTTAAAAATTGAGTGTAAAAAAATATTTGAATACCCATAAAGAATGAATAAAAGAAAATGTATTTGACATAAAATAACTCAACATGGGTTGAAATGTCATAAAATTCAACCAACCAACCAGAAATCACTGGGACCAAATATAGAAAGAGGGGCATGGGGTTGCTGACAGTCCTGGGTGATGCAATGTTTCCCCCCACCAAAAAAAAAACCTCTTTATGGAACATGATGAATGAGCAGTTGAGATTGTCAAAATATCTGGAAACTTTCCAGAAAGTCAATAGAATTCCCAGATTGTTCTATTCTCACATTTGCAATTAGCAATTTCCTTTAATTGCAGCTGAATTAGGCACTAAAATGGCCCCGGCAGATTCAAAATCCCATATACAGACTTAAGAACCAAAACCAATATGTTATTCTATAAAAAAAAATGGCCACAAAATTGATAGTTTAGCTCAGTTGGTATAGTACCAATCTTCATCTGCACATATATGAATATTTGTATATATATATATATATATATATATATATATATATATATATATATTATAAAAAAGAAGGTCCGCAAAATGTATTTTGTTCTCAGAAAAAAATCTTTAAATTCTTTTTGTTTTACATATGCAACACGTGTTTCAGATCTTCTGGTATCTTCTTATGCATACATATATATGCGTTTGATTGTTTTAGATATATGTGTACATATATATATATATGTGTGTCTGTGTTATAATGTTTCTGTATGTGTGTAATATATATTATGTACATGCCCTTCTGTCGGATTTACTCCAATCCTCCTTCCTCATATACATTTTTATATATGTATGTGCATATGTTTTATAAATATGTGAGCATGTTATATATATATATATATATATATATATATATATATGTGTTTGTGTGTGAGTATGCATTTTCTGTATATGTATGTATATTATCTACATGCCTTTGGGAAAGATATATATGTGCGTGTGTGTGTATATGTGCATATTTATGTATATGTGTGTGTGCTTGTTTATATATATATGTGTGCGCGTATGTGTGTATGCATTTTCTGTATATGTATGTATATTATCTACGTGCCCTTGAGAAAGATATATATGTGCATATTTATGTATATGTTTGTGTGCTTGTTTATATATATATATATGTGTGTGTGTGTGTCTTTGTATGTTTCTGTATTTATATAATGTACATACCCTTAGGAAAGGTATGTGTTTGTGTGTGTGTATGTAAGTGTTTGGGATCTGCCAGTGACCCACTGCTAAAGAAGAGTTCTTTTAGTCTAAAAATCCATATTCAATAGACAGCAAAGCAACAGACAGACAGAGAGAGAGAGAGAGAGATATGCCAATTTGATTGATGGGAAAATTGAACAATCTGACAGCAGCAGGCAAAACTGTTTGAAACATTATCAAATTATCATAAACATTGCAAGTCAAGAGTTAATTAGAAAAAAACGAAAAAAAAAAACAACACTATTTATGATGAATCTCTCACAAAAAGAAACATTTTCAACACTTTTGACTTCATTCCAAATTGTCTTATTTTCATTTTCCCTTTTTTTTTACTCTTTGTCTGTTTGTTTCTTTTATCGTTTCTTTTAATATTTGATAAAATGTATTTTAGTTTTAGTTTAGTGTGTGCACTGAAGGATGGTCCAGTTTGGAGAAAGACTATTTCACTGTTGTTCAACAACCAATAAAATACTTTCTGCCTTTGTACATTGCAATTTAATATTCCATAAGTTAATAACAATATTATCTTCTTCTTCTGACTAAATAAACTGTCAAAAATCATTAAGAATAGAAAGGAAAGTTCTTGGCCCCACCGAAAAAGGAAAATGTATGAGAAATCTACACTCTAATCCAGATATACAATTCGACAAAATTGGCATTTTTCTCGTTTACTTAATCCTTCCAAAAATAATGAAAATTTAAACCAAAAAAAAAAAAGGTTAGGTTAGTTTATTTTGTTTAATGGCGTATCAAACCCTATATATATATATTTTTTTAAAAACCGTTGAGAGGAAGGCCCCGAAACGGTTGCACATTCTCTCCTGATGATCCCATGCTTTTGTAAACATCTTTAGTTTTTTCAACATATCAATTTCACACTGTCGGATTAATTTCCATTTTTATTTCATATATATATATATATATATATATATATATGAAAAGTAAACAAACAAACAATGTGTTTGATAAGGCTTTTTTAGCCGACAATTTTTGGGAGAATATGTGCTTAATTGAAGTCGTACCTAATTTTGAAAATTAGTTAATCAATAATTAATGAATTAGCCGGGCATACCTATTCAAATGTAAAGCTAAACAAATCGAGAAAAATCAATCTCTGTATGTACCTTTCGGCCTTAGGCCTATATATATATATATATATATATATATATAGGGTTTCCATCCCGACTGGAGGTAGCCTGATAATGTCTAGCCACACCGAAGAGACGTGATACGTCGAAACACGGTGTATGTGGATGACTATATATATACGCATGGTGTAATGTTTACTATCATAAGAAATGAATTTGTGAACTGAGTTCAAATCATGGACAGGGTTGTTGGCATTTCACATAGGCTATTGCCCTTGAGAAAAGGTATATATGGAAAAATAGTGGTCAGATTGGGCTCTTTCACCTTGGTATTGCAACCGGTCTAGGGAAAAGAAAACTATTCATTCAAATCTGTTAAACTCAGTTTAAGGAATTCCCCTTATGTTGCATCTCGTGTAGAGGAGTTGGTAAACATGTATATGATTTGTAAGTAAATAGTAGGTAAGTATTTTATTTTTAAACGAATTGTTAAAGTGTGAGACAAGTTTTACAGGTATGCCTGGAGATAGTTTTGTTTTTTAGACGTATCTTATATATTTTGTATCTGATGGTATATTTTTACTTTTCTCCAGAAGGAAAAATGTCATCTATGTTGACATTTTCAAATAGATCTTTTATATTATTTGCATTGAAAAATTGTTTTCTGATAAGAGCAAAGTTTTACAATCTATGAGGAATTGTTTGAAAGTGTAGGGTGTTTGATATGTTACACACCGTGTTTGGCCCCTTGTTTTAGTATAAAAGAGTGCATAAGTATTGTGTGATCAATGCCAGTATTGCTTCTCTCTCTCAAGATCTCTGTGGGGAGATCATGTCATACACTAGTGATGAGACATAATATAGGTCGAAACAGCTGTTCAGTGTTCCGCACATCGCACGCGATATTCGCCGACTTTGCTTGTCATGGTCATTTAATATAATTAATTCTCTACGTCATATATATATATATATATATTGTTTATATTTGTTGAAGGCAATTACAATGCGTATATCGTATAAAGTTCGATAATTATTGAAAATAATCATGACAAGAAAACTCGGCAAATAACGAGCGGACGTGGAATACCGTACAGCTGTCTCAACTTTATTAAGTCTCATCAGTGGTGTATACCTACGATTTCCCTCCGACAGAAATCGAAACCGGGAACCCAGCACGCAGAATCAGAGATTCCTGTCCGTGGCACGAGAAACAAGCCGAATTAACCTTGCCAATAATAAATGCCACTACTATACAAAGTACAGTGAGCGTTGAGGGGGATCGCAAATTGGCCTTTGCTCAGGCGTAAGATTTAGATTTTGAAGCATTGTTAAGTAAAGTATATTATTGTTTATATTTTTTGAAGGCAATTACAATGCGTATATCGTATAAAATTCGATAATTATTGAAAATAGTCATGACAAGTAAACTCGTCAAATAACGAACGCGACGTGGAATACCGTGCAGCTGTTTCAACTTTATTAAGTCTCATCAGCAGTGTATACCTACGTTTTCCCTC
This sequence comes from Doryteuthis pealeii, assembly GCA_023376005.1. NCBI lineage: Eukaryota > Metazoa > Mollusca > Cephalopoda > Myopsida > Loliginidae > Doryteuthis > Doryteuthis pealeii. Next base: position 41,883,732 of record CM042137.1, on the reverse strand, counting down.
CGACAGGAAAGGCAAGGTTAATTCGACTTATTTTGTGTGCCACGGGCTGGTGGCTCAGAGGTAGAATCTTTGATTATTCCCGGGTTCGATTTCTGTCGGAGGGAAAACGTAGGTATACACCGCTGATAAGACTTAACAAAGTTGAAACAGCTGTACGATGTTCCAGTCGCGCTCGTTATTTGCCGAGTTTTACTTGTCATGATTATTTTCAATAATTATCGAATTTTATACGATATACGCATTGTAATTGCCTTCAAAAAATATAAACAATAATATACTTTACTTAACAATGCTCCAAAAAACAAATTTTCAAATGTTATATATATATATATATATATATATATATATATATAGAGAGAGAGAGAGAGAGAGAGAGAGAAGAATATAATTAAGTAGATATATACTAGCGTAAAGGCAAAATTTGTAAAATGGTTTTTAAGGAATTTTCTTTGAAAATCGTTCTATCCCGTTTAACAAACGTTTACATAATACAATACACAGTAAAGAAATATATTATACATCAGTGTGGAAAAAGATGATATTTTTAGATATTTTATCCATACCTCTTCCCTCCTCCCATCCCAAAAGATGTTAGTTTACTTTAGATGTGTTCTGGCTTTAGGTGTCTTTTGTTACGGACCAAATTCTCTTTACAGGTTTCTATTCTGCCTTACTGTCCTACAATAACAACATGCTGTCAAAAGAAAACAAACAAGGCAATAAAAAAAGAAAAGAAATAATGGTCTTTTCTGACAGAGATTAATGGTTTTTCCCTCTTCAGCACTAAGAGAAAGCGAAAAAAAAGGGGGCACTTTTTATTTCAGTCAAGCGTGTAATAGAATAAGCATATGTAGTTCATTTAAGGATTTTTTTCTCTCCTTTCAAATAATCCTTCATTAACAAAGGCTTGTTTTCGGGGTTGTTCCATTTATTTAACCTTTGTTACCCCAATACACACACACACACACACACTTTTTTTTTTACTATTTTAGGTACAAATGCAGAATAGCACGCAAGAGATAATATCATTAGAATCATAATTTACGTATAAATAGCATTATATTACGGAAACTCCCGAAGTAGCCTAAACCCTAACCTGAACCCTAACCGCTCAAAGGTTTCGGGTATCTCCGTGAAATTTAATGCTTTTTATGCATAAGTAATGTTGGTGGAGTGGCCTATTTGGGTATCAGCCGGACAGTGAGGGAGTCTTAACCCTTTTTCGTTAGTGGAGGTTGTTTTGCTAAGTTGGCGGTTGCCGGTATCAAACTTAGAACCTTGCGATTCCAAAGCGGGTTCTCTACCGATTAAGCTAAACCGGCACATTTTCATACGCAATCTAATATCATCTCTTGCACGCTATTCTGCATTAGTACCCTATTTTATTTTTGTGCTGGGAGACCAAATATTAAGAGTTCCTGGTTTTGCAACTTGTTTTTAAGGTTGATATTGTGAATTAATTCTACTGATAAATTGGTACTCACTGTTTTGATTTCTTTTTCTACGTTATGGATTCTATAGTTGCGAGATTATAGCGTTCGTATTGTCATGGTTCGTAGTTCGTAGAAAGTAGACTCTGCTATCGAAGTTCAAATTCTGAACAAGCTCGTCCGTATTTCGACTCGGGAACCTTCTTTTTCGGGAACCTTTGTCGTAATCGGGAGCCATCACAGAACTTTGAACCTAACCCTTTATTCAGTCCACGGGAGTATCCTGTTCTCATTCCGCTAACCATAGTTGGGGTAGAGGTGTTAAGCTGTGTTAATTATTATTTTATGTTACTGCTGCCCTTGACCATGATTGAACCTGAAGTCTAGAGATATCTGTCACTTAGAACTGTCTTAACCTAACTCCTTTATCCACTAGGCCATGTGTTAGAACAGGATACCTCCTTGGATTGAATAAAGGGTTAGGTTCAAAGTTCCGTGATGGCTCCCGATTACGACAGGAAGGTTCCCGAGTCCGAGAAGAAATGCCTGGAAAAGTATTTGTCTGAATGTTTGAGATGAGGCTTGATGATTTGTATCATTTGGATTTTTCGGACTGTTGTTCTCATATTTATTGTTATATACACAACGTTTCTTGTCGAACTCGGGAACCTTCTCTTTGTACTTGGGTGTCTTCATATCATAAGTAGGAGCCTTTAGGGAACTTCGAATCGAAATCTTTATTCAATTCACCGGGGTACTGTTCTCATTCTGTTAACTATGAACTAGTACAAATGTTAAGATGTGTTAAATATTTTATGTTATTATCACTCCTGGCCAGGATTGAATGTGCAACCTACAGAAAATTGTCACTTAGAACTGTATTAACACAACCTTATAACCGTTGTATCATGTGACTAATTGACTAGCCTCTTTAGCTTTGGTTAGACAACCAGTCTAGGAGAAAGAAACTCTATTATGGACTCAAAAATTTGCTAGATTAAAGCGCTTGTTTCTTTCTTTTGTTTTAATGGCATATCAACCTTCGTGGGTTATTTAATACCAAATACATCCTTGTAGAACAATAATGGTACTATTTTTACCCATAGGTGGGGACTATGGAGCTTCGCCCCTTTACCAAGGTTATTAATCTAATAGAGACTAGTGTGACAGGAATTCGAACTCACTCCTCACTCGCAGTCCAACATGTTCCTATTACGCCACGGGGACTCCCCAGTAAAGGTCTTAGGAAGTGCACTCGGCTACTCGAGTTCAAATCCTGAACGAAGCCGTTTGCATTTCACATATCACTAATAACCTTGAGGAAGGTATGAATCCAACTATTCTCCATCATGGGAACAAATTCTTCTAAAAGGTTATTCAAGGAAACAATATAAAAATGTAATGTTGGCGGAGTGGCCTATTGTCGGTATCAGCCGAACAGCGAGGAAGTCTAATCCGTTTTCGCTAGCGCGAGATTGATTTTGCTGAGGTGAAACGCCATACCTACAGTCAGCTCCCCACTTTACCGTACAGATCAGATTACACAATCTGTGCTACTCATACGCTGAATTGGTGGGAACTGGTACTGAACCTTGCGATTCCGAGATGGGTGTTCTAGCGACTGAGCAAAACCATCCACTTCGTAAAAAATTTTTTTTTAAAACTTACTGGAACCCGTGAAAAGCATACAGTAGCTATTTATCCAACCCATTCGCCACGGGTAAGATGTGACACAAGGTCGCAAGTATGGAGCATCCAGCAAGGATCAAATTCGCTATTCCATAGTTGCAAGACTAGCTTGTTAACCACTCCGCCAACTTTACTTTTTACATCAGAGATTGGGTAATTCCCAACTATATCATGGAGGTGAGGCTAGACTAATAGATAATGGCACAGACAATGAAATCAGTGTACCGGGTTCAAACTCCAGCAGGGACTGTTTTCATTCAATTTACACCTATGGCGTGAAATAAAGGATAATTTGCTCGACATGACACCCCAAAGTAATAATAATAGGTTATGGACAAACATTAATCCATCCATTGTTCTTTTATTTTTATTCCAATTATAAAAATAGTCTAGTCTGATGAATTGGCCATTTTGTTATTTTGTTCAGAGTACTCCGCTATTTTTATTGGCTTGTTTTCGTCACCCTCCAAATCACAATAAGAACTTCACTGTCTCTCTACTTTGGTTTATAAAAAATTAAGGACCGGAAATTGAGATATCTGAATATATAAGCAAAGTTTTGTGTAAAAACCTCGCCTTTGACATGTTTTATTATGTACGAACAATAATACAGTGACATAGACAATTCGTTTTCTTTCTCTTTTTGTATGAAAACCTTGGACAGTGGACAAGCAATAAACAAAACTGTTGAGTAAACTTAAAAATACACAGCCCTGTCGGTTAGGGCTCTAGAATGCGCCAACTGCTCTAGAATACACCGACCCTCTTTAAGGGATAATATCCCTCAATGGGACTACCTGTTGGTCGTTGAGGGGGGGGGGTGACCCGTGATGCTTCAGGATGGAATCCTGGTGGTTGAGCAGCCTATGATATGCACTTTAGCTAGACAGGTCCGAGAGCCCCCTCCCCTCCGATAAATCAGCTGGTCACGTCAAGCCCTAGCACCTACGTGATTATTCCAACCCTATTGCCCTTATGGAAATGCCCCAATCCTTTTTATCATATATGTGCTAGAAGGCAGTGTTTGAGGGTCTTACTGTTCTGGGTATAACGTTAAACTGCATCTAATGGTGAAGTTTCAATTCTGAAACTCTGGGGGATTTGAAGTACCCCTTCATCACCATTACCCCCGGGTCCACTCTGACCCAAAGTGGTAGTTCCTGTTAGGGTCCCATTTATGGGTTAAATAGTAGAAAAATGAGTTAAATAAAAAGTTGAGTTTAATTTTTTTTCAATACCCATCAAGCACGAATAGAACAAAACGTCTTCGACATAAAATAACCCTAGATGTGTTGAGATATCGTTAAAATCAATTAGAATTTGTTTCTGATGCTAAGAAAAAGGATAGAAACCAGAGGTAGGGAATTTTTTTTTAAAGACACCAAAAAGTGGAGGATGTAAACAAAAATAATTTCACAGGTGTTATTGAGTTATCAGAGAGAGTCATGTGTCAATCCATTTCTACCTGTCGGCTCGCTTACTGTTTAATGGCCAAATCACTGAAATAGGAAACTTGTGTTGGTGTGAAACGCTCTCCTGGTGCACACGACGACAAAAAAAGAAAATCAGTGCCTCCTGTCTGACACTGGGCAAGACAAATAACCATAGATAGATGGATAGACTGATAGTGTCTGTAAAAATCAACAACAAAACACCCCGAGGGTAGGGGTCAACCTATTGAGTCTAATCCTGCCCCGTTGCATTATGGTAACAATAAAATAAACACTGCCTGTTATAACTTTGTCTTCTTCTCACGGAAGGATGTAAATAGCTGAAATTTGAAGCCTTTTGTTTTGTTTTATTTTCAGCTCTCCGCTCATAAATTAAAGTTCGTACAATGCAAATTAACTATACAGGGGGTCTGCGAAAGGAAGAAATGGGTTGAAATTTTGTTAAAAAGAGAACATCTATTTAAGAAATTAAAACTGGCAATGCACAATTCTGCAGAGAGATGTTTGAATTGATTGATCGATTTTAACATGTCAACCTGTTTAGGGTCATTTTATGCCTAGCTGGTTGGTTGGTTTTAACGATATATCAACCCGTCTGTGGTTATTTCATGACAAGAGGTTAGGAAATAATATATTTTGTGTATCTATATTTACACTTTTGTTTTTTGCTAACGGTTTTAACGATCTTAGCCTCGTTGGGGATCTTGTTGAGGGAATAAAGTTCATTGTAGGTCCATATTTACATTTTTTGTTTGGTTGTTTCTTTAATTTTTTTTTTGTTGGCACATGATCGAATTCGAATAATTTTTAAACAGATCTGTTTGGCCTATAGATGAGACCCTGATAAATAATTTGTGGAGGTACGTGTTGTAATGGTTACCGTCTTCCGAAATGGACACACTGATGCGAGTTCAAATCCTGGATGAAGTTATTTTGTATTTCAAATAGTGCTAAAACCTTTGAGAAAGGTGTAGATCCAACTATTCTACCCCTCCCAGTTATGGGTAAATAGTAGAGCGGGTTGGGCTCTAACTTTGGTTAGATAACCAGTCTCGGATTATTTTTTTTGTATGTGTGTGTGATGCGATTTTATTAATTTGGAAGGCTCTATTGCAATTTTTTAAAAGTTAGAGGTTTATTCAGTTAGCAGGGTTTATTTTAGGTGCTAGTATGAGTACGATTTAGCCCAGTAGGTAGAGCGTCTGACTAGGAACTACAAGGTTCCAGGTTCGATACCGGTCCTCGCCAACTCAGCGTATGAATGGTACAGGGATTTGTGCGGTTAAGTGAGGAGCAAATACTAGGTGTGGCGCTCCACTTCAGATACCAAAGCAATCTCCTTGGTCTAGCGCTAGTGAAAATGAGATAGACTCCCTCGTTGTCTTGCTGATGCCGACTTCAGACCACCCTGACGATTTTACGAGTGCGTTAGTTTTAAAGATGTTTTGTATATTTGTGCCGGTGTTAAATGCTATTTAATCTATATCAGATTTTTATTTTTCACGCAAATTTCTTCTGGAATTAGTAAGCGTTTTTATTGTTATTTTCATTGAGGATTTTCCATATATATCGATATATAATTTCAGGATTAGGCCAGAACATTATTAAAGTATCTATGTAAATAAATCACTTAGATATAAATAAAGCATTGTTCCCCTTCGCCAACATGGACCAATACACAGTGCTATGTGTATTGGTCCCAAAATACGTACATGCATATTAATACAGGGAGTAAATAAAACAACGAAGAATGCGAATTTTAGTGATGACATTATTTTATTTCACTGATCTTTTAGGCAGACCCCAAAATGGAACCAAACGCCAATCAACACTCTCTATCCACCCCAGTTAATAGACAAATAAATAAATATAAGAAAAATCAAACAAAAATGCTATTCAACAATTATTACTTGTTTTTGGTTGTATTGATACCATGTAAGCCACGCATTTTCTTTTTCATTGCAAACCATGGCAGATCTATAATAATAATGGAGCATTTTTAAAAAGTATACTTATTTGTTCTAAGTCTTAAAATACCCACAAGTGTTTGATGTCTGCCAAATAACAGGAAATCCACTGGGCGTTGGTTTGGGCTCCCGTAAGGATTTGTTGCAACCCTACCCTGCGAATGAATGAAAGGACACACCAGATCGATAAAGGATTGGGAATCAGTGACTGTGGTGAAAAAAAAAAGGTTTCCTCTGCCTTCCCCTCTGAAATCAATATAGCATTATGACATAAATAACCTATTGTGCTCTCTGTACAATGGTCACATTTGGTGTCGGGCGAATGTTATTATTGTTTTTTTGGCTGTTAAACCAAATAAACGCACCAATAAGATTGATCATGATTACCTATGGGGGCTGCCCGCGCATGCGTATTGGCCGTGACGCATTTGCTATGGTCATTTGGATTGATTTTCAGGGAAAATGCATGCACCGTTAGCAGGGTAAAGGGCAAAGTTCACCTTTGATTTTATTTTTTATTTACTTATATTCTAAACAGTAATTATTTCCAATTCGACAAGAGAAATTATATTCAAACACTAGGAACCGCTATGGGAACGAAAATGGTGCCGGTAAGCGCTACTCTAACCTTAGTATACTTAGAAGCACACCCTTTGAGAACATAGGACAAAAATATAACAATTATACTAAAATAAGTTCCATTAGATCATGGAAAAGATACGTGGTTGATTGCTTTATATTTTGGAAATATTCATAGGATTTGGTCATACCTTAGTTATTAATTTAGAATTTAAAAGGAATTTTGAGAAGAGTGGAAAATCTTTGAATGATTTTGAAGGCATATAGGCGGGTAGGGTTATTTTATGCCTTGAGGTTATGGAATTGTGTTCATTGTACATTTATATTTATATTTACTTGCTGAACCTGTGGATATACCACAGTATGATATAATAATTTAATTATTACAAGGTTTGATATCTTTACTTAAGAGTTATTGCAAAATATGTAAAAAGTATAATAATTTTGATTTAAATTATTTTTTCTGTTTTTCCTTCTTTTCATTTTTCATTATGTTCGATGGAAACAGATTAACGTTATCGCTTCAACGCGCCCACCCCTCTCTCTCACTCTTTACCCTTCTCTTTCTTCTCATCATATTTTTTTTCTGTGTAGCATGTCCTTTTTCTTTTTTTCTTTATAATAAAATCGTAATGGTCCATTATTTAGCTTAGGACAACACTCGTAAGAAATAAGAATTTGGCGGATAAGCAACAACAGATAATCAAGATTTACATTTACATTCCATCTTGGACTATTTGGACTGTGTCATCTTTAATCAGAGGGTGTTGCAAGATGATAACGATCGTACTTTTTAGGAACACAAGTATTAATATATATTTGACTGATGAGTGAAATCAAAAAAATGAAATTAGTTAGGAAAAAACATAACAATAGTCAGTGAAATAAACATTATTTTCTAGGAATTTAGCCAACTAAAGGTGAAAATTACCTTTTTTTTAATCTTAGAAGTTAATCTAAGATTTTCACCTAAAGGTTTTATGACCCCTTCTTTGATGTCATTTAAATTTATTTAAAAATTATTCTTACATTTATTCATACAAGAATTACCCATTCATATATACTCTAATAGGAAAATCAACTACGATGCGAAACATGTCAGACACACTACACTGTCAAACATTTCATCATAGAATGTGGACCTTTCGCTCTAATCAGAAATAAATATTTTAACGCAATCTATACGAGAGATCTGTTGGAGAATACGAGTATGGATGGATCCTTCTTAAGAGAAATAACAATATACCAAAAATTATGAATCAGATATAAAAATACATCCACGAAAAAATACCCTTATAAAGGAAACTTGAGTACCAACTTTTATTTCACACTCTAACAGTTTTTGGCATTAAATAACCCACAGAGTCATTATACCATTAAATAAACCAAACCAAATTTATTAATTTGAAAAATAATAATAACAAGCATGATCTATGGATATACCACAGTATGATGATTCAATTATCAAAAATGTTGATATGTTCACTTAAGAGCTATTGCCAAATAGTTCAAATTGTAAAAAGTAAAATAATCTTGATTTACCTCTCTCACTCTTTTTTTTTTCTATCATTTTCCTCTTTTCATTATGTTTGATTGAAACAGATTAGCGTTATTGTTTTCGCGTTTTCACCGCCTCTCTCTATCTTTCTCATACTATTTCTTTATTTCTTAATATGTTTTTTCTGCGTAGTATGTCCTTTGTTTATACGAGGTCGAGTCAAAATGAATGCCATTTTCTTTATTTCATGTGAAATTTAAAAAAATAAAACCAAGACCTACATTGAGATCCTAACGAGGCCAGAACAGAATCCGACGAGTAAGTCCCAACTTGCCAAAGGACAGTCCCTCTTCTGCATGACAATGCTCGCATCCATCGTTCGGGTGGACAACTTTACCGCATCCTCCATACTAACCAAATTTAGCGCCTTCAGACTATCACCTCTTCAGCCCTATGAAAGAGGGTTTGAGAGGCAAACATTATTCCAGTGACGAAGAAGTGAAATCAGTGGTGAAGAAATGGCTCAAAGAACAGTCAACAGAATTTTACGGGGCAGGGATACACGCTCTAGAGTGAAACATTGCTATTGAGAGAAACGGTGACTGTGTGGAGGAGTAGGGATGTGATCCACAGAGAACCAGCTTCATTTTGATGTATGATACATGTTCCTGTTTTGGTAATTATTCCTGTCCTAAACAAAATGGCATTAGTTTTGACTCACTGTCGTATTAAAAATGGAATTGTCCATTATTTAGCTGAGGTGATGACACTCATAAGAAATAAGAATTCGGCTGATAAGCGACACCAGATAATCAGTATGTACATTTTTGCATTTCATCTTGGACGATGCGGACGGTCTCATTTTTAACCAGAGAGTGTTTGTTGCAAGATCATAAAGGACGGAAGATTAAGGAACACCAATAAATAACGTTAAAATATTATTTGCATTAAAGATTTATTTTGCTTTATTGAGATATTTTTTAAAATGTATATATTTTCCCTCCCCCGCCATGAAAAGGAAATGACACAAGGTCAGTTTTTCAGCTAAGTTACAGGTGCTCTTTATCTGCCTTCCTTCACCCAGATTGATTGCCATTCGAATGCTAAAGAACCCAGTCTGCCCTACTATTTAACCATGAACGAGGCTGTTTGCATTTCCCATAGTGCTAATAGCCTTGGGAAAGGTATGCATCCAAATATTCTCCTCCAACTATGGGTAAATAGGACAGACTGTGCTCTTTAAACTCGGTATGTAACCGATCTAGGAGAAGGAAGACTCTGAATACAAATCTGTTAAACACCACTTAATAAATCGTTCTCGATTCACATCCCACTCGTGCTATATATATATATATATATATATATATATATATATATGTCAGAGAAAATCTACCTTGGTTTCTCCTAATGGATCATCAGGATAATTCTGACTCTTGAATTTTAGTGCCGGTAGTTTTTTTACAACATCAGTATATATATATATATATATATATATATATATATATATATAATGAATACTCTCTCTCCTCTATCTCTCTCTTGAGGCCTCTAGGTGCCTGTGATGGTTTGTAAACTAATTTGATCAGTCTTTCTCAAGTGAGTTCTATCCTCACCGTGTGTTTCTCTATTGGAGTCAGGTGTCAGATTAGGCTAAGCATAGTCACAATCTATTTTATTAGGTTTCTTTGTTTAATGGCATATCAACCTTCGTGGGTTACTTAATGCCAGATCCATCCTTGCTGAAGAACAGTAGTAATCCTATTTAACCCATAAACAGGGTAATGAGTAGTTCTGACTTTATTACAGCCTTTGGTGTTGTGCAGTCGCTAAGGAATTAATTTAAGAAGCCACTGGTGTTTGGTCCTTGTGCGCTCCCTGAATACAGCTTTGCGTCAAAAAATATAACAACCCCTAATAACTCACGAATCAATAAAACCAATTGCCAAGTTCTAAGAGGGTATAATGGGGTCGAGTGGTGTGGTTTGTGGGTCGTATTCCACAGATCTAAAGTTAATTTTTTGTTCTATTAATTCTGAGGCCATGTTAGGCCTCTTTCCATCAGCAGAGAAGTGTCATTAATTAAGACCTTATACACATATACCTTGACTGCATTCGATTATTAGGTATATTCATCTAAGTATTTTTGGCGAGGGTGCTTGACTTGTTTTTGTATGGGTGCAACGGCAAATATAATTCCTATAAATTCAAGTTAATGAAATTTATTTTACATTAAAATCAGTTTATGATGACGATTTCAATTTGTGCACTTGACTTTAACTAAGAGCAAAAATTCTCTTTGATTTCTACTGTCTAAATAAAACCAATTCAAAACCGGCTGATTGAATTTTGCTAAATTATATCGGTAAGTAAATGTATGAAACTAAATTAATTTGTAAGAGAAAAAAAAAGAAAGAAAGATGTGTCACTCATAATAACAGAGCAAGGATTTTGACACCGAGTCATCGAGATGATCCGTCAGTAAATAAGATGCAATAGAAACACAAGAAATATTCGGACGGATGGAAATTTTGAGAGGAATTTTCTCTATAGAAATAAAACGTTTTTTTTTTCTTCTTCGTTTTGCATTGACCGTCGAAAATTTCTTACTCTAAACAGTTGATTTACATTCAATTTTATGGGTTCAACAAGTCGCTTAAGTGAACAGACGGGCGCCATTGATTTGCTTGCCAAAGTTGAACTCATCGTTAATTCCTTAAAAGGAAATTTAAAAAAGATCAAATCAAATAGTGTTAGTTCAGAATCAAACTTGAATCATTGAGTTTTGTGACGACAAAAAAATCTAAGGGTCTTAAACTTTTAATAAATGACTTGTGAAAGGCAGTTTCAGATCTATTTCTGAGAATTGAAACTTCTAGCGTTAAACTTTTTTTCTTTTTTAGAATTTGCAGTATTTTCGGTATGTTGATGAAATCTCTTCACACACACACACACACACACACACACACATATATACATATATATATATATATATATATATATATATATAGTTGAATGTTCTTTAAGTAGGATAAATAAGTTAAAACGAAAATTAAAGTCAAAATGTCTTAATTCAGATAATTTGTTTCAATAATAAATGCCTTGATTTTTTACTCATGCACGAGGACTTCATTATCCGCGGAACTGGATTCCTCTTATCCACTACCCCCCCCGCCCCATTCAGCCAACCATCCGAATTCAAACTTTTATTAAAGTAAAACTACTTGGCAAATTATTTGATAGTTGGTTGTTTAACGGCATATCAACCCCTTTCGGGTCATTTAATGCCGATTCAAGTCTGTTTGATATTCGGTTTAGTTACAGTAGTTGCTTTTGTTTAAATAGTCACCCATCTAAGTACTGGACAGGCCCATCGCTGCTTAACTTCGGTGATCCAGCGTGAACCGGTACTTTCAACGTGATTATACCGTAAGCCAAAGTATTTGTGGTGACATGGTCATCGTCTAGACGAAATAAGTTTAAATGCGGTTTGCATTTTACTTCACGCTAATTACTTGGGGAAGTCATGAGTTCAACTTTTCTTCTCCTCCAGCTATGGGTAAATAGTTTGTCGATTGGTTGTATTGTTTTACGGCATATCAACCCTTATCAGGTAATTTAATGCTGAATCAAGTCATTTTGATGTCGAGTTGCTTGCAGTACCTGCTGTTGATTAAATGCCCATCTATCTAAGTATTGAAGAGGGTATTCGCTGGTCAAGCAAGAAACGACGCTTTCAGCGTGACTTGACAATATCTGAAATTCGATGTATTTGCCAACCTCTCAGCGACAGTAGGGTATTAGAGAGAGACATCTAGCTATGGGTAAAATAGTTCGGTAGACTGGGATCCTTAGCCCTGGTCCGATAACCAGTCTAGGAGAATGACAACTTTGAATTCAAACCATCTACCAGCATTTCATATTTCAGAGTACAATAGTAAGGTTCATTCCATATTTTACAGTTCTTGGGGAAAAGAAGATTGATATATGTACATATAAGTAAGGAAATGAATCCGACGGTATATGTAGATAGAATGATATGGAAAAAACACAGATGTTGTTTAGTTAGATTTATTTTTTAAACTTTGTATTGCTTGCTAATATTGCCAATATTTCGATTTCATCAAAAAATCTTCATCAGAGCATATTGATAGGAAGACAAATGTGACCGTTTTAAGATGTGATTATTTTCTACCGGATTCTTTAAGAGAGAAACAGAGAATCTGTAGAAAACCATCACATCTTAAAACGGTCACAATTGTCTTCCTATCAATATGCTCTGCTGAAGATTTTTTATGAAATCGAAATATTGGCAATATTAGCAAGCAATGCAAAGTTGTAAAAAAATAAATTCAATTAAACAATATCTGTGTTTTTCCATATCATTTTATCTATCTATCTATAATGGCTGTCAACTCGTGTTCGAGTTAGACATTTCCTGTTTTTTTGTTGTTATTGTTGTTTTTCTTTTCTTCATCATAGTTAGGTGCCAGTAGCATTTGACACTGTATCCTTGTGTTTTCTCAGGTGACTCACCAGGCCAGCCCTGGAGAGACATACACTTACACATAAACTACATGTTGGAACTTCTCCACTTTGAATGTTGCTGGGCTGAAAATTACCCTTTCTAATAGCCGCCACGTACTATATATATATATATATATATATATATATATATATTTAACATTTTTTGAAAAAACAAATGATATTATATAATGAAATTGAAATAAAATTTTAAGCTTCTTCATCACGGCTGGAAAAGCAAAAGAGATATCTGGATGACTATCATTTTCAAAAATGTTAAATTTCATACTGTCGGATTAATTTCCATCTATTTTTCATATATATATATATATATATATATATATTAAGCACTGCCAATTTCTTCGCTCATTTTAAAAACGAATTAAAATTAATCGATTATTCAAGGTCAAAATTAGGAAGAATAGATTATATGTTAGTTACGTAGGTAACTAACATATACCCAATCCCTCTCCCAGTTCCCCCCTCGTCTCATTCAAATTACCTAGCCCCGCCCCTCCTACCCTCCTAAACTAAGACACACTCCCACCAAAAATTAGAAATTAACCCCTTATATTCTCGGGAATTTCTTCAGTATATATAAGTAATTCTGTGACCTAGGTACCGAACACGAGGTATGAAACCCATGGTCACTGAATCACTTCCATGCACTAAATATTTATATATACAAACTAATATATTCTAGCGTAGATTTTTCACGAAACGAAACAAAAAATCAAGAGCATCTATTTAGGTCAGAAACGATGATTCGCAATTTCATTACATATAAATCATACTGTTTACTTTGCAATAAATAATACAAAGATAAAAGTGACAAAAACACGACTCGAAAAAAAAGTTTGACTGGAAATTCGCCTGACGCTGGCTCGCTTAAACATAGCGTAAATTATGGCAGGAGGCCTGGACGATATAAGATCAAAATTACCAAAATATATTCTGTAATTCACAATTTCAATATTACAAATAAAGCAAACATGTAACCAGTTGTAATGTTTCATTTTTAAAATTGGGTGAAATGAAATGGGACAAATAAGAAATCTGCGATTAAGCGACACCATATAATCTGCATTCACATTTTTGCATTGCATCTTGGAGGATTTGGACGGTTTCATTCTTAAACAGATTGTGTTCCAGGATGATAACTAACGGAAGATTTAGGAATAACTGTATTAATATAGAGATTTATTAATATTATTCTTATATATATTATATATATATATATATATATAGGGTCATCCACAGACACGCGTTTCGACTTATCAAGTCTCTTCAGTGTGGCTAGACATTTTGTAAGCTACCTACAGCCGGAATTGAAATCCGATCGGTTGGGTGTCAGTCCGGCACCTTAACCATTAGGTTGTCTTCACTTTCAGAATGGGAAGGGGATTTTAACTGTTTTAATACACACATCGCTTTGTGTGTAAAGGCTGTCACAGAGTGCTCCATTCTTTAGAAGAGCGATATATATATATATATATATATATAATTTGTGTGTGTGTTACGAATTCCCATAGTTACATTAAAATGTCTACATAGCCATAAATGCAAAAATTCCAAGATTTATTGATATTGGTTCATTTATACACGCTAATGTACGCATGTATTTAAAAGCTTGTGCTTATATATATATATATATATATATATATATATATATATATATATATATGAGAGAGATACAGGCATGCCTACATTGAAATTTTAAGCTTCTTCATCACGGCTGGAAAAGCAAAAGAGATATCTGGAAGACAACCTGCTAACCAGGCTGATTTTTAAAGGATTCACTTGGACATGGGGAGGGCAAAGGGAAAAAGGCAGCCGAATAAAAGAACAAAGTGGACAGCCCCACAGAGGATCAACTGAATTAGCAGGAGTCAGCTAAGATAAAAGGCAGTGAGGTTAAGGTCGGTGGGAGGGTAGGGTCTTCGTTTGACAATAGAAAATTCATAGCAAGTAATTACGGTCCGGCTTTGGAGACGGGTCCAATGGACAAGGAGCTGATTGAATCAGCAGCGTAAAAGGATGGTCGGAGAATAAGAATTACTCCTCAGAATACAAAAGAAATTCTTTCTTTGTACTTATTTTCTTTTAGAAGGGAAAGGAGGGACGAAGAAAGGAGAGTAAGAAGTCTGCTCTTCGTCTAAGCCAGATCAAATAGAGGCGCTTGGGGATACCAAATTGTTAAAAAGTTCTTTGAGAATTCATGGTTTGGTTTATTAAGGATTTTCTTATTTTGTAGGCTTCTCTGGATTGTAGATATTTTCAGGAATAGTTTGGTGGCGGGTGGGCGTTGGGGGTGAATTGAGGAGAGTTCAGATTCCGGGGTAGGTTCGAAGAAAAGGAGAGTAAGGATTGGATATAGCGAAGTAAACGCTGACACAATAAGGTGTGGTATTAATGTCCAGGGAAGCGATGTGCGTGTCTCAAATGTATCAGTGCGTTGGTGGTGGTATGTAACTGTGTGTGTGGGGGGGGGGTTGACATAATCTGTAACATTT
The DNA here is from genome assembly GCA_023376005.1 of Doryteuthis pealeii. NCBI lineage: Eukaryota > Metazoa > Mollusca > Cephalopoda > Myopsida > Loliginidae > Doryteuthis > Doryteuthis pealeii. The sequence goes on along the minus strand of CM042137.1, from coordinate 41,868,084 downwards.
GTTGTATCATCATTTGTAACGTTTATCATATTGTTACATCGTTACATTTTTGTGCATGCGTAAGAATGCCACTGTATGACGATTTCTAAGAAAGCAAATCTCATTTTTCTTTGATTAATTTTAAAGGCATGTCAATCAGTCTAGGGTTATTTTATCCAAGAGGTTAGTGAATTATATACTGTGACAAGGGAAGATATTTCCCCTATAAGATAGTTAGACTCGTCCAATTGAACGCGTATAAAGATATGAATACGCGAGGTTATTCGGAGTCGAGTTACATAGTAATACATATACTCACAATTTTTAAAAATCCTACCATTTCCCCCTTTACAAAAAAAAAAAAAAACTCACACATATACAACTAAGGACAAATCCAGTTCCTCAATACACACATATAAAAAAAACAATTAAAACAGACACACACACACACACACACACATACACATACATATTTATCTTGACCAATCCTTACAATCCAACATTCTGGACTAACACCTGCATTACCATTCTAACACTCCCCATCTAGAGAGAAGAAAATCCACTACCTACCCCCAACCACCCCTGCCCCTACGGAACATTTGTATTCGGACCATGAGCAAAAACAAAAACTCTTAAGAAAACAAAACAAAAACGTAAATATGAACTTAGAATAAATGCTATTCTCTAACCTCCAGTTATGAAATATTGCTAGACGGGTTTGTTAGGGTGCTTTTGGTTTTTGGTTAGGAACAGGGGGGGAGAGGAGGAGCTCTCAAAGAAGTTTTGACTAACGAGAAGAGAGCCCCTTTGGTGTGAATTTAGAGTTTACCATCTCTTAGACTGGTTGCCATACCAAGGTTAAAGCGCCCGATTTGCCCTACTATTTATCCATAGCTGTAGAGAGAATAGTTGGATTCGTACCTTTCTCAAGTATTAGCGATATTCGATATTCAAACTGCCGCGTCCGGGATTTGGGCTCCTTTCGCTGTATCTATTTCCTACAATAATAACCATTTCGCATCAAGCGCCTCCAATGTCGTTGAAATCAATGAATAGAAAAATAACTTTTTATTTAAAAAGTTGTTCAAAATTATTGGTGATACTGTAAAGAAGTTAAAATATTAATAGTTGCTTGGTTGGATTTTACGGCATGTCAACCCGTGTTTGGTTATTTTATGCCGAAGACGTTTTGTTTGATTCTTGATGGATGCTCAATTTTTTTCATAAGTATGAGACATCCAGCGAGAATCGAACTGGCTATTCAGTAGTAATGTATCTGTGAGACTTAACGATTGGTTGGTTGGTTGGATTTTACGGCATGTCAACCATTGTTGGGTTATTTTATGCCGATGATATATGTTTTATTCATTTTTCATGGGTAATTAATTTTTAAAAAAACACTTTTTCTATTCAACCTATAGATGGGACCCTAACAGGTACGAACACTCCGGGTCATAGTGGACCTGGGAGTAATAGTGATGAAGAGGTACACCACACTCCCCAGAGCTCCAGAACATGAACTTTACCATCAGTTCAACGTCATACCCAGGACTCAAAGACCCTTAGCCACCGCCTTCTAGCACCAATATGATAAAAAGAATTGGGGGGAAGTGTCATAAGAACAATAAGGTTGGGACAATCATATAGGTGGTAGGGATTGACGTGACCAGTCGATTGACCGACCGTTTAGTCTAAATAACGGTCAAAGTGGAGTGTTGCACGCCATGGACTGCTCAGCCACCAGGGTGCCATCCTTAAGCATCACAGATGATCACCCACGATCAACAGGTTGCCCCATTGGTGGTGGTGGGGTTACCCCTCTGCAGATGTGCAGCTGATGTATTCTAAAGCTCCAGCAGACATAGCTGAAAATATTGATGGTAGCAGTAAACGTGTTAAGGGTAATCTCGGAAAACAGGTTGGGGGGGGGCGATCGAAAGGGAAATTTTTGATTAAGTTCAATGACAAAAGAGATTATTCAGAAAAATAAACGAAAAAAAAGGGGGTCGGCAATCTACACGAATATTTAACGGCATATATATATATATGTATGTATATATACCAACCCCCGCACAAGCAGGATGCGACACAAGGTCAATTTCTTAAGTAGATTTTAACAGACTGGAATTCAATTTTCCATCTCCTAGACTGGTTGCCTAACCAAGGTTAAAGAGCCCAATATGCCCTACTATTTACCCATAGCTGGAGGGAGAGTAGTTGGATACTTACCTTTCCCAATGGTATTAGCGTTATGTGAAATGCAAACAGCCTCGTTCAGGATTTGAACTCGAATCGATGAGTCCATTTCCTAAGACTCTAAACATTAGAAAACATGTATAAGGGGGGGATCTTTGATTAAGTGCAATGACAAAGGAGATTCTTCTGAATAATAAATGAAAAAAAAGGGGGGTCGGGCAATCAGTACGAAGATTTAACGGCATATAGTCCGCCTGGAATGTAGGACGGTTCCTCGATTTCTGCAAACAATATCGATTTAATGCATAAAGGCACAGAGATGAGCAAGGGCGCATTGTTAGTGATGCTCCTTGGTTTTCGGGTCATTCAACATCAGACACCCCCGCCCCACCTTTCCTCACCCTGGTGATCCAGCTGAGTTTGGCCATTTCTCAGCTTTGCTTTCCAAGAATTATAGCAGTAATCAAGGCCACGTATTGATTTACGGAAGGGTCTCATCTTTGCGTTAATATTTTTCGGTCTTTCAATATTGCTTGTGGTGGGGGGGGGGGTAAATAAAAGTGCAGCCTAATCGGTTGGTTGGTTGGATTTTACGGCATGTCAACCTAGTAAGTTATTATATGCCGAAAACGTTTTGTTTTATTTCTTCTTTGTGGGTAACTCATTTTTTCTATTTAACCCATAGATAGGACCCTAACAGGTACTACCACTCAGGTTCAGAATGGACCTGAGATTAATGGTGATGAAGGGGTACAACACATTCGCCAAAGCTCCAGAACTGGAACTTCATCGTTTAACGTCATACACTGAACACTGACCCTTAGTCACCGCCTAGCACATAAATGATAAAAAGGGTTGGGGTTGCCATAAGAGCATTGTGGTTGGGACTATTAGATAGGTGCTAGATTTTGATGTGACCAACCGTTTGATCGAAGGAGGCCCCTCCGTGTTCCGCCGTGTCTAAGGGCCAGAGTGGAAACAAAGGTTCCATTTTTAAGCATCACGGGTCGCTACCCACGACCCACAGGTGGCCCCATCAGGGGAATTGTAGCAGTAATCAAGGCCAAGTATTAAGTTAAGGAAGTGTCTAATCTTTGACTCTTCAGACTTTCAGTGTTGGTTGTGAGGGGGGGTAATAAAACTGCGGCCTCAACAATGGTACACTGGAGACATAGGAACTTCAGCTCCTGTGTCAGTAAGATGTATAATATTAGCGTGATCCCAGCGAGCTATCCCCAGAGGTAACAAACCTGGTCTTGAAGAAAACGTATGTAGAAAATATGTTTAATAATTATTCTTTTATTACAATATCCATAATGTTCCCAGTGTCGGTGGTGATGTGGGGTCAGAACACATTTTCAATTTGAATTCTATTTGTCATTTTTAATTCGTTTCATTTTAATAAAATGAAATAACATCTTCTGATTTAAATATTGAAAACGGTAAATTTTCTAGCTAATTTCTAGGCCAAATGTTGTAAAAACAAGGATTTTTTGTGAAATTTAGCAAACGATCTTTGATGCTATTTCCTTAAACAATGTTACAGTAAAAGATCTATGTTTTTGTCTCAGTATTCAGTATACTAGCACACAACTTCCGCATAGATGGACAATTTGATATTTTTTTAAAGTGAAAAATCGACCAACCCTATTTTCCAGGGCCCGAAGCACCACAAAAGAGGAATGCCAACGGTATATACGCTATTTTTAACATTGGCCACCACATGAGCTTCGGTTTGTGCGTGTCTCTCCATGTTAATCGGACTTTGTGTTCAACTGGCATGGTGAGACGTCAGGAAATAATTACCGGAGACTTTCATCGTAATGGTTATTCTCGTACTTGGCTAAGTATTGCATTACGGAAGGGTCTCATCTTTGCGTTTATATCTTTCAATGATGGTAGCGAAGGCGGGGGATAAAAGTGCGACCTCGCCGCTGGTATACTGGAGGCGCCCTTAGCGTAACGGTTATCGTCGTAGGAAAGAGAATCTGTTAAACTTGGATGAGGCTGTGTACGTTTCACTTCGTGCTAAAGGCACGAACCCGTCTGTTCTCCCTCGTTAGGTGTTGTAAGGGAAGATATTTCCTCTACAAGAAAGTTTGACTCGTCCAATGAAACATAAATAATACGGACTACACGAGGGAGTAGTTGAGTAGTTAGTCTTGCTACAGAGATGTAATTACTGTTGTTAAAGAGCTGGGCGTTGGACTCTATATCCAATTTTTATCTTTTGTACCAAAATGTCAATGTTGTTGTTTAAGAACTCAGACACAACACAGTCAACACCTGCGTTTATATTTTTCAGTTTTTTAATGTTGGTTGTGAGGGGGAATAAAAGTGCAGCCTAGCCGGTACTATACTGGAGGCGTTCTTAGCCTAATGGTTATCGTCGTAGGAAATGGAATCTATGCAACACTTTTTGCGTTTCACTTCGTGCTAAAAATCCTAAAATGTGTCCTAAATATCACCAAGAAATAAAGGTTTACATAATATATGGTGTGGTTAATTTGTATACTGGTTTTAACAAAACCGAGTTTAATAATTACTTGGTGTTATTGATCTCTAATACTATTTTTTTATTGTATTAAAATCAACCCTATGAATAATTTTATTTAGAAACCAATTGATATAATTAAAATAAGTGTAATATTTTTATATGCGATCTTATTTAATTTCATTAGTCTTTCTAATTCATTGTTAAAACTTAAATACTCACACCCGGAGGGTGCATATTCTTGCTAGTATTAATAATAATGAAAAAGATTTTTTAAAAAGCAAAAACCATAGTCCCCTCCCCCTTTTTGCTGTCAACTGCCTCTTTAACGACCATCAAAGGGGTTTCTCTAATATCTCTTCTTACTTAGTAGAGTGTTTTACGCATTAAAAAGAAACTACTCAACCTTTAAATCATTGAGATTAACAAGTACATTCCTAAGTACTATTATGATGACAACAACAACAATAATAACAATAACAATAACCAGTGGTAGTGATTGTAGAATGCGTACGTTTGTAGCTCTTAAAAAGTCATGGTTTCGCTACTAACAGATGGCCTTTTTCTAATTTCATTCATTGTTTTTGTTCCCCTAATTGTTACAAGATGTTACTTAGTGTTATCCTCTCACGCACATCATTATTATTATCATCATCATCAGTAGCAGCAGCATCACCATTGTCTTCATTAAATATCCTTCTTTCTAACACGTGTTTTCCACATGGAAAGATCGTCTTTTTTTTTAAATCTCCCTTTCTTTTTATCTTTCTTTTTAAAGTCAGTCATTTCTTTTTCTTTACTTCTTCTTTGCGATTATATTCCTTAGTTCTGCTTATATCTCTTTCATTACCATTGACTTCCCCACCCTGTCGGCTGGGGCTGTAGAATACGCCGACTGCACCTCTATAGAGTGGTACAACCCCACCCCAATGGAGCCACCTGTTGGCCGTCAGAGACGACCCGTGATGTTTTACTACTGAATCCTGGTAGCTGAAAAATCATGACATGCCACGCCCCACTTACTTAGGCTAGACGGGCGGTCGGAGAGGCCCACTCCGATCAATCGGATGGTCTCGTCAAGCCCTAGTACCTATATTATTGTCCCAGTCCTGTTACCCATATGGCAAACTCCCAACCATTTTCATCATATATGTGCTAGAAGGCGGTGGCTGAGAGTCTTAATGCCCATAATATCCCGTTGACCTCGATCTGATGGTGAGGTTCCAAGTCTGAAGCTCTAGGGAATCTTGTGTACCCTTCCATCACCATTACTTCCAGGTCCACTCTGACCCGGAGTGATAGTACCTGTTAAGTCTCATCTATGAGTTAAATAGAAAATATGAATTTAAAAATGTGTTTTGAAAAAATTATTGTGTACCCATAAAGAATGAATAAAATAAAAATACATAAAACGTCTTCGGCATAAAATAACCCAACAACCAGTGAACAATTTGCTTCCATTGCATGAACAGACACACACATGAACACACACATACACGTCCGTAGAATGGGATATGTATCGTGCAATTCTGAAGACATTTTTAGGAAAATAAAAATCATGGCCACCTTGACATGTGTAACAATTTTGTAAGGGTGGAATTCAAACATAATTCCACCCTGTCGGATAGGAATAATTAAAACAATACATCTGTATGTAAATTATTTGAATTAGATAAGAATACTTGATATTAAATGATGACAAAGTGTCATAAATAATGTGAGTTTAATTCAAGGCATTGGAAATAGGAAAGAATAGAATTAGGGAAACGAGAGTTGTCTTGTGTTTCGCAAATCATTCTCCATTCAATCGTCATTCGTTGATATAAAAGGTCACATAGGTCGCTTAAAAATTGACCTTGTGCCAATTCCTGCTCGTGTGGAGGGGTTGGATAAATACATAAATAGAAGCATCAGTATCATCATCGGCTTGTGTTCTAACAGGGACCCAATGGATTCTCGGATCGTCTTGTTTAAACATAACACTTTCCTTTCTGTGTTCTTTATTATGAAAGTATTTAATAAATTTAGGTAAGATAGAAAAGAAGTGAATCATCATATTATAATGGGGATTCGGTGCCTGTATGTAACCGAATCTACGTCACTGCTTAGGTCTCAATACCTTCAGGAATTGCATAAGTTTATCAATGAGTATTTAATCTATAGTCAAAATCATTAGTGCAGAGAATAAATTTTATAAATTAACGATGTCTCTTATGAAAATCTGAATTAGGTCCGCCTCAAAACAGCCTATGTTATCAGTGTGGTATTTACCACGCATCTCACTTATGCGGGTTAGACACAAGGTCCTATTAATGTGGGGCCACCCACAAACCGAAGCTCATGGGATGGCAGGCACAGAAATGCGTGGATCCCCTCGGCATTCCACTCCTCCAGCACTGGGCAATAAACACAGCCCTGCTCCTTTAAATTAAGGGGACAGGTGTTGCCTGGGAGGATGGCCTCTTGGGATCATGCTGTTAATTTCATTAATAGTCCAATGGCCGAAGCCACCAGACTCACAGACCCCGAAGGGCCCATGATATTAATGTGGTTAAAATTCTGCAATGTGTCTTATATATCAGTAAGAAATGGTGTGGTTAATTTGCATACTTTTAAAAAACAAAACCGGGTTTAATAAATAATTACTTGGTGTTATTTATCTCTAATATTATTGTTTTATTCTCAAACGTATTAAAATTGATCCTTTGAATGATATTTATATAGAAACCAATTAACATATATATATTAATAATGGAGATTCGCTTCCGGTTTTTGTCTGTAACAAAAACTGCGTCACGGCTTACGTCACATTACCCAACACATAATCCAATGTCATAACATAGAATAAATATACTAAAAATGTGAGCATGCAACGTTAGACAATCTTCATTGTTTCAATAAATAGATGCACGGCGTTATATATTTATATATAGATTGTTTTATTCTAATATAATATTTAAAGTTATCGGAACTGTTTCCATTTCAAATTGTCTTTCTTTCTTTTTTTATTTTTTACCCCTTCAATAAATTTGACGATTTTACATACTTATTGTACGCACTCTATGACATTGAATTTTCAGCTCCCATCCCCTCAGGCAATATCTTTCAAAAAATTATTTTTACATCGCCCGGAGGGTGTCTTTTTATTTTACTAGTAATTAAATAAATGTGACCTTTTTATATGCATTCTTATTTAATTTTGTTTGTCTTTCTAATTTATCATATTTCCTTACATCAAAACCTACACCCGGCGGAGGGCACATATTCTTACTAGTATGTTAAAAAAAGGAACAAGAGACAAAAGTGGCTAGAGCAAGAATAATTACAAAAGTTAAAGAAATAAACGGAGAAAAACAAAAACAACATTTAGTACTAGGACATTAAAACAACAAAGAGACTAAACAGAGGTACAGATCCGGTTGAATAAGCAAATAAAAAGAGAGGATAGGCAAGAGTGGAAGAGAGAGAGAGAGAGAGAGAGAGAGAGAGAGAGAGAGAGAGAGAGAGAGAGAGTTTGAAGAGCGACAAGAAAGGGAAAATAAAGAGGCGAGAGGGGGAGAGACTATGAACAGTGACAAAGAAAGAATAGGAAAACAAAGAGGAGAGAGGGAGAGGGTATGAGATGGGAGAAAAAGCGACAGAAAGATACAAGATATTTATACAGAAACATGAAGAGAATGAATTGGGGGAGGGGTTGTTGCGTGAGCGAACCGTTGATAAACTTAAAGCGCTAACTGGTTGTGTGTGAGAAAGAGAGAGTGAGTATGAAGAGCGACAAAGAAAGAAAAGGAAAATAAAGAGGGGCGAGATTGAGGAAGGGTGGGTGGGTATGAGATTGAAGAAAAAAACGACAGAAAAATGTTAAATCTAAAGGTGAAGTTCCAATTGTGGAGATCTGGGGAGTGTGGAGTACGCCTTCATTACTCGCAGGTCCACACAGACCCGGGGTGGTAGTACCTGTTAGGGTCCCATCTATGGGCTAAATAAAATAAGATGAGTTAACCAAAATGTTATTTCTCGGAATGTTTGAGATGGGGCTTGATAATTAGTATTATTTGGATTATTGTTCTCATCTTAATTGTTATCTGTACTACAATTGGACACATAACCTAACTCCTTTATCCACTAGGCTAAGACAGTTCTAAGTGACAGTTATCTCTAGACTGCGGGTTCAATCCTGGTCAGGGGTAACAGTAACAGAATAATAATTCTTAACACCTGTACCCCAGCTATAGTTAGCGGAATAATAACAGGATACCACCGTGGATTGAATAAAGGGTTGGGTTCAAAGTTCCATGATGGCTCCCGATTACGACAAGAAGGTTCCCGAGTCCGACAAGAAATACCTGAAGAAGGCCGGAGGGCACATCGGCCGAAACGTTGTACAGATAACAATGAAAATAAGGACAATAGTCCGAATAATCCTAATCTTATTATAATGGAGATTGTGTGTTTTTCTGTCTGTAACCGAAACTATATTACTATTCAAGTCACAATTCCCTTAGTTATTTACGTCACATTCTACAGGATTTTATTTTTATTTAAACCTCAATTATTAATAAAATTGTTTTATATTATTAATACTGTTGACAATATCTACATAAGAATAACATGCAATTGTATTTATATACACAACAAAATAGCGGTTTACAGTGTGAATGGGAAGGCTAATTTGCATATTGATATAAAAAATCTGATTTTAATAAGTATGTGCTTCGTATTACTGATTTCTAATTGTTTGATTTTATCTTAATGAATATTAGCAAAAATCTCGTGGATAAATCTTAAAAGAAAACCGTTAACAAGAAGAAATAACTGTAATTTTATTCTTTACTTTCTATTTTAACTAAATAGTTAAATTATGATTATTTAGCAATGAAAGACGGGAGTGGAGGAAGAGTAAGTTTCAGTTGTTCTATTTTTTGATTATACACCCTCAGTTTCAGATCTTTTTATCTTCATTCTTATTTAGTTTCATTAGCCTTTCTAAATTAATCTAATATTTTATTATATGAAAACTTAAATACTTGCACCCGGAGGGTGCATACATTTGCTAGTAATACTAATAACCAAAATGTGTTTTTAAAAAATTGAGTTCAAAAAAAGAATTTTCACTACCCATCAAGAATGAAAAGAATGAAACGTCTTCGGCGTAAAATATTCCAACAGGGATTGACAAGATTGAACGAGGGAATTGTAAAGAATATTTGGGCGAACCGGCGATTATCTTAAATCGCAAACTGGTTGTATTGTCACGCGGGGGGGGGGATAGAAAGAAAGAAAGAGAATGTATTTACGTTACCTACCAGTGGCTTTGGTAGGTTTGCTATAGAAAGAAAAACGTACACAAAATAGAAACAAAAGGAAGAAACTGTGCTCGCATGGTCGGGCGTCAACAATCACATAACATACCTTCTCTATTACGAATGTTCCGCCTGAGCTGCCGTCAGTGGTCGGAAAATTTGTTCTGTCATTTTATGCTCAGTACGATTTTTGTGTTGGGAATCATATTCTGACTTTACCTGACCGGGCAAGATAGACAGAGTGCAATGGACTATATGAATAAAATCAAATAAAGTAAAAAGATAGATAGACTGTGATAATCATGGATAAAGTAAAGTCGTCGGGGTGGCCTAAAGTCGGTATCAGCCAGACAGTGAGGGAGTGTATCGCCTTTTCACTAGCGCTAGACCAAGGAGATTGTTTGGGCATCTGAGACGGAGTGCCACTCCTACCATCAGCTCCTCACTTTACCGCACATATACATGTGCTACTCATACGCTGAGTTGGCGAGGGCCGCAATCGAACCCAGACACTCTACCAACTAAGCTAAGCCGGCCCTTTTAATTATGGATAGATGGCGTGAAATGGAATGTATGAATAAAATGAAATAAGGAAAATGATTATATATATATATATATATATATATATATATATAACCAAAGCCTAACAAATAAAATAGCATTTAACACCGGCAACGGTGAATATATTTGATAACAAGCACACTAAACTTAGCAACCCTCCTGAAATAGACTCTCTTAATTGAATAAACAAAAATAAATAAATCCAAATAAATAACCAACAATCTCCTGGGGACGATCAGCGAAAAGGTTGAAAGCGCTTGGATAAAAATATAGAATATTTTATTCGCTATCTGGATCGACAAAAAAACTATAACGTCTACAATTGAATATCATAAAGAAGAAATATGTTGTGGTCTTTAACAATACCTGCGTTAATAATAACTTGCTACCAAAGTACACACACACACACACACACACATATATATATACACACATGTATATACACATATATATATACACACATATATATACATATATATATATATATACACATATATATATATACACACATATATATATACATATATATACACACACACATATATATATAAAGGGTGGCTTACCGGTGAATATGGGCACGATCGTTGGAGGTGCACAGGATCCAGGGGTTAAGTCTGCGATAAAACAAATACAAAGTAAAATCTTATTCAATAAACATACGTGTGATCAGCTGCAATTAATCGGTAACTTGATTAATTCAGTGGATTTAACCCTGATGATTCTAACGATGAAACTCGAGTAGGTTTCTATTGTATCCATTTTCTCAATATATATATGAGAGATAGGTAGAGGTATATAAGAAGAGAATGCTAATTGGTTAGTTGGTTATGTTGTTCAATGGCATATTCACCGTTGTGGATTATTTAATATCAAATCTTTTATATATATATATATATAAATATGATTGTTTAACTTCATGTGTACATAAATTAGTAGAAATATTTTTTTATGTTAGGTCTTTCATTAATTTCCTGTGTATTAATATATTGCTAGAAACTTTCTTTAACTTCACTTGTATTAATTGGTAGAAATATATATTTTTTATGTTAGATCTAATAATTTTCATTGACTTCTTGTGCATTAATAAATTGGTTGAAATAATTTTCCCTAACTTTAACTGTATTAATCAATAGTGGTAATTGACAATCAGCCAACGCACCCAAGTATCTAAATGTAAATAACCCTTTCTAACAGCCCATTTCAATTTTAAGTATAGATAGTGGCTCTCCAGTCAGTTCTGTTTGAAGCTAACTTCTGTTGACCCTTTTTAAAGAATATTCCAAAGTTAAACGGAGTGGTAGTACCTGTTAGGGTCCCATCTATGGGTAAAATAGAAAACATGAGTTTATAAACAAAATTGTATTATCCATTAAAAATGAAATTATTTCAAAATTTGTCAGCATTAAACATTTTTTTTTACCAATAGAAGTATTCGGCATAAAATGACCCAAGGGGTTGACATGCCGTAAAACCCAACCAACTAAAGTTAAAATCCTGCCGGGAAAGTGATGGAAGAAATAGAAGAAAACATGCTACGAGATCTGCATCTGCCTGTTGCAATTCATAGATTTTACGGAACTTGTTGATCATATCTACGTTTCTTTCTTTTTAATAATTCCTTTCCTGGCTTTTCTCGTCGTTAAGTCCTTCATTTATATCTCTTTCCTCCATTTTGTAAATTCTCTGTTATTTTCTGTTTTCTAGTCGTTCCATTGCGTGATATGGTGTAATATCACCGTTTTAGTCCCTTGTTTACTCTCTATTATTATTCCACCCACACACCACTCTCACTAGCTTGTTTGTCGTTCCTTTCTCTTCCTATTGCATTGTTTAGTTTTATTTTCTCTTTTCTTGTTCCTTCTAAGGTAACAAGATATTTACTAAAACAACCTTGTCAATTTCCCGACCCTATTTTCTATCCTTTAACTCACTTTCATTTGTTTAATTTCCCCTCTTTTTAATCAGAACATTCACTTGGCCTATTTTATCCATGAATATCTTTGTGATAGAAAAATGGCTCAAATACACATAGTTCCATAAAAAAAGAAATCTCTAAAATTTTCGTTCTTTTCCTATTTATGTATACTAGCAAATATATGCACCCTCCGGGTGCAAGTACTTAAGTTTTAATGTAATAAAATATCATATTAAATTAGAAAGACTAACGAAATAAGAATGAAAAAAAAAGAAGATTTGAAACAGCGGGGGCTATAATCCGAAAATAAAACAACTGAAACGTACTCTTCCACCCCTTCCGTCTTTCATTACTAATTTTTTCTAATTTAACTATTTAGTTAAAATAGGAAGTAAAGAATAAAATTACAGTTATTTCTTCTTGTAAATAATTTTCTTTTAAGATTTATCTCCGAGATTTTTGCTCATATTCATTAAGATAAAACCAAACAATTAGAAATCAATAATACCAAGCACATATTTATTAAAATCAAATTTTAAATATCAATATGCAAATAAGCCTTCCCGTTCATACTGTAATCCGCTATTTTGTTGTATATATAAATACAATCACATGTTATTAGTATGTAGACCTGGTCAACGCCGGGGGTCCAGTGGCTTCGGCCCTGGATCTTTACAAGTTAATAGCGTCGATCCCAGGGGGCCATCCCCCCAGGCAACACCTGCCCCCTCGATTTAAAGGGACAGGGCTGGGTTTATTGCCCAGTGCCTGAGGCGCCCCCCTTGAGGGGGAATGCCGACGGGATCGACGCAATTTTTTCACCTGCCACTCCATGAGCTTCGGTTTGTGGGTGGTCCCACGTTAATAGGGACTTTGTGCCTGACCCGTACAAGTGGGGTACGCGGTAAATATCATGTAGACTGGTCAACACCGGGGGTCCAGTGGCTTCGGCCCTGGATCGTTACAAGTTAATAGCGTCGATCCCAGGGGGCTATCCCCCCAGGCAACACCTGCCCCTTGATTTAAAGGGCAGGGCTGGGTTTATTGCCCAGTGCCTGAGGCGCCCCCCTTGAGGGGGAATGCCGACGGGATCGACGCAATTTTTCACCTGCCACTCCATGGGCTTCGGCTCGTGGGTGGTCCCACGCTAATAGGGACTTTGTGCCTGACCCGTACAAGTGGGGTACGCGGTAAATATCATGTAGATATGGTCAACAGTATTAATTATGTAAAACAATTTTATTAATAATTGAAGGTTTAAAAGAATGAAACCATGGATAATTTGACGTAAATAATTAAGGGAATTGTGACTTGAGTAGTGATATAGTTTCGGTTACAGACAGAAAAACACACAATCTCCATTATAATAAGATATACTTGGTGATTGAAAAGTAACTACCTATTTTAAACTATATATTATCAAGTCTTCAATATTCTCCTGTGGAAACCATTCTATGTTCTATGTAATCTTTACACTTAAGACTAAAAAAAAACAAAACAATTCATTTTATCAAAGGTATGCGTTGTATTCCTTGTGTGCTTCTAAAATCAGCTATGCCACCATTGTTACAAACTCGTAAAACTGCTTTTATTGATTTTATTGTGAATGTAACCATAAAACAACTTTAATCTTCTTTAGATAGTCAGATATTTTATCAAAGAAATTTTTTTTCCAGTTGACTATTTAAGCATGGAACCAAGAAATTACAACAAACAGTGTCATTCGTACTAACAAGCCTCATAAATCTTCAATAGAAAATATATAAATAAAACTTGTCAAACTTGTTGGACCATTTATTGTTGTATTCACTTAAAAGTTAACCAACAATGACTTATAAGTGTCTGATATAACAATGTACATATATCAGTCCCCCCCCCTCTCTCTCTCTATTTAACCAATCGTCAATTCTTAGTCTTTTCACTGTTCTGTTTAATTCGGAGATACTTTCTTAGTTACTCAAGTATTAATGGGCTTGTCTCAGTAACGGACAGAATTGCACACGTATATTTTCAGGACAAAAAGAAGTTTCTCTTCTTAGAGATTTGTTGTCATTCTGCACCGTATCGGTTAATGAGATTCAATACTTGTAAAATCCATAACAATGTGTTTAATTATGAGTACAAAAACAAAACTCGGTGAGACGGGAAAATCATAGCAATAAGATCAGAAATGAAATTTTCAAATTAGTAAAAAATCAGACTGAAAGAGGCAATATAATACCGAAATAAATTTATATTTAAACTAAGGTCTCTATTCATCCATATATATATATATATATATATATAGATGAGAGGTATCCAAAACTTGGTAGTAAGGGATGATTCTATATGTGATTTCAAAGACACACTGTATTATTATTGTATGATCCAGTATGTATAAATACAGTGAATCTTTAAATCACTAAAAAGAGCTCAATGTATAATAAACCTTTTAGATTATATACAAAGTAATATTAATGGGGAGCTTTATTAAATCAACTTAGATTTATAAAGGCCCCAATTTTGGTCGAAATAAATTTATTATGGAATAACGGTGTTGAGTTTTTCCTTTCTTTCAAAGATATATATATATATATATATATATATATATATATATATATAAGAGAGAGAGAGAAGAAACATTCCAAAAGTAATGGTCAGAATTTTACGCAAATATTTAAACATACCTGCACAGGCCGAATTTCTTGCCTGGAGAGGGCAGCACGGAAGAACGGCAACTTTTTGAACTCCGATAAAACCGATTTCATGTTTAAAAAGAAAGGAGGCATCTCCACACTCGATGATAAGCGTCTAAAGCCGGTAGAACAATTCTCCTACCTCGATAGTAATATCTCATCCACAGAAAGTGATGTTAATGTACGCATAGGGAAGGCATAGTCAGCTATTAATAGATTATCAGTTATATGGAAATCCGATCTCACTGACAAGTTAAAGCGACAATTCTTCCAAGCCATAGTTGTATCAGTGCTACTATATGGCTGCACCATTTGGATCCTAACGAGAATAAGCTACATGGGGACTACACAAGAACGCTGCGCATGATCTTAAACAAATCGTGGACACAACACCCCACAAGAAATCAGCTGTACGACAACTTTTCCCCATCACACAAACCATCCGAGTGAGACGAATAACTCCGTTAATCAAAATGTGTTGGGAAACGTTTTAAAACACATTTTATTAAACTCCTGTTTCTATTTAACCCATAGATTTATCATAACAAAATACGATAATGATTGGTTTGATTTTACGGCATGTCAACACTTTTGGGTTATTTTATGCTGAAGATGTTTTGCTTTATTCATTCTTCATAGTACTCAATTTTTTAAAACTCATTTTTTTTCTATTTAACCCATAGATGGTACTCTAACAGGTACTACCACTCCGGGTCAGAGTGGACCTGGGAGTAAAGGCGATGAAAGGGTACTCCACATTCCCCAGAGCTCCCGAATTGGAACTTCGCCATCATATTGTTTTATGTCATACCGAGGACATGAAGAACCTCAGCCACCACCTTCTAGCACATATCTGATAGAAAAGGTTGGGACTTGCCATAAGGTTAATAGAACTAGGACAATCATATAGATGCTAGGGCTTGATGGGACCAGCCGACTGGGGGCTTCTCCCACCGCCTGGTTCTACCACTCTTGATCAGAGTGGATATGGGAGTAATAATTTCTCAGAGCTCCAGGATTGGAACTTCACCATTAGATGCAGGTTAATCAAAAGTAAGTCTTCGAAATGTTTGATATCAATCAATACTTGATGAACCCCCGCTTATGGAAGAATCATAGAAAAATGGTATGGAATAACCCCAATCTAGATTGGAAATTACATCAATTAGAAGCCCATCAATTCTTGTGTTCATTTTTTATGATGGTGCTTATCAAAGAAACCGAATATTAAAATAAAAAGTGAATCTATGCCAGTAGGAATAGTTTTGTGCATTTGTATTCAGTTAATTGAAAAGACCGATATCATTTTAAATATTGTTTCTTATTTTCGCAAGTTTAATGAATGACTGGCTTTAGAAATAGTGTCCGACTTTCAAGAAAAAAAAATAAATAAATAAAGGTGGAAAAATAAAAGAATCGTCCAAAAATCTAAGCCATAAACGTATTAAATAGAATATTCCTGGTGTAATAAAAAATATACATAGAATTATCCACAAAACCCACTGTACCTCTCTTTGTTTTTGAATGATAAAGAAGGAAAGAGGAAAGACGGGGAATTGTTTCTGATTTTAAATAAAATGTTAACTCTTTGCAAGATTAACAGAAGGTTATAAAAAGTTTGGTTATGATAATCAAAAACTGATTAACACTATCCAAGAATAAAATTATATCACCGACATTAGCAGCTAAAAAAATTATTATAATCGAAATATTTTGAAATTTTGTTTCATAATTTTTCTGTAATATCATTTGACATTTTATGTTATATTATCTAAAAACTTTTCACACAAACCGTAAGACGAACAAGGCATTCTGGAGAAGCAAGGACGAACTCATAAGTGATGTTCTGTGGGAATCTACACATGAGCATGCCAGTGTGAGTCATCTAGTAAAAACCTATATTGATCAGTTCTGCGTGGATTCTGGATGCTACGCAGAGGACCTCACGGGGGCGATGACAGATAGGGATGGTTGGCGAGAGATTGTCATAGATATTTGTGCTGCCAGCACGACTTGATGATGAGAATATAATAACATTTTATGGTCAATACGCTCTTCAGGTCATAAAAATTATTTAAATAGCGTGCTTTCGATACAAAGACATAGTCTTTGAAGGGACTGTTAGGGTAGCAAAAATGTTGATGAAAGTTCCAGTGGAAGTGGATGCAAGTTTGAATCGTAACGCAAACCTGCGTGCTTTTGTATTCTTTTGGGGTTTGGTCTACTAATTCTAGAGGCTTGTCATTTAATGAGTAGATGACTCCTTATTGTTTAAAACACTAACAGGATTTTAATCTAGTGGAATTTTATTTAATCCAAACGAATATTATTAGGTATTATTAACATACTCTACAGCATTGAAACTCTGTAGCAAAAAAAAAAAATTATAACACGTCTGCTGATAAATAAAACGGAGTTGATATATAAGAGGAATTTACTTATTTTTGGATAGTTACATATCTTCTATACATATATAAAGGGAAGTTGTGTGTATATGTATGTCCGGAGGAAACTTCCAAAATAAAACAATTAACGACAAAGTAAATATACATACACATTAAATATCACCAGGGCTTAGTTTTTGAGCAAAAATAGAGATTTGATTTATATTCTTGAAGATAATTAAAAGATAAAATTTAAATGATAACAGCATGGATTTTTTTTTTCATTTAATATTTTAGATAGTAGACATTAACATTTTTTTCAGAGTAGCTGGATCAATGCAAGGTTTATTTTTTAAATGGGGATTTAAATGGAGCATCCCATGAGGATTCAACTCATGATTCAGTAATAATGGATCAGCGGGACTAACTTTAAAAAATCCCTCTCTACCCAGACGACGCCGGGTAGCCACTGCTAGCTCCTATTAAATCACAAATGTTTAATGCTGTAAAATCTGCTAATAAATACCAACCTGATAATAAAAACCTGTCGTCTATGGCTTTAGAATACACCGACTACATCTCTGCAGAGTGATAAGACTCCCCGTGGTGCCACCTGTTTGCAGTGAATGGCGACCCGTGATGTTTATGGACGAAATCTTGGTGGCTGAGCATTCAATGACATGCAACACTCCACTTTGACCATAAGGCGACGGGTGGCCGGAAAGGCCCCCTCCGATCAATCGGCTGGTGACGTCAAGCCCTAGTATCTATATGATTGTCCCGACCCTATTACTCTTATGGCAAACCCCCGACCCTTTTCATAATAGTGACTGAGGGTCTTATTGTCCTGCGTATCAATTTATCTAATAGTGAAGTTCCAATTTTGGAACTCTTGGGAATGCGGAGTCCCCCTTTATCGCCATTACTCCAAGGTTCAACTTGTGGTAGCCCATATTAGCATCCCATCTAGGGGTTAAATAGAGAAAAAAAATGAGTTTTAAAAAATGTGTTAAAATTGAGTCTGAAAAAGTTTTCAATACCCAACAAGAATGAAAAAACAAAATGTATTCGACATAAAATAATTCAACAAGGTTTGACATGCCGTAAAATTTAACCAATTAACCGACCAACCAAAAACAAAATTACAACATGTCTGCTAATCTTCTTATTATAATGGAGATTGTGTGTTTTTCTGTCTGTAACCGAAACTATATTACTACTCAAGTCACAATTCCCTTAGTTATTTTCGTCATATTCTCCATGATTTTATTTTCATTCAAACCTTATTTATTAATAAAATTGTTTTGCATTATTAATACTGTTGGCCATATCTGCATACTAATAACATGCAATTGTATTTATATTTACAACAAAATAGCATTTTGGAGTGTGAACGGGAAGGTTAATTTGCATATTGATATTAAAAAATTGATTTTTAATAAATATTTGCTTAGTAATATTGATTTCTAATTGTTTGGTTTTATTTTTATAAATATGAGCAAAACTTTCGGGGATAAATCTTAGAAGAAATCCATTAACAAGAAGATATATCTGCAATTTTATTTTTTACTTCCTATTTTAACTAAAAAGTTACATTAGGAAAATGATGGAAGAGTTAGTTTCAAAGTTGTTTTCGATTTTTTCTGTTTTAAATCATTTTATCTGCATTCTTTTTTTAGTTACGTTAGTATTTCTAATTTAACATATTCCATTACATTAAAACTTAAATACGTGCGCCCGGAGGGTGCATATATTTGCTAGTAAATATAATGGAGTTAATATATAAGTGTAATTGACTTATTTTTGGATCGCTAGAAATTCATCTTAGATTACAAAGGTTTAATGTGCTAATAAATATCTGCATAATAATATTAGTTTTGATCGGATGATATTTCACTAGAAATAATAAAATTCTGGTATCTTTAGTCTTGAGGAAAATTAACCTTTTTTGAAATACAGTAGTAAAGGATTGATAGATTGATAGACACAGAACATAACGTAACGAATAGATATAAACAGAACAGATAGATAGATAAATGTTTTATCCTTTAATGACAAGGAAATTGGCTGATAATTAAAGATGTTTCAATCAGACTTTTTTCTTTCATTCTCTGTACTCAGTCTTATTTACACCTTACAGATTCGCTCATGTGTTTTATCCATCGTATTTCTTGATCTTTTATTTTTATATTTTGAGACTTCTTAAATCAATTTGTAAAATTCTTGGCGCGCTTTTGTCTTAACACCTGATCTTCAGTTCAAAAAGATGGTTCACTGCAGTTTTCTAATTAGATGAAATTAATTGTTGCCAAAAAAGAGTTATGTTTACTATATCGGTTGATCTTTCGGGAAGACTGATTGATTAAGACTTGATCAAAAATGAACAGCGACAAACAAGAGGAGAGGGAAGAGGGGGAGGGGATTATGTTGGCCTTTGGTGGTGAAGTCCAGCGAGAAAAGCATTTGGAACAGTTCAAATATCTTAAACACCTTTTCCCAGTTTTGAGAAGGTTGGTTGGGTTGGATTTTACGGCATGTCAACCCTTGATGGTTTATTTTATGCCGAAGACATTTTGTTTTATTTATTCTTCATACTCATTTTCTTTCATAAGTATGAGACATCCAGCGAGAATCGAAATGGCTATTCAGTAGTAATGTATCTGTGAGACTTAACGGTTGGTTGGTTTTTACGGCATGTCAACCCATGTTGGGTTATTTTATGCCGAAGATATGTTTTATTCATTTTTCATGGGTAATTAATTTTTTAAAAACAATTTTTCTATTCAACCTATAGATGGGACCCTAACAGGTACGAACACTCCGGGTCATAGTGGACCTGGGAGTAATGGTGATGAAGAGGTACTCCACACTCACCAGAACTTGAACTTCACCATCAGTTCAACATCATACTCAGGACTCAAAGACCCTCAGCCACCATTTTCTATTTGTTTTATTTTATGCCGAAGACATTTTGTTTTATTCATTTCTCATGGGTAATTATTTTTTTTTAACTGAATCTTTTTTTGAAAAAACATTTTTGAAATCATTTTTTCGTATGAAACCCATAGATGGAATCCTAACAGGTACTACTACTCCAGGTGAGAGTGAATCTGGGAGCAATTGTGATGGAGGGGTATTCCACATTCTCTAGAGCTCCAGAATTGGAAATTCAACCTCAGATAGAGATGTATGTGTCCGTGGTAGAACATCACTTATAAGCTCGTCCTTACTTGTCCAGAATGTCTTATTCGTCTTACATGGATGGTTTGTGTGATAGTTGATTGAACCCATATAACTGTGCACCAACAAATGATTATCATTAAATGGAAATAAATACTTGAAACCATATCTTATCATAATGGAGATAATGGGTATGTCTGTCTGTAACCGAAACTACGTCACCCCCTGACATCACAATTTCCTTAGTTATTTCCATCACATTCTCCATTATTATATTTGTATTTAAATCTCAATTATTAAGAAAAATATTTAATATTATTGTAATTGAAGTGACAGTGACTTGCCGGGAGCTAAGTGCGTTCGCTGTCTCGCGTGTCAATCTACTCTCTGAGAGCCGTTCGCCAAACTGCCATTTTTATGCTGCAGACTTATTTGCATAAGATTGCAATTGCGACACATTTAACAAAACAGGCGAGTGGACTTGGGAGGGGGCAATTCTCCTACATGCTTCGCATGCGTATTGATTGAACGTAACCTGCTAGCTCTGTTACTGTGCGTGACGATGAAGGACTTGACACCCTATTATAGTTTTTACTTCTTGTGTGTACTGAAGGGTTTGTTTGTTGTTGTGGATTACAGAATCCTGATCTAAGCTAAGAAATCGGACGCGGCTCGAATCAAGGAAGCATTGATGACAGCATTTGCTGCTGATAAATTTACGGCATATGAACAATTCGAGGCACGCGTATTACGTCTGGGTGAGACTGTAGACGTATATTTGGCAGATCTACGGAAGCTAGCGGTCCTTTTCGGAGGGATACCAGACAATGTGATGGTGTGCGTGTTCGTGCAGGGCTTCCTAGTTCTATGAAAAGGCTCCTGCGATCCTCAGCCAGGGCAGATAACATGTCCCTCGAGGAGCTACTGGCCCGAGCTCGGGCAATCATAAAGAACGAAACAGCGAAGGAACCTGTCGTCGTTGCGGTGCAGCCCTCCCAGACTCTTCGATCGTCCCTAGGCATGGGCCCACCGGTCACATGCTATGAGTTTAATGTGCCCAATCACTTCGCGTGGGACTGCGTCAAGAGGCGGAGGACAGCTAACATGCGTTGCTATCGGTGCAACAAGACTGGTCATCTGGCCAGAAATTGTCCGGGAAACGGAGGTGGAGACGCGACATCAGCGCCAGTTTGCTCCCCAAACAGCTAGTAAACTCGGCTCTACCTATCATTACAGTGTGTGTGGTGCCGAAACCCGGGAGATTTTTTTCTAGTAAACCGTACTGTTACAATTATTAATCTTGTTGGCCTTACCTACATGATATTTACCGCGTACCCCACTTGTACGGGTCAGACACAAAGTCCCTATTAAGGTGGGACCACCCACAAGCGAAAGCTCATGGAGTGGCAGGTGAAAAATTGCGTCGATCCGTCGGCATTCCCCCTTCAAGGGGGGCGCCTCAGGCACTGGGCAATAAACCCAGCCATGCCCCTTTAAACCAACGAACAGGTGTTGCCTGTGGGGATAGATCCCTGGGATCAACGCTGGTTAATTTTACTTGCCGCTCCAGAGGCCCGAAGCATGAAGCAGGCTCAGCAAGGTATTTGCCTGTCATCCCACTTATGAGGGCGTGACACAAGTACCTTTTTATGTGGGACCACCCACAAGTCGAAGCTTATGGGTGGTAGGCACAAAAATGCGTCGATCCCGTCGGCATTCCCCCTCGAGAGGGGCGCCTCAGGCGCTGGGTAATAAACCCAGCCCTGCCCCTTTAAATCAAGGGGGCAGGTATTGTCTGGGTGGATAGCCCCCTGGGATCGACGCTGTTAATTTTATCACCTTAGCCACAGCAATCAATCCGATGATCTGAGGCAGCCGTGAATAAATTGTCCGGACCAGCGCATTAACTCTCTATACAAGGTACGCTAGGCTAGTCCACAACAGTGGTTCGTCAACCTTCACAACCTCGGCAAGAGCACCTGTAATTGCCGAATTACGTTTCCAACCCGTTAGCAAAGGGCTTAGCCTGTGATACAATGTCACGGTATGGGCATCTAACGAGGATTTAACTCTCTATTCACTAGTAATTTTGATCAGCGTGATTAACTTGCTAGCCATTACCCACGATTGGACGCCTTCGATCGAAGAGAGGTTGGCATTGATCTGCTGCTAATATGTAGAAAAATGTTCTGTTTTGTTTTATGCTAAACTCAAATTACTATAGTGATCTTCTTTCAGGGAGGTGGGCATGTGTCAATATTCTAAAGATATTGACCGGGACCCTGACGGAGTCCGGATCCATTACACCACGATGGGATACTCACCTCACGTTACCAATATATTGCCAAAACTTTTGACTCACACTAGTATTAAGTGTTGGATCATTTTCACTCGTACAATCTGATACCGGGGATATAAGCTTCTCCTCCCCCACACACTTTGTCGTATATCTGTTCTTTTCCGG